>CAWUFW010011620.1:0-600335 GCA_963921515.1 Calotriton arnoldi | reverse complement strand
TCCCTGTGATGTGACCATGGTTGTGAGTGGTGTTGATGGGCCAATTGTGAGGCTGAGCAATATCTGTGCCTACTACTCCCATCATGCTATTGCCTCCACCCCCCTTCCCAGCATGCCCATCCTTCCTTCCTTTTGACTCTGCTTCCCTGTGGGGTGGGCTGCCTGTGCTGAATGAATGGCTGGGAGTGTTGTCCTGGCAGTTGTTTGGCTAAAAGTCCCAAGAGTGTCCCTGTGCTTCACACAACAGAACCCAGGGTGGTGGTTCTTTGTGGGATCTTGAGTTAGGATGTGTGGCATTGCATTCTCCCAGGTGGGTTATGTGGAGTTTGTGTTGAGGGTGTGTGTGAGGGGAGGTGCTTGTGACTATGGTCAGTGCTGCGAGTCCTCCTTCCCACACAGCAAGATATCCCACCATGGAACGTGCTTGCATTGCAGGGAGTGGAAGTTGTCTTTCAGGATGTCAGTCAGTGGTGTCCTGCTGTTGGTTGTTGCACAGTTGCCAGCAGGGCCTTGTGCTCCCCACAGCAGTAGCCAGTGTCAGCCATCTTGTGAGTCCTTTTCCACTCCCTGTGATGTGAGCATGGTTGTGAGTGGTGTTGATGGGCCAATTGTGAGGCTGAGCAATATCTGTGCCTACAACTCCCATCATGCTATTGCCTCCACCCCCTTCCCAGCATGCCCATCCTTCCTTCCTTTTGACTCTGCTTCCCTGTGGGGTGGGCTGCCTGTGCTGACAGGATGGCTGGGAGTGTTGTCCTGGCAGTTGTTTGGATAAAAGTCCCAAGAGTCTCCCTGTGCTTCACACAGCATAAACCAGGGTGGTGGTTCTTTGTGGGATCTTGAGTTAGGATGTGAGGCATTGCATTCTCCCAGGTGGGTTATGTGGAGTTTGTGTTGAGGGGGTGTGTGAGGGGAGGTGCTTGTGACTATGGTCAGTGCTGTGTGTCCTCCTTCCCACCCAGCCAGATATCCCACCATGGAACGATGCTTCCATTGCAGGGAGTGCAAGTTGTCTTTCAGGATGTCAGTCAGTGGTGTCCTGCTGTTGGTTGTTGCACAGTTGCCAGCAGGGCCTTGTGCTCCCCACAGCAGTACCCAGTGTCAGCCATCTTGTGAGTCCTTTTCCACTCCCTGTGATGTGCGCATGGTTCATGGTGGTGTTGATGGGACAGTTGTGGGGGTGAGCAATATCTGTGACTACGACTCCCATGATGCTATTGGCTACACTGACTTGCCCAGCATACACAGAATTCCTTTCTTTCAGTGGTCTTCACTGTGTGTTGGTGTTGTAGTGGTGGCTACATGTCTGGATGTGTTTGTTAGTTATATTTGTGCCACTGCCTAGCTGTAGTTGTAGTTGTGTTTGTACATGTGATGACACGGTTAAATGTAACTTTGAGATGGCATGTGTTGTGTTTATCTTACTGACATACACATTTTGGGATGATTCTGTTCTGGTTGCTGTGTAATTGCTAAGAGTGCATGGTTTGACTCTCCCCTTGACAGTGATGTGTGTGTGTATTGTGGCAGAATATAGTGTACATTTGTTGTGTACTCACCAGGCTCTGGGATGTTTTCTAGTCCATAGACGCTCACTGGCGGTAGGATGGCCCGCACCTTCTCCTCCCAGGGCCTGAGGTATACTGGCTTGGCAGGAGGGCCACTGCCGGTGTGTTTGCTCAGGAGGTAGTCCTTCTTCAGCAGGTCCCGTACCCTCCTGCGCACGTCATACCACCTGTTCTGGATGTCAGTCTTTGTGCGCAGACATGGTGATTGTGCGTTCACCCTGTTGATGATCCTCTCCCACATCTTTGTTTTCTGGGTGATGGGTGTCTGTTGGACCAGTGCGCCAAACAGCTGTGGCTCTACCCTGAGGGATCTCGTCTACCATGACTTCCAATTCACTATCTAGGAACTTGTGATTCTTCTTTGGGGGCATGGTGATGGGTGGTGATGGTGAGTGATGTGTGTGTTGGTGTGCAGGTGAGGGTGTGTGAGTGTGTGTTTTGCTGGGTGTATGTGAGGTAGCTATTTGTTGGTGTGCTGATGGTGTGTGGCTTGTGTGAGGGATGAGCTGTGGGTGTGTGGTTGCTGTCTGTTCAGTGCTGGCAGGTGAATTGGATTTGCAAAGGATCATGGTTGGGATTTGTGTCCTTTATATGGGTGGAGTTGTGGGTGTGTATTTGTTCTCTGTCCCCACCCCCCAGTATTTATTGGCTTTGTAATTGCTTGTTTGGCCTTTTTTGTGTATTTTCCCTTAGTACTTTCTGTGCATGTTGGAACGTTCTTGTGACCGAGTCGGACCCTGCAGTTGTCTCGTACGGTCTTCTCCGTTTCGTTCACGCTGTGTTTGTGCTATTTTCTATGCTGCGTACGCGTCGGTCGCGGTGTTTTGTGTTACTTCGGCTCGCAGTTTTGTATGCGTGTCGGTCGTACGGCTTGTCCTCCGTACGACTCGGTGCGTGGTTTTCGCGCCTTGCATCGTACTTGGCGGTTTGGAGTTCGCGGGTACGTTTCGGTCGGATTTGTTCCGGGTGCGTGTCGGTCGGTTCGATTCGCGTGTTTTTCCGGCCGGATTGCTGTTTTCCGTGCGGCTCGGTCGTTCGGCTTGGGTTCCGTACGTGTCGGTCGGATTTTGCATTGCTTTGCATCGTACTTGGCGGGTCGGGCGGCACAGGTACGTGTCGGTCGGAATTAATTCCGGCTCCGAGTCTGTGCTTTTTCCGGCCCGAATCGGAATCGACCCCTAAGTGTCCTGACTGGGAGACGCAACATCGTCGTTGCTTGCTGCTGCAGGGGACGGTCCTTGTAACACCTCACAAAGTACGTCAATGGAGCACAAATGATATTCAGAGCTTCTAATAGCTAGTGTAGAGGCAGCTGGTGCTGTAGTCGATACCTGGGTGCTAGTGGTGGAGCTGATGCTTAACCTAGTTGTAAAAGGCACCTGCGGGTTCTCGAGGAATGCAGCCATCAAGATGGGAATACGCTGGGGACATTGCCGAGCGTGGGCCCTCAGGGATTCCAGCCGGGTATTCAAGTCCGCAGGCGTGTCCGTTGCAAGTGTCAGACAGAGATCCAAAACGCATTCGTCACCGCAAAACAGGAATCGAAGAACAGGTAAGATGCAGTCCATCCAGACTGGTCTAAACAATAGGAACCAAGAGGCGCTTAGTTCCCTTAGGCGAGGTGTGCCCAGATGTTGTACCATGCACTCACGGTACTTGCGCTCCAGGAGTGCTTTTGCCATCTCGTTGGTGATTGGGCCGTCCATTGCGGAGCAGAAAAATGACAATCAGGATTCCTGCGATAGAAAGCAGGATCAGCAGAAGACCTCCAAAACGCTTCCCAATATGGAGTGTAAAAGTTTGGAATAACTCAGAGGATTGTCTGAAAGGTGCTTAGAAATCCTGACCCTATGGTCTTAAATAGGTGTACAATACCACTCGTATCAGACATATTGAAGATACGACCCACCATTTCTGCGAAATGAATGGGGCAGTTTGTACGTATAAATGCCTGTATCTCAGTCGAGGTCCTTGCGATTTGAAGATCAAAGGTCTCTCGAGCGGAGGTTAAGAGTACTGTTTGCTGTAAAAGCATGGCTTTCAGTCTGCTCAAAGTATCAAACTGTATAAAGGAAACATTCAACGAAGGCCATAACGGCGCCTCCCTGACTGCACTTGTTGGGGGAAACAATATTTGCATACAGCAAGTAACCCTGGAGTTCACAGTGACCAGATAGGCAATGCCCGGAATCATCCCACAGCAACCTTGATCGTTCAGCATCAAGCAACTCCCATTCGAGAGCAGCTCGAATACCGGTGTAATCACGGCTGCTGGAGTCCCTTTCATGTGGCAGGACAAGTTTGCTATTGAACCATTGCAAGCTCCATGCAGTGAAATGTCCTGGCACATGAGAGAACCGCTTAAAGCGCTCTTGCAGTTGGTACCGCTTAGAAACCCTTCTCGATCCCCACTCCGGCATCGAAATCTGTATGGTAACTCCCAAGATTCCTTAATGTATTCCTTACCCATCTTTTCATATTTGCCCGCCTGCCTTTGTTCAAGGCAATATTAAAACTGAAAAGTAGTGACCGGTAGAGTGATGTGGCCATGGATAAGCCATTCCGTAGACGTAGATTCCGCTACCGTGAATGGTAACCTGTCCAGTTTTTCGATACGCAGCATTGTATATTTTGCTCCCCTTTGTGCCATTTCCATCTGTTTAACTGTTAGATTATATTCAGAAAACAGAGACGTACTGTTGATATAACGCCAAGGCACATAGCCTGCACGCAAAGATTGTAGCGTCCAGTCCAATAACATAATAGAACGTAACTGAGATTGCCCATGTTGTAATATGGCCAAATCCTGTTCCAGTATGTCTATCGCAGAAGATACAATGTTGCCTAAGGAATATATCCTGGAGGTCAAAGTTGTTAACCCATTGTCTACCACTGCAAGAGATTTCTCCA
This sequence comes from Calotriton arnoldi, assembly GCA_963921515.1. Taxonomy (NCBI): domain Eukaryota; kingdom Metazoa; phylum Chordata; class Amphibia; order Caudata; family Salamandridae; genus Calotriton; species Calotriton arnoldi. The sequence continues at coordinate 595,857 of CAWUFW010011620.1, read as the reverse complement.
AGTTAATATGGTCTATTTCCCGTATTCTCTCTGCGGCCTCTTGGGATATTTTCCAATTTTCGTTGTAGGCAGCATAAATGCCAGCATATATGAAACGTTTCTGATGGGGTTTCCTGGGGCCTTGTAAAAAATCCCTAAGATCTATGTCTTGTGAGAGTAAGGCTAAGTGTTGTTTCACTTTTGTGAGTGTTGAGGTTTCTAGCCAATCAAGGCACAACTTCCCAACACTGTAGGATGTCACTACCCCCGGGTGTTCTCTTTGTACATAGCGTGGGTCTGGCCTATGGATACTGAACCCTTCGGTGGTACCCCAGAATTTTTTCTGACATGTGTTCCTGTCTAAGGGCCAAACCACCCATTTTTCCCTATCGGGGTCTGTTCTATTGTACTGTAAAATGTCATCTATTGTTGCCCCTTCTTTTGAAGTCGAATTTTGCCACCCCTCCATCTGCAATGGTGTTGGAAATCGAGGTGTGTTCAGGTCCTTGTTCTTGGCTAGTCCAAGACAGGATGTCTGCTGCACAGTGTCATTTAGAAATATCATCTGCTGTGGAATGAGGCATGCTCTAAATAGCGCTTCTGTTCCCTGGACTTGCCAGTCCCTAGAACCCCAGACTGATTTTAAGTCTATTGTGTCCTTCCATAGGTCAAAACCCTGTTCAGACAATTGGGCAATAAAGGAAGCAGAGTAAATCTGTTTGGTGCTTGTCAACATAATTTTCAGTGCCGATGTCGGTGTAACCTTATAATAATATGAGGTCGGGTCAGTGGTGTTAAACCCTGAAAAATATGAAAATTTCTGTGCAAATGTATGCAAACTACTTTTTGGTGGTGTAGGGCAATGTTCCCACTGGTGGTACTCTAAAACATTTCTAGGTGAAATAGATTTGTGCAGGAAATGATGACCATAATGTTGGTAACAGTACAATGTGTCATAGTCTGAATTACCTTCTAACATTTCATTGTTCGGAAATGCTGCAGTTTTTACAACATGTTATTAACAGTTTCAGAGTCCCAATCATCAGAAAATGTACTGGAGGCAATGATATCACTTAATGAAATTTTAAATACATGTGAAAGTTTTAAAAGTTCAGTCGGACCGAATATATCAAAATCAACTTTGTCCCAAACTATACCGTCCGGTATAGGAACTGCTGTGATGTTCACTGATGACAAGTCTCTTTGTTCACGATGTGAAGATTGATGTGGTTTTAAAATCAAATTAACTTTTTGGGCTGTAGAGCTTTGTTGAAAGTATCGTCCATTAATAAGCATGCTGAAAGTTATAACTAAGCCTAGCGAGAAATGAAAAAATAGCATCCCAGTAATTACCCAAAGTTCTAACCGAGGCGATACCAGGTAAGTCTTTTTGAGAAAGTTCAGAAAGTCTTTAGCTTGCTGTTTGCGTGATTTTTGGGCTGGCGTCGTTTCAGGTTCACTTGGATCCAAGGAAAACGTATCAAAGTTCATGAAGCAGTCAGAAGCAGTTCAATCAATTGTAGGAATTGCATCGGGATTTGTTGAAATCGCATTTTGCTCTTGTCGAGGTATGTTGACGTAGACCTCTGTATTTGGTTTAATTGCAACTTGTGTGTTATTTTGAGTTTGATTTTGAAGTCGAACTTCAGGTGCAAGGGGAACGAGTTCCATAGCATTGTTGCTTAGTCCTTCATTCCGCACAGGAGGCTCTTCAAACGTGATGAGTCTTTCTGTTTGAACTTCTTGGATGGTAGCTAGAGGAGGGCGTCTGCTACTGTGGAGTCCACGAGGCCTACTGTTCAGTATTGGCCACATAGTGTGGTTTGATTAAGTCGATTGAGACAAATCTTTTCTCCTTTTTTCCGGCAAGAGGCGGCAAAAGTACAGTTCTTGTTCCTTGAATTGCTAAGACAGGTACAGGCTTTCTGTATAATGGTCCAAATTCTTTTTTGTCCGCTATTTTCTCTCTGACCAGATCCCCGACTTTTGGGATCCAGACGGGTCTTGCCGTAACTGCCTTGACTTCCCCAGTGGCGGTCTGTTTCTGGAGCACATTACTTTGTTGTGTCCTGGATTCATTTAGATCCTGTAAAACAGCCAAACGATCATGGATATCAAATGGTTTCTCATCCGCCACTGTGCCTTCACAATCAAGATCAGGTACCCACATTCTCGTCCCAAATAGGACCTCATATGGAGTGACACCCCCTAGAGAACTTCTTGGCTGGTTATTGAGTGCCCGTTGTACCCCATATAGGTGATTGACCCAACTACCGCCCTTGCCTAATACCCTAGCTGTTAAAGATTACTTTAAATCCCGGTTCTTCCTCTCCACAACCGAATTTCCCTCAGGATGGTACGGAGAGGAGTACCGCAATGCTACACCTATACTTTCCATGGCCTCTTTGTAAGCCCGAGAGCTAAACGCCAGGCCACGGTCAGAATGTAACGTGCCAACTGCGTATGTCCCTATAAAGACTCGCAAATCTTTGATAACAGTTCGAGCGTCAGCCGAGCGCTGAGGCCATACCCATAGGAATCTTGAGCATGAATCCACTGCAACCATGATATACTTGTAAGCCCCATCAGATTGTAAGGGACCGCAGTGATCCAAATATACACAAGCGAGTGGTTTGTCTGATTTTAACAATGGTGTCTGTGCCGGGCGTGTTATGGTGGATCCCTTCATCTGCTCGCAGATGTCACATTTCAAGACATAGGGGCCGATTCCGATTCGGGCCGGAAATCTCTCCGACCGAGCCGGACCCGGAGAGATTTCCGACCGAATCGGACCCGTGCAGCCCGACCGAACGAGTACGATGCGTCCGTATGCTATCGGACTCGAGTCGGTCGGACTCCCATTGAAGTCAATGGGACCCGGTCGTACTAACGCGTACACGGGCTCCCATTGCCTCAATGGGTGCGAGGCGAACAAGGCCGCCCCCTACAGCGGGTACGCGGCGAAGCGACTTGCGCCCGTACACGCACAGGTAGAGGTGACCCATGGGTCCCCCTGTGTGCGACTCGCACGGCTACGCGTACAGGGGTCTGACACGGACCCCGAGTACGTCTCCGACTGCTCTTTCGAGCCGGGCGGCGCGTGTCGGTCGGACTGCTCGCGGCGCGCATCGTACTTACCCGGCCGGAGAACGTCTCCATTGCACGGTGCGAGTCGTGTCCGAGCGAAGTCGGTCGGTGCGGTTCGACCGGGAACGAGTCGGTCGGAGCGGTTGGGACGCCCGAGCGAGTCGGTCGGCGATTTCGCATTGTACTCGCTCGTCCGGACGCGCGTACGAATCGGTCGGGAAATAGGGCTCCGAATCGGATCCGGTTATGCCGAATCCGATTCGGAGCCCTACCGGCCGAGATCGGAATCGGCCCCATAGTCTTTAGTTTGTTTTGTTAGTCCTGGCCACCAATTGCGCTGTTTCAGCAATGAAATAGTCGCTGTAACGCCTGCATGTGCAGAGCCCAAACCCTCGTGTGCAGCAATAATTAAACCTTGCCTACAATCCATATTTGGTATTACTCTATCCCCCACTCCAGGAATCTGAGCATATGGAATGTTGTTTGCATCTAACTTGTAGGAGTACTTGAATGGAAATTTCTTTGGTACTGCTGAGCTGCCTTTGCGTGAAGCAATGACAGCCACCATAATCTCACCATCTATCCTCGTTTTAGAACGAGTGATTGCAGCTACGGAGGCCGTTCGCACAGCCCCCTTTTCGGCTTCATCAGCCAACGAATTCCCTTCAACGTGAACGCCATCACGTTGATGACTCAGTGTGTGTATCACGTGAGCCCGTGGTAGTTCGTTCTTCAACTCAACTACCTGTTCCCATAGCATTTTATGCTTAATTGTGCCACCTTTTGCGTCTTTAAACCCGTTCTGTTCCCAATTATATAAATATTCATTGTATGACTGTACACAGTAAAAGGAATCACACACAATTAGTGTGGGGAATTTGTGATCCGTATTTACAAGTGCCAGTATCAGTGCTTTTAACTCTGCCAACTGAGCCGTGCAGTCTCCTAGAGATTGCGTTTTTGTGCAACTCGGATGGAACTTTCCATTCTGCATGCGACCTTTAACGATAGCACATGCCACGCTGTATTGTTGCTTGCTCCCTATGGCCGGTTGAGCAGATCCGTCAGTGTAAATAATATATTCATACTGATCAAGAGGCAAAATCTCATTATATATTTTGGCCGAAGCGTGACGTTAAGACAATGGTTCTTTTGTTTGTTATATGTTTGTCTGCAATGAGAATTTTTTTTTATCTGATTTGCCTCACTTTGTCACTGAACGAGATGGCCAAGTGTAATGATGGATATGTACAACTTCTTGTATCCGCCTGAACACTAGAGACTATATTTACGGACAGCTGATACATAGGAAATGTACTGAAACGGACATTCATGGACAGTGGCCCATTGTACAGTCTTGTAGCTTACTATAGGGAACAAAAGACCTGATAATAACAACTGTACCTTTTATTGCATTTGTACAGGCCATCCGTTCCATGCCCCTTACCCTCCCCTCCCTACTGTTTCCTTTCCCCGAATGTAACATGTATGTTTGACAAAATGCAACTAAAGATATTTAAAAAAAAAAAGAGGCATAATCTCATTTGGTAGAGGATATTCTTGTTCGTTTTGCAGAAATGCTTGTGTTTTTAGACTTGGATCAAATCTGTATTCAACGTCCTGAGCAGTAAGAGAATTAGCCCATTGTATCCACCTTGGATGTAAGGCTTTTGCGTTTGGAATCCTTTCCTTTGTAACAGCTTCTAAAGCTGGTACTGGGGTTACGACAATTATGCGTTTCCCCTGAGCCAGTGCTCTTTCTCTTGCTACAGCGGTCTGAACTGCTGTCAGGATTTTTTCTGTTGAAGTGAAACGCATTTCTGCGCTTGTGTACAGGTGTGATTTGTAAGCGATTGGTACCGTTTTGCCTTCATTGAAGGTTAAGTAAGTGTACCCGCATTGTCCCGCTATTACTCGGATCACTAAGTTGCGGAAATTTACGCGTGTCTGTGTTTTGAAGCTATCATGTCTTCTTGTAGTGAACGTAGGATGTTTGTGTGTTCCTGTGTCCACTGTCTAACTGAAAAGTCAGATTCTATTAAGTCGTAGAAAGGTTTTACTTTTTTTGCGTAATCCAAAATGTATGTTCTGCCGAAATTTAGGAATTCCAGTATCGATTGTAGATTTTTTAATGATTTTGGTGGTTGAAGCAGCGCACACTTTTCTAAAAGTTAGCTGCCAGGCTTTTCCCTTCACTTGAAAGCTCATATCCTAAAAACAGGACATTGAGGTGGGCTATTTTTGATTTCTTAAAATTAAATTTGTAGCCCTCAGAGGCTTATCCCATAATAATGGTGCTCACCCTGGTCAAGTGCCTTTTTAAGTCATCGTCCGTCAGATAAATATCATCCACATAAGACAATGCTTCCTCATCAAAATTTTGGAGTAACTCGGTTACTCTTGCTGAGAATACCCCTGGGCTGTTCTTATACCCCTGGGGGAGGTGACACAATTGTTGCTGGGACCCCAACGCTGAGAATGTGGTCAAATACCTGCTTTCAGGCGCTATATTTTGGCAGAAAAATCCATTTGAGATATCAAGTGTTGTTTTGTATTTTTTCCGCACAATGTTATTCATTAATGCGGCACTGTGTGCATTTTGGACAGCGAATGTCTTTGTGCAAGTGTTTAGATGTCTGTAATCTAAAACTAGATGATATGTATTGTCAGGTTTCATGACAGGAAACAAAGGATTGTTAATTGGTGAGGTGCATGTTTCAATCACCCCTTGGTATTCAAGTTGATCTAAGATCTCCCTGACCTGTTTTTTAGCTTCTTGCTTTATTGGGTATTGCCTCTGAGCATTTGGTGAAACTTTTAACGGGATCATGTGGTGGGTTGAATCCTCATCCCAACCGGCATGATTTTTGTATAGTGCTGGAGCTAGGGCAACCGCCCACTCCTGTGCATATGCATGTTTAAGATGAATGGGAACGAGGTCGGAGAATGCTGGAAAAATTACAGTTTCTCCCCTAGGGCACTCCATAACAAATGCTGGCGGCCAATCTTGTTCTGCTAACAGGATGTCATAACCAGATGATAGGTTTTTCCAAAAGAGACCCTTAACTTTCCTGGGCTTGTCCCCCTCCATTTGGAGTGTTATTTCGTGTAACTTATGTGGGACGCTCACCCTTGTATCTGGTGTTTCCACCGTGATGTAATCATTCAAGTCCGCTGTCACCAGAAATTCCATCAGGTTCTGGCGAGCTATTGTTACTTTTGCCACACTGTCTAGCATCGTCAGAGCTCATTCCCCATTCAGAAGCTGCGTCCTCAGAATTCTGAGCATGTCTGATCTTCAGGCCTGCAACTTTTTTTTTCTTAAATTGAGGTTTTGATTTTTACTTTTCTTCTTTTTTAGAAGTGTAGTCTTGTGCGTGCTGCTTGTCTTTGGACTTTGTATGCTCTTCTTTGTGTTCTGACCGTCCTTCTCTCTCTGAGTTTTTCGTCGAGCCCTGAAAGGAAAGAGAGGAACGTGTATCCGTATCCTGATACCTGTCAGGTTTCCTAATATTATCCCTATTCCTATGTTTGTACCTCTTTTCAGAGGGCTCCTGTGGAAGAGATCTACCTCGGGATTCAGATCTGTTTCCCTTAAAGTTTTGTTGTTTTTTATTAGCCCACTTCTTTTTAGAAGAAGTAGGTGTCTGCTTGAAAGTGTCCTTTTCAGGACTGCCCATCAGTTGTGGTTTTAAAGCTTTCCCACCCAAACTGTCTCTGCCTAATTCTGCATACGCAGTTTCAATTATTTTGGGTAGTTCGTGTTGTTGATCCAACGGATTGAACTCCCTTAGGCGTTGGCGGATTGCCACTGAAGCTGCTTCCCCTTTAATATCAGCTAGTATTATGGCTGATACCTGGTCATAGTTATTTAATAGCTTCATCCCCAAGTTCAGAGCAGGCTCTGCTCCGTACTCGTTTTGTATTTGTCTTAATACATCTGGTATCACCGCTAATGAAGGAATACCATGTGTCCTGGTATATATGGCAGCAAAGACTGTACCCCAAGAGGTGCAATCCTCTACTTGTGGTGTTATCCCCATGGGCAAGCAGATTGTTAGTATTCTGTGTTTTTCAAACGGGGTAGTATTCGGAAATACTGCCTCGAGCTGAGATATTTTCTGAGCTACACAGAATGGCATTTGTTCACGTTTCGTGGGCATCTTGCCCATTACCACGTGTAACGTTTGTGGTGTGATTTTAGTTGCTGTACTTGAGAATGAGTTCCATTGGTTGCAACTGTTGCTGGTTGGACTGTGAAAGTCCTCATGACGAATTGTGTCAAGTTTCTGTACATTTTTATTAAATCCTTGTGTTGTAAGAGTAAGACTGGCTGTGACATTGTTTCAATGTCAGGATGTGGTGTGTAGGCCGCAAATATCGGCCATGTTGCCCGTCTCCTCCAAGCGGGCCTAATCTTACTCTGTGTCTTATATGGGGTGGGGCGCCTTTAAACCAGTATAGGTGTTCCTGGTACGCGAGTGGAACTTCTATGTCCTCGCAAGGACCATATTCCAGTGGTGCATCTCCTTCTGTGTAGTAGTGAAATGTCTGTGTTCTTGCATCTGCTTCTGGGAATGTAACCCATGAATAGAATACCTCTGTTTTATTTGATTTGTGTGCCTCAATTACGAAGGCTACTATGCCACCCCTAGGTGTTAAACCATATTTTAGTAGTTTCAGGGTGATAGTACGTCTGAATTTAGGTGCAATGATAATTCCATCCACCTTTTCGTCTCCTGTTGAGAGGCGTCTAGCCACCACCGGGTTATCTTCGTTCTCAGTCATTTTGTAAAGGAGAAGTTTGTTCAAGGGAACTAAGATAAGGTGTTATGCACAATTTTAGGAACAAAATGCCCTTCAAGCTTGATTAATCAGCAGCCAATAAATAGAATATTTCGCCTACTCAGCTGTGGCGGAGTTTGTGCCCACCCACTCCAGACGTCTCTGGTGTTTGTGAGTAGGGGTCTCTGAGAAATAGCACGACTGAATTACTCAGATTCTACTGTTAAATAAGTACCCAACCAACGTTGGCGGCGCCATGTCGTGTAGTTCCTATATTACCCATACAGGACCTGCGCGTTCGGATAACATAAACTGTGGGTTTGGTGGCAGACTGACTCTGAGCACCCCCACCGAGAAATGTTAGCCTGTTTGCATAAGCTAGCTCACAGTGCCAGTAGTGTCTCCTCTTATCGGGGAGAGAATAGTTTCTGGCAACCTTAGAACATGACAACCCTGATCCCTCAGGATCGTGGAAACAATGTACTACTTTTCGCTCAGTCACTCGTGATTACTTATCTTGTCTCAGAGATACATAGAATAAACAGCCTGGGCGTTTCAATAAGGGTTTATTGAACAGTTGTTATTCTTGTGTAGAATATATGAGCTGCAACAACCATTAGACAGTAGCAAAGATATATGATTAGAGGTACAGTGAATATATATGGATAGTACAGTTCTACCATTTTGCAATAAGCATGAATAAATACATGAATATAAAATGCATGATAAAAGAAAGCGCGTACTCCTACGATGCCTATCTAGATGTACCTAAGTGTACCTAGCATGTGAGTAGGTGTGAAGCCAAGAATCCCTCTAGGATTTAGTCGAACCCCATTACCTGAAGTGTGAGAATGTAGGAGCCCTTCTTGGTCTCGAGTTGGACACCCCACGAGGGATGTTCAGACCACTGTCAGCTGGAGCGTCTGCATGCAGGAGCCTCAGCGTCTCTGTCAGTGTGTCGGCCTGGAAGTCTTGGTTCCCTCTATCAAACACTAGCAAGATGTGCTGTATTTATGCAGAAAGTATCTAGGGCACCTTTGTCCCTTGTCTCATGTATTAGCCATTGTTGGGTTTGAGGATGACGTATGGGATGAACCTTGTACGTAGATATGGTGGGGTAGGTGGTGTAGCCCCTGCCTGGTTTCCAAGAACCCTTATGAATATTCATTCATACTGTGTGAGTCTATTGATGGAGTTATAGGACTCTATTGTTCAGGACAAACCCTCCTTTTGCACCCAGGACTAGAACTAGGTAAAGGTTCAATCCTAAAGGCTCGTTACTGTGTAGTATAAGGGGGATAATGTAGGTGACGGTGTATGATATTACCCAGGCCTATATTAGGGTACCTATATGAAACATAACACACCTTTAGGAAGTGATCTTCAAGCCCACTTACCTATTCAGCAACTGAGTACCCTTTCCACCAACATAATAAGCCACGGAGTATACTGTTTCCACCAACATAACAAGCCAACCACCCAATTTAAATGCGACCTGACCTTTGGTGTAACCAGGGCGGAGACTAAGTTGTCTCCCCCGTGGTTACAACCCTCTGGCGGCCCAACGGAGTGAGGGCCATTGGAGGTTGACATGTATGATTGCCCACCTCATTTAGATGGGCGGATATACAGGTCAGTTTTGACTGCTCATCACTGCCAGAAAAAACCCTGGCGGTAGGAGGGGGGAAGGCTGCAAAATGAAGATAAAATGAAGATAACTTCCATGGCGAGGGGGGCATTGTTTTTTTATTTTGAAGAACCAGATCCTGCTTTGGTGTTCTGTTTTGAAAATAAAAAAAACTGCAAAACAGCTGTATGGCTCCGTCATGTTTGACAGAGCTGTATGGCAAAGTTTCAACACATTGGTTCCTGTCAATAGTAGAGATGTGTGCCTTGCCTGACAAACTTTTCAAAAGTTGCCAGAACCTCTGCCGGGGCGACAGAGTATTTTATTCCATTGTCCTGGCAGAAGACAGCCTGACTACCAAGTTTTAAATCTGGCCCATATTGAGAACTATGTGTACATGCAGCTCAGCATTGGTGTAATCAAAACCTATATGTATATATATATTGAAAAATGGCTGGGAAGATGGCCGGCTAGTGGAGTTTCACCGGAGCTCCTGCCCCAGACGACCGTATCCTTTCTGAATCCTGGCATCTCGTATGTCAACTCGTTGGAAAAACGGCGGCGGAATACCCCCCTAGTAAGCAGAGTAATTCTCGGGGGCCGCCGATGCCGAATCGCTGAGAAAAACCGACTGAAAGAGTCGCGGCGAGGCGGCCTGCCTGACTACAAAATGGCGGTGCCTGACCCTCGCTTCCAGTTAATCCGAGCCCGACGGAGCCTCAGCGGTGGGGAAGCTGCGACCGGGGGCCCCGTGGCGAGCGGAGCCCCCCTGAGGTAGACGATACTCGCTTTGCCGAGGCGGAGTCACGGTGTCAACAGCGGAGCCCGCCCGGGAGATCGGTGGCCTGACCCTCGGCCGTTTCCTGCATCCCAGAGGTGGTGCGAGAGGAATCCTGGGCCCCGGCTGGTGTGGTCGACACTGGGGGCCCCCGGTGCTGCCCTGCAACGGGACACCGAATAAAAGTATTACGAGGAGGCGGCCTGCCTGACCCTAAAATGGCGGTGCCTGCCCCTCGTATAGAATAACACGGAGCTCGAGTGAGCTCGGAGGAGCTGCGGGTGGATGATCCTGGGCCCCGGCCACTGCCGCAAGCACGCTTAATGGAAAGAGGTTCAGCCTAGGAGGGCTCCAGCTACGAACAACAAGGAGGCAAGGGAGGGCAGTAATAATAACTCGGGCTGCCTGGTCGCCCAGGCCACGCTGGTGATTGTAATCCAATTGTGCTCTCGTAATTTAGCAGTGCTCTCGGTGAGCCCGGGGATCGACGCCTGACCCCAAAATGGCGCCCGCAGTCAGGCAACCACGGGAGGCTTAGCGGTACACCCTGAGGGGTCCCCCATGTACAATACAGCTCAGCTCTCTCTACTCCTGGCAAGGATTACTCTGTTGAGGGCATGGGGAGTCGCTGCTCACCTTCCTGCAAAACCTCCGTGAATTTCGGCCCGGTCCTCCAGAAAAAGGTGAAGTCCCGCTACATCTACCCCACGCTTCTCCCCAACAGCCTGGCGTCTGGGCCATCTGTGGTCTCACATGAGCAGGACTTCATTGTGGCTGAGACCAACTCCTGCATCTACGCCTACACAATGATCTTTATAGCCCCGGTCATGACGTGCCTGTCCTTAATATGGCGGCCTCTGCTGCCTTCGTTTCTCCAGCTGACACAATGGCAGACCCCAGTTCCCTCTCCAATGCCGAGCTGGTCTTCACCAACCACCGTCATCTCCGCTTCCATGGAGATCTCAGCAGCAGCGTCATCCGGGGGAGATGTTTCCCTGACAGTTGAGTCCCAGCAGACTGGCCTCTCCTCCCTCCTTGAGATACTTTTTCGTCCACTGCCGGGATTCCAGAACTGATCTCCTTCCCTGTTTCTACTCCCTTCCCCCATTCCCTTTATCCTCTAGTGGGGTCTTGTTCTTCTATGTCTGACTACTCTTGTTCTTCCCTTCCGTTGAGACCTGAGCAACATGGCTGATGCCCGGTGGAGCTGCTAGACAGCTATAGAGAAGATTGGCCCTGGTTCACCCCCTTGACCGTCACCTACCCATCCGGATATTGGGCATAGTTCTCCATATCTCCCCGCTGTGTCTACTTCCTCCCTCACTGACCTTACCACCGACCGTTGAGACCTTGCTTTTTGACCGATGCCCGGTAAAGCTACCTTGATAGCTATAGAGAAGATGGGCTGTGGACTTCCCCCCCCGGCCGTCACCTACCCAGCCGGACTTTTGGCAGACTTTCCTTCGTCTCTCCGCCGTATCTCCCTCCCACCCGTTTACCTCACCCTTCTACGCTCCTTTCATCTTGTCTTCTATGCTCTTTAATGCTTGCAACAGATGTAATTTGTAACTGATGTATCTTTGTAACAATGTGGAACCTCATGTAAAGCGCTCTGATACCTCCGGGTCTACCCAGCGCTATATAAAACTCAAATAAATAAATAAAAATAAAATATATGTAGGACTTGCGTCATAAAATGCTGGAGTACTGGTTCTTACAAATATGCAACTATTGCATGTATGAAAAACAGGCACCTTTCTCATGGCCTGGTATTCGAATATTTTGTTTTGAGAAATATACTTCAACTCAACCAGACTCTACAACTTTGAAGCTCTTTTTTACTGTAGGACACAAGCAATAAGGAACAAAATAATGACTCGAAATGTATGCCATAAAAGGGTCTATTAGTACGAGATCCCGGTTTCAGGAGCCCAAAGTCTACTAGCCAAAAGACCACAATTACAGTAGACCTATCTTCATGAGTACAAATAAAGAACCAGCTAGGAGCTGTAACTTTCCTACACTGACTTGCATTAAAGAAGAAAATTTGATTTTCTCCCCCACATCAGCAGTTCCATTACAATTAGATCAAACTGCTAACTTTTAGGGGAGAAAAAGCTTGTCGCAGCCGTTGCCTACGTCTGACGAAGTCACAATGATCAGCAACATGGACAATACCATATCAATTTCCCAAGTTTCAGATCCAAAAACAAAAATTTTCACTAGTGATAAGAGTGTCACAAAAGTAGTAGAGCGATGGGTTGCACGCAATAGTCCAGACTACAGGCAGACTACACATGGATGAACTAGAGACTCAAATAAATTTATTACAGACCATGGCGTCCTACACTATGGCAACTGATACAAAACTGGGAAGATTAAATGATCTAGTAATTGGGCAAAAGGAGAGGTGAGAGACACAAGGGCTGACTGCTCTTGTTCCACGCTCTTAGATAACTTAATAGCCCGCCCAGAGATAATAAGCACCTTAGTTTTAGATTTCAAGCAACACAGGAAAATGAGAACAGAGCTGAGAAAATGCTCAGCCCTGGAAGAGGACAACCACAGTAAAACATGGGAAATAGCGATTCTCCAAATTTATTGCCAAGAGAATCGGAAATTCATTAAAGACACTGGGGCTAACATTATGCATTAAACATTTAATGCCACTCCACGCACCACTTGAAAGAGCATTACATCAGAAAACCAAAGGCAATCTAGAATAGAACATTCACAACAAATAAATAGTCCATGCACAGAATGATCCTCTTCTTTAAAATGCGATACTTGTCTCCCAAACTAGCTCTCTTTTCCTTGGATGGACGACGACTAAGAAACAGCCATTGCGAAACTCTTTAGAGAAACTGAATTTCTGGGTATTACCTGAAAAGATTTGGTTCCACAGGAAATGAAGAAAGAAGAAATACACTTACTTCAATTAATTACCACATAACATTCCTTATATATATATAGATATTTTTTAATTTTTTTATTTTATGCTAAGAAGTAAATCCCACCAAACTGGGATGGGAGGGCCAGATAATGTTAGCCTCCGTGTCTTTAATGAAGTTCAGATTCTCTTGGCAGTAAATCTGGAGAATCGCTATTTCATTACAAGACAGGAGGCTACAATTATGGATGTTGGTTGCTCTCCAGTACCACATCAGACATGTGCTCAATGGTTCACAATAATGTTTAGCAAACATGGAAGCATTAGACCAATCAGCTGCTCTCATGTCTTCCAGTCTTCCACCTTTCCAAAAGGCTTGACCTCTCAAAGAATGAGCATGAAATTTTAGTAAACCGACACCAGCCTGCTGCATAGTCCACTTCAACCACCTTGCAATAGTTGCTGTGGTAACGGCTTGAAACGGTTTAACAAAAGAAATCAGTAGTTTGTTAACACCATCAGGACGAAATTCGTTCATATGGGAATCATATTCTTTCATTCAATCCACTATACACACTATTTTTCAAGCGTCATATCTTGGATAAAAGATTGTATCTGACATAGTCTGAGTCCTTTTAGTCAAATCAAAAGTTACCCCAAAGGGATCATAGAGCCTGTTACTTACCTCCAACGCGTTAACGTCTGAAACCCTATGACAAGAGATTAGACACATTTAAGAGGTTAGTTTCATAGTAAGTCTTTTGGAATCCAAATATCTTTTAACTGGTAACGGTTTAGCATCTGAAACGCTACGACAAGATATTAGTCCCTGTCTGCACCAGAGGATGTTCCTCTCCATCTACACCTTTCAGCAGACCCTCCATAGCAGGGAAAAAAATGGAGTGTCGCAAGCGAGTTCCAAAGTCATTGGGAACCGTGCCTGCGATAACCCAAAATGGAGTTATCAGAATAAGGGAGCATCTCTCGTCTCACCTTCTGTAGGACCATCCGAATCATTGCGAAGGGTAGGAACGCGTAAGCGTTCGTCCCCTTCCAGCTCTGAAGGAATGCATTCACGGCTAGATCTTTCGGGTCTGGCATCCAACTATAGTACTTCTTCAGTTGAAATGTCAGTCTGCTTGCAAAGAGGTCTATCTCCTGAGGACCAGAAGCCTAGACTAATTCCCTGAAACAATCTTTGTTCAGTTTCCAATCACTGTAATCCCTTAAAAATCTTGAATTCCAGTCCGCAGTCACATTTGCCTTCCCAGGCAAATATTCTGCCCTCAAGCTGATTTTGTGTTCTAAGCAAAATAGCCAAAGGTTCTTGGCTAAAACTGCCAGATCCAAGGATTTTGTTCCTCCTAAGCGATTTATATAAGCTACTGCAGAAACATTGTCCATTTTCAATAAAACTTCTCTGCCTTGTAAACAATGTCTGAAAGTCAAGAGAGCATAAAGACCTGCTGTCAATTCCAAATAATTTGTGTGATGCAACCTCTCTGTGTTTGACCATAATCCTCTAGTTTCCTGTACACCCAAGCATGCACCCCAACCAGTTAGACATGCAACCTACTCCAGAATATAGTCTGGTGAACATCCAAAGATTGCCCGGCCATTCCAGTTATCTAAATTCTCCAACCACCAAACCAGTTCCGTCCTTGCTTCCTGATATAGTGATATCTTGTCCCCTTATCATCATTCTCCCTGAAGGGACCTACCCTTTATCCTTGGCAATGCACAGTAGAGTAAGGGTCAGGTAAATTCCTTGAATAGGAGAGTAGACCTTAAAGTCTTGCTAGCTCCATCAGAGTTAAAGAATCTTGTTCGAAAAATATATCTTATTTCTTTCCTTATCTTGGTTATCTTCTTTAAGGGAAGAAGCAGAACCACATTGACTGCATCGATTGTGAACCCTAAAAACTCCAGAGAGCGAGAAGGGACAAGAATAGATTTTTCCTTGTTCACTATGAAATCCAAACTTTCCAGTAGGGACATGACCATGTCCAAGTCTTTCAAAACTTGTGATTGACACTGGGACATGATCAGAATATCGTCCAAATAAATGATCATACGGACACCCCTTTCTCTCAGGTAGGAAGCTACAGCTCTTATTTCTTGGTAAAGCACCATGGTGCTGAAGGATGGCCAAAAGGGAGGCCAAAAGGGAGTGAGCAAAATTGGTAAAGTTGACCCCGTCAGGAGAGTTGAAGGTAAGGCTGGCACTCCCTGGCCATGGGGATTGTAAAGTAGGCATCCTTTAGATCCAACTTCACCAGCCAGTCGTTCTTCTGTAACATGTCTCTCAACAAATGGATCCCTTCCATCTTGAAGTGTCTGTACATCAGGAATCTGTTAAAGTACCTTAGGTTTATAACGGGCCTCCATCCCTTGTCTTTCTTCTCTATCAGGAAGAGAGTGCTTATGAAGACTCTGCTGTCTATCTTTACCTCTACAATAGCACCTTTCGCCAACATAGATTTTACCTCCTCATCTTCTGTTGATCTGCATTCAAGGTCAGTTCCCTTGGAGGAGCAGTTTGAAAGGGCGTTTCCAAGAAATCTATTCTGAAACCCTGCAAGGATTCTAAAACCCATGGATCTTGAGTAATGGTTTCCCACGCAGGGGGAAAATGTTTGAGGTGGCCCCCAACTATTCCCTGGGAAGAAGAAGATGGATAAATCATTGTACTCACCCTGTTATGTGGAGGGACCTTGGCCTTGAGGTTTATTTCCTCTCGAACATTGATAACAGCCTCTTTGGGGATAGAAGGAGGTTGCGGCATGGGGTTGATAGCCTCTGCCATACCCTTTCTGTCTATAGTTAGCGAACTGGGACCTTTGGAAACCCTGGTCTGGCAGAAAGGCCCGGCTTTGTCAAGGGCAGTGAAAGTTGCAGCGAATTTGACCAAACTCTTAACCATATCTTCGCTGAAGAGTAGGCACTTATGGTTTTCTGTGGCTTCCTTCTCTGCTAGATCACCCAGCTTGGGGTTGATTTTCATTAGGACTGCTTTGCCTCTCTCGGCATTTAGTACTGCATTCGAGTACCCAAGGAGAACTATAGCGCGCTGGCGCCAGCCTCTCAAGAGGTCCAGGCCTAACGGGAGCCCCTTAATAGATGCCTCTTTGGACATGTCAATAATCCTAGCCAGCGGGCCAACAACGTTGAGGAGGCAATTTTGGCATAGTTTGAGGGACCTCTCAAGGCCCTTCCTGGGGTCTCTGACCATCTTGAAGAGAAAGGTAATTATTTCTGGGTCCAAGTTTGGAGTAAGGCACACTTTGTAATGAATGACTGGCCTTGAACATTCAGCTTTGAGGACATTCCTCACTTCTTTCTGCAGTGGATTCCTGATCCACCTCTTAATGAAATTGCCCACATGTTTGAGGGGCCACCACTCGGGCACTTCTGGGATGCTTAATATTGTGGGGCGAAAACATCTCTTCTCCTAGAGGGTTCTTGATTACATCTTTAGAGGTAGAAGGAACCGCATCCTCAGTGAAGAGGTCATCCCCATCGATATCTCCTTGATTGAGTACATATTCATCATACATCTCATCATCATCCTCGAGGTCCTCCTCCACAAACTTTATCTCTTGAGGGTCCTAGACTTGTTTGCCGCTTGGGCCACCTAATTCCATTGTGCCGCATCGGACACCTCTCTCTTTCGTGCCGCGTAGAGCACCAATCCCTTTTGAGGTGCTCAGACCTCCCATCCGTTTTGAAGTGCTTCGACCTCCCATCATCTTTGAGGGTATAGACCCTTTCTCAATATGTTTGGACTTCCTTCTTTTCTTACCTCCTTTAGCCTCAGTATCGGAGTCTCCCTCCGAAACAGACCAGCTCTCATTATCTGAGCCCCTGTTATTTCTTTTCTTATTCATGACTTGGTCAATTGTCTCACGCACACAGTTACGCATTTCGTATTGAATTAATTTTTTTATGAGTTCCTCATTAATTTTACCTTCTGGGACCTCAGGAGATTCCCTCTCCTTTTCGAGCATTGTGCAAGGAAGGGCAAAGCAGAGTATATGGAGCCTTATTAGAAAAAGTAAAGCTTGTAAGCAAGGCTCTAATATTATTAAATTATTAAAATTACCCTAAGAATAATCAGGAGAAGCAAACAAGCCAATCCAGGCATAAATAGGGAAATTAGGCATTTCAAGCCTTTAAATAAGGCAAAGGAATGCAGAAATGTGTTGACAGGCGCCTTTCTTCTGATACCCGCCGCATGCATCAGGTTATTTGGGGACGCTGGTGACAGACCTGTGCAGGAGTACCTCGCCACTGCCTGTCAACACCAGTTGCAGCGTGGTGCAGAGAGCGAGGGAAGGGCTCCTGTAAAGCAGGTGAGGGCTACACTCAGGCCAGAGGGGCCTGCGACACCAGAGAAACTTGCACATCCCGGAGGGGCCCATGGTACCAGAGACACCCCTGACAAGCCAAAACGGATGTCGGCAGGCGGCGAGCCGTTTCAGAAACAAGCCACTTGTACAACAAGAATAAACAAAAGGCATGGCACAGCAACAAAAATATTCACAGGTATGAAGAAGAAATAAACAGCAAAACGTTTCCATAAATTGGAAAACAATTAAAGGAAATAAACTTAAACGGTCATTATAAAAGAAAATAATAAGACAGAAGCTGTAATTATCAA
Source organism: Calotriton arnoldi (assembly GCA_963921515.1). Taxonomy (NCBI): domain Eukaryota; kingdom Metazoa; phylum Chordata; class Amphibia; order Caudata; family Salamandridae; genus Calotriton; species Calotriton arnoldi. The sequence goes on along the minus strand of CAWUFW010011620.1, from coordinate 578,051 downwards.
AATAGTAAAAATGTAAAGGTTATAGAGAGCAAAGTGCTGTTTATCTGAGCAAGGAGCAGCATTTAAAAGAGAAGGATCATTCTGTGCATGGACTATTTATAAGTTGTGAATGTTCTATTCTAGATTGCCTTTAGTTTTATGATGTAATGTTCTTTCAAATGCTGCGTGGAGTGGCATTAAAGGTTTAATGCATAATGCTAGCCTCCGGTCTTATATTGAAATTATAATCATAACAAAGGATAAGCTACAATAACGAGGATGCTGTGCCCATCCAGATATCGTCCCTGACAACGAACCAAAGGCAGAAAGTAAGAACTAAAAGAAAAAGCTGCCAAAGGAACAACGTTACATACTGACTTTAATGAACAAGATATTTATCGATGTCTCACGATGTAGCTACATTGGAAATTATCAGCAAACATTTCACCAATCTGATGAGGGGACAAATAACAATGTAAGTGCCCCAGCAGTCGAACTAAACGAAGCCCATCTTAAATAAAGCCTCACACAGAACATATTAAAGAAGCCACTAATAATTACAGAATCTCAGCGGGAAAGCAGCAGTATTGAGTACAGCAAAACCAGCTGCTGCCCAGCTGTAGTGAGATCATAAAGCAATCACAGGTACCCCTCAGCTTAAGCTCACAAAGGACGAAAGTGGCTGACGTCACAATACAAACCGAGAACTGTGACCCAAAGGAAGCCATTGTTAATATAAGCCCTTTGGCAACAGAAGGTGCGAATGAAAAAGTAATAGAACTTGGTGTGCGAAATCCTATCCCTATGGTAAGTTTGAGTAAAATCTCAATTTCAGCAGAAAAAAATTAAACTGGGGTGCCACTCCAGATGCCTTACAATATGTATGTATTTGGAATTTATAGAGCGCCTGGTTACTCCGACTGAGTGTCCCCGAGCTAAGCAGTAGCCACATATCAAGGTCAGAAATAAAGTCAGAGGCAGGTGGGTCCTACTCCTACTCCTACTAACTCTGTCTAAAGAGCCAGGTCTTCAGGTTTTTATGGAAACTTGTCTTCGAAGGTTCAAGTCTCAAGTTGAGTGGCATTGAGTTCCACAGCTTGGCTGCACGGAGACCAAAGGAGCATCCCCCCAGTCGCGCACGACGCACTATAGGAATCACTGCCAGAGCTGCTTCCCCCGATCTAAGTACTCTGGAAGGGATATAAGCATTGATCAAGGGGAAAAGATAGCTAGGACCCCTCCGATTCAGTATCCTGTGCGTAAAACAGAGAGCTTTGAATGAGATTCTATGCTTAATAGGAAGCCAGTGAAGTTCAGCCAGACCGGGGCTAATGGTAATCCATTTCGGAGTTCTTAATAGCATCCGGGCTGCTGCATTTTGTACTGTTTGAAGCATTGCCAGTCTGCCTTTAGAAATCCCTAAGTAGAGCACATTGCAGTAATCAAGCCGGGACACCAGCAGAGCCTGTGTTACTGTTTTTTGTGCTGAGTCCGGTATTAGCCTCAAAAACTTCCTTAACAGTCTCAGCACTCCGAAACAGGTTCCCACTGTGGCCTTGATCTGACTTTCAAATGATAGCTGAGTGTCAAAGAGGATGCCTAGATTTTTCACTTTAAGTTTTGGAATAGGGTTGGGGCCCAAATCAGCAGGCCACCATGCAGACGACCAGATATACATAAACAAGCACTGGCAAAGCCAATCGATCTCGGCAATGCATGAGCTATTGGCGTTGTCAATATGGAGTGCATAGCTGAAGCTGTCTGGAACTCATGCCTCGAAAGTGTTCACCAGAGAAACCCATATCTGAATTGCACTTGTACCGAGACCTAAAAATCAGTAAAGAGGATACAAAATCCAACCAGAGAAAATAGACCTAATCCCATTCAGTCCTGAGAAACACCAGTAATGTGAGTCGTGGCACCAAAGGAGGCGGCTGATTCTCTAAGGAGACTTTACAATGTTACAAACAATTATTATATTCTTAGAAAATACACATCAATCTGTGTACCTTATTTTTAAAGAATGTTGAGGACATAAACATTAGGTCAAGTGGCTTTAAATTCTTTTTTGATTGCTATTACTACAAGTCTAAAAAGAAAAGGACATATATACAATGATTTTATATTGCCCGATGATGTGATTTCACCACAAGTTAGGTGTGCAACCAACATGTAAATTGCATGAAATGGCTAATTGTGCACACAATGTGAACTGACAACTTATTTAAATGTCATCCTTAGAAGTCAGAGGAAAAAAGCCATAATATAAAGGAAATAATTCATGGTCAAATAAGTCATTTATAAAAGAGTGTAAATACCCCAAAACGTGGCAAAACTATTTCCTTATCCAGACATGAGCCTAATGCTTGGTCACACAGCTGTCAATCTGACTACGGTCACGTGTTCTACCTTCAGCCTTTCTGGGCTTTTTAGCCACCGGAGCTCAGCATTCTGGGACTTGTAGTTTACAGTGTCCCAATTATAGGGGTCCAAAGTCTCAGCACCTGTAGTGCTGTTGGACTAAAGTCCAGGACTGAGTGCTGGTGTGAGACCTGACGTGGGGCAACTCAGTGTGACTGACTGCTTCTCAGCCCTGCAAGCCTTGCAGAGGCAGTTGAGGAAGACATGCATGACATGCAATAAAGATTACACAAGTATCTACTAAGCAAAATCACGCTTTTATAACATTCTACAGAAAAGACAGGTGTGAGCATTCAGGCTGATTTGATTAGTCATTGCTTTAAGGAAATCAGACATATAATAATGAAAAGGTCACGTCCAGGTCACCGCCAGCTGTTCTTAAAGGCTCCAAGCGGCAGACGTTCCAGGGTTTAGAGAAAGGGATGTGTCTCATTTTCAAAGCACAGATTAGGAGCATGAATAGTGTGATAATATCGTGTATTTTTCATAGCGCTGACTTTGGCACATTTACCCTTTCTAAGCACTCTAAATAAGAGATGTTACTATTTCCCGTGGACCTCGAGATGCACAATAAACTCAAACAGGAGAAACTAGGAGGGGCCCCTTTAAAATAGTGCAGAAAATTGACAGTGGGTGCAGAGAAAGTACAGTGCCACAAACTATAGGAGTAGCAGAGAAGAGTAAACCGAGATTAAGGAGGAGGGAAGCGGAGAACAGAAAGTAGAAACCGCTGCTGACGGAGGGGGGGATGGGGAACCACGGTGTGTGCCGAATTATGCAACATAAAGGGGGCGATACCAGGAAGAGACCGGAAGATCATACTGATGAAACAACACAAAAGTGGGAGCAGGAAAGGAAGCCAGTGAGGGGAGATTAGCTAAAGAGAAGTGAGACCATGGAGAGCAGCAGAGATTACAGTATAATGAGCCCAGACAGGAGGAAAGAGCACCAGTAAGGGTGAGAGGAATACAGGCATTCACGCACTCCCAAGAATGCCCTCTGTAGAAATTAATATTCCAAAACTAACGGTCACAACGAGAGCGCCGCTCTATTCTTTTATAGATTGTATATGTTCATAAAATGCGCGTCAGAGCACGGAGCGGTGGAAACCACAAGCGCTCCTGTTAAAAGCTGAAAATAACAAGCATTGGCATAGCCAATAGGTCTCGCCTTTGGGACCTTATAAGTGTTTAGCCATGCAACAGTTAATGTTGTTGCAGTAAGGATATTGTGCTGCATAACTAAATACTTATAAGGTCCCAAAGGCGAGATCTATTGGCTATGCCAGAAGCTGTCCTTGAACACCTTGCCCAGCAGAGCAATTATAAGTACTTGGTGGGCATCACCGCCTCCACCAGGCCTAGTTTGGTGTCTGCTGAATGATTATAGTATACATCTGCATAGCAAAGCAACTGGGAATTTCAGAAAAACTTCAATCAAACCACCTGTATCACATCATACAAAGGGCATTTTCAACGGACACAACACTCACAGAGATTCATTTTCTACAAACCACTAAGGACTGTCATCAGAAGCCTGCAAACAATCACACATAGTACCCATCTTAGCAGGAAACGCCAGCATGCCCCCTCTTACGTTTTAACAACTTAGATCAACTGAGTAATTCATCCCAAGCCAATCCAGCTATTGTGGCCTCAATCAACGCACTCGCTGCATACAGAACATCCTCAGTGCACACTGATCACACAATATATCAATTGCACAGTGTTCCCCAAAAACAACAGTTTCACAATGGTGGCAATAAACAACCACTGCATATTGATTTCCAAAAGACCCCTATCAAGTACTGCCTCCCAAAAAATTCCCTTTGCTTAAACAGGGCCATCATGCAGTGCTCCACAAAATAGGCACATTGGTTTAAAAATATTTTTATATCACAAGTTGCATCTAAAAAAAACATTAAGTCAGAGTCAAAAAATTCTACGGGGTTCAGGATTTCAGAGTGGGCTTGAGCAACTGGCTAGAACTACAGATCTAGATGCATGGCGGATTTAAGGGATCAAAGAGACCTCAAACACATTAGGAATGAGAGTAAGGAAAATGCGGCCTTCATCAGATAAATGCTCTCTTTCTTGATAAAATGAATTGCAAGTGCTCCTAAAAGGATGATACCTTTATGAGACAGGTGTGTATTGTGGTTACCAGCTTTCCTGACACCAGAGATCCTTTCATGACGGCAAAACAGTTAATAAGGGGGGGGGGCGCTACCAGCCTTACGAGGCCTTTGTATAAAACGTAAATAAATAAAACAAGAACACTACAAACATCTGGGATAAACGTGCACATAACTGCGTGGAGCAACTACAGCGATTTCATGAGGCTCCGGCAGGCGAGCGAGGGCTGTTCACAAGGTCCCCGGCAGCTTTCAATGGCCACTTCATGCGGCTCTTATGGGTGACCACTACTCCTCAAGGAAGATGGGGGGGAGGGGTTCAATGCACACTCACCTAACAATGCAGCTTCACGGCGCTGACAGGGTAGGGCGAAAGCACGTTCATTGCACTGTTAGTGGTTTCCCAGGCTCCGACGGTGCCTCTTCAGGCAGAATGACGGAGGTTCAGTCGTACAAAGCCCTGCTGTCAGATTGAATTAGGCAGAACACGGGTTTGGTGCTTAAAGCTGCCTGTAACAGATTATGCACTTTACAGGGGACACCCCGCATCCGTTGCCCCTAGGGAATTCCCACGCCGGAAGCATGTGCCCAAGAATGTGTTTTAGGCGGGCTCTATCACCGGCGAGACACTACCGAGAGCCAGCTAACCTCAAGCACGTGACCCAGGGCACAATTACAATGCTGGTTAGGGTAAGGACTGTAACACGACAGAATGGGCAGGCAGAGAGGTGTGGGCAGGAAATCCAAAACAAATAGCAAGTAAAAAAAAAAGTGAAAGCGCGAGCTGGGAGCAGGGCCGTGGGCCAACAGGAGTACCAAGCATCGGAAAAGGGAAATACCAGAAGCATGCAAGGCAGCGAAGACAGGAGAGAAATGGAGAGGAAGTAATGCGGGAGCGAGGAGCGGCGCGCGCAGTTGCCAGGGGCTGAAAGTTGGCGGGCTCTATCACCGGCGAGACACTACCGAGAGCCAGCTAACCTCAAGCACATGACCCAGGGCACAATTACAAGGCTGGTTAGGGTAAGGACTGTAACACGACAGAATGGGCAGGCAGAGAGGTGTGGGCAGGAAATCCAAAACAAATAGCAAGTAAAAAAAAAAGTGAAAGCGCGAGCTGGGAGCAGGGCCGTGGGCCAACAGGAGTACCAAGCATCGGAAAAGGGAAATACCAGAAGCATGCAAGGCAGCGAAGACAGGAGAGAAATGGAGAGGAAGTAATGCGGGAGCGAGGAGTGGCGCGTGCTGTTGCCAGGGGCTGAAAGTTGAAAGACGCGCTCTGGGGTGGGGGAGGGGGAGGGAGTTGAAGCGCGAGCAAAACAGAGAGGCAGAGCGAGGCGCGTGCACCTGGGAGAGCGAGAGGAAAGCCAGATGGCGCCTCTGCTCGTACCTGTGCGCGTAACCGCACGCTCTATGCCACCCAAAAAGCTGTGGTCGGCTTTTTAAAGCCCACTCACTATATGTCTCGCCAGAGCAGCGCATGCGCTGGCTCAGGCGAGACCTAATAAAAAAGCATCATGACGCGATGCACACATAACAACACATCATAAGTGTTGTGATGCTACTGACGCAGCATCATTCAGCAGGATGAAGTGTGCACAGGCATGCAAACATGCATCACCACCCATGTGCCCATCTGATTGGCGTGGGCGATTGGCGTGGGCGCCATTTTCTTTTCTTTTTTTAATTTACTGACCCAAGATAATGAACGCCACTTGGATCAGCAAATTACGATTTTTACCTGCGTAAAAGCACTTTTTTAAAAGTTATAAAAATAGTTGCAGCCCGGCCGACCAAACAAATATATAATTTTTTAATGATTGCAAGGGTTGGGGGTGCAACAAAGGGGTGATGGAGAAACAACGTAGGGAGCAACAGATGGGTGGAGCTACAGAAGGGACGGGTAGAAGAATAATTTCTAAAACTCAGGGCTTTGGTGGGAAGGTAACTGCACGCTTGGGAAAGATCCTGAAAACACATGTAATCTCATGGAGTGCTCAAAAAAGTAGTTCCATAAATGTGAGCGGTGAAAGGATACAAGTCAGCACAATCAAAAGTATGATTCAATCAATCAATCAATCATGTCACTTATAAAGCGCACTACATACCCGCGAGGGTCTCAAGGCGCTGGGGGAAGAGGGGGGTGGTGCTGCTACTGATCGAAGAGCCAGGTCTTGAGGAGTCTTCTGAAGGCCAGTAGGTCTTGGGTCTGTCGGAGGTTGGTGGGGAGGGTGTTCCAGGTCTTGGCGGCGAGGTGGGAGAAGGATCTGCCGCCGGCGGTCATTTTCCGGATGCGGGGGACTGTGGCGAGGGCGAGGCTGGTCGAGCGGAGCTGGCGGGTGGGGGTGTAGAAGCTGAGTCGTCTGTTGAGGTAGGCTGGTCCGGAGTTGTGGAGTGCTTTGTGTGCGTGGGTGAGGAGCTTGAAGGTTATCCTCTTGTTGACAGGGAGCCAGTGCAGGTCTCTCAGGTGGGGTGTGATGTGGCTGCGTCGGGGGATGTCGAGGATAAGACGTGCAGAGGCGTTCTGGATGCGTTGCAGCCGTCTCAGGAGCTTAGCCGTCGTTCCTGCGTAGAGGGCGTTTCCGTAGTCCAGCCTGCTGGTGACGACGGCCTGGGTGACTGTTTTTCTTGTTTCGGTGGGGATCCACTTGAAGATCCTGCGGAGCATTCGGAGGATGTTGAAGCAGGATGAGGAAACGGCGTTGACCTGCTTAGTCATGGAGAGGGTGGGGTCGAGGATGACCCCTAGGTTGCGTACGTGGTCGGTGGGTGGCGGGGCTGTTCCCAGTGATGTTGGCCACCAGGAGTCGTCCCAGGCTGAAGGGTTGGAACCAAGGATGAGGACCTCCGTCTTGTCCGAGTTCAGCTTCAGGCGGCTGGTCCTCATCCATTCGGCGACGGCCTTCATTCCTTCGTGGAGGTGGGCTTTGGCGGTGTGAGGGTCTTTGGTGAGGGAGAGGATCAGCTGGGTGTCGTCGGCGTAGGAGATGATGTTGAGGTTGTGCTGTCGGGCGACGTGGGCGAGGGGTGCCATGTAGATGTTGAACAGCGTTGGGCTGAGGGAGGAGCCTTGGGGTGCGCCGCAGATGATCTTGGTGGCCTTGGATCGGAAGGGGCGAGGCGGACGCTTTGTGTTCTGCCGGAAAGGAAGGATGTGGTCCAGTCCAGGGCCTTCTCTTGGATCCCGGCGTCGTGAAGGCGTGTTCGTAGTGTGTGGTGGCAGACCGTGTCGAAGGCGGCTGATAGGTCCAGGAGGATGAGGGCTGCTGTTTCTCCGTTGTCTAGCAGGGTCCTGATGTCATCGGTGGCGGCGATGAGGGCGGTTTCGGTGCTGTGGTTGCTGCGGAAGCCGGACTGGGAAGGGTCCAGGATGTTGTTCTCCTCGAGGTAGCGGGTCAGTTGTTTGTTGACGATTTTCTCTGTGACCTTCGCGGGGAACGGGAGCAGAGAGATGGGTCGGAAGTTCTTGAGGTCCTTGGGGCCTGCCTTGGGTTTCTTGAGTAAGGCGGTGATCTCGGCGTGCTTCCAGCTTTCCGGGAAGGTTGCTGTCTCGAAGGAGATGTTGATTATTTTCCGGAGATGGGGCGCGATGGCTGTACTGGCTTTGTTGAAGATGTGGTGAGGGCATGGGTCTAGCGGTGAACCGGAGCGGATGGTGTTCATGATCTCGCTGGTGTCCTCGTCGTTGATGTTGGTCCAGGAGAGCAGGCGGTTGGTGGTTGTGGGGGCAGTGGTCTCGGTGGTTGCCGGGGCGGTCGTGGTGTTGAAGCTGTCATGGATGTCGGCGATTTTGCGGTGGAAGGAGGTGGCCAGTGAGTCGCACAGGTCTTGCGACGGCTGGATGTCGTTGGTGTTGGAGCTGGGGTTGGAGAGTTCCTTCACGATGTTGAAGAGCTCTTTGCTGTTGTGTGCGTTGTTGTCTAGGCGGTCTTTGAGTGAGGCCCTTTTGGCGGATCTGATGAGGTGATGGTGATTGCGGGTGGCGCTCTTGTGGGCGGCGTAGCTGTCCGCTGTCCGTTCGTGGAGCCAGATCTTCTCCAGTTTTCGGCATGTTCGTTTGGAGGCCTGGAGGTCTTCGGTGAACCAGGTGGCTTTCTTGCTGGTGTGGCTGTTGGGCGGATTCTTGAGCGGGGCGAGGGTGTTGGCGCAGTCGTCGATCCACTGTCTGAGGTTGCGGGCGGCGGTGTCGGAGGGTTCGGCGGGTGGGCTCAGGGCGAGGGTTGTGGTTAGCTGGTCTTCCGTGACTCTGCTCCAGCAGCGGCGAGGCATTTGTTCGGTGCGGTGGTGCGTGGTGGGCTTCCTGTAGGTGAAGTGGATGCAGTGGTGGTCAGTCCAGTGGGGTTCGGAGGTGTGGTTGAAGGAGACGTGTGGGCTTGCGGAAAAGATGGAGTCTAGCGTGTGGCCGGCGGCGTGGGTGGGTGTAGTCACGAGCTGTCTGAGTCCGAGGGTGGCGAGGTTGTAGATCAGGGTGGTGGAGTTGGTGTCCTTGTTGTTCTCGAGGTGGAAGTTCAGGTCCCCGAGGAGGATGTAGTCCGTGGAGGCGATGGCGTGTGTGCTGACGAAATCAGCGATGGAATCGCTGAACTGTGGTCGGGTTCCGGGGGGTCTGTAGATGAGGGTTCCTCTGAGGGTGGTGTTGGGATCGGTGTGGATCTGGAAGTGCATGTGTTCGGCGGTGCTGAGGGTGTCGTCGGTGTTGGTTGAGACTCTGAGGGTGTTCCTGTGGACGATGGCGATGCCTCCTCCGACTCCGTTGGTGCGGTCCCTGCGGGTGATCTTGTATCCGTCCGGGATGGCAATGGCGATGTCGGGGGCTGAAGCGGGATTCAGCCAGGTCTCCGTCAGGAATGCGACGTCTGGGGAGGTTGAGTCGAGAAGGTCCCAGAGTTCGATGGCGTGTTTGCGGGCGGAGCGGGTGTTGAGGAGGATGCATCTGAGGTAGTTGGGCTCTTTCCTGGGCGGTGGTTTGGCGGGGCGGGTGCTGGCGAAGCTGCAGTTCCGGCAGGTGAAGGGCCCTTGGGTGCGCTTCGGGGTGGCCTGGTAGCAGGCGTGATCTTTTCCGGGGTTGAGTGCGTGGAGGGTGCTGGCGTCGTATCGGCGTCTGTTGATGTGGCGGGCGCGGGGGATGCCCGGACCAGGGGTCTGGCGCTGGGCGCGGCCACGGCGCGGACGGGCGCAGACGGGCTTGCCTTAGGCGCGCCTTCGGCGCGCCAGCCGGCGGCCGCGCAGCGGCCGCCATAAATGGGGAGGTGGGAGGGAGGAGCAGGGAATGGGGCAGCGAATGGGCAGTGAGGGGCGGGGCCGCAGGGGCGCAGCGGCGGGAAACAGGCACAGAAAGGAAAAAACGATCACAATCAGGGGCAGCAAGGGGGCACAGAAAGGAAAAACGATCACAATCAGGGGCAGCAAGGGGGCACAGAAAGGAAAAAACGATCACAATCAGGGCAGCAAGGGGGCACAGAAAGGAAAAAACGATCACAATCAGGGGCAGCAAGGGGGCACAGAAAGGAAAAAACGATCACAATCAGGGGCAGCAAGGGGGCAAAGAAAGGAAAAAACGATCACAATCAGGGGCAGCAAGGGGGCACAGAAAGGAAAAAACGATCACAATCAGGGGCAGCAAGGGGGCACAGAAAGGAAAAAACGATCACAATCAGGGGCAGCAAGGGGGCACAGAAAGGAAAAAATGATCACAATCAGGGGCAGCAAGGGGGCACAGAAAGGAAAAAAACGAGCACAATCAGGGGCAGCAGCAGGGCACACAGACGGAGCTGTGTGGTGGGGGAGCGACCTACCAGTCAAGGTTATATGCCAGGAAAGGAACTATCACAAGGAGGGGAGGCAAACCATGAAAAAAGAATCAAGCAAAGTAAGTTTTCAGTATTGTCCACAAAAGGCATTCATCAACAAAGATGAAAGCTGCTGGGTAGGGGAGACCTAAAAATGTATTTCTGAAATGTCCCTTTTGTAATGGTTATCATGGAGGCATTAGTGATACCTCCTCTAAGTAAGATTTAAGCCCTATGTTCTTTACTCTCAACTTTTAAAATCCACCTGTAAAAGGAATTTGTAAAGCTTAAAAATTGCTTTTTGGTTAAAACTGCACAATATACAAGAGTTAAAACCTATTTAAAACTATTTCAAAACCAGTGCAGTATTAACTATTGTGAATTGTAATCGCTTCTAAACCATTTAACAGGGTTCAAGGCTAAAACTGTACAGTTGTGAGCACACAAAAACATGTACAGATGCATAAAGTGTAGAGATTAAAAATGTTATTGCTAAAAAAGAGCATATATATGTCATGTGTGAACATCACAGGTCCACAAACCCCACATTGGCATGATATGAAGCCCAGAATCCCACATTTCCCACGGTGAAGGGAAGGAGCAGACAATCATGTCACAGCAGTTCTCAAATCCTTTTACAGGTAACCTGAAGAGGCGCGTATCAAGTACACGCCAGTACCAATGTTACACACAAAGCCATTGCCTCAGCCTCCAGTGCTTTTAAACTGTAAAACAACCTCCTCGTAGCCTGATCCCTCTACCTTCATTTAAACCAGCCAATGCAGCAATAAAACGCATCCGAACTTGCACATTGTGTATGTTCTCATCTCTGTATTCATCTTTGATCTAATAAAATAATCTCATACTTAAAATATATATATATATATATATACATACATACACACACACACGCCCTCGTTTTTGTTAAAATCATAAATTACTTCACTGTATTTATTTTGTAAGATTTTTTTCTATAGGCGTACAAGGGCCCTAGAGCGCTTCACAGAGGACACTTTACCTCTTAACCGAAGCAGTAAAAAAAAAAACACAAAAAGTAAAAAAATGAAAAATATAATGATAGTACACAAAACATCAACTATAGGAGTAGGTAATAATATACAACAGAGGCATATAAACAATATTATTTCTTTATTACTTCTTTATGCCGTTTCACAAACTAAAATCTAGAGACAGACGTTGTAACATACCTACTGAATCTGCAACACCCCTCGTAGGTCTATGCATTATATTATATTGCAAGTGTCTACAGCCAGACTAAGAACGTACAGAACCAGAGAAAGGTGCCAAGTGGTCGATGAGGAGTGAAGGGCATTCATGTATGGTAATATAAAAAGTACAGGTAGCATGAAAAACATTGAGATTGGCTGGAGATAGAAGCACTCGTGGGCAGGAGTTACTCTTCTTTAGTGCGTCCGTACTACAGCAAAAGTCAGTGTAAAAGCATTCAGAACAGTGGATTTGAGCCAAAAACCCTCAGCCATCTCGCCCCTGCACTCAATTGAGCTAGGCAGAGATCACAGAAAAATACTTGTTGAGAAAGAAGTCTTGTGAAGGCAGGTGCTGATTGTCAAGCGGGTGGAATTCTATACTTTGGTGTTGGATGAACAATGGTGAAATAACAGTTAGAGTCACTCTCTTTTGTTAAAAGCAAAGATTTCAAATAATAGGCAGTCAGAGCTGCAAACTTGTTGGGACCCACTGTAGAACTTCAGTTTATTAGCTAGGTGGTGTGAATGGTCAGAGTTTTGGAACTATGCAGGAAAGTCTGAGAGTGGAACTACCATCAATCGGAAAATAATATATATGATAGGAATTATATGATTAAAGGGCTCTGCTCCTGAGATCAGGCGTGCTGGCTGCATGTGGAGAAGCAATTGTGGGGGAGATGGAGTTCACTATTTGGACTGCCGGATAAACAGCATTCCCCGACAGGACCAGAGCTTGAAAAACTTTGTTTAGGTCTTGTTCAGCAAGAATAATTTGAGTTCAAGTTGGTGTTTTGAGTCTTTAGCCAAGGAACTGATAGGTCTATGAAGGTTGAGTCAATTGTCCGAAAATAAAAAAAGCTGAGAGATTGAATGTGTTCAATGATGGCATGAGAGAAGCCTTGTAGATTAGTGGAATCTAACCATTCTTGTATTGCTGTGGAGGAAGCCTTGTATGAGAGGAAGTTGTTTTTTTGGGGGGTGAACATGAGATGGTGCCTCGTCAACCAAGACCGTATGTTGACCAGAGTCAAAGTCAGTTGAGAGATATTAGAAGGGGGTAAAACTTTCTGGTAGAGGTTGGTGATATCACAATATTGATGGGAAGATATGCTGGATTTATTTATGAGGTTCCAGACATAAACTGAAGAGGAAAGGGGCTTGTACAGAGATTTCAGGAACCCTGCGAGGTATGGCTACTGAACTGGAGAATGAGAGACCCAATTTTATCAGTTGTGAGCACTCAGTTAGATAAGATTTGAACCAGTCTCAGACTGTTCTTTTAATGCCCATATGGCTTTTCAAAGTGTGACTAAGAACGTCATGGTTAACAGTATCGAATGCTGCTGAGAGATCATCAGGCAAGAGTCACCATTGTCCAAGATGCAAAGCACATCATCAGTGATTTGCAGAATGGGTGTCTGTACTGTAACCAACTCTAAAATCTGTTTATTGCCTTATTCAGATAGATTAAACAATTACTTGCATTTTAACTCTGTTCGGTTTGATTATAAATAAAAGGCCTGTTTTTGCAATGCAGAAGCGGAAACCTCACTATTTGGCAAAGTGTCGCAATTTAAGCATTTTATATGGCAACATTGAAAGGCTGCAAATCAGGCCAGAGTGTTGTGCAGATTTCAGAATAAGATCAAAACTATCAAACTTCCATTTCAGCTACTTCTGTGGAATGATAGGGTAAGTGTGAACTGTGCTACCTTAGAGAATTATACATTGCACGTGCTCTTTTAGACTGAAGAGGGAATAGATCATTTCAGATGCAAATAACTAATGATGAAAACTCATAAGCTAAATAAACTAAGTAGTCAATTTAACATGTAAATGGCTAATTTGTTTAAGTCCTGAATTGGTGTTTGTACGAACGGGGTTCAAATAAATAAAGCATAAATAAGGAAAAATAAGACAAACGAGAAGCAAGCAAATTAGTGTTATGATAAAGCCATGCAATAGTATGCAATGGACAAGCTCTAAGCCCACTGAAAGCTAACAAAATGTTTTGCACGCGAGAGTGCATGTCCTGTCTCAGGCAAGTCCTAAAAAGCAGCACTTGAAATGCAGCAGTGAAAACAAAGGTGCCAGCCAATCTTAGAGATGGTAAAGAGTCAATGCTCCAAGGGAGGCACAAACACAAGATACACAAACTGGGACACAAATATGAAGCAGGCAATGAGAGGAACAGGAAAGCCAATCAATTGTCAGTAATGGGTGGGCTCTAAGCCCCTCTATGTTCTTGGTAAGCCACAAAAAGATAGCGCATGCTCTGTCTAGTAGACTCGACCTAAATAGGAGCCACACTAGTAGGAGAGCTATAGAGAAATACTCCACAAAACATTTCTCCTGTAAAATATGTTTTGTATTGCATAGCAATGGCTCGTTGTTGTTAACCTGTAGGCAACCAAAAGCCTAGCATTTTCAGAAAACACTGCAAAAAAAAAAGTCTGTTAGATTAGTTAGAGTAAATCAATGGGGCGTGGTGTGGTGGCTTTCCTTCTGTGCAGGTGAAGCATGTGTGATTGCAACAGTATTCAAAGTTCAGCAGTATTCGTGAGTCCAACAGCAAAGCTCAATGACTTCCAAATATACTGCTTCCATGAAGGTAGATCACAGTATGGCTCCCCATTTCCCTCCAGGAAGCACTTAATTGGTCTAATACATCTCATTTCAAACAACAAAACATGGGCACCAGCTAGGCTGGTGTGCAAATTAACACTTGGTTGCAACTATGCACCCCCAAACAACCTTCTGTGGAAACACTAACCTGAAATGAGCAAGGGCAAAGTGTAATAACTAGTAATCCAAATAACTTTGAGAAGACATTGCAGTTTTGCTGTTTTTATGACATTTGCAACACATTTATTTCATCCTTCCATTCTACTGAGGACAACTTATTTTTTCTTAGGAAGAAAAAGTAGGTTTAAATTTCCATAGCACACATGCCAGCCATAGCTTCTAGATATTATTTGTTTTGCAAATATGAGAAGAACATTCCCACAAGTTTGAGATTGAGTTTTGAAGGTATGGAAACATTAAAGCAAAATTGCAATCCAATTTTGTTTAAGATGAGTTGCAGTGCTTCTACTCTCAGGTTACTGGCTCTTTCTTATACCTTTCTGTGAAACAAAGTTTGTTTTCAGTGCCGTAGAGTCAGGGGGAATGTAAGCATTCACTGTATACAGTATGAACTTCCTCGAGAGTCGTGCTAGCATAATGCATCTATAAGTGAAACCAGGCCAGGAAAAGAACTGATGGTGACTACTTAAAAACGAGAAATTCAGATATCCTATGTCTGAAACAATGAGCAAACCTAAAATTTTACTGATAGCTTCCCTGGTACTGAAAAACTGTAGGCAGCTTTTATGGGTGTTCACAGAACTCGGAGTTCAGAAATATAAAATGTGCTTTCTTACTTTTGACAAACAGTGTTCCAAGTCACTGGGCATGGCAGACAACAAAATTGATGCACAACAGAGTGCAAGCACAGTATACTGGCGCCAACTTAAAAAAAAAACACCTTAGATAAATTCTGTAGATCTGACTTTGTAATCATGGCACAACATCGTTTTTGTGAGCATCAAGATGTTGTGCACCATCTTTGGAAGCTTATGTGCTGGAACTGGGGAAGAGTACTGATTATTTGTATTACTTTCTACTGATACCATTCAAACAAAAAAAGCAAGCAAGAGGAAAGCCAGATGGCGCCTCATCGCGCGCTGTAAGGGTGCCGCGAGGAAAGCCAGATGGCGGCTGTGCGCGTGCCCGCGCGCGTAACCGCAAGCTTGAGGCCAGCAAAAGCGTGTGGTCGGACTTTTAAAAGCCCACTTACTAAATGTCTCGGCCAGAGCAGCGCATGCGCTGGCTCAGGCGAGACCTAAAAACCAGGACTTAAACCCGCATGGCAAGCTGAGGCGAGGCAGCATAAGGTGGCGCAAGCAGGAAACAAAGAACGGTGTGAGTTAAAACAGCAGCGCATGTGAAAGTGCTCTTACAGGAATAAACAAGCATTGGCATAGCCAATAGGTCTCGCCTTTGGGACATTATAAGTGTTTAGCCATGCAACAGTTGATGTTGCACCAAGGATATTGTGCTGCATAATTAAATACTTAAAAGGTCCCAAAGGCGAGACCTATTGGCTATGCCAATGCTGGTTTCAGATGCTGGCAACACGTATGACAAGCAAATGGTGTAAGACTGCAATTTATGTAAGCATATTTTTCAGTCTAATAAAAAATACATATCCTTTTGTAGCAGTACCTTTCAGAAGTTGCACGTTTTTATCTGCAAAAAGTAATAGACGATGTGTTTCGAGTATATGGCAAAATTAGCATCGTCTCAATTTCTAGTGCATCTTTCATAAATCAATTAACATTAATATTCCCTAGTGGATTTCTAATACTAGAAATTCTAATATTTTCTGTTAATATAAAATTATATTTTAGTCTAAAACTTTAAGCTGAATAGACAGAAGAAAGTAAAAAACGTCCAGGAGTCAAGTTTTGCTACATTATGAACTTACCAGAAAAATGTTACTGTAATTAGAAGAAAAGACAATGTGAGTTGTGTAAAAGAAAAGAAAATCGGTACCTGTCTGGCGGCTGTGAGAGTACCGTCCACATCAAAGAGACACAAGACGCTACGATCATCTGCCATTCCGGGGACTACTGAGATCAGCTGCTGCCGAGAATTCTTTACAACTGGAAACTGATGAATGGCATAACTCAACTAGTATTGAAAAGTCAGCTGAGCAGACCCACCTCCCCGGCGGTATGGTGGGGGTTATAGTTCTACAACCCACTATGTATACAATACAAAATGGCAATAGTATGAGAGCGAACTACAAATCCCGAATGCTAAAGAAAAACTTCCCCGCTGGTATCAAAAGCATGTCAGTAGCAGGGAAAGACCTGTCCCGGAAGTTTAAACATAAAAGTAGGACATACGTTGCAGGAGCGGAAGCTGAGTTTGGTTAAACTGGTAAGTATAATGGACAACCCAATCTACCCTTGAGGGCTCGGGCAAAGTAATGACCAGGTGAGTGTGCCTTCAAGGGATTTATTAAGATACTCAGTTGTAATATTCTAATTCACAGTTGGATGCAAGGTTTATTATTTGCTTGCTAGTTAATTTCTTTTGACAACCTAATTTCTAACAGCACAATATTTTTGTATTTCTGAACAAATCACATAGGAATATATATCAAAGTAATATATAACAAAAACACGGGTGTATATAAAACATAGATTTTATCTTAAGAGTTCATAAAGGGTACTTCTACATAACACATACAATGGAACAAGAAGGAAAAATCTATTACTACAGCCTTCACTGTTACAGTTGTATACACTTTTTCAAAATCACAAGCAAAAATGTTAGGAAAGAAGTGTACAAGTCGACGTTACGGTCTCTAGGCTTTCGTCGATGAGACCATCTTCAGGACTATAATATTTAAAGTAGTTGACCCCTGAGTTTTGTTGTAAAAAAACTCAACAGGAGAGTTTATGTCGGTCGTATCAGCTCAGACGATAGTGTTAAACACTGAATGGGTAAATCTCAGTTTTTCCAAGTGAAAACATATGGAGAGCAGCGTGCTCACTCTAACTATTTCGAAATTCCGTCTGGATAAGCATCTTTAATTGCTTCCAGAAGAGTCTTCAAAGTTAGCAGTTTTAAATCTGTAGTCTCTCTTGTGGACAGAAGCTGGGGAACAATCGTTTCTGCATATGTTTTCGCTTGGAAAAACTGAGATTTACCCATTCAGTGTTTAACACTATCGTCTGAGCTGATACGACCGACATAAACTCTCCTGTTGAGTTTTTTTACAACAGAACTCAGGGGTCAACTACTTTAAATATTATAGTCCTGAAGATGGTCTCATCGACGAAAGTCTAGAGACCATAACGTCGACTTGTACACTTCTTTCCTAACATTTTTGCTTGTGATTTTGAAAAAGTGTATACAACTGTAACAGTGAAGGCTGTAGTAATAGATTTTTCCTTCTTGTTCCATTGTATGTGTTATGTATAACTACCCTTTATGAACTCTTAAGATAAAATATATGTTTTATATACACCCGTGTTTTTGTTATATATTCCTTTGATATATATTCCTATGTGATTTGTTCAGAAATACAAAAATATTGTGCTGTTAGAGTTTGGTTAAAGACAGGTGAAAACTAGATGCCAACATTGCGCATTATAGCCTAAACGCCTCTTGCTGTGGAATATCGGCTTTTTGATCCCCTTTGCTCCTCCGTCCTTTCACTGCCACCCCACAGCCTGTAAAGTGCTAAGTGTGGACAAGGGGCACCGGCCGGCGCGAGCTGTGAAGAGCATATGGGGAAGTCGGGCTTTTGACTGCCGGCTTTGCTAATTTTCGACCTTATTGTTAATCAAAGCTATTGACTGTGATCATTCGACATCATCGCTTCATCTCATGGCTTACAGACTCTGGGGACTTTTCCTCTTTGTGGGGAAGGGGAAAAAACGGTGGTGTGTCCGGGAGGGAGGAGGGGAGGAAGCTGCCATTTCTGTGGAGCAGGGAGAGAGGTGAAACGAGGCACAGGCCTCTAAAACAAGCGGGGCAGCGCGGCGACCGCGAACGCGCTAATAACGTGCGCGAGCGCTAAAAGGGCAAACCAGCGCTGACCGCCATCTGTGTCCAATTAAGATACTTGGTTACAGATGGCACTGCTGCTCGCCCCCGCGGACCCTAGGCCAAAGCAGAGAGAAGGCGGGCCATGCACCCGCCTTTGGCCAATTGCGTGCTGTCTTTCTTAGAAAGTCGCACGCAAAGGCCAATAGGTGTGATTTAAAAAAAAAGCACACGCACGAGCGTATGTTTAAAGTTAAAAAGCCCTTACTTAAAGTCTCGCAGAGCAGCGCATGCGCAATGGTTCAGGCGAGACCTAAAAAGGAGTCCCTAAACAATGCCCTAAAATGGCCACTGCGTATGTTTAGCAGTAACTCAGTCACTCTGCTTCGTAAGGTAAAGTCGGGAAGAGGCATGGTGCATGCGTGCCATGGACCAATGAGGAGAAGGAATAACGGAGCGAGTGGGAGCCAGCACATGGCAAGCCTATGGGTGGGCCAAAGCCCACAACAGTAGAAACAGTATGTCTCGGTTTGAGACCGCGCATGCATGCCGTGTAGAGCAGAGACCTAAAAATTATTTTCAATGTAATTATAGCCAAGTGGGTCGATGGTTCATTAAATGTTATACATAAAAATCGACTTCCCTAACATGATCAAGACTGTCACCAAAACAGAGACAATGGTAATTTGTAACATCTACATGCAACCATCTGCAGTAAGAACATGATACTGTATTATCTCATGGACAGTTTATGTAAAGTAAGAACAGTCATTTTCAGTTCTAGCGTTAACCAAGATCTTTTGATTTTCCTAAAATTACATATATATATAAAATATACTTAATTAAAGAGGCTTTCAGCCAGCTCTCTTCATCCATTCATCTGTTTTTGTGTCATTCACATTTTGCTTCCACCCATTACAGCATGCCACATGGGGCAATGAGTCAGCCTACTTCAGCCACTGACTAACATCATTTTGAGTGGCTGCATTTTGCTCGTTCACAAGGTGCACCTCCGCCCACAAGATAGTTCCATTCAGTGCCAGTAATTTTGTTTATTTTTACTTTGGCGCTGCCTTTGGGTTATGGTTTGGTAGCAGAACCCTTTCTAGTACATATGAGCACAGGGCACATTTCAGCTTTATCAGTTCCTGTCTCTTGCTAATGCTGTTGTAAATTCCTTTGCATTAGCCTTTGTTTATCTGACTGCTGCTATTTCACAGCAAACCAGATTGTGTCCTTTTGAAACTGTTCTTTATAAATATATCCTATTCTCAATATTCACACAATGAAGTGCATTTATAACTGCACTCTTGTATGTCATGCTGGCATGCATTTCAATTGAGCACTACCATTTTACTTGTAAACCAATTTAGTCCTTCCTGTATGGCTTTCTAGTTTGCTTTCAGCGCTCTTGTATGCCATGCATATATAGACATTTATATTACTAATTGGAGCTGTGCCTTTGATTCCAAATTCCTGGTCTGTCTGTCTGTTGTCTGTCTGTCTGTCTGTCCGTCCGTCCCATCCGTCCCTCCATCCCGTCCATCCATCCATCCTCTATCTATCTATCTATCTATCTATCTATCTATCTATCTATCTATCTATCTATCTATCTATCTATCTATCTATCTATCTATCTGTCTGTCTGTCTGTCTGTCTGTCTGTCTGTCTGTCTGTCTGTCTGTCTGTCTGTCTGTCTTTCTGTCTGTCTGTCTATCTATCTATTCGTGCAATACTGTTTATCTATACAACCCTCTCTAACGGGATTTACAATCAAATTACAAAAGACTGTTAGCATAGGCTGCCCAAGAGCTGGCAGCCAATGCCAGAACAATTGGCTTTTTAGGTCTGTTGTTATCCAAGACCGTTTCATTTGACTAAACTTATGTGTATAACGAAGTATGTTACAGTCGTTTTCAGCCCCTCCATTAGTCTGTGGTTCTGTCCATTAGTCTGTGGTTGTGTCATTCGCATTTTCTTCCTCCCACTCCAGCATGCATCATGGGGCAATGGGTCAATCCACTTCCGGTTTGGGCTGACTTCACTGTGTATTACAGCATGCAGGTTTTTCACAATGAGCGCATCCACACACAAGATAGTTCCATTCAGTGCCAGTGTTTTTGTTTATTTTTACTTTGGTGCTGCCTTTGTGTTCTGGCTTGGTAGCAGAACACTTTCTACTAGATGTGAGCACAGCGCACATTCCAGCTTTATCAGTTCCTGTCTCTTGCTAATGCTGTTGTAAATTCCTTTCGATTGGCCTTTGTTTATCTGACTGCTGCTATTTCACAGCAAACCAGATTGTGTTGTTTTGAAACTGTTCTTTATAAATGTATCCTATTCTCAATATGCACACAATGAAGTGCATTTATAACTGCACTCTTACAGCACTCTTACTCTGAGCACTCTTTTGCACTCTTACTCTGAGCCTTTGTAGAATTACACTTTACCGCTCTGGTCCTTTGTAGAATTACAGCTTGCCGCTCTGGGGCTTTGTAAAATTGCACCTTACCGCTCTGAGCCTTTGTAGAATTACACCTTACCACTATGAGCATTTGTAGAATTGCAACTCACCACTCTGAGCCTTTGTAGAATTACACCTTACCACTCACAATGAAGTGCATTTATAACAGCGCTCTTACCTCTTTGAGCATTTGCAGAGTTACACCTTATCGCTTTGAGCCCTTGTAGAATTACACCTTACCTCTCCAAGCCCTTTTAGAATTGCACCTTAAAGCTCTGAGCCTCTGTAGAATTACACCTTACGCTCTGAGCCTTTGTAGAATTACACTTTACCGCTCTGATCCTTTGTAGAATTACACATTACCACTCTGAGCCTTTGTAGAATTACAGCTTGCCACTCTGAGCATTTGTAGAATTTTACCTTACCACTCTGAGCCTTTGTAGAATTACACCGTACGCTTTGAGCCTTTGTAGAGTTACACTTCACCGCTCTGAGCCTTTATAGGATTACACCTTACGCTCTGAGCCTTTGTAGAATTACACCTTACGCTCTGAGACTTTGTAGAATTACACCTTACTGCTCTGAGCCTTTGTAGAGTTACAGCTTGCCACTCTGAGCCTTTGTAGAATTTTACCTTACCACTCTGAGCCTTTGTAGAATTACACCTTCCCGCTCTGAGCCTTTGTAGAATTGAATCTCACCACTCTGAGCCTTTGTAAAATTACACCTCACCGCTCTGAGCCTTTGTAAAATTATACTTTACCACTCTGAGCCTTTGCAGAATTGCACCTCACCGCTCTGAGCCTTTGTAGAATTGCACCTTACTGTTCCAAGCCTTTGTAGGATTACACTTTATCGCTCTGAGCCTTTGTAGAATTACACTTTACCACGCTTAGCCTTTGTAGAATTACAGACTACTGCTCTGAGCCTTTGTAGAATTACACCTTACTGCTCTGAGCCTTTGTAGAATTGCACATTACTGCTCTGAGCTGTTGTAGAATTACAGCTTACCGCTCTGAGCCTTTGTAGAATTACACCTTACCGCTCTGAACCATTGTAGAATTGCACCTTACCACTCTGAGCCTTTGTGGAATTGCACCCTACGACTCTGAGCCTTTGTGGAATGACATCTTACCACGCTGAGCCTTTGCAGAATTACACCTTACTGCTCTGAGCCTTTGTAGAATTACACCTCACCGCTCTGAGCCTTTGTAGAATTACACCTTACACTATGAGCCTTTGTAGAATAACACCTTACCGCTCTGAGCCTTTGTAGAATTGCAGCTTGCCACCCTGAGCCTTTGTACAATTGCACCTTACCGCTCTGAGCCTTTGTAGAATTACACCTTACTGCTCTGAGCCTTTGTAGAATTACACCTTACCGCTCTGAGCCTTTGTCGAGTTGCACCTCACCACTCTGAGCCTTTGTAGAATTGCACCTTGGCACTCTGAGCCATTATAAAATTATACCTCACCGCTCTGAGCCTTTGTAAAATTATACTTTACCACTCTGAGCCGTTATAGAATTGCACCTCACCGCTCTGAGCCTTTGTAGAATTGCACCTTACTGCTCCAAGCCTTTGTAGGATT
The DNA here is from genome assembly GCA_963921515.1 of Calotriton arnoldi. Taxonomy (NCBI): domain Eukaryota; kingdom Metazoa; phylum Chordata; class Amphibia; order Caudata; family Salamandridae; genus Calotriton; species Calotriton arnoldi. The sequence continues at coordinate 555,845 of CAWUFW010011620.1, read as the reverse complement.
ACACCATATCGCTCTGAGCCTTTGTAGAATTACACTTTAACGCTCTGAGCCTTTGTAGAATTACAGCTTACTGCTCTGAGCCTTCGTAGAAGTACACGTTACCTCTCTGAGCCGTTGTAGAATTGCACATTACTGCTCTGAGCCGTTGTAGAATTACAGCTTACCGCTCATAGCCTTTGTACAATTAGACCTTACCGCTCTGAACCTTTGTAGAATTGCACCTTACCACTCTGAGCCTTTGTAGAATTGCACCCTACTACTCTGAGCCTTTGTGGAATGACATCTTACCACTCTGAGCCTTTGCAGAATTACACCTTACTGCTCTGAGCCTTTGTAGAATTACACCTTACCACTCTAAGCCCTTGTATAATTACACCTTGTTGTTCTAAGCCTTTGTAGAATTGCACCTTACCACTCTGAACCTATGTAGAATTACGCCTTATGCTCTGAGCCTTTGTAGAATTACACCTTACTGCTCTGAGCCTATGTAGAATTGCACCTTGCCACTCTGAGCCATTGTAGAATTACACCTCACCACTCCGAGCCTTTGTAGAATTACACCTTGCCGCTCTCAGCCTTTGTAGAGTTACACCTCACCGCTCTGAGCCTTTGGAGAATTTCACCTTACGCTCTGAGCCTTTGTAGAATTACACATTACTGCTCTGAGCCTTTGTAGAGTTACACCTCACCGCTCTGAGCCTTTGGAGAATTTCACCTTATGCTCTGAGCCTTTGTAGAATTACACCTCACCGCTCTGAGCCTTGGTAGAATTACATCTTACCGCTCTGAGCCTTTGTAGAATTACACCTTACCACTCTGAGCCTTTGCAGAATTACACCTTACTGCTCTGAGCCTTTGTAGAATTACACCGTACCACTCTAAGCCCTTGTATAATTACACCTTAGTGTTCTAAGCCTTTGTAGAATTGCACCTTACCACACTGAGCCTATGTAGAATTACGCCTTATGCTCTGAGCCTTTGTAGAATTACACCTTACTGCTCTGAGCCTTTGTAGAATTGCACCTTGCCACTTTGAGCCATTGTAGAATTACACCTCACCACTCCGAGCCTTTGTAGAATTACACCTTGCCGCTCTGAGCCTTTGTAGAGTTACACCTCACCGCTCTGAGCGTTTGGAGAATTTCACCTTACGCTCTGAGCCTTTGTAGAATTACACCTTACTGCTCTGAGCCTTTGTAGAGTTACACCTCACCACTCTGAGCCTTTGGAGGATTTCACCTTACGCTCTGAGCCTTTGTAGAATTACACCTCACCGCTCTGAGCCTTGGTAGAATTACATCTTACCGCTCTGAGCCTTTGTAGAATTACACCTTACCTCTCTGAGCCTTTGTAGAGTTACACCTCACCGCTCTGAGCCTTTGTAAATTTATACTTTACCACTCTGAGCCTTTGCAGAATTGCACCTCACCGCTCTGAGCCTTTGTAAAATTGCACCTTACAGCTCTGAACCTTTGTAGAATTACAGCTTACTGTCCTGAACCTTTTTAGGGTTACACCTCACCGCTCTGAGCCTTTGTAGAATTACACCTTACCACTCTTGGCCTTTGTAGAATTACAACTTACCGGTCTGAGCCTTTGTAGAATTGCACCTCACTGCTCTGAGCCTTTGTAGAATTGCACCTTGGCGCTCCGAGCCATTGTAAAATTACACCTCACTGCTCTGAGCCTTTGTAGAATTGCACCTTACTGCTCCAAGCCTTTGTAGGATTACACCTTATCGCTCTGAGCCTTTGTAGAATTACACTTTACCACTCTGAGCCTTTGTAGAATTACAGCTTACCACTCTGAGATTTTGTAGAATTACAGCTTACCGCTCTGAGCCTTTGTAGAATTGCACCTTACCGCTCTGAGCCTTTGTAGTATTACAGATTTTTGCTCTGAGCCTTTGTAGAATTACACCTTACCACTCTGAGTCTTTGTAGAATTGCACCTTACCGCTTTGAGTCTTAGTAGAATTGCACCTTACCGCTCTGAGCCTTTGTTGATTTACAGCTTACCACTTTGAGTCTTTGCAGAATTACACCTGAAAGCTCTGAGCCTCTATAGAATTACACCTTATGCTCCGAGCCTTTGTAGAATTACACCTTACTGCTCTGAGCCTTTGTAGAATTACACCTTACCGCTCTGAGCCTTTGTAGAGTTACACCTTATGCTCTGAGCCTTTGTAGAGTTGCACCTCACCGCTCTGAGCCTTTGTAGAATTACACCTTACGCTCTGAGCCTTTGTAGAATTACACCTTACCGCTCTGAGCCTTTGTAGAATTACAGCTTGCCACTCTGAGTCTTTGTAGAATTTTACCTTACCGCTCTGAGCCTTTGTAGAATTACACCTTCCCGCTCTGAGCCTTTGTAGAATTGCACCTCACCACTCTGAGCCTTTGTAAAATTACACCTCACCGCTCTGACTCTCTGTAAAATTATACTTTACCACTCTGAGCCTTTGCAGACTTGCACCTCACCGCTCTGAGCCTTTGCAGAATTGCACCTTACTGCTCCTAGTCTTTGTAGGATTACACCTTATCGCTCTGAGCCTTTCTAGAGTTACACCTCACCGCTCTGAGCCTTTGTAGAAATACACCTTACACCCTGAGCCTTTGTAGAATAACACCTTACCGCTCTGAGCCTTTGTAGAATTGCAGCTTGCCACTCTGAGCCGTTGTAGAATTGCACCTTACTGCTCTGAGCCTTAGTAGAATTACACCTTACCGCTCTGAGCCTTTGTAGAATTGCACCTTGGCACTCTGAGCCATTGTAAAATTATACCTCACCGCTCTGAGCCTTTGTAAAAGTATACTTTACCACTCTGAGCCTTTATAGAATTGCACCTCACCACTCTGAGCCTTTGTAGAATTGCACCTTACTGCTCCAAGCCTTTGTAGGATTACACCTTATCACTCTGAGCCTTTGTAGAATTACACTTTACCGATCTGAGCCTTTGTAGAATTACAGCTTACTACTCTGAGCCTTCGTAGAATTAATGAATGAATATGAAATTTGTAAAGCGCGAACTAAGCCCAAGGGCGTCAAGGCGCTATAAGCGGACCTAAGGATGCAAATTGCACCCTACTACTCTGAGCCTTTGTGGAATTACATCTTACCACTCTGAGCCTTTGCAGAATTACACCTTACTGCTCTGAGTCTTTGTAGAATTACACCTTACCACTCTAAGCCCTTGTATAATTACACCTTAATGTTCTAAGCCTTTGTGTAATTGCACCTTACCACTCTGAGGCTATGAGAATTACGCCTTATGCTCTGAGCCTTTGTAGAATTACACCTTACTGCTCTGAGCCTTTGTAGAATTGCACCTTGCCACTCTGAGCCATTGTAGAATTACACCTCACCACTCCGAGCCTTTGTAGAATTACACCTTGCCGCTCTGAGCCTTTGTAGAGTTACACCTCATTGCTCTGAGCCTTTGGAGAATTTCACCTTACGCTCTGAGCCTTTGGAGAATTACACCTTACTGCTCTGAGCCTTTGTAGAAATACAGCTTACCGCTCTGAGCCTTTGTAGAATTACACCTTACAGCTCTGAGCCGTTGTAGAATTACACCTTACTGCTCTGAGCCTTTGTAGAATTACACCTCACTGCTCTGAGCCCTGGTAGAATTACATCTTACCGCTCTGTGCCTTTGTAGAATTACACCTCACCGCTCTGAGTCTTTGTAAATTTATACTTTACCACTCTGAGCCTTTGCAGAATTGCACCTCACCGCTCTGAGCCTTTGTAGAATTGCACCTTACTGCTCCAAGCCTTTGTAGAATTACACCTTATCGCTCTGAGCCTTTGTAGAATTACACTTTACAGCTCTGAACCCTTGTAGAATTACACCTTACTGCTCTGAGCCTTCGTAGAATTACACCTTACACTCTGAGCCTTTGTAGAATTGCAGCTTGCCACTCTGAGCCTTTGTAGAATTGCACCTTACCGCTCCGACCCTTTGTAGAATTACACCTTACTTCTCTGAGCCTTTGTAGAATTACAGCTTACCGCTCTGAGCCTTTGTAGAATTACGCCTTACCGCTCTGAGCCTTTGTAGAAATACACCTTACCGCTCTGAGCCTTTGTAGAATTGCAGCTTGCCACTCTGAGCCTTTGTAGAATTGCACCTTACCGCTCTGAGCATTTGTAGAATTACACCTTACTGCTCTGAGCCTAAGTAGAATTACAGCTTACCACTCTAAGCCCTTGTATAATTACACCTTACCACTCTGAGCCTATGTAGAATTACGCCTTATGCTCTGAGCCTTTGTAGAATTACACCTTACTGCTCTTAGCCTTTGTAGAATTGCACCTTACTGCTCCAAGCCTTTGTAGGATTACACCTTACTGCTCCAATTCTTTGTAGGATTACACCTTATCGCTCTGAGCCTTTGTAGAATTGCACCTTACTGCTCCAATTCTTTGAAGGATTACACCTTATCGCTCTGAGCCTTTGTAGAATTACACTTTAACGCTCTGAGCCTTTGTAGAATTACAGCTTACTGCTCTGAGCCTTCGTAGAATTACACCTTACCGCTCTGAGCCTTTGTAGAATTGCACATTACTGCTCTGAGCCGTTGTAGTATTACAGCTTACTGCTCTGAACCTTTGTAGAATTGCACCTTACAACTCTGAGCCTTTGTAGAATTACACCTTACCACTCTAAGCCCTTGTATAATTACACCTTAGTGTTCTAAGCCTTTGTAGAATTGCACCTTACCACTCTGAGCCTATGTAGAATTACGCCTTATGCTCTGAGCCTTTGTAGAATTACACCTTACTGCTCTGAGCCTTTGTAGAATTGCACCTTGCCACTCTGAGCCATTGTAGAATTACACCTCACCACTCTGAGCCTTTGTAGAATGACACCTTGCTGCTCTGAGTCTTTGTAGAATTACACCTTACTGCTCTGAGCCTTTGTAGAATTACAGCTTACAACTCTGAGCCTTTGTAGAATTACACCTTATCGCTCTGAGCCTTTGTAGAATTTACACCTTACTGCTCTGAGCCTTTGTAGAATTACACCTCACCTCTCTGAGCCTTGGTAGAATTACATCTTACCGCTCTGAGCCTTTGTAGAATTACACCTTACCTCTCTGAGCCTTTGTAGAATTACACCTCACCGCTCTGAGCCTTTGTAAATTTATACTTTACCACTCTGAGCCTTTGCAGAATTGCACCTTACCGCTCTGAGCCTTTGTAGAATTGCACCTTACTGCTCCAAGCCTTTGGAGAATTACACCTTATCGCTCTGAGCCTTTGTAGAATTACACTTTACAGCTCTGAACCTTTCTGGAATTACAGCTTACCTCTCTGAGCCTTTGTAGAATTACACCTCACCGCTCTGAGCCTTTGTAAATTTATACTTTACCACTCTGAGCCTTTGCAGAATTGCACCTTACCGCTCTGAGTCTTTGTAGAATTGCACCTTACCGCTCTGAGTCTTTGTAGAATTGCACCTTACTGCTCCAAGCCTTTGGAGAATTACACCTTATCGCTCTGAGCCTTTGTAGAATTACACTTTACAGCTCTCAACCTTTGTAGAATTACAGCTTACTGCTCTGAACCTTTCTAGAGTTACACCTCACCGCTCTGAGCCTTTGTAGAATTACACCTTACACTCTGAGCCTTTGTAGAATAATACCTTACCACTCTGAGCCTTTGTAGAATTGCAGCTTGCCACTCTGAGCCTTTGTAGAATTGCACCTTACCGCTCAGAGCCTTTGTAGAATTACACCTTACTGCTCTGAGCCTAAGTAAAATTACAGCTTACCACTCTGAGCCTTTGTAGAATTACACCTTACCGCTCTGAGCCTTTGTAGAATTACACCTCACCGCTCTGAGCCTTTGAAGAAGTTCACCTTACGCTCTGAGCCTTTCTAGAATTACACCTCACCGCTCTGAGACTTTGTAGGATTACACCTCACCGCTCTGAGCCTTTGGAGAATTTCACCTTACGCTCTGAGCCTTTGTAGAATAACACATTACTGCTCTGAGCCATTGTAGAATTACAGCTTACCACTCTGAGCCTTTATAGAATTGCACCTCACCACTCTGAGCCTTTATAGAATTGCACCTTACTGCTCCAAGCCTTTGTAGAATTACAGCTTACCGCTCTGAGCCTTAGTAGAATTACACCTTACCGCTCTGAGCCTGTGTAGAATTGCAACTTACCGCTCTGAGCCTTTGTAGTAGTACAGCTTACCGCTCTGAGCCTATGTAGAATTACACTTTACCGCTCTGAGCCTTTGTAGAATTACAGCTTACCGCTCTGAGCCTTTGTAGAATTACACTTTACAGCTCTGAACCTTTGTAGAATTACAGCTTGCCACTCTGAGCCTTTGTAGAATTGCAGCTTGCCACTCTGAGCCTTTGTAGAATAACACCTTACCGCTCTGAGCCTTTGTAGACTTGCAGCTTGCCACTCTGAGCCTTTGTAGAGTTGCACCTCACCACTCTGAGCCTTTGTAGAATTGCACCTTGGCACTCTGAGCCATTGTAAAATGATACCTCACCGCTCTGAGCCTTTGTAAAATTATACTTTACCACTCTGAGCCTTTATAGAATTGCACCTCACCGCTCTGAGCCTTTGTAGAATTGCACCTTACTGCTCCAAGCCTTTGTAGGATTACACCTTACACTGTGAGCCTTTGTAGAATAACACTTTACCGCTCTGAGCCTTTGTAGAATTACACCTTACACTGTGAGCCTTTGTAGAATAACACCTTACCGCTCTGAGCCTTTGTAGAATTGCAGCTTGCCACACTGAGCCTTTGTAGAATTGCACCTTACTGCTCTGAGCCTTTGTAGAATTGCACCTTACCGCTCTGAGCCATTGTAAAATTATACCTCACCACTCTGAGCTTTTGTAAAATTATACTTTACCACTCTGAGCCTTTATAGAATTGCACCTCACCGCTCTGAGCATTTGTAGAATTGCACCTTACTGCTCCAAGCCTTTGTAGGATTACACCTTATCGCTCTGAGCCTTTGTAGAATTACAGCTTACTGCTCTGAGCCTTCGTAGAATTACACCCTACCGCTCTGAGCCTTTGTAGAATTGCACATTACTGCTCTGAGCCGTTGTAGAATTACAGCTTACACTCTGAGCCTTTGTAGAATTAGACCTTACTGCTCTGAACCTTTGTAGAATTGCACCTTACCACTCCTGAGCCTTTGTAGAATTGCACCCTACTACTCTGAGCCTTTGTGGAATGACATCTTACCACTCTGAGCCTTTGCAGAATTACACCTTACCACTCTAAGCCCTTGTATAATTACACCTTAGTGTTCTAAGCCTTTGTAGAATTGCACCTTACCACTCTGAGCCTATGTAGAATTACGCCTTATGCTCTGAGCCTTTGTAGAATAGCACCTTGCCACTCTGAGCCGTTGTAGAATTACACCTCACCACTCCGAGCCTTTGTAGAATTACACCTTGCCGATCTGAGCCTTTGTAGAGTTACACCTCACCGCTCTGAGCCTTTGGAGAATTTCACCTTACGCTCTGAGCCTTTGTAGAGTTACACCTTACTGCTCTGAGCCTTTGTAGAATTACACCTCACCGCTCTGAGCCTTGGTAGAATTACATCTTACCGCTCTGAGCCTTTTTAGAATTACACCTTACCTCTCTGAGCCTTTGTAGAATTACATCTCACCGCTCTGAGCCTTTGTAAATTTATACTTTACCACTCTGAGCCTTTGCAGAATTGCACCTCACCGCTCTGAGCCTTTGTAGAATTGCACCTTACTGCTCCAAGCCTTTGGAGAATTACACCTTATTGCTCTGAGCCCTTGTAGAATTACACTTTACAGCTCTGAACCTTTGTAGAATTACACCTTACGCTCTGAACCTTTTTAGAGTTACACCTCACCGCTCTGAGCCTTTGTAGAATTACACCTTAAAGTCTGAGCCTTTGTAGAATAACACCTTATTGCTCTGAGCCCTTGTAGAATTACACTTTACAGCTCTGAACCTTTGTAGAATTACACCTTACGCTCTGAACCTTTTTAGAGTTACACCTCACCGCTCTGAGCCTTTGTAGAATTACACCTTAAAGTCTGAGCCTTTGTAGAATAACACCTTACCACTCTGAGCCTTTGTAGAATTGCAGCTTGCCACTATGAGCCTTTGTAGAATTGCACCTTACCGCTCTGAGCCTTTGTAGAATTACACCTTATCAGACTGAGCCTTTGTAGAATTGCACCTCACTGATCTGAGACTATGTAGAATTGCACCTTGGCGCTCTGAGCCATTGTAAAATTACACCTTACTGCTCTGAGCCTTTGTAAAATTATACTTTACCGCTCTGAGCCTTTGTAGAATTACACTTTACCGCTCTGAGCCCTTGTAGAATTACAGCTTACCGCTCTCAGACTTTGTAGAATTACACCTTACTGCTCCAAGCCTTTGTAGGATTACACCTTATCGCTCTGAGCCTTTGTAGAATTACACTTTACCGCTCTGAGCCTTTGTAGAATTACAGCTTACCGCTCTGAGCCTTTGTAGAATTACACCTTACTGCTCCAAGCCTAAGTAGAATTACAGCTTACCACTCTGAGCCTTTGTAGAATTACACTTTACCGCCTGAGCCTTTGTAGAATTACAGCTTACCGCTCTGAGCCTTTGTAGAATTACACCTTACTGCTCCAAGCCTTTGTAGGACTACACCTTATCGCTCTGAGCCTTTGTAGAATTACACTTTACCGCTCTGAGCCTTTGTAGAATTACAGCTTACCGCTCTGAGACTTTGTAGAATTACACCTTACCGCTCTGAGCCTTTATAGTAGTACAGCTTACCGCTCTGAGCCTTTGTAGAATTACACCTTACCGCTCTGAGCCTTTGTAGAATTGCACTTTACAGCTCTCAACCTTTGTAGAATTACAGCTTACCGCTCTGAGCCTTTGTAGAATTACACCTTACACTCTGAGCCTTTGTAGAATAACACCTTACCACTCTGAGCCTTTGTAGAATAACACCTTACCGCTCTGAGCCTTTGTAGAATTGCAGCTTGCCACTCTGAGCCTTTGTAGAATTGCACCTTACTGCTCTGAGCCTTTCTAGAATTATACCTTACCGCTCTGAGCCTTGTAGAGTTGCACCTCAGCACTCTGAGCCTTTGTAGAATTGCACCTTGGCACTCTGAGCCATTGTAAAATTATACCTCACCGCTCTGAGCCATTGTAAAATTATACCTCACCGCTCTGAACCTTTGTAGAATTGCACCTTACTGCTCCAAGCCTTTGTAGGATTACACCTTATCGCTCTGAGCCTTTGTAGAATTAGACCTTACCGCTCTGAACCTTTGTAGAATTGCACCTTACCACTCTGAGCCTTTGTAGAATTGCACCCTACTACTCTGAGCCTTTGTGGAATGACATCTTACCACTCTGAGCCTTTGCAGAATTACACCTTACTGCTCTGAGCCTTTGTAGAATTACACCTTACCACTCTAAGCCCTTGTATAATTACACCTTAGTGTTCTAAGCCTTTGTAGAATTGCACCTTACCACTCTGAGCCTATGTAGAATTACGCCTTATGCTCTGAGCCTTTGTAGAATTACACCTTACTGCTCTGAGCCTTTGTAGAATTGCACCTTGCCACTCTGAGCCATTGTAGAATTACACCTCGCCACTCCGAGCCTTTGTAGAATTACACCTTGGCGCTCTGAGCCTTTGTAGAGTTACACCTCACCGCTCTGAGCCTTTGGAGAATTTCACCTTACGCTCTGAGCCTTTGTAGAATTACACATTACTGCTCTGAGCCTTTGTAGAGTTACACCTCACCGCTCTGAGCCTTTGGAGAATTTCACCTTACGCTCTGAGCCTTTGTAGAATTACACCTCACCGCTCTGAGCCTTGGTAGAATTACATCTTACCGCTCTGAGCCTTTGTAGAATTACACCTTACCACTCTGAGCCTTTGCAGAATTACACCTTACTGCTCTGAGCCTTTGTAGAATTACACCGTACCACTCTAAGCCCTTGTATAATTACACCTTAGTGTTCTAAGCCTTTGTAGAATTGCACATTACTGCTCTGAGCCGTTGTAGAATTATACCTTACCGCTCTGAGCCTTCGTAGAATTGCACATTACTGCTCTGAGCCGTTGTAGAATTACAGCTTACCGCTCTCAGCCTTTGTAGAATTAGGCCTTACCGCTCTGAACGTTTGTAGAATTGCACCTTACCACTCTGAGCCTTTGTAGAATTGCACCCTACTACTCTGAGCCTTTGTGGAATGACATCTTATCACTCTGAGCCTTTGCAGAATTACACCTTAATGCTCTGAGTCTTTGTAGAATTACACCTTACTGTGAGAAGTTGGCCTGGTATATGCTGTCCACTAATTATTGTGAATTTGTTTATATATTGTGCAACTGTGTTGCCATATGTAATTGTAGCATTCTGGTGCTCTATATTTTTGAACTATAAAAGACTAATGGGAATAAATCCATGCATTATGGAACTATACAGGTGAATGCTATATTATTTGTTCATGTCTCTAATTTGTAATTCTGCTACGACCATTTCTTATATGTAATCACTAATTATAGTGGGCACCTTGCACCAGTCCAAACAACCCCTTATTGGAGATAGGTTAAAGACAACCTTATTGAAAGCTATCCTAGTGGTAGCTATGGAGAGCAGCCTTCAGGCTAAGTCTTGAAGGAATGTAAAGCAGCTTGTTTTACCAGTCTATAATCTCTTGAGTGATCAAATGAAAGAGCACCACACCAGGTATATATTCAAAATATATGTATTTATTGCTAAACACACCCCTCTAGTCTCTTTATGAGGCTAGAGTTCGAAATACATAAGTTAGAAGTTATTTAAACACAGTAATAGCACAAATACACGTTTGGGCCCTAGGGGCGTACCAAACCATATACCAATAAAGTGGTATAAGAACCACGACTGAACTAGACACTAGGCCTAGAGCCTCTAGAAGTGCTTGGACCACAAGGAACCACCCAAGGTAGTGACATAGGGGACCCACGGGGGACGCGTGCAGTGTAAATACACAACCGCGATACGCCGTTGACTTCTATGGAGAAAGTCGCGATCAGGAAATTAAAGAAAAGGGACACTTTAAGGAGGACTTGGAGCAAACCCTTTGAGAACTAGTACTTTGAAGAGTCTCTACCCACGGGAGCACCGGAGTACTCGTGTTACCTCACCCAGGGAAGCCGGGTGCATAGGTGCCTTTCGGGGTCGGGTTTCGTCGTCGATTTGAATGGCGATCTGCTGCAAAGTGCTGCTGGCGACCAAGTGGAAAGTGTCCGGGTGGATCCAAGAGTGGATCGGAGATCTGAAGAACCTGAAAGCAGAGGGGACAGAGTCTGGGTCACTAGCCAGTGACCAGGAAGGCGATGGACAGATGCCCACCGATGTCGAGTGCTTCAGGTGCGTTGACAGTCGTCTTGACTCTTCAGCCACGAGGTCCAGGAGGTGTTGTCGGCGACCAGGAGCAGGATTCGGGCTGGTACACGATGTCTGTCGAGTGCTGAGGTGTCGGCGACCGGATTGGACCCAACAAGCCTTGGCAACGGCAAGTCTCGATGCAGAAGAAGATCGTCGATGGTGCAGACCAGCAAGGTCTGGGGAACTCACCCAGCAAGGGTAAGTGAGGGCAGGCCTGGAGCAACCAGGATACCAAGTAAGAAAAAGATTGGCCTTCGTTAAGGGCTACTAGCCAACGGGCTAGCGACCGCGAAGGAGCCTCGAGACGTCGCACGTGGATCTGGCTCACAGGACACTCGTGGAGTGGAGGCCAGTGAACTTCGGTGCAGTTGGTGCTGGAGGCTAGGGCTACTCGGAGCCCAAAGCACGACTTCGTGGGAGACCCAGAAGAGGATGCACTTGCAAAAGTGCTCGGTGTCCAGGGGTCACGGTCTCAAGTCACCCACGATAGCTACGGGCCTCAGCTTTGCTGGGGACTCAGGGTAGCCTCGGGAAGTCTGAGAATCCACCTCTGGTGATGCAATGACTTCGGCGTCCGACGGGAGCTTCAGAAATGCGAACCGGACAGATGCTTCTTTGGTGCCTGCCAAGCAGGGGAGTCACTCCTTGACCCCAAGGGAGATTCTTCTGTCCTCTAATCGTGAGTAGAGCGTTGAAGGTCCAGGATTCTGTTTCAGAGTTTCGTCCAGGGATAATCTAAAGTCCTAAGGACTGGGTTCCTATACTTATACTAAGTTTAGGGGTTGGACTACTCTGTGGCCCCACCTATGGGTGGGTCAGGGCAGAGGGGTGGCTACACCCTTTCCCTTTGTCCAGTTCGCGCCAAAGCAGGGGCTGCAAGCCCCTGATCCGGTTTGAACTGGGGTATGCACAGGGACACCAAGTGTGCCCCTTGTGCAGGACTTCAAAGCACCCGAAAGTGCTCCCGCCCAGCCCCAATACACATTATCCTGTCTGGGGAGGTGGTCACACCTCCCTGGGACAGGAAACCTATTGTCCAGGCCTCCCCTGCCGGAGTTTCGTCCAGCAGCAGGAGGCCAGACTCGTGTCTGTGGCAGCAGCATCCATTTTGTGATGCCAGGGCTTTGGAAAGAAGTTACCGGGCTAGCCAGAGTTAACATGTCTTTCCCTCTAGAAGGGTGGAATGCTACCCCCGCCGCCAGAATTGGCGGGGGGTAGTATTCCAAGATGTTTGACACCAAACACGACATGTTTAGGTGCAGCCATTCCAAAGTTAGCATTTAACGCGAGGTTATAATGCTCTTAAGAGTATATGGTCAGGCTGCACTACAAACAGCATCAGAGAAGGGTCTCCGAACGCTGCAGAGGGGCCCTGCTCATGCAGGGGCACCCTCTCACATAGGAACCATGCACTCTGCCTTTAGGATTGATAAGGCCTGCCTTAGGAGTGACTTATAGGTTTATATGTGTGTATGTATTTAGTGATATAGGTAACCTATATCACAGTAAGAGGTGCATGCACCACCTTACCCAGGCTGCAGTAGCAGACCTGCGGTGTCAGTTTGGATGGCCTTCCAGGGGTGGCATAATACATGCTGCAGCCCCTGGCAGGCCTCTGAGGTACCTATGCCCTTGGTACATAGTATACCATATACTAGGGACTTATAAGGGCACTCCAGATCCCAATCAGTGATGTGCCTAAGGCACATGGAACCCATTTTAGAGAGGAAGCAGCTAGGCTGGGGTTCTGATTAGCAGGGCCCCAGCCAGACTAATGTCGAAAAACAGTGAAGCATCAGCAAAAAGTGGGGGTACCCATGTGAAGCAGATCCTACTCTCCTACACAACCCCCCCCAAACGTAGGGACATTAATCTAACCTTGCCCAGTTAAGTCTTCATGTTCTAAGTGGAAGTACCTAGAGAGTCCATCTGCATTGGCATGGTTACTCCCAGGTCTATGTTCCACTGTAAAGTCCATCCCCTGTAGGGAAATGGACCACCTAAGCAGTTTGGGGTTTTCACCCTTCATTTGTTTTAGCCATAAGAGGGGCTTATGGTCTGTCTGAACCAGGAAGTGTGTACCAAACAAGTATGGCCTCAACTTCTTCAGAGCCCAGACCACAGCAAAGGCCTCCCTCTCTATGGCTGACCAACGTTTCTCTCTAGGGGTCAGCCTTCTGCTAATGAAAGCTACTGGCTGATCCTGACCTTCTTCATTCAATTGTGACAGTACAGCCCCTACCCCCAATTCAGATGCATCAGTTTGAACAATGAACTTCTTGGAGTAATCAGGACTCTGTAGAATGGGAGCAGTGCACATGGCCTGCTTCAGGTCATCAAATGCCTTTTGACAGCTAACTGTCCACTGAACCTTTTTGGGCATTTTCGTAGAAGTTAAGTCATTCAGGGGTGTCACTATTGATCCATACCCCTTGACAAATCTCCTATAGTACCCAGTCAGGCCTAAGAAGGCTCTCACCTGAGTCTGGGTAGTGGGAGCAGTCCAGTCCATGATAGTCTGGATCTTGCTCTGCAAAGGTTGAACCTGGCCTCCACCCACAAGGTGGCCCAGGTACACAACCTGACTCTGCCCTATCTGGCACTTAGTGGCCTTGATAGTCAGGCCTGCCTTTTGCAGGGCCTGTAAAACATTCCTGAGGTGGACCAGGTGATCCTCCCAGATGGAGCTAAAGACAGCAATATCATCTAGATATGCTGCACTATAGGCTTCCAGACCTGTGAGAACTGTATTCACCAACCTCTGGAAAGTGGCAGGTGCATTCTTCAGACCAAAGGGCATCACCACAAATTGATAATGCCCACTAGGGGTTGAGAAGGCTGTTTTGGGCTTTGCAGTATCAGCTAGTCTGATCTGCCAGTAGCCAGCTGTCAAGTCAAATGTGCTGAGATATTTGGCTGAGGCCAAAGTATCTATGAGCTCATCTGCCCTTGGTATTGGATGGGCATCAGTCCTAGTGACTGCATTGAGACTCCTGTAGTCCACACAAAACCTCATCTCTCTTTTTCCACCACTGGTGTGAGGTTTTGGTACAAGGACCACTGGACTAGCCCAAGGGCTATCTGAGGGTTCAATAACTCCCAACTCCAACATTTTCTGGACTTCAGTCCTGATACAGTCCCTGACATGGTCAGGTTGCCTATACATCTTATTTTTAATAGGCAGACTGTCCCCAGTGTCCACTTCATGAGTGCACCAGGTGGTCTGACTGGGTGTCAGTGAAAACATATGTCTAAACTGATTGAGAACTTGCCTGCAATCAGTTTGTTGCTGGGTAGTGAGGCTGCCTGCCAAGGCTACACCATCTACTGACCCATCGTCAGGGTTCTGTGAGAGCAGGTCAGGGAGTGGGTCACTCTCTTCCTCCTGCCCTTCATCAGTAGCCATGAGCAAGCCCATGTCTGCCCTGTCCACATATGGTTTTAACCTGTTGACATGGAGAACCCTGTGGGGACTCCTGGGTGTTCCTAGGTCTACTAAGTAGGTAACCTCACCCTTCTGCTCAACAATAGTGTGGGGTCCACTCCATTTGTCTTGGAGAGCTGCTGGGGCCACTGGCTCCAACACCCACACCTTCTGTCCTGGCTGGTAAACAGTCAGAACAGCCTTTTGGTCATGCCAGGCCTTTTGAAGTTCCTGGCTAGCCTCAAGGTTTTTGGTTGCCTTTTTCATATACTCAGCCATCCGGGAGCGGAGACCAAGTACATAGTCCACTATGTCTTGCTTTGGGGGCTTGAGAGGTAACTCCCATCCTTCCTTCACCAAGCACAGTGGACCCCTCACAGGGTGGCCAAACAGAAGTTCAAAAGGGCTGTAACCAACCCCTTCTGAGGCACCTCCCTATATGCAAATAAAAGGCAGGGCAAGAGTATGTCCCATCTTCGCCTAAGCTTTTCTGGGAGCCTTTTAATCATGCCCTTCAAGGTTTTGTTGAATCTCTCAACTAAACCATTGCATTGTGGGTGATAGGGTGTGGTGAACTTATAAGTCACTCCACACTCCTTCCACATTGCTTTTAAGTACCCAGACATGAAGTTAGCACCCCTGTCTGATACTACATCCTTAGGAAAGCCCACTCTTGAGAAAATTCCCAGGAGGGCCCTTGCCACCACAGGTGCTGTAGTGGTCCTGAGGGGAATAGCTTCTGGGTACCTGGTGGCATGATCCACTACCACCAGGATAAACCTGTGCCCAGATGCTGTTTGGGGATCCATGGGACCAACAATGTCAATCCCTACCCTTTCAAAGGGCACCCCCACCATAGGTAGTGGTATCAGGGGGCCTTTGTAGTGCCACCTGCCTTGCCACTGGCCTGGCAGGTTACACAGGAGCGACAAAACTCCTTGCTGTCTTCAGACATGTGGGGCCAGTGAAAGTGAGGGACAATTCTGTCCCAAGTCTTGTTCTGGCCCAGGTGACCTGCCAAGGGAATATCATGGGCTAGGGTCAATAGGAAGCCCCTGAACTTCAGAGGTATAACCAACCTCCTGGTAGCACCAGGCTTGGGGTCTCTACTCTCTGAGTACAGGAGTCCATCATCCCAATACACTGTATGGGGACCACTAGCTTTCCCAGCAGCCTCAGCAGCAGCTTGCTGTCTGAGGGGTTCAAGGGAGGGGCAGCTCTGCTGCTCCTGGCTCAGATCTGCCCTAGAAGGTCCCCCTGTCCCCACGAACTCAACCTGGTCAGGTTCAAGTTCCTCTGGGACAGTTCCTTCTTCAGGACTGAGATCATCCCCCTCAAGGGACTGATCTTCCTCCTGAGCCAAGGGGGAAGGCACTGCCTTAACCCTACTACTCCTCCTCTTGGAAGGCACTTGATCCATTCTTCCAGAATCCAAGGCCTGTTCAGTGCTAGACATTTTGGCTTGTGACCTGGTCACAGCAAACACATCTGCAGGGATCCCCAGCATTTCTGCATGGGTCCTGAGCTCCACTTCTGCCCAAGCAGAAGTCTCTAAGTCATTGCCAAGCAAGCATTCGACTGGTAGGTTTGCACTCACCACAACCTTCTTAAGGCCAGTTACCCCTCCCCAGGAGAAGTTAACAACTGCCAGAGTATGGTCTGTTCTGACATTGCTAGCATTGGTCACTTGGTACATTTCACCAAGTATAACTTGCCCAGGAATCACAAGGTCTTGTGTCACCATTGTGACACTTGCCCCTGTGTCCCTAAATGCCAAAGCCTCACGTCCATTGATTAAAGGCTGTTGTCTGTACTTGCCCAGATTACTGGGACTCACAGAGGAGGTCACATCCATGCCTCCATCACAGACTAACACAGCCTGAGTCAGTTCTCTGACTAGGTCAGAGCCCAACTCAGTACCCAGGGTGAACCCTACTAAACCCTTGGCTGGAGCACTCCCACCAACTGTACTAGGGGGAACAGGTGCCTTAGGGGCATTGGTGGGTGCTGGACTTGAGTCTTTGGACTTGGTGCAATCACTGGTCCAGTGGGTCTTTTGCTTACAGACCTTGCACCATGGTTTTCTTTGGCCTTTCCCTTTGGTAGACTGTGAATCCCCACCTGAAGAAGATTTTTGGGGGCCTGATGAAGACTTTTGATCTTTACCCTTCTCCCCACCCTTTTCAGAGTTCTTAGCATCTTGCTTCTTGGTTTCCCCACCTTGGTTCTGTACCTTCTGCTTCACCCTGGTTCTGACCCATTTGTCTGCCTTCTTTCCCAATTCTTGGGGAGAGGTCAGATCAGAGTCTACCAGGTATTGATGCAACAGCTGATTTTGACAGTTATTAAGAATCTGCTCCCTCATTATCAGATTGTACAATCCTGAGAAGTCACACACCTTACTGCCCATCAACCAGCCTTCCAGAGCCTTGGCAGAACAATCCACATAGTCTACCCAGTCTTGAGTCTGTGCTTTTTGGGTATCTCTGAACTTCAACCTGTACTGTTCAGTGGTTAGGCCAAACCCATCAATAAGAGCACTCTTCAAGACCTTGTAATTATCAGCATCCTCCTCTCTAACAGTGAGGAGCTTGTCTCTACCTTTGTCTGCAAAGGAGAGCCACAAGATTGCTGCCCACTGCTCCTGAGGGACCTTCTGTACCTTACAGGCCCTCTCTAGAGCAGTTATCCACTTGTGGATGTCATCCCCATTCTGATAGGGAGGGACAATCTTGCTCAGGTTCCTATGGTCATAGGACCTTTCCCTATCTCTAGGGACATGGCTGCCACCATGGGACTCTAGTCCCAACTTTCTTTTCTCTCTAAAGAGATCTAGGGACTCCCTGTCTAAGGCTACTTGCTTCCTTCTGAGTTCAAGCTGAGCTTCCTCATATTGAATCAGCCTCTTTCTTCTCTCATGAGAGGATTCCCTCCTATGAGATGAGACAGAGCTCCCTACTGAGGTGCCAGAGTGGTTAGACTCCTGAGAAGGAGATCTAGACTTCCTGGGCACACTCATAATCCTTCCTGGGGGGACAAAGAGGGCATCATCCTGATCATCCTCTTCATCTTCCTCAGGAGGGATTGGGTTATCCAGGTCAGGGTCATTTTCACCCTCCTGGCCAGTTTCAGAGGGGGCTGGGGGTATTTCTACCCCTGGTCCCATCCTCATCTTCTGCCCCACCCTCAGCTCCTACCCCTTCAGTCCCCAAGGGCTTACTAAGGTCATAAGCCACCAACAACTCTTTAAGGTGTTGGGTGGTGGGACTTTGGCCTGTCCTTATTTTTCTCAAGTTGCATAAAGCTCTCAATTCCAAGAATGGGAGTGTATCATACTTGGAGGGTGGAAGCTCAGTGGCTTCCTGCAAGGATTCTTTAGATCCTACCCTTAAAGACATTACTAGTGTGGTGTGGTGTATGCACTACCTACTCTAGTGTGGCCTACTAAACTCTCTTGAGTTGTAGAAAGGGTTGTGCTATCCCTTAACACACAACTCTAAGTTCAGTAGAACTTACTGTATTCTAAGCTTAAATTATATGTACCTTAGGTACCTTTAGTGGTTTTCAGTTGATCAATTCAATTGAGATTATCTGGTAAAACAATAGGAAGCTGGAATCCCACACGCTGCACACCAATGTGTGAAGTTGGCCTGGTATATGCTGTCCACTAATTATAGTGGGCACCTTGCACCAGTCCAAACAACCCCTTATTGGAGATAGGTTAAAGACAACCTTATTGAAAGCTATCCTAGTGGTAGCTATGGAGAGCAGCCTTCAGGCTAAGTCTTGAAGGAATGTAAAGCAGCTTGTTTTACCAGTCTATAATCTCTTGAGTGATCAAATGAAAGAGCACCACACCAGGTATATATTCAAAATATATGTATTTATTGCTAAACACACCCCTCTAGTCTCTTTATGAGGCTAGAGTTCGAAATACATAAGTTAGAAGTTATTTAAACACAGTAATAGCACAAATACACGTTTGGTCCCTAGGGGCGTACCAAACCATATACCAATAAAGTGGTATAAGAACCACGACTGAACTAGACACTAGGCCTAGAGCCTCTAGAAGTGCTTGGACCACAAGGAACCACCCAAGGTAGTGACACAGGGGACCCACGGGGACGCGTGCAGTGTAAATACACAACCGCGATACGACGTTGACTTCTATGGAGAAAGTCGCGATCAGGAAATTAAAGAAAAGGGACACTTTAAGGAGGACTTGGAGCAAACCGTTTGAGAACTAGTACTTTGAAGAGTCTCTACTCACGGGAGCACCGGAGTACTCGTGTTACCTCACCCAGGGAAGCCGGGTGCATAGGTGCCTTTCGGGGTCGGGTTTCGTCGTCGATTTGAATGGCGATCTGCTGCAAAGTGCTGCTGGCGACCAAGTGGAAAGTGTCCGGGTGGATCCAAGAGTGGATCGGAGATCTGAAGAACCTGAAAGCAGAGGGGACAGAGTCTGGGTCACTAGCCAGTGACCAGGAAGGCGATGGACAGATGCCCACCAATGTCGAGGCGCTTCAGGTGCGTTGACGGTCGTCTTGACTCTTCAGCCACGAGGTCCAGGAGGCGTTGTCAGCAACCAGGAGCAGGATTAGGGCTGGTACACGATGTCTGTCGAGTGCTGAGGTGTTGGCGACCAGATTGGACCCAACAAGCCTTGGCAACGGCAAGTCTCGTGCAGAGAAAGATCGTCGATGGTGCAGATCAGCAAGGTCTGGGGAACTCACCCAGCGAGGGTAAGTGAGGGCAGGCCTGGAGCAACCAGGATGCCAAGTAAGAAAAAGATTGGCCTTCGATAAGGGCTACTAGCCAACGGGCAAGCAACCGCGAAGGAGCCTCAAGACGTCGCACGTGGATCTGGCTCACAGGACACTCGTGGAGTGGAGGCCAGTGATCTTCGGTGCAGTTGGTGCTGGAGGCTAGGGCTACTCGGAGCCCAAAGCATGACTTCGTGGGAGACCCAGAAGAGGATGCACTTGCAAATGTGCTCGGTGTCCAGGGGTCACAGTCTCAAGTCACCCACGATAGCTACGGGCCTCAGCTTTGCTGGGGACTCCGAGTAGCCTCGGGGAAGTCTGAGAATCCACCTCTGGTGATGCGATGACTTCGGCGTCCGACGGGAGCTTCAGAAATGCGAACCGGACAGATGCTTCTTTGGTGCCTGCCAAGCAGGGGAGTCACTCCTTGACCCCAAGGGAGATTCTTCTGTCCTCTAATCGTGAGTAGAGCGTTGAAGGTCCAGGATTCTGTTTCAGAGTTTCGTCCAGGGATAATCTAAAGTCCTAAGGACTGGGTTCCTATACTTATACTAAGTTTAGGGGTTGGACTACTCTGTGGCCCCACCTATGGGTGGGTCAGGGCAGAGGGGTGGCTACACCCCTTTCCCTTTGTCCAGTTCACGCCAAAGCAGGGGCTGCAAGCCCCTGATCCGGTTTGAACTGGGTTATGCACAGGGACACCAAGTGTGCCCCCAGTGCAGGACTTCAAAGCACCCGAAAGTGCTCCCGCCCAGCCCCAATACACATTATCCTATCTGGGGAGGTGGTCACACCTCCCTGGGACAGGAAACCTATTGTCCAGGCCTCCCCTGCCGGAGTTTCGTCCAGCAGCAGGAGGCCAGACTCGTGTCTGTGGCAGCAGCATCCATTTTGTGATGCCAGGGCTTTGGAAAGAAGTTACCGGGCTAGCCAGAGTTAACATGTCTTTCCCTCTAGAAGGGTGGAATGCTACCCCCGCCACCAGAATTGGCGGGGGGGGTTGTATTCCAAGATGTTTGACACCAAACACGACATGTTTAGATGCAGCCATTCCAAAGTTAGCATTTAACGCGAGGTTATAATGCGCTTAAGAGTATATGGTCAGGCTGCACTACAAACAGCATCAGAGAAGGGTCTCCGAACGCTGCTGAGGGGCCCTGCTCATGCAGGGGCACCCTCTCACATAGGAACCATGCACTCTGCCTTTAGGATTGATAAGGCCTGCCTTAGGAGTGACTTATAGGTTTATATGTGTGTATGTATTTAGTGATATAGGTAACCTATATCACAGTAAGAGGTGCATGCACCACCTTACCCAGGCTGCAGTAGCAGACCTGCGGTGTCAGTTTGGATGGCCTTCCAGGGGTGGCATAATACATGCTGCAGCCCCTGGCAGGCCTCTGAGGTACCTATGCCCTTGGTACATAGTATACCATATACTAGGGACTTATAAGGGCACTCCAGATCCCAATCAGTGATGTGCCTAAGGCACATGGAAACCATTTTAGAGAGGAATCAGCTAGGCTGGGGTTCTGATTAGCAGGGCCCCAGCCAGACTAATGTCGAAAAACAGTGAAGCATCAGCAAAAAATGGGGGTACCCATGTGAAGCAGATCCTACTCTCCTACACTTACCACTCTAAGCCCTTGTATATTTACACCTTAATGTTCTAAGCCTTTGTGTAATTGCACCTTACCACTCTGAGCCTATGTAGAATTACGCCTTATGCTCTGAGCCTTTGTAGAATTACACCTTACTGCTCTGAGCCTTTGTAGAATTGCACCTTGCCACTCTGAGCCATTGTAGAATTACACCTCACCACTCCGAGCCTTTGTAGAATTACACCTTGCCGCTCTGAGCCTTTGTAGAGTTACACCTCACCGCTCTGAGCCTTTGGAGAATTTCACCCTACGCTCTGAGCCTTTGTAGAATTACACCTTACTGCTCTGAGCCTTTGTAGAAATACAGCTTAACGCTCTGAGCCTTTGTAGAATTACACCTTACAGCTCTGAGCCTTTGTAGAATTACACCTCACTGCTCTGAGCCCTGGTAGAATTACATCTTACCTCTCTGTGCCTTTGTAGAATTACACCTCACCGCTCTGAGTCTTTGTAAATTTATACTTTACCACTCTGAGCCTTTGCAGAATTGCACCTCACCGCTCTGAGCCTTTGTAGAATTGCACCTTACTGCTCCAAGCCTTTGTAGAATTACACCTTATCGCTCTGAGCCTTTGTAGAATTACACTTTACAGCTCTGAACCCTTTTAAAATTACAGCTTACTGCTCTGAGCCTTCGTAGAATTACACCTTACACTCTGACCCTTTGTAGAATTGCAGCTTGCCACTCTGAGCCTTTGTAGAATTGCACCTTACCGCTCTGACCCTTTGTAGAATTACACCTTACTTCTCTGAGCCTTTGTAGAATCACAGTTTACCGCTCTGAGCCTTTGTAGAATTACGCCTTACCTCTCTGAGCCTTTGTAGAATTACACCTCACCGCTCTGAGCCTTTGTAAATTTATACTTTACCACTCTGAGCCTTTGCAGAATTGCACCTTACCCCTCTGAGCCTTTGTAGAATTGCACCTTACTGCTCCAAGCCTTTGGAGAATTACACTTTACAGCTCTCAACCTTTGTAGAATTACAGCTAACTGCTCTGAACCTTTCTAGAGGAACACCTCACCGCTCTGAGCCTTTGTAGAATTACACCTTACACTCTGAGCCTTTGTAGAATAATACCTTACCACTCTGAGCCTTTGTAGAATTGCAGCTTGCCACTCTGAGCCTTTGTAGAATTGCACCTTACCGCTCAGAGCCTTTGTAGAATTACACCTTACTGCTCTGAGCCTAAGTAAAATTACAGCTTACCACTCTGAGCCTTTGTAGAATTACACCTTACCGCTCTGAGCCTTTGTAGAATTACACCTCACCGCTCTGAGCCTTTGAAGAAGTTCACCTTACGCTCTGAGCCTTTGTAGAATTACACCTCACCGCTCTGAATCTTTGTAGGATTACACCTCACCGCTCTGAGCCTTTGGAGAATTTCACCTTACGCTCTGAGCCTTTGTAGAATAAACCATTACTGCTCCAAGCCTTTGTAGAATTACAGCTTACCGCTCTGAGCCTTTGTAGAATTACACCTTACCGCTCTGAGCCTGTGTAGAATTGCACCTTACTGCTCTGAGCCTTTGTAGTAGTACAGCTTACCGCTCTGAGCCTTTGTAGAATTACACTTTACCGCTCTGAGCCTTTGTAGAATTACAGCTTACCGCTCTGAGCCTTTGTAGAATTACACTTTACAGCTCTGAACCTTTGTAGAATTACAGCTTGCCACTCTGAGCCTTTGTAGAATTGCAGCTTGCCACTCTGAGCCTTTGTAGAATAACACCTTACCGCTCTGAGCCTTTGTAGACTTGCAGCTTGCCACTCTGAGCCTTTGTAGAGTTGCACCTCACCCCTCTGAGCCTTTTTAGAATTGCACCTTGGCACTCTGAGCCATTGTAAAATGATACCTCACCGCTCTGAGCCTTTGTAAAATTATACTTTACCATTCTGAGCCTTTATAGAATTGCACCTCACCGCTCTGAGCCTTTGTAGAATTGCACCTTACTGCTCCAAGCCTTTGTAGGATTACACCTTACACTGTGAGCCTTTGTAGAATAACACTTTACCGCTCTGAGCCTTTGTAGAATTACACCTTACACTGTGAGCCTTTGTAGAATAACACCTTACCGCTCTGAGCCTTTGTAGAATTGCAGCTTGCCACACTGAGCCTTTGTAGAATTGCACCTTACTGCTCTGAGCCTTTGTAGAATTACACCTTACCGCTCTGAGCCTTTGTAGAGTTGCACCTCATGACTCTGAGCCTTTGTAGAATTGCACCTTGGCACTCTGAGCCATTGTAAAATTATACCTCACTGCTCTGAGCCTTTGTAAAATTATACTTTACCACTCTGAGCCTTTATAGAATTGCACCTCACCGCTCTGAACATTTGTAGAATTGCACCTGACTGCTCCAAGCCTTTGTAGGATTACACCTTATCGCTCTGAGCCTTTGTAGAATTACACTTTAACACTCTGAGCCTTCGTAGAATTACACCTTACCGCTCTGAGCCTTTGTAGAATTGCACATTACTGCTCTGAGCCGTTGTAGAATTACAGCTTACACTCTGAGCCTTTGTAGAATTAGACCTTACTGCTCTGAACCTTTGTAGAATTGCACCTTACCACTCTGAGCCTTTGTAGAATTGCACCCTACTACTCTGAGCCTTTGTGGAATGACATCTTACCAATCTGAGCCTTTGTAGAATTACACCTTACCACTCTAAGCCCTTGTATAATTACACCTTAGTGTTCTAAGCCTTTGTAGAATTGCACCTTACCACTCTGAGCCTATGTAGAATTACGCCTTATGCTCTGAGCCTTTGTAGAATTACACCTTACTGATCTGAGCCTTTGTAGAATTGCACCTTGCCACTCTGGGCCATTGTAGAATTACACCTCACCACTCCGAGCCTTTGTAGAATTACACCTTGCCGATCTGAGCCTTTGTAGAGTTACACCTCACCGCTCTGAGCCTTTGGAGAATTTCACCTTACGCTCTGACCCTTTGTAGAGTTACACCTTACTGCTCTGAGCCTTTGTAGAATTACACCTCACCGCTCTGAGCCTTGGTAGAATTACATCTTACCGCTCTGAGCCTTTGTAGAATTACACCTTACCTCTCTGAGCCTTTGTAGAATTACATCTCACCGCTCTGAGCCTTTGTAAATTTATACTTTACCACTCTGAGCCTTTGCAGAATTGCACCTCACCGCTCTGAGCCTTTGTAGAATTGCACCTTACTGCTCCAAGCCTTTGGAGAATTACACCTTATTGCTCTGAGCCTTTGTAGAATTACACTTTACAGCTCTGAACCTTTGTAGAATTACAGCTTACCGCTCTGAGCCTTTGTAGAATTACACTTTACCGCTCTGAGCCTTTGTAGCATTACAGGTTACCGCTCTGAGCCTTTGTAGAATTACACCTTACTGCTCCAAGCCTTTGTAGGATTACACCTTATCGCTCTGAGCCTTTGTAGAATTACACCTTACCTCTCTGAGCCTTTGTAGAATTACATCTCACCGCTCTGAGCCTTTGTAAATTTATACTTTACCACTCTGAGCCTTTGCAGAATTGCACCTCACCGCTCTGAGCCTTTGTAGAATTGCACCTTACTGCTCCAAGCCTTTGGAGAATTACACCTTATTGCTCTGAGCCTTTGTAGAATTACACTTTACAGCTCTGAACCTTTGTAGAATTACAGCTTACCGCTCTGAGCCTTTGTAGAATTACACTTTACCGCTCTGAGCCTTTGTAGCATTACAGCTTACCGCTCTGAGCCTTTGTAGAATTACACCTTACTGCTCCAAGCCTTTGTAGGATTACACCTTATCGCTCTGAGCCTTTGTAGAATTACACTTTACCGCTCTGAGCCTTTTTTAGAATTACAGCTTACCGCTCTGAGCCTTTGTAGAATTACACCTTACTGCTCCAAGCCTAAGTAGAATTACAGCTTACCACTCTGAGACTTTGTAGAATTACACTTTACCGCTCTGAGCCTTTGTAGAATTACAGCTTACCGCTCTGGGCCTTTGTAGAATTACACCTTACTGCTCCAAGCCTTTGTAGGACTACACCTTATCGCTCTGAGCCTTTGTAGAATTACACTTTACCGCTCTGAGCCTTTGTAGAATTACAGCTTACCGCTCTGAGCCTTTGTAGAATTACACCTTACCGCTCTGAGCCTTTGCAGTAGTACAGCTTACCGCGCTCTAAGCCCTTGTAGAATTACACCTTGCCACACTAAGCTTTTGTAGAATTACACCTTACTGTTCAAAGCCATTGTAGAATTACACCTTACTGTTCTAAGCCTTTGTGGAATTGCACCCTACCGCTCTGAGCCTTTGTAGAATTACACGTTATGCTCTGAGCCTTTGTAGAATTCCACCTTGCCGTTCTGAGCCATTGTAGAATTGCACCTTGACGCTCTGAGCCATTGTAAAATTACACCTCACTGCTCCGAGCCTTTGTAAAATTATACTTTACCACTCTGAGCCTTTATAGAATTGCACCTCACCGCTCTGAGCCTTTGTAGAATTGCACCTTATTGCTCCAAGCCTTTGTAGGATTACACCTTATCGCTCTGAGCCTTTGTAGAATTACAGTTTACCGGTCTGAGCCTTTATAGAATTACACCTTACCGCTCTGAGCCTTTGTAGAATTGCACTCTACCGCTCTGAGCCTTTGTAGAATTGCACCTTACCTCTCTGAGCCTTTGTAGAGTTACACCTTATGCTCTGAGCCCTTGTAGAATTACACCTTGCAATTCTAAGCCCTTGTAGAATTACACATTACTGTTTGAAGCCCTTGCAGAATTACACCTTACTGTTCTAAGCCTTTGTAGAATTGCAGCTTACCGCTCTGAGCCTTTGAAGAATTGCCCCTTACCGCTCTGAGCCTTTGTAGAATTGCCCCTTACCGCTCTGAGCCTTTGTAGAATTGCACCCTATCGCTCTGAGACTTTGTGGAATTACACCTCATCGCTCTGAGCCTTTGTAGAATTACAGCTTACCGGTCTGAGCCTTTATAGAATTACACCTTACCGCTCTGAGCCTTTGTAGAATTGCACTCTACCGCTCTGAGCCTTTGTAGAATTGCACCTTACCGCTCTGAGCCGTTGTAGAGTTACACCTTATGCTCTGAGCCCTTGTAGAATTACACCTTGCAATTCTAAGCCCTTGTAGAATTACACATTACTGTTTGAAGCCCTTGCAGAATTACACCTTACTGTTCTAAGGCTTTGTAGAATTGCAGCTTACCGCTCTAAGCCCTTGTAGAACTACACCTTGCCACACTAAGCTTTTGTAGAATTACACCTTACTCTTCAAAGCCATTGTAGAATTACACCTTACTGTTCTAAGCCTTTGTGGAATTGCACCCTACCACTCTGAGCCTTTGTAGACTTCTACCTTGCCGTTCTGAGCCATTGTAGAATTGCACCTTGACGCTCTGAGCCATTGTAAAATTACACCTCACTGCTCTGAGCCTTTGTAAAATTATACTTTACCACTCTGAGCCTTTGTGGAATTGTACCTTACTGCTCCAAGCCTTTGTAGGATTACACCTTATCGCTCTGAGCCTTTGTAGAATTACACTTTACCGCTCTGAGCCTTTGTAGAACTACAGCTTGCCACTCTGAGCCTTTGTAGAATTACACCTTACCGCTCTGAGCCTTTGTAGAATTGCACCTTACCGCTCTGAGCCTTTGCAGAATTACACCTTAATGTTCTGAACCTTTGTAGAATTACAGCTTACCTCTCTGAGCCTTTGTAGAATTGCACCTTACTGCTCCAAGCCTTTGTAGGATTACACCTTATCGCTCTGAGCCTTTGTAGAATTCCACCTTGCCGTTCTGAGCCATTGTAGAATTGCACCTTGACGCTCTGAGCCATTGTAAAATTACACCTCACTGCTCTGAGCCTTTGTAAAATTATACTTTACCACTCTGAGCCTTTATAGAATTGCACCTCACCGCTCTGAGCCTTTGTAGAATTGCATCTTACTGCTCCAAGCCTTTGTAGGATTACACCTTATCGCTCTGAGCCTTTGTAGAATTACACTTTACCGCTCTGAGTCTTTGCAGAACTACAGCTTACCACTCTGAGCCTTTGTAGAATTACACCATACCGCTCTGAGCCTTTGTAGAATTGCACCTTACCGCTCTGAGCCTTTGTAGAATTGCACCTTACCGCTCTGAGCCTTTGTAGAATTGCACCTTACCGCTCTGAGCCTTTGTGGAATTACACCTTACCGCTCTGAGCCTTTGTAGAATTGCCCCTTACCGCTCTGAGCCTTTGTAGAATTGCACCCTATCGCTCTGAGACTTTGTGGAATTACACCTCATCGCTCTGAGCCTTTGTAGAATTACAGCTTACCGGTCTGAGCCTTTATAGAATTACACCTTACTGCTTTGAGCCTTTGTAGAATTACACCTTTCGGCTCCAGGCCCTTGTAGAATTATACATTACTGTTTGAAGCCCTTGCAGAATAACACCTTACTGTTCTAAGCCTTTGTAGAATTGCAGCTTACCGCTCTAAGCCCTTGTAGAACTACACCTTGCCACACTAAGCTTTTGTAGAATTACACCTTACTCTTCAAAGCCATTGTAGAATTACACCTTACTGTTCTAAGCCTTTGTGGAATTGCACCCTACCGCTCTGAGCCTTTGTAGAATTCCACCTTGCCGTTCTGAGCCATTGTAGAATTGCACCTTGACGCTCTGAGCCATTGTAAAATTACACCTCACTGCTCTGAGCCTATGTAAAATTATACTTTACCACTCTGAGCCTTTATAGAATTGCACCTCACCGCTCTGAGCCTTTGTAGAATTGTACCTTACTGCTCCAAGCCTTTGTAGGATTACACCTTATCGCTCTGAGCCTTTGTAGAATTGCACCTTACCGCTCTGAGCCTTTGCAGAATTACACCTTAATGGTCTGAACCTTTGTAGAATTACAGCTTACCTCTCTGAGCCTTTGCAGAATTGCACCTTACTGCTCTGAGCCTTAGTAGAATTACAGCTTACCGCTCTGAGCCTTTGTGGAATTACACCTTACCGCTCTGAGCCTTTGTAGAATTGCCCCTTACCGCTCTGAGCCTTTGTAGAATTGCACCCTACCGCTCTGAGACATTGTGGAATTACACCTCATCGCTCTGGGCCTTTGTAGAATTACACCTTTCGGCTCTAGGCCCTTGTAGAATTAAACCTTTCCATTCTAAGCCCTTGTAGAATTACACATTACTGTTTGAAGCCCTTGCAGAATTACACCTTACTGTTCTAAGCCTTTGTAGAATTGCAGCTTAGCGCTCTAAGCCCTCGTAGAATTACACCTTGCCACACTAAGCTTTTGTAGAATTACACCTTACTGTTCAAAGCCATTGTAGAATTACACCTTACTGTTCTAAGCCTTTGTGGAATTGCACCCTACCGCTCTGAGCCTTTGTAGAATTACACATTATGCTCTGAGCCTTTGTAGAATTCCACCTTGCCGTTCTGAGCCATTGTAGAATTGCACCTTACCACTCTTAGTAAGGGAATGAGGCAAAGGAAACGAAACAAGTCAGAGATCCAGCAGATTGCTATGTCACTTTTATGTTTTTCCTGCCTGGGATGCCAAGGCCTTGCATGACAGCTCTAGGCAGGTAAATCAAATAAGCTTAAACTTCCAATGCTATTTCCACAGTGGATCTGTAGCATATGGTTTCTTGTCGAGGGGTTTCTGAAGGATAGCCAGCTTTGGCTCCATGTCGGAGGCTTAGCCATCCCCCACCTGTGAATGGAAGCGAAAGCTTGTCTTGTAATGAACTGCAAACTGTAAGGAATGCCCGGCGACAACAAACCAAAAATGTATCCGGTGTGAGCCACTGTAGAGATATTAAAATAGATGCTGTGGAGGTCCAGGGACCACAGCCAGCCCTAATATTCTAATGCAGGCAGGTCGATCGCAAGCTACCGGTGCCTCGTACCCTGCCTTGGAATAGCTTGCTGTATGTCAACTGAATTTAGGAGTATGCAGCTGCCTCACTGCTGATGAGACATTTCAAAACTGTATGAGCTGCTTCTGTGAGGCAGGAAAAGGTGAACGAAGCAGCATCTCTTTTTAAATAAACAATGTGACAATGCATGCTGCTGTCTGGGAAGAAGCATGGCCATAAATAAATGACGCAGGTAAGAACACAATGTGTGCAAGCATTCGCCCTGAAAAATATTACCTCCATGAACTTATATATCATTAAACGCATTGTACAGTACGTGGAAGAAAATCTTTCTTTTCAACTTTCTTTCTCTCCTTCTTGCTGTCTCTTCTTTCTGACTCTTTATCTCTGCTTCTACCATCATTTTTTCCTCTGTCCTTTCTTTCTCTCCTTTCTATATCTTTCCTTCTTACCTTGGATTCCATGTGTGTTTCTTTCATACCTTTTTACCTTCTCTGCTATGTCCCTTTCTCCCTCTCTTTTTCCTTATCTTCTGCATTCTTTATTTCTTTCCTCATCTTCCTTTACTTTCACTCTCACTTTTTTTCCTTTTCTTCTTTGGTGTTCATTTCTTCTCCTCCTATGGTCCTTCTTTCCTTTCCTCCTCTTCTCCTTTGTTTGCCCTTTCCTACTTCTCTCCTTCGTTCCACCTTTTTATCTCCTTTTCCCTCCTTTTTTCCTTATTTACTTTTCTTCTCACCTTTGGCCCCTTTGTTTGTTGATTTTCTCCCTCCCTACCTTTATATCTCTCACTTTTTTATTTCTGTTTTATTTTCTCCTCTTTACTTTCTTCCTCTCCTTCATTCCTTCAAGAGTGCTTGTGTTACTAAAGCAATCTCTTTGCTAAATAATTACTGGTTAATTTGTCCCTCATCCACATTTTACCATAAGCATGGGGACAGCTGCAGAGATATGCTTACTTGTAAGAAGTCTGCATGTGCATACTGCTGATAGTCATAGGTAGGGCTAAAAAATAACTTTCTGATTCATTTAATGTGTGTGAACCTAGGAATACTCCAGAATTTCCTCCTACAGCAGCGAAAGTTCTAGGGCTGGCATTGCCAATACATGCATACCATTCCTGCGACCGATTAACATTATTTTAATTTTCAATTATTAAGACAGGCCCAGTTTCTGGACATCACCTAATGGACTTGAGGGCAATTAGCAAAACACTGGATGTCTTGTGGGCGCTAGCGCTAGCAGCACAGAGTCAGCCCATGTATTTATTGGCAAGGAGACCGCAAACCCCAATGAGACACTCATCTCTTGGGGCCCGATTGTTTGGAAATCTTTCCGACCGAATCAGTCTGGGAATGGTTTCCGACCGACTCTGATCGGGAGAGTCCGACCGTCCGAGTACGATGCATCCGGATGCTTCCAGATACGATTCGGTCGCACTCCTATTGACTTCAATTGGAGCCTATATTCCGACCGAATGCATAGGCTCCCATTAAAGAAAGGGGTGGCTGGGGAATATCGGGCACCCTGTGGCGGGCCCCCCATGGTGCCTGCCATACTGTGCATAGCTGGTAAGGGGGGACCCATGGGTACCCCCACGGGCCCGATTGGGAAGGTTCTGGGTGCATGGGGGCCCGCTACCGGCCCCCAAAGTCTGATTCAGACTGCTGATTCGAGTCGGACGGCACAATTCAGAAAGGCTGTCCGAATCAAGCATCGTCATCAGTCGTTCGGAAATGCGGCATGTAGAGACGTACGAGTCTGCTCCGTACGGCTCGGTCATTCCAAATGCCGTCGGGTTCGGATTGGGATATTCCTAACGCCTAACTCGCATTGTACTCGGTCGGTCGGTCACCTTACTGATTCAGTCAGAAAGACACATTCCCGATCCGATTCGGACGGAGCAAATGCCGTTAGGAGGACTTCCTGACCGCATCGGAATCGGCCCCTTATAGGTAATTCACCCAGACAAGTGAGGGGACAAAACAGCTCCTTGGGGCCATGCAGTATTATAGCCCTTATGCCATGAATATTGTGTGCTCAATGCAGAAGGATTTGGTGCTTGGCCTTCATTAACTCTAATCTAATACATATATTAGGCAGTAAATCAGGATGGATTAAATTGATCAGAAGTAGCTCTGCTATTAAAAAGATTGGAGACCTGTAAAGTCTGAAATGCCATCTTTAACTTGTCCTTGTTCATCAGTTCCACCAGACAGTGGTTCCTGATGATGCCTGAACAGCATTCTATTGTTGTACAGGCATGGAGTTAAGAGCAGTGGAAGAGGGGTGGAAAAACAGAGGTGACTTTCGGTGGAAGGGATGTCACTAATGTGGCTGCATATTCTGAAACACACAATGGCTAACTAGCCGTTCCTTCAGATTCCTCTCAAAAGATGACTCCCAACTGGCACCGGGATCTGAGAGATTCACGAGGCGTAATGACAGGGCTAGATCACATAGCTTCGGGAGGGCAACCTCCGCCAGTTGTCTGCGCTGTGGGGCTGAGAGAGGGTCGTTTATCCACACGTTATGGGAATGCCCTAACATTCAACAATATTGGAATGAGATCTTAACAGAATTACCGATGAACCCCCAAATATATATATATATTATTGGGTATCCACACAGTCATAGATGTTCCTAGAACCCGGCTCCTCTTCAGTAACCTGGGTCTGGTGGTGGCCAAGCGAGGCGTGGCCAAATACTGGGGCGCTCGGGGTCCCCCATGCTGCAGAAGTGGAGGGCGGGGATGGACCTTTATATGGCAGCTGAGAAAATCACATACAAGGCCAGAGGGTGCCCGAGGAAATTTATCAAAATATGTGGTCCATGGCTGCATCACTCTGGAATAAATAGGGGAAATTCCACAGACCGGCCCAGATTAACACAACCCAATAATGAGTGACAACATCTGTTTCAAACCCACATTTTAATTGTAACTTGTTCATTGTTTGTACACAACCGCTACAATTTGTTTCATATGTTGTTGCACTATATGATTGAATATGCATACATTATCATTTGCCTGTGGTTGCTTGGTATGACTATTTGTTTATTGTTTTAAAAAATAAAATTTAACAAAAATATATATTTTTTAAATGTATCTTCAAACTGAAGCTGCAGGTGGAATGGCTATTGCTATTTGAAGAGTCCGTGTACCTCACTGGCCGAAAATACTCTTGTTGCTCCTCTTGACAAGAGTAACTTCACTGGAAAGGTCTGCTGCAACCTCTGAGCTTCAAGGTTTGCTGGTGGATGGGGGTGGGGTTGAAGCAAGCCTGCTCACCACAGCAGTCACCCAGCATTTTTTCGATTTGTCCAGGCTGTAATCTCTCTCAGCACCAAACAGCCTCTTGCCATTGAACCCAGTGTCAATAAGGTGTACCTGATGTCTTCAAAACACTCAACATAGCACATCAACACATACCTGCATAGCTCAACACTTGAACTCCTGGAATGGTCTGTAGCATCTCTTGAACCAAGGGCAGCATGCAAGTAATACTTGGTAACCGCTTGCCACCTAAAATCAAATGTTTAAAAGTCCTCTGTAAGTGTTGGGACTGTTGGAAAGTGATCACTGTAGCCAGTTTTTCAAAGAGAATGGGATAATTGAGAAAATAGTCCCCCACCCCCAACTGCTATCACAGAGGCAAGGCTACCTGAAGCAAAGGTCTTCCTACTCATGGATCTAGTTTGTTGACTTCATGTTGGGAGGAACAGAGGAAAAGTATCAGTCGTTTTGCTGAGAGGGTGTGCACCACCAGGATCTCTGGAGTAGGATGTACCCTCAACGAGGGAACCATTCGCAATGGACAGTGCTAGAACAGGTTTCTGCTATGCTGCTACGACTGGATCCAATGAGGCTTCAGTGACCAGCTAAAGGGACTCTGCCTTGTGAACATGGTTAAAAATGTTTGTTTTTGTCTTCCCCAAGGAAAGTGGCATTTCAAAGCCCCTACTGCTTTGCCTAAAATGGAGAGAAAAGAAAAAAAATCTTCAGAAAGTACAGCACATGCAATGGAAAATTCCACCACCGGGGAGGTGCCCATCCTTCTTGTATTCTGCAAACTATCAGAGAAAGAAGTCCCCACCTCACGCAGGAAGTAGCGTTCTTCAGTCCCATCATATGTGTCCTCACAACTACCGTAGCATTCTTCAGTAGGGAACTTCTGGATGGGAGAGTCCATGGCAAACTCCAAGAGAATCTTGTCATATTTTCCTTCCCCCTTAGTTTGTCAAAAAAGGTCATGCAGAGGTGATGCAGGGTCAGGTTTGGACAAGTGTCTCGTGGTGAAAAGGTCTAAGATAAGGGCATGAGGCCAGAAGATGTGACCTGATTTTGGTTTTAACATTTCCCTTAAAGGTTCCATTCTCTGCTAAAGAAGGGAATGTTTTAGATAGCGCTCAGACCAGATAGGAGTAGATGGTGTCATAGGGGCACACTTCATGAACGCGGCTTGCTGGAGCTGCATCAGCTATAATAGCTGAGCTATTTCTGGTGAAGCCAGAAGAAAGAGGTGCCAGGAAAAATCTGGAAGCCCCGTTTGAAGGTGGTAAAGAAAAGTGAGGCACAGGAGATCCCAAATCATATGTTTCATAACTTTCTACCTTCTCTGCTATGTCCCTTTCTTCCCTTTTCCCTCTCCTTTTCCTTATCTTCTGCATTCTTTATTTCTTTCCTCACCTTTCCTTTCACTGTCTCACTTTTTTCCTTCTGATCTTTGGTGCTCATTTCCTTTCCTCCTTTTCTTCTATGGTCCGTCTTTCCTTTCCTCCTCTTCTCCTTTGTTCGTCCTTTCCATCTCTTTTTCCATCCTTTATTTTTTCTTCTCACCTTTGACCCCTTTGTTAGTTGATTTTTCTCTTTCCCTCCCTTTATTTCTCTCACTTTTCTATTTTTTTATTTCTTCCTCTTTGCTTTCTTTCTCTCTTTCATTTCTTCAAGAGTGCATGTGTTACTAAAGCAATCTTTGTCAAATAAGGGCGATATGAATCATGGCTTGACTGGCCAGCCAGGCAAGCGGGCAAACCCCGGGGAGGCTGGAGCTCCTGGAGGCCGGTTTCATTCCCAGGAGGCCGGTTTTCGGTTTCGGTCCCCGGAAGTGGTGGTGTGAGTTACGGACACCCAGAGAGGTTTTAAGGCATGGGCAAGGTGGGCTCTGGACCAGGGCCCCAGCCTTTATGGTGTGGGCCCCTGATAGAGCCAGCTCTGTTCTGCAGAGAGTCTTACCCTGATGACCTTGAATAATTGTTAAACAGATTTGTTTTAAATAGCGTTTTCAATTAATTTATTTTTAATGTTAGTGGTGTGTGAGAGTCTATACAGACATTTTTTAGAGAAATGTTGCCTATATGTTTCCTGCAACATCCATAAACACGTTTCTTTTAGATCAAAACAGGACCTCACATATGAGAATTAGGAGGGTATCACAGAGATTATTTGCAGCTGCTGCTGTGTTACAATATTGAAAACACGTCTCTATCCCTGATTATTAGATGTAAACACATTTGGTATCTGAACAAGTGTGCCAGTGCACTGTCAGAGTGACCTGACCAAAGAGGGCATGAAAGAGCTGAAATCGTATCATAAATTCAAAGCTGTTCTGAACAGAGAACCCAAAATATGCTTGGCCCAGGGCCCCCAAAACCCAAAATATGCTTGGCCCAGGGCCCACAAAATCCTTAAGATGTCCCTGTGGACACCCCCCGAACCCATCTTGCTGGAGTCATGCTCGCAAGCTTGGAAGAAAAAGTCCTTCTATGTGGTTTCAGCGTTATGGGAACTTGCTTAGGTTAAGCAGAAGCTGGGTATTGTCTGCATACATCTAACAACAGATTTCTTTCTCTTTGTTCAGGTGCGCAGGCCTCTTCTTTCATTCATATTCCCATCCTTTTATCCTGGAAGTCAACTAGTCATCTGTCTTTCCTCCTAACACCTCATTATTGCTTTTTTTTAACACTATTTCCTCTGTCTCTCTCATTCCATTTCTTTGTCTGCTGACTTGTCTGTGTAACCTGTGACTGCCCGCCCACGTGCCTGGCCACCTGCTGTCCCTCTGTCTGTCCATCCATCTGTCCACTATCCTGCCCCTTCATGCATTTACTTCATCAGCAGCCCATCTGTATTTTGTCTGTCCCTTGCCTTTGAGTGCACTTGCCTGCCAGTCCGTTTTCTACTTCTACCATTTGCCTATCCATGTGCCCACCTATTTGCCCGTTCACTGACTGGTTAAGTTTTGCAGCTATTCATCCAGTTCATCCAACCCCACTGAACTCATTTGAATAAACAAACTGTTGTTTTCTTTTTAAGGGTACCATTGTAATCTCCAACCTCTTCTCTGTCCTTCATGACCACAATATTTGGAAGTTTCCGGAAGAGTTAAACCCAAGTCGCTTTCTGGACAAAGAAGGAAACTTTGTGAAGAAGGAAAAATTCATGCCCTTCTCTGCAGGTAACACGTTGTCTGTCTGACGTCAGAATCTACCTTCTAGTCAATAGTACATTCTTACTGCTTAACCATGGAAGTAAAATACTCAGGTTTCAAAAATGAATATGATTTGTAACTTCTGTCTTGTGATTGGCCATTTGATCAACTATTTGCTAAAATGGTACTGTTTCACTTTTTAATAGGCTAGTTTTGATATTGTACTAGACAATCATCAGCGTTCTCTTTAATATAGGATGAATGTATCACTGTACGGCAACTAGCTCCATGCCGCAACTTGTAGCTCTGTGGAATAAGGCGCACTCTGCAATTTGTGCTGTGTTGCGTTACTCTAGATTTTTGGACCCACTCAGAGTCAAGCAAAGTTGCTTTGCGTGGCTTCAAAAATCTGTCTTAAGGTTTGCGTCGCTCATGCACCACATTTTGTGTGGTGCAAGAGCGACGCAAACCGGGTCATAAATAGGGCCCTAACTTTAGCTCCTCTGCGTAAAGATGTTTAATTTTGTCATTCAGTCCCCAGACAGCCTGCTCAGTCGATTCGAAGGATTGCAGGAAAGCACATAGGTGGTTGCCAAGGCCATGTCTTTTTATCCCAGTCATCTTTGGTGGATTCTCTTTCAAGTCTCTTGTCTCTATGAACAATGTGATCACGTCTGGGACATGCAACTTCAGCGACAGCTTTTGCCTCTCACCCTCAGATCCAAAGAAGTGACAATGTCTGACATGAAAGCAAGGACCAGATGGGGATGGTGACAAATAGGAAGGATACACTGCTTCGCTGCTCTTGTTGGGTGTCTGCAATTCGGTTTCCACACAATGGGACTGTGGTGAGGAGAGGCAGGCTGTCTGACAAGAAAGAGCCTGCAAAAATGCCAGAATCTGCTCCCCAAGCTTTTCCCATTCTTTCTGCCCAGCTGCTCGTTAGTATTACCTACTGGTGGTTGCCAGTAGGTAGTTATAGTTAGGATGTAGTTTCCATAGGAAGAGCATTTTTGCATTTGCCAATAACTTTGACATCGTTTAACAAATCCTCGCAAAATTTTCAAAACTAGTATGATGCTCATTCCAGCTGCTGTTTTGAACGTTTCGCCGTCAAGCGGGGGCCGAGAAAAAGGAGGGTCCCAAAATGTGTTTTCCCCGTGATAATTCACATAGAGATTTTAGACATGAATACAGCCCGAACTGCTGAGCGGAATTACACCAAATTTGGCAGAAAGGTAGCTGTTGGTCCACAAAAGCTACCTTTTTCAAATTGGTGTAAATCCGTTCAGTAGTTTTTGAAATATTAAGAGAAGTTCAAATTTGTATATATAGGGACCAGAAGGCTCGGCGACCCCTCCCGATCTCATGCTGAAAGATCTGATTGGCTGCCAATACTTCAATATACAAAGGCCTGGTTACAGATTACACATAAAATGTTTTAACTTGTAAGGGAAAGTCACACCATTTCTTTTCTTGGTGGGACAGGGTTTGCTATCTAGTCATATACCCCCCATATGTGTTACCTCTAGTATTTAAAACCAATCATAGCAGGCTGGCAACCCACAGAACTTTGACAACTGAGTGGGTCTAAAAAGGTGAGGTGAATCAAGAAGGCGCCTCAAGTAAGCTACACCAGGGGAGCTGCTGGTATGTGCAGAATAAGATGAGCATACACTCCTCCTTAATTGGCATATGTTTTAATGGTCAAGAAAGAGCCCCATTTGGTTTGTGTTAGTTTTAGGAATTTTTTTAATTCTTTTTATATTCTTTTCTCGAACAAAAACGTCCCAATCGCCGCTGGGCCTGGCGTCCACACTTACTCGGCAAGGGTTAAAAAATGTTTTATGTGTAATCTGTAACCAGGCCTTTGTATAGTTACATTATTGAGTGGAAGGCGTCCTGGTTTTTTGTCCCTCTTTTGCTCCTGTTTTGGGTCGAGCCTGAGCCAGCGCGCATGCGCTGCTCTGGCGTTCTGCTGTAGTAGAATATGGAATGGGAGCCCCGCCCACTCTCCGTTCATATTTGTCATTGGCTTGTGTCATTGTCCTTCGTAAATGTTGGCTTCTGATTCGTAAATAGGCTTATTAGTCCCTCCTAAGTACAACCTTGTCTTCATTTGTAACCTCCCATGGCTACTTGCTCCTTTACCTCGGTTGTTACGCGGTACGTGTTACTTAGTCTTGTAAGCACTATTTTCTTTATTGAGCTTCTCCTACATCGCGCCATGCGTGCTTTCACTTTCCAACAGCCCATCTCCGCCCTCATGTTTACATTTTTCCTGGCTTGTTTTGTAAACGCGAGGGACGCCAGCCTTCATTTCTGTTTTTCGTTTCTCCAACGTTTTCCTTTCTCCAATGAAGCTAGGGGCCTCGAGAGGGGCGCGTCGAATCTGACTGCATTTTTGAGTAACCTTTTTATTGCGGTATCTCGCGCAGGACTGGTGCAACGCTCGCACACTCTATAAGCAGCCCTGATTCTGTTACTGTGATGTACCAGGACGAGTTTTAGACCCAATATGTTTCTTGTGTGTAAGGCATGGCTAATGTTATCGGGTGGGTGCATACACAGGAGTGCATTGGTGGCGGAAGTCTGTATAAGAGTACACTGCATGCTGATTCAGGGGAGGCCTGCAGTAATTGAACTTCAGCCAAACAAATGGTGGAAATTCCGAAGTAGCCTCACTGTTCTACCCCACTATTCGGAGGTCGCCATTCTGATAAAAGTGCGTCTACCAGTTTCACTTAGTGAATATCAGTTGAGTGGTGTAGACACTATCAAAATAGTGCTGTTCAGGTCACCGGATTTTGGGCGGCCAATCTACATTATTTTTGAAGGTTCCTACCCCAGGAAACACTGAAATGCAAGTCAGTCTTTAAAACAATGTCCATGTATTGCCCCTGACCTGTGAACATTTATTGATGCTCACTGTGTCATATTATTCAAGCTGCAAGTCACTGATTTAAAAAAAAAAAAAACTTTTTATTACTATTTTAGCAATAACAGTAAGAACAGAGCAGTAATAGTAGAATATTGCATATCTCATATCAGACATCATGGTACTTGACATTCTGGGCTGTGTTAATGAACATAAACTAATTCCCTCCCTTCCTTCTCTACTCACACCCACCCACTCCGTCCTTCCCAGGGGAGCCACACTATAGTCGTATTTTGCAGTGGCCCGTAGTCACAGGCTTACCTCAGTTCGACTGGTCCATAAAGCTGCTTAGGGTGTCAGCGATGGTTGGCATCAACACGATCTTATCAAGTTGGTGCCATTCCGGTACTGCACCGTTAGAGTCCTTAAGTTCCGGCACTGCACCGTTAGAGTCCTTAAGTTCCAGTACTGCACCATTAGAGTCTTTAAGGAGCCTCACTCTTAGTAATAGGTCGTATCGCGGCACAGCTGCAATAAGGGTAATCACCGTCAGGGCCTTATGCAGTCAGCGAACAAATATCGTTGAGGGGGCACTCCTTTCTACCATTCAAGGTAGTCTGTCATTGTTGTCGCTGCCTGCTTTAAACCTGTTGACAACTTCATCCCAGCGATCTGATATAGGCTTCTTACAAAGGCCCCTCCATTCTTCTGTCCGGAGAACTGTACCCTCTAGATGCAGCACGTCGTTCCTCCAGGGGTCTACTGTGGGAGGTGTGTGTACCTTCCACCCCCTAGTGATGGCCCAAGCTACATGCCACTGATGAAGCTGAACGCAGAAACCAGTCTAGGGTGGCTTGTGTTCCAGTCTAGAAGGGAGCTGGCCTGGCAGTTCATTCTCGACTGTTTCTACTGAAGCAGGACCAGGTCTGACCTGCATGTGTTTGATCCCTATTTGGAGATGTAAAGCGAGCAATGGACTAGAATGTAGACCCCATAAGTACTCATGGCTGAAATTAATTCAAGCATTCCAGACATCACATTTTTTTATTCCTTATATTATGGCATAATTTGCTTGACGCCAAACCACCCATACTCTTTTTGCAGTTATTTCTTGACTTATGAAGGCATTTCTTATTTACATCAATAACCTCATTATCTATATGTAACTCTTTTCTCTGAGGCGTAGTGGGTGGTGTGGCATGGATATAAGTGCAATATCTGTGTGAATATGTATGGTCTGTGTACCCTGAGCACTTGCTTTGCTGTCTATTCCTATAAAATATGCCTAATGTGAGGGAAAGATCTGCTGTCTCTAGCCTGGGTTTGTAACACCAGAGCCGGTGCTTAATTTGTAGAGGAGGCCACAGCAGCTTGCACCACACATTGTCACTGTCAGCGCTGCCAATGGCAGTATCTACACAACTCCTAATCATCACACTGCTACAAGTGTAGCAATTCAGTGTTCAAGGCCCCCAAAGCTATAAGAATGGCTTGGGTGGTAGGTATTAGTTTTTTTATAATGTATGCTGAATTAGTAAACAGCTGTTTTTGTGTTCATCACACTGCTACAAGTGTGACAATTTAGAGTGTTTAAGGCCCCCAAAGCTATAACAATGGCTTGGGAGGTAGGTATTTGTTTTTTACAATGTATATTGAATTAGTGAACGTCTGTTTTCGTTTTCATTTTAAAATTACACAAACAACATCACCATGTGGCAGCTATCATAAGTGCCAGTGTTGGCAATTAAGTGCTGGTGCCTAGCACTGGAAACCACTGGCGAGAATTTACGTTTGATGATACCACATAAAGTGTTGGCATACAAACTCTGAAATCAGCAGCAACACACAAAGTGTCATCAGCGAAGGGATAAACAGAATTAGAATAAAACTAAACCTCACTAAGAGAGACGAACAGCTAACAAAAGAAGGGGATCCGCACTGATACTGCTGATGTTACACCTATGTCTTATTTGGCCTGTAAGCACTATTTTCTTTAATGCGTTTCTCGTACTGCAGGCATGACATGCTTTCCTGCAACTTTCAGCGCGCCATGCATGCTTTCACTTACCAAGCAGCCCGGGACCATTGCGGCCAAGGTCTCGCATTTACAAGAGTTTGAGCTATTGGCATTGTAAATTACAATGCCTTTTATTTATGTGTTAATTATCAAAACAGATAAATAAAAGGCATTGTCATTTACAAAGTCAATAGCTTAAACTCTTGCAAATGCGAGACCTGTTGCATTGCAAATGCTTGTTTAAATATGCCAATACTTCAAACCAGGAAGGGCTGGCAGTCATCTTGGGACTTGACTTGAACCAAGTCCCAGAAAAAACATTAAAAAAAAGAAAAGGGGAAAGTGTAGAAATACCCTGATTCCCTAAGTCTCTTTGGGGGTCCCACAGGGCAAAAAAAGCAATTTTTAAAACAATTTTCGGTGGGAGTCACGCTGGATCTGTGGCTCCCACCGAAAATTTAAAAAAACAGAAGCGCAATATAGAACCCCCAGGTGGGCAAGGTCTCGGGGCACGTGCAATATATGAGGGAGGGGTGCACGGGACCCCCCCTCCAAGGGCTTATAAAGCCACGGGGACTGCCACCTCCCGGGGGCACTGATTTTAATTTATGAGGGTGTTGTCCGCTCTGCAACCCAGCGCCACAAGGAATGCCACCTCCCCAGGGCAAATCTGCAATTAATGCAGGGGGGCCCGCAAGCCTCCTGCAGCCCAGGGACTGTCAACTCCCCAGGGCTAAACATTGCATTATTGGCGGGGGCCTCGAGGCCTCCCCACAGCCCCGGGGACCACCATCTCCCCGGGGTCAAGTCGTGCAATGGAGGGGGCCGCACGACCCCCCCCTTCCCGGAGCCATAGATTGCCCCGGGACCACCACCCCCCAGGGTCCGCTCCTGCTATTTCCCGGGGTGCCTACCACCGGGACATCGCAGTTTGCTGTGGCTTGGCGGGAGCTTTACCGCTCCTGCCAAGCCACAGCAAATGCTCCACTTCCAGGAAGCGGAGCAGAATTGCTTTTAGACAGAGGGAGCTGCTTTTTTAGCAGCTCTTTATATCTGAAAGCAATGCTGGCTCCCCCAGGAGGCAGGCAGCAGGAAGGGACCGTGGGGGACTTCAGGCTCCCCACGCGGTGCCCAACGAAAGTCTCTAGGTGCCCTGGGTGAGACTAGAGCAGCCAGAATGGAAGCCGGGCCCCAGAGGATGGGGTCCCCGGGCCAAATTTGGCCCAGGGAGGGGAGCCGCGCAGCCCACCTCCCCATCTCTAAATAGCCAGGCCCCGGGTGTTGGGGTCCCTGGGGCGGAAATCGGCTCCTCCCCCACTGCCAATTAAAAGATTTTTAAAAGGGCCCCCTCCCCTATTACAAGTAGGCCGGGAAGCTGGGGATGGGGTCCCCAGGGCTGAAATCGGCCCAAGGATGGGGGCCGCGTGGCCCCCCTCCCCTAAATAAAATAAAGAATTTTTTTAAAAGGCCATGCCCTGGGGGATGGGGTCCCCAGGGGCCAAAATTAGCATGGGAGGGGGGCTGCGCACCCCCATTCCAAAAAGGCCTGGCCCCGGGGGATGGGTTCCTCGGGCCAAAATCAACATGGAATGGGGGCCACATGGCCCACCTCCCCTAATAAAACATAATAACATGTTTTAAAGCTGGCCCGGCAAGTCACCGG
The DNA here is from genome assembly GCA_963921515.1 of Calotriton arnoldi. Classification (NCBI taxonomy): domain Eukaryota; kingdom Metazoa; phylum Chordata; class Amphibia; order Caudata; family Salamandridae; genus Calotriton; species Calotriton arnoldi. The sequence continues at coordinate 513,702 of CAWUFW010011620.1, read as the reverse complement.
AGGCCCTGCCCCCTTTCACCACCACTTTGCAAATGCGCCTCTTGGCACACTACTAGTTGGGAGATGAAGTCCCCTTGGCTCCTGAGGGTTCTTGGGGGCCAACTACCCCTCCTGTTACCTCCAATAAGTCCCACACAGCGGGATTGCTTAGAGGTCATTGGAGGCTCCGCCCCCCCTTTCGCCCTCATTCTGCAAACGCACCTCCTGGCACACTACTGATTGGGGGATGAAGTCCCCTTGGATGCTGAGGGTCCTCGGGGGCCAAGAACCCCTCCTGTTACCTCCAGTAAGTCCCACACAGCAGGATTATCTGGTTTGGGGTCCCACCCCCTTTCTGCACCACTCTTCAAATGTGCCTTCTGGTGCGCTACTGGTTGGAGGATGAAGTCCCCTTGGATGCTGATGGTCTTTGGGGGCCAAGAACCCCTCCTCTTACCACCAGTAGGTCCCATACAGCGTGATTGCTGAGAGCTGGTCGGAGGCCCCGCCCCCTTTCTCCACCTCTCTGCAAACACAACTACTAGTTAAAAAACAATAGAAATTCACTTAAAAAACCAAAGGTTACAGGGACGTTGTAGTTAGGAAATAGATTTGAAAAAACCTTAGAAATTCACAGAAAAAAACAAAGGTTACAGGGACGTTATAGTTAGGAAATAGAATGAAAAAACAGAATTTACTAAAAAAAAAAAACAACGGTTACAGGGATGTTATAGTTAGGGTCAGATTTCACTCATACAGAACCATAGAAATTCAGCAGTTATAGTTACCTGAGCTAACTATAACTTACTATGCCCACACAATGCACTGCTTACGACCTCACATATTACATCACTCATAACATGGTAAGGGATATCACTGCTGACATCACTGATGACATCTTAAATGACATCACTTATGACACCACACACTCATACAACCTCTCGTACGCCCAATCACACACCCACACAACCACTCACATACCGATTCACAGACCCATACCAGGACTCACACACCCACTCACTCCTCCTATGAGCCACTCAAACAACCATTCACTCACCCATACAGCCACTCATACAACCAGTCAGTCTCCCATACAGCCAATCACATAGCCACACACTCATCCATACAGCTACTCACACACCCACTTATTTACCTACACAGTCACTCACATACCCACTCACTCACTCACCCATACAGCCTCTCAACCCAGCCGTTCGCTCACCCATACAAGTACTCACACGCTTACTCACACACCCACACAACCACTTACATACCCATTGACACATCCATACACAGCACTCACACATCCACTCCCTCACCCAACAGCCATTCACACACACTCATTCTCCAATACAGCCACTCACACACCAACTCACATAGCCTAACACCCACTCAAACAGCCACTCACTAACCCATACAGCCACTTACACAACCAATCACTCACTCATACAGCCATTCAGACACCCACTCACTCACCCATACAGTTACTACACACCGACTTACCCACCTATAGACCCACTCACACCGCCACTCACTCATCCATACAGCCATTGACACACTCCCTCACCAATACAGCCACTCACACAGCAACTCACTTACCCACATAGCTACTCAGACACCCACTTAAATACCCATACAGCCACTCACGCACCCATACAGACAAGGATACATAGTCACACAGCCAGCCACTCACATAATATGTTAGAAGTAGTATCACTTAGTAGTAATGCACCTAGTATACTAATTTAACTTATGTAGTAGGTTAGTATATATGTTTAACAATCATAAACTCTTAGAAAATACTTACACTCACTAGATGATGTCGTCAGTGATGTAATCAGTGATGTCATTTGAGATGTCATCAGTGATGTCACTGACCATGTCATGAGTGATGTAATATGTGAGGTCATAAACAGTGCATTGGGGGAAGGGCGTAAGATATAGTTAGCTCAGGTAATTATAACTGCTGAATTTCTATGGTTTTGTACGAGTGAAATCTGAGCCTAACTATAGCGTCCCTGTAACCTTTGGTTTTTTCAGTGAATATATATTTAATTGTGAATTGTATTAAGCATTCAACATTCGTCCCCAAAATATGATTTCACAACTCTTCAGACAACTCCATGAAGACATATATGTATCCTCTGGTTCCCCAAGCACGTCCTGGCCTGTTGAGAAGTATGCCCTTCTGTAGGATCTAATGGATTTCTTCCTCTTGTGACTGGATTTACTGGCCTATTTTGACTTTGAGCACAGGGAAAATGCTAAATAGTTCCCAGTGCATGTGCTTCTGACATTAAACATGGGGAAAGATCAACTAACCCCAGTTGGCATAGTTTACTTTTTAATTTTTTTTTTTTACTTTTTTTTATAACTTTATTTTTTCGTTTTTCGCTTATTCAAACAATCAACATTACAGCATACAATAGTACATTGGCATCTTGTGCACGATCCCAGAGGCAAACAGGGCGATGTTTCATATCGAGCTACATTATAATCGACAATGAGAGCACATTATGAACATCACGTTAGTGCGTTGTAATTACCAGTGGGTATTCATTACGCTCAGACCTCCAAGTCCGCTCCATCCCGGTTATCCCCCCCTTCTGAGGCATTCCCACTAGATGCTGTATCACTCTGAATACAATCGTCCCCTTCCGGGTTGAGGGCCGTACCACACAACTGGCGCCACTCCATGAGGTCTGCCTGTAAATTATCATCTTTGCGAGTTAACTGCATGTGCGTTTCTTCAGCTAGGGCCCATTCCCTAACATCCTGTAACCATGTGGAGATATCCAAGCATCTGTGTCCCATCCAATTTATCGCTATTCTGCATCTGGCCAGAACCAGCATGAGCTGCAACAGTTTATACGCTATTTTTCGTTTTTTTAGGTTTGTATACATGGGCCAACAAACATTGGATTGGTTCTTCTCGAATGGGTAGACCTGTGCTTGCCCACACCCTCTCCATGACCTGTGCCCAGAACTGACACCTCTCGGGGCACGTCCAGGCCAAGTGCAGAAAGTCTGCGTCGTCTACCCTGCAACATGGGCACTTGCCGTCATTAGTACGCGAGATACGTCGCAGCTTCACCGGGGTGAGATAGGTGCGGTGTAAAAAATTATAGTGGATCAGTTTAAACCTGGCGTTACAAGATACTGTATGTGTGAGTTCACAAATAGCCGAACAGGTATCATCCTCTATTACAATATTAAGGTCCCTCTCCCAAGCTGCCCGTGACAAGGGGGAGCGAGTAACAGAGTCCCGTCTCATAGCCTTATACAGAAGCCTTATACAGAAGCGATATCAGTCTGCGCCCAGAGCCACAAGGCATAGTTTACTTTTAAATAGGTGTACTCTATTATGGCACAGGAATTGCACCAATGATATAGAAGTTAAATACCAGAGGTAGGCTACAGTGTAGAGTTACACCACCCAGATCAGTGACCTTAAAAGCATGAATTGAATCCTGCCAGTGCAGTTCTGAGCTGCTGAAACATGCCAACAGCAAGTACATGGGAAAGGGAACCAGTTTTGATCAGTTTAATAGCTTACTTTTGACATTAGTTAATACACTGTAACGAGTGCTGTTGGACTTGGCCCTCGATCATCCCCAAACTGTTTGCCTACACACCTCCTGTTTGCGGAATTTGTTTGTGTTGGCATCAGGACTCTGTGCACTTTAACACTGATAACCAGTGCTAAAGTATTTGTGCTCTCTCCTTTAACCATGGTAAAACTGACTGATGGCTAACAGGAACATTTGATTTACTCAGTGCTTAATTTGTAAAAAAAAAACATAAGTGCCAGGGCCCTCGCCAGGAGGCCACTGCAGCTTGCACCACTCATTGCCCCTGCCAGCGCTGCCAATGACAGTACCAACACAACTTCTAACCATCATCATACTCCCGGTCCCCAAAACTACAAGAGTGGCTTGGGTGGTAGGTATTAATCATTTTTAATGTATATTAAATTAATTAATAACCGTTATTGTACTCGTAAATGTATTAGACAACAGTGCCACCTTGTAGCAGAATGTCATAAGTGCCGGTGTTGACACTTAAGTGGCAGTGAAGAGCACCGGAAACCACTGACTCAAACTAAGCACTGGATTTACCTATACGTCCAAGACCAAGATCTATTCTTAAATCTATTGTTTTCTTCCTCACCAGGCCATTCCAGTTTGGACCCAGGCATATGCAAATCAGTCTTGACCCTGTTCGCCATGGAAACTGTCCAGCCTGAACTGAAAGGGCAGGTCCTCCCCAGACCGGAAAGGAGCATCCTAGGATCGGTTTCAGGGTATCACCCCTCATCAGCCAGGATAGATTAACTCCGGTGGAATGATGAGCACGGACCCATGTCTAGGCATACCCAGTACACTAAGGGCGACAAATGCAAAAAGAACAAATGATGGACGGAATGCTGAGCAATGTCAAACACTCATCCCCAGCACAGAGATCTTGGCTGGGTCCAAACTGGGGTGGCATGGTGAGTAAAAAAATGATGGATTTAACCAGATCTGTGACTGGGGTGAATGTTTGACAATATTCAGCATTCCGTCCATCATCTTTTTGTGTTTCTATAGTTGCCCTAAGTGGGAAGGGTATGCCCAGACGTGGATCCTGTGCTCTCTATGCCAGTGGATTCAAGCCAGCCTGGCTGATGAGGGGTGATACACCGAAACCGGTCCCAGTATGCTTGTTATCTGGTCCAGGTAGGATCTGCCCTGGCAGTTCTGGCTAGACTGTTTCAATGAGAATCAGGGTTTTTTTTTTTTTTGGTTTTTTTTCAAAAACCTTTATTGAGCAAATCAAATAAACAGGTTACATTCTCGAGTTGTATCAGAGCACCACATACAACGAAAACATTGATGGCAGCCGTAAACATTAATAGCACAGTGCACCAGAGAGCAGCAGCATGGTAGACGTTGTTACCTCGACTAACTAGTGACAGCAATTCACAGATGGCACGCAATCTCTAAATGAAAGGGCATGCCCAGCAGAGAGGAAGAAGGGGCGGGGGAAGGCCGATTATTGGCCCACCTCAGCGGCCGCCACGGGCAAAGAGCCGGCGGGGAGCGCTGAGGAGGCAGCCGGACTCGGGGGAGTGCGGGTTAGGAGATAGGACACTAGGGGGGCCCAGATATCGAGTGGGCGAGATCCAGTCGGCATGAGGTCCCAGAATTCTGACAATATGGTCTGGCAACGCGATGCATCCTCGAGCCATTGGGCGAACTTGGGTGGAGGTCTACGACCCCAGCACATGGAGACCCTACGCCGCGCGAGGACAAGCAGCATAGCAATAAGACGACGCGACGCATCCGGGCAGAATTTGACGAATCCCAGTAAACAAAGTGAGGGAGTGGGCTGAACTGGCGAGGAGACCATCTCTGAGATGGCTGCACAGACCTCCCGCCAATAAGCAGAGACCCTAGGGCATAGCCAGGCAAGGTGAGAGAAGTCCGCCGCGGATGCAGAGCAGCGCATACAACTATCACTAGGAATGAGTCCCAGCTTGTGCAGCTGGACTGGAGTACGATATAGCCTATGTAAATATTTAAAATGAATAAGGCGCAGGCGGTAGTTTGGGGACAAGCGCTTTGTCTGGTTGCAACAGTAGAGCCAGTCAGCCTGTGGGATGTCGATACCAAGGTCCGCACTCCACGCCGCACGGGCGCGGTCTGTGGATATGGATGAGGCCGTCAGCGTGAGAGCGTAGAGTTTGCTCACCAATTTCTGAGGGGAGGAAGACGAGTAAATAAAATCCAGCGTGCCCATCGAGGGGGGAGGCTGGGGAAACGTGGAATGCAGTTCTCGACAGATTGCGCGTAGCTGATAGAACAATAAAGTATCCATAGGACCGGAATCGGCCGCGAGAGAGTAAAAAGTGTTCCCCAGGTAGAGATCCGCAACTGTGGTCAACCCCAAACAGGCGGCGCGTTTGGCCATTCCAGACGGCTGTAGAGGAGGGAAAGACGGATGCCGAACGATTGGCATAGTTGTTGCTGAGAGCATGGGGGCATTGGAGAGGCGGCGAAGGCCCTTCCAAGCCCAGCGCAAAGTTTCGACCGTGTTTATCTCAGAGCGCCGGAGTCTGGCCGGGGCGAATAGGGCCGTCGAAAGTAGCCATGGGGCAGCGAGATCGGCCTCGACCGCCACGTGCGGTTGAAAAGGAGTGGGGTCAAGCCAAAAATGCAAGAAGCTGGCCTGAGCACATAGTGCATAGAGCTTAATGTTAGGGGCACCGAGGCCGCCACACTCCATTGGAAGCGTGAGAGTGTCATAAGCGATCCTAGGCTGTTTGCCAGCCCAGATGAGGGAGATGATCAAAGAGCGGACCCTGCGAAAAAAGTGGGCAGTGAGAGGAAGAGGCACGTTTAGGAATAAATATAAAAATTTCGGGAGAACTACCATCTTGACGACAGCCACCCGACCGGCCAATGACAAGGGCAGTCGGCTCCATATAAGAATCTTCGTCTCCAGCCAGTCCACCGCGCGACCAAAGTTAGCTCGCCAAAGTTTGTCCACATCTCTGCTCAGCCAGACACCCAGATAGCGAGTGGGACCATTCGCCCACACGAAGGGATAGTCCGGGGTAAAGGGAGTAGTAGCATCAGTGAGCGGAAAAAGGACCGATTTAGTCCAGTTCACCTGGACACCTGAATAGCCTCCGAACCGGATGACCTCGCGCACCAGGGGACTCAAATTTTCCTGGGGGTTGCGGACATATAAAGTGATGTCGTCCGCATACATAGAGACCAGGAGAGCGCGGGCCGCGAATCCGATGCCCTTCTGAGTATGGTGTTGACGAAGTCTAGCCGCCAGTGGCTCCATTGTGACGGCGAAGAGTAGAGGCGAAAGCGGGCACCCCTGTCGGGTCCCACGTCGAATGGGGATGGGATCAGTAATAAGGCCGTTGACCCGGAGCCGGGCAGTAGGGAGAGTATACAGGAGCAAAATCTTTCGTATAAACACTGGACTAAAGCCTAGACGCGCAAGAAGAGGGAAGAGGAAGGACCATTCCAGGGTGTCGAACGCCTTGGTGGCGTCTAGCAAGGCGGCTACGGCAGGAAGCGTTGGGTTAATCTGATGAAGGACAGAAAAAAGAGTCCGTAGATTATGGGATGTTGCACGGCCAGGGATGAAGCCGGATTGATCCGGGCGGGCAATATGCGGCATGAGAGGGAGAAGACGGGAAGCAAGTAACTTGGCAAAGATTTTATTGTCCATATTTATAAGGGACAGAGGGCGATAAGAATCTCGGAGATCGGGGGGCTTATCCGGCTTGAGCAGCAGAGTTAGCATAGCCTCGCGAAGTGAAGGCGGGAGCCGACCGCTCTCGAAGGAGTCATTATACATGGCCGCCAGATGTGGCACAAGTAGTGGGGCGAAAGCCTTGTAGAAGGAGGCGGGCAGGCCGTCCAGACCCGGGGCCTTGTCACCCGGCATACTATTTATGGCGGCGAGTATCTCTTCTTTAGAGAAGGGCTCGTCCAGGTATTCCCGGTGATGGTGCTCGAGCCATAGCAGCTCGAGGGTATCGAAATATTGGTCTATGACCTCGCGCGGGGGAGTGGACCCGGAGGAATAAAGTTGCGTGTAAAAATCAGTAAATCTCATCTTGATCTCTTCAGCGGAGGTAGTCCTGACGGGGCCTCCGTCCTGAAGCGCTGTTATGTAGGATGCTGCTCGAGGCGGACGAAGGAGGGCGGCCAAAGTTTTACCGGGTCGGTCCCCTTCGCCAAAGCGGCGCGCCCGTGCCTCCCTACCCAGAAAGGAGAGCTCTCTATCGGCCTCCGCGGCGAATTCGGTATGTTTCTCGCGAAGGCGAGCGAGTGTGTCCGGGTTTGGATCAAGCACGTGGGAGGAGTCCAGGGATTTAAGTTCTGCTTCCAATCTGCCAAGGGTGCCACGAATGGAGCGCAAGACCCCCGCTTGCTTAGAGATACACTCACCGCGGATAACGACTTTGAACCCCTCCCAAAGAGTGGAGGGGGAGTCTACAGAGCCCTCATTGAGCTCGAAATAATTAGTGATCGCGGTCTGGATCTCATCACAGAATACAGTGTCTCGTAGTGCATTAGATGGAAGCCGCCATGAGAAAGCGCGTCGATGAGAGTGGGGTAGCCTTAGGCTCATCCGGACTGGCGCGTGGTCTGAGAGGGTACGCGCCATATGGTCAACAGAGTTGAGCCAGGCGAGAATGTCAGGAGAGGTGACCCAGAGATCCAGACGAGACCAACAACCACGTGTGCCAGTGACACATGTGCACTCCCGGGCCGCCGGATGCATGTGGCGCCAGGCGTCATACAACGAGTTCTCGGTAAGAATAGAGTTAAGGAGCGCTGTGGCACGTGGGTGAGAAGCGTGGGGGCCGGAGCGATCCAACACCGCGGACAGTGTGACATTGAAGTCCCCACCCCAAAGGAGCGCAGCAGGACCGAGGGAGGAGATGTGATGCCATATCTGAGTAAAGAATTCTGGGTCGTCCGCATTGGAACCGTATAATGCAGCCACCGTCAGAGGATGGCCTTGAAGTGAGCCGTGTAGGATAACGAAACGCCCAGCGGGGTCCGTGATTACCTGGGATGTGTGCCATGCGAGTCCCCTGCGAATTAGGATAGACACCCCCCGGGAATAATTGGAGCAGAAAGAGGAATGTGATTCTCCCCAGTGTCTGGAACAGAGTCTGGCAGCAGATGCTGGGAGTAGGTGGGTTTCTTGCAGCAGACAGATGTCCACTTTATGTCAGATAAGGTGTGCGTGTACCAGTCGAGCCTTACGAAAGTCGTTTAGGCCGCGAACGTTCCACGTCCAGAAATTAATGTCCGTCATGCTGTCTCATTATGGGATATGGTAAGAGTAACCCATGGCCGCGTGTAGGTGCATATGATTGTGCTAACCTTATGAGGAGCAGGTGCAAAAGACTATGCCAACAGTGGTGCATAAGGACAAACAATGGCCTGCCAAGACGTGGAGCCGAATTAAAACAACTAGCCCCAAACGTCGGGATGAGGTTGACCTTGGGCGCTGTGCGCGGGAGTAAGAGTGTAGGAACATGTGTGATACAACGCGATATGGCCTTACATATCGAATGTTGAGCGGCGGACCAAAGCCAGCTAAGGAGCAATACAACGCCAGGCCTGGCAGGGAACACTAACATTGCAGGGAGCAACACTGAAATAGGGCCATCTTGTGCGGACAGTAAAAGAACACAGTGATAGCTGCGTTGCAGGCAAAAGCCGGAAGCAAGAAACATTGCCAAAACAAACAACAGAGCCCCTGTGGGAGGCTTCCAACCCCAGAACCCCCCAACCACCCCACCCCCCTATCCCCAAAAACAGTACCGAAAGACCCGTCCCCCCACACCCACTCCAACCCCCCAATCAGGCTGAGATACCACCCATTCCCACCCCAGGAGCCCACAACTTGGAAGGGGGAAAATCGTGACAGATAAGGGAATTATCCCGTGGGGGCATGGCAGAGCTCAGCATACACCCCTGCAGTGAAGCAGGGTGGCCAAGCTACAGCCTGGACAGACAACGATCAGATGGATTCAGTTGAAATACCAACAGGAGTCACAATATGATAGTTGGGAGCAACTGGGCTAGGGAGGTTGCAGCAACAGGGGAAGCCAGAGTGACACAAACAGAATATTTAACAGTTAAAACTCAGCCAGTCAATCATTGTCACTTAAATGGCCAGTTGCAGCGGCCTGAGAGCCGGTAGGTGAGGAGCGAGGTGATTTATCCAGTTTCTTTGCAAAGGCGAGAGCGTCTTTAGGATCTGGGAAAATAAGCGTTTTTGCGCCTTGCCGGACCCTCAGTCTCGCCGGGTAGGCCAATGAGTACGAGACTTCGTGCTTTTGGAGGATTCGCTTTGCTGGAAGGAATTCACGGCGGGCGGCCTGAACAGTGGGAGTATAGTCAGGATAAAAGGAAAGTGTGTTACCCTGATGAATTATTTTGCCCCTTTCTCGTGCTGCGCGGAGAATGGCGTCACGGTCCCTGAAATTTAGGATTTTTGCAAGGATGGGGCGAGCTGGTAGACCAGGGGCAGGACGAGGGCCAAGGGAGCGGTGCGCCCGCTCCACAATGAAGACGGAGGAGAGGACTTCACCAAAGAGGTCTCGGACGAGCTGCTCCACGTAATCCTCCATACGGGAGATGTTGGTAGATTCGGGTATGCCCGTGATGCGGAGGTTGCTCCTCCGGGAGCGTGCCTCCAAATCTTCATTTTTGTTCCGGATGATGTCAAGGATTTTGTCCATTTGCAGTAATTTTTGCCGATCTTGAGTGGCGGCGTCGAAAACCCTGGACTCCACATGAAGTAGACGAGCGTCATGTGAATCTACCCGGGTCTTCACGGAGTCCAAACGAGCGGACAGTTGATCGAGTTGCGCCGCGATGCCCGTGACCGTGAATTTAACATCAAGCATAATCGACCTCAGGTCATCCTCACGCGCAGGGGCCGTCTCCATAGTTGTCGCCGGGTCACCACCATCCGATCCCGCACCGTCCTGCCGCGTCGATCTACGCAGATCAAAGGCAATCTTTGGCTGTTTAGGATCAGTCTTCCCCATGGCGGGCAGAAGTTGGCGATCAGTACCACCGAGGGATCAGGAACAGCGACTGAGCGCACGGCAAGCAGCTCGCAGAAACACAACAGTAGTCAGTGACCCAGGCGAAATGTCAAGCCCGCCAGACCAGGGGAGCAGCACCGGCCGGCTGCCGCGAAGGCCGGGCACAGTGAGGCGGCAGCAGGGCGTCGAAAGAGGCGGATGCGCCAGTCCAGCGGCCCAGCAATTGGGCGGAAGCGGTCCCTATGGACACTGCGGAGGCGCAGGAGGAGAACACCACCGCAAGCTGATGGAAAGAGAATCCTGTGTCAGGCCACAGGACTTCAGTAGTGATTGGCTGCAGGAGTAGTCACCAGCAGGCACTGTGCATACGTAAGGGCCGGCGCAGGCACAGTATGCGCCGAAGGAGATCAGGCCCAGGGTTCGGTGCAGCACCAGCTAGGGCCCAAAGCCAGACATTCCCAAGGAGCGGGATGTAATGCAGCCACCACTGGGTCGCAGGAGCGGGCCGCAGGAAAGCAGGCGGCTATCAGCCACCCCGCACCGCTCGTCGAGAGGAAGCCGGGAGGGCAGGCCAAGCCGGGACAGTCACAGCGGGGAGACACGGGGGGCCCGGTGCCCCCGTCACCAGGCCCCGGGCACTCAGAGCCGCCTCTGCCGGCGCCAAAAGGAAAGGGAGGCAACGTCACTGTCTCAGAGAGGCCCGGGCCGGGTGGTACAGCCCGCGGGCCCCCAACCCCGCCGCGAACAAACCCCAGCGGCAACAGCACTCACCGGGTGAAGCAGGTCCGGACCCCACGCAGCCCCTCAGGCGATCCGCAGCTCCAGGCAGCCGGCCCAGCAGCAAGGCAGGGAGGCCGGGCCCCGTCGGTCGCGGGATCTGGGCCCAACGCAGCAGTCGGGCGGCGGATCGCGGCCCTCACAGGCCGCCGAGGGACGGGAGCAGCACAGATCGACCCCACAGGTGAAGCCGCTGCCGGAAAAGCAGGTATTATGCAGCGTTCGCGTCGTTGTCTGTAGGATTTTGCCGGATTTGTTTGCTTGGCCGGCAGAGCCCACTAAAGTGCGGCCATCTTGCAGCCGGCCAAGCCACGCCCCCGAGAATCAGGGTTGAAACTGATTTGCATATGGATGGGTCCAAACTGGGGTGGCATAATGAGCAATAAAACAATGGATTTAACCCAAATCTGTGACGGGGGGTGAATGTTTGACAATGTTTAGCATTCTGACTATCATCTTTTTGTGTTGCTATAGTCGCTCTAAGTAGGAAGCGTATGCCCAGATGTGGGTCCTGTGCTCGCTATGCCACTGGATTCAAGCTAGCCTGGCTGATGAAGAGTGATACCGCGAAACTGGTCCCAGGATGCTTGTTTTCCAGTCCTGGGAGGACCTGACTTGGCAGTTCGGGCTGGACTGTTCCCATGGGGAGCAGGGTCAAGGCTGAGTTTTATATGGCTGGGTCCAAACTGGGGTGGCATGATGAGCAAAAGAAATTATGGATTCAACCCAGATCTGTGACTGGGGTTGAATGTTTGATATTTTCAGCATTCCGTCCATCATCTTTCTGTGTTGCTAAAATAAACCTTTTACCAGGCCTAAACCTCCCTCTTTTAATACATAAAAGGCACCTCATGGTAGGCCCTAAACAGCCCATATGGGAAGGTGCATTGTATTTAGAAGGTAGGACAAATGTTTTTAAGTTTTAAATGTCCTGGTAGTGAAAAACTCCCAAATTTGTTTATTCACTTCTGTGAGACCTACATCTCCCATAGGTTATCTTTGGGTTACCTTATTACATTTAATAAATGGTAACGTTTGATTAAGAACTGGTAGAAATGTCATGTTTGGTCTCAAAAGAATTGTAATTTAAACTCATCTTTATGATAGTCAGATTCTAAGTCACAATTCTGAAAATGCCACTTTTAGAAAGTTAGCATTTTCTTGTCCTAACCAATTGATACCTGCAGCCTGTGTACTGGGACACATGACTGTGAATAGCAGTTGGCCTTTGTGTGTGATAAACAGTGAGATAACTGGGTACTACATGTTGGCAGGATGGGGCATCCTGCCAGGATGGGTGGGACATAGCTGCTCCCTGCCTCACTTACTTTTCAAAGGGCTGCCCCCAGCACACTCACAAAAGAGCTTAACATCAGCCTATTGTCACCCTAGACCGCTTAGAGGCTGGGCAGGGGAAGGAAGGATATTTCCAGAACCAGATGTAGGGGTAGTCTAGAGGTGTCTCACTTCAAAAGATGGCACCAGGTATAAATACTGAACCTTCAAACCAACTCTCCTGTACATTGAAGGGCCTGTGCACTGCAGGAGAAGGACTGCCTTGTTCCCCAGATGACTGTCCTGCTGCTTGAGGCCTAGCTCATTCTCCATATGAGTGCCCTGCCCTGCTCTCTGTGAAGGAAGCTGGACCTCCTCCCTCCATCCACGTCTACACTGGGTGACTCCAAGGGTCAGGTGGCTGACCTTCTATTCTGAGCTACAGGGACACAACAAGCTCCAGAGGTCTCTCTGAAACTTTCCAGCTGATCTGCTGCATCTGGACCTGCCTGGACCTGCAACTGGACCAACCTGAACACTGCTGGGCTCTGCTAGAGTGAGTCCCTGATCCTCAATCGGTGCCTCCCTAGGTCCTGGCCCCATGGCTGGCATCAAAGTGCACTCCTCTTTGAAGAAAGGAGAAATTCTGAAGTTGTGGGCTCACCGCAACTGCGAACGGGCCGTTTGCACCTAGACTTTGCCGTCCATGACGACCACCAACATGAAGCCCCGATGAACCCGACTCTTTGTACTACAGAGACCACCAGCGACAACCGGCAGCACAAGATCTCCACTGTGCACTATAGGAAGACAGCCCGCGGTGTCCGCTACTGCGAAGTTCCATCTGTCTGGGACGCCAGGCCTGCTCAACATGCTCCAACAATGACACTCTCCCTGCTCCTTGCGGTCTCCTCCACCGCAAACTGGACTTCTTGTGCTGGACTTCAAAAAAGTAACTTTTTCAGCTGGATTAACAAGGTCCCTGTATCTGGCCCACTCTCTATCGCAGTCGGCCTGAATTTGTGACTTCCCCCTGGTCTAGCACTAGTTATCTTTGAATGTGGAAGAGGGTAGTGGTTAGGAAAAACAGACAGTATCACACAGAACAGGCTATGGCCTGATAATTGTCATTCTTATAGGAAACAGGGGCCTGTTACGAGCAAGGCCTTTTATGGTTGTCAGGTCCTTGCCAAGTTGTCCCCATCCAAAAGAGGAGGCGAACTGGCCTTAGAACAAACTAGGGCTGGGTTTCTAAGAGAGATCCCACATTTTAAGAGGCCAGCTCCTGGGTGGGAATCCTTGCTCCACACACTGCTTTAATATTAAAATGTATTTAAGTTTGATTTAGATCACTTTGATGTCATCAGGCATCCTAATACTGTATTCCATAATACACACATTTTCATTGCCTAGTATTCTCAATGCTAAAAACTTTAAAAACAAAATTCTTAAAAGTATTTGTCACTATTCCCAAATTACATGTCAAATTATTAATAAAAATCATACGCAGGTATCGTCACTTAGTGGATGCTTGCGCAGTGCAAACAAATAATACATGTCTAAGATTCTAAGCCCCTCCTTTACAACCTCATATTTATTTACCTAAGAAAGGCTGAAAATTCTAAAATTTATCATGATTTTATGCAACTCATGATTAGAGAGAAAAACTAAATATGGTGGCTTCCTCTTGAAGTTTGCATTTTAGTAACAATTTCCTCTCCAACAATATTCCTAACAATTATTAATGTCACCGTGAAAACGTCCAAGCAATGTTACCATATCGATCAACTGATTGAAAGAGTGTGTAGAAGCAATAAAAAGAGAAATGCACTTGTATCAAACCTAATTAGCTTGAGGCAATAGTTATCCCATTATAAACGTTATTAAGATGACGTAATTGTTTATCCCCGTTTTAAAAATCAAGGCGAAGCCAGCTGCCTGAGATAGGCCTTTGAAAGTTAGATGTTCAATATGTAATCTAGATGTCAAATTATGTACTACTATAACTCTGAAATATGTATAATTTGGCAGTATTTCCAGACCACTTCATTACTTTTCTGTATTTTGATCTTTGAATAATGTGAAGCTGCAGTAAAAGTGGAGTTTGGCAAGAGCCTGTTTCCATAACGATGACGTCATCTGTATAGGTAAAATCAAGAATTTGCGTGGTAAGAAGATTTACAGGGAGAATCTAACAGCTTTTTTCTAGATTGTAAATATATGTGGAAAACAGAAGAGGGGCTAACAGGTAATTCTGATTCCAACCGTTTAGTGTGGGGTTCTGTCTGCCACCCCTCCCGTTGTATCCCAAAAAATAACTCTACCCAAATGATCCATGTGTAAAGCAATCAGGACTCTCAAAAAATCTGCAGAGATGTCCAGGCAGGCAGCTTACTCCAGAGAGTTGCCCTATGTACCAAAAACTGTAGAAAAATCATTAAATGCAGCTTAAAATGGCTGTCCTTTGCCCTAAAGCTGAGGAATAATTTGCTTAGTAGTATGTTCTCCAGGCAAGACAGGAGTTTTTGAATGAATTTTGAAAGCCCACTTGCTCAAAGAGTAGTATTGTTTTTTCTTTTACCCAGGCTTAATATGGTCCATCATTAGGCTATAAACAACTTTACAACGGCATCTAGTAATGCTAGTTGTTCATAGTTACGGGGCAGTGTGTTTGAGCACTTTTTGGAGGTGGGCAATATTATGTCTCCTTTGCAAGAATTTGGAACAACAGCCTTATTGTAGCAACAAGCAAATAAGGGGCCTAAAAATGTCTCTAAACTTCAGGATCCTGTTTTGGAACAGTGACCGACAACCCATCTGTACCTTTAGCCATTGTTTGTCTTGCTGTTCTAATGCTTTCCAAAATCAGGAAGTGAAGGGGTCATTTTATAGCCCCTCTCCTCCGAGGATTATTTCACACCATTCCCTGCATGGAGTGCTGATAAATTTATCCAGTCTTCTTCTTGAATAGAAGCTGGAGACGTTCACATTTTAGCTCCTGACATTTTTGGAATTAAAACTCCCTATAATTCTTAGTATCGCCTTTGCTGGTCAGCGACCACCAATATTGGGCTTCTTTCATTTCTCTGGAAGCTCTCCTATTACCAAGAAGGCACTCGGGCCAGATTTACCAGTTTCTCTTGCAGCACAGTGCAGCAGCCACAAATTCGGTGCTGTGTTGCGTGAGGACAGAGCAGAAGAGCGCCATATTTACAGAAATATGCACTCTTCTCCCCTCTCCCTAACCCCGGTGCAGAAATGTGCGGCCGTGCGCCACGGACACACCGTTGCACCATAGTGCAAGGGTGTCTCCATGAGTTTAGCATAGGTTTTGTACTGGAAGGATATCCTTCCAGTACAAAATACTGTGCTTAGACTAACTTTAAACATTTTCCCACTTTGTATGTGTGCTGCAGAGTGCAGCACACATGCAAAGTCAGAAAATAAAGGAGAAAAAAGCATTTTTCGTTCATAGCGCCTATCTGAAATGGGCACCCTTTTCTGACGCTATAACTTGTATAGTTCTTTAAGTAAATAGGGTTTAGCATCACAAACCTTGGGTGGTTGCATGGGAACGCCCATGCACCACCCGCGGTACGTCCCCTTGGTGCTAAGTCATGTAAAGCAGCGCTTTGCACTGCTTTTCATTACAGTCAAGTGATTTTATGGCAAGGCACAGAGGCCAATATTATGCATACCTCTTTAATTGCAAACTCGCAACATCAACAATGAAAATAACTTAGAACAAGAATCCATTAACATTCCTCTCTCTATATAATTCCCTGTCTGGCAGCCATCTTCCTTCTTTGTTGCTGCTCACAGCTCAGATAAGTTTTGATTTTATTAAGCTCATATGGATTTGAAAGGGAGAAGTGATGAAGGTGTATGATAGTTGGTTGTATGGCAGTTGGGGATGAGTAAATATGAGATGAGAGACTAGATTAGGACGAATGTGGTAATTTTATTATTATTTTAAAGTGAAGGTTAGGTTTGTGATTAGTTGTAGGTTCGTTTAACAGACCACAGGATGTTTACTGTGAGCGGTTTATATATTAATGATATATATTTATTTTGGCTTAGACGAATCTTGAAGGAGATTTAGCCTCTATTTGGTTTTGGGATGTGCGTTAAAAAAAAAAGGAAACGTTATCCGTGCCGGTTAGAGGCACTCGCGGAGAAAGCTACAGTTTAAATAGGTAACGCTTGAGAGTATTCAGGCATACGCATGCAAGCACAAATGAGGATGCGAGGCACACCCCTACAGCCATAACTCCTTCCATCTCTGACTCCGACTGTGATCGAGAGTCGGAGTGAGGGGGAGGAGACGAGCGCAAGCAGCGCACGGTTTACTCCGCTTCTGACTCCGGTAGGATCGGAGGTCGAAACAGAGATTAATAGAGTTTTGTGCCTACCTTGTTCACACGCTCAGCCATGGATTAGAGTGGGAGTCTATTCTAACAAGCGAGTTGCAGTAGAAGCGTCAAATTGAGCGACGGACATTTCGAATTGGGTAAAGGTGGTTGACTGCTTTTACTATCTTGGCGGCCATCTTTTGGGGAAGACAGATTGTTTTTTCTGCCACA
This sequence comes from Calotriton arnoldi, assembly GCA_963921515.1. NCBI lineage: Eukaryota > Metazoa > Chordata > Amphibia > Caudata > Salamandridae > Calotriton > Calotriton arnoldi. The sequence continues at coordinate 496,503 of CAWUFW010011620.1, read as the reverse complement.
TCATCGATGAGGTGAAGAGAAGACAGTTGGTTATTGTAGTCCTGCATTTTATTAGTCTGTGATTTAAGACTTGAGATTTTTAGAAGTCTATTTTAGAAGGATATTAGAATATTTATATTGGTTATTTGGAGTAAGTTGACGGTATGGATACCAGTAGTGTTGTTGAGAGGACTGTGGAGGTCAGAGTACAAGACTGTGTAAGTAAGGCTGTTTCTGCGTTGGCAACACAGTTGGGGAAGAGAATAGATGATTGCATGAGAAAATTAGAGGGAAAGTTAGGAAACAGGACAGAGGATGAGCAATTGTGGTCTGTGGAGGAGTTCGTAGGTGATGATATGTCTGGTGGAAGTGGTCGGAAAGTGACCAATAAGCGGAAAGGCAAACAAAGGGTAACTATAATAGAGTTGGATGGTAAGGGTATAAAGGCCGCAAAAGGACACAGATCAATTATTTGTGATGAGTCTTCCAGTAGTGGAGCCATTGTGATTTCATGCTCATCCGACTTTAATGATCCTGAAGAGGAGGAGACGGAAAGAAAAAGGATTAAAAAGGACTAAAAAGGAGAAAAGTGAGAAAGATTAATTGGATCAGGTTAAAGATCCTCTAGGGGATTTCATGTTTGACCCACATACAATTCAGCATCCGCTCTCTCCTCAGTGGATACCAGCCTAGCATGTAGCGGAGTGTGTTGAGTTTTGGATTAGGAGAGAAATGCCTAAGGAAGTTAGAACTAGACTCCGTTCAGAGGGGAAGCAGCGTTTACAATGCTGTCAGGACAACACAGTGTCATTACAACGCAGGCACTACAACAAATGCGTCGTTACCACACGTTCCATCACAACGCAAGTCATTACAATGACTTGCTTTAGGGAACTCATTGTTGAATTTAAAATCCAACACCTTCCCTACTGTTGCACAGACTGGAGTTGGAATAGTAAAATATACTATTCCAAGCTCCAGCGCTTCCCTAAAGCGTTGCGATGGAAAGCGTGGTAACAACACGTTAGTTGTATTGCCCGCGATGTAAAGGCATGCGTGAAAACGTCATACATTCCGTTCAGAGTGCCCAAGACCTTCTCTGGCTAACAAGGTGGAGTATACACCAGAGTTAGACGCTAAGATGATTACATTCTTGAATAAGTCTGGTAGGGATCCCAGACGTGGTCTTGATAAAGGGCTGAAGGGTTGGCAGAATCGCCTACTTGATGTTTTTGGACTTTTGACAAAAATATTTGATTTATGCGAAGAGGCATACCTGCAGGAGACTGCAGTGGATGTGCTCAAATTGCGGCAATGGGTCCAAAGAGCAGTGTGTTTGTTAGCAAACACAAACGCTGCATTATGTGCAGAGCTTAGGAAGAGTCTATTAATGGAATAGACCCGAAATTCGCTGAATTAGCAGGCAAGGAGTCAGACGAGTTTGTTAAAGACATGGCTCGCTATGCGGGGGCATTCAACTCCATTCAGAAAGTTCAGAAAGACATTAGGAAGGATTTTGGAGGGGCTGGGAGAATGCAGGGTCGATTCCCCTGCCGTGGTTTTGTAATCACGAGAAGTTATTTTTCACATGGAAATAGACCCAGTGGGTATCAGTCCTATGAACTCAATACAGCCGGCTTTTATACCCAGAGGCAGAGAGGAAGAGGAAGAGGAAGAGATAGAGGAGAGAGAAGGACAAGATAACAAGCTATGTTTGAGAAAAGACCCTTTGAGTATTGTGGAAAAGTTGGGTGGCAGACTCGCCCATTTTTTAGATAGATGGAAAGAGATAACTTCAGATCCTTGGGCATTACAAACTGTGAGTGGATATTGGATAGATTTTGTGGAGAATCCAGTTCAAATAAGGGGACCAAGAGCGTTGTGTTTTTCAAAAAAGGAAGAAAAGATTGTAGATCAGGAAGTACAGGAGTTAGAAAGGAAGGGCGCAATAGAGAAAGCAGGCAATGTTTCAGCAGGATTTGTGAGCAACCTTCTTTTTGTAGAGAAAAAGGACAAGGGTATGAGACCAGTGATAAATTTGAAAGAGTTGAACTATTGGGTGCAACACAATCACTTCAAAATGGAAGGGATTCATATATTCAGGGATCTTCTGAGGAAAGGAGACTGGTTGACACGGCTAGATCTGAAAGATGCATATCTGACAGTCCCATTATGTTACGAACAAAGGCATTATCTAACGTTTCTAAGGAAAGGGTTTATGTAGAGATTCAAAAGTCTCCCTTTCGGTTTGATGTTGGCCCCTTGGTGTTTCACAAAGGTGATGAGACCTATAGTTGCTTGGTTACGGATGAGAGGAGTGCGTTTGATAGTGTACTTGGACGATATCCTCATTATGTCACAGAGCAGAGAGTTAGCAGAGAAACATACGATGCTGGCGGTTTGTGTGTTAGAGGATCTAGGTTTTGTAATAAACAGGAAAAAGTCATGTAAGGAACCCACACAGGAGACGGTATTTTTGGATTTTCAGATTTGGACGTTGGATTGTACATTGAGATTACCCATAGAAAAGAGAAAGAAGATTCGCAAGGAGATTCGGAGAATGCTGATATGCGAATGGATAACTTTGAGACAAATAGCCAGGGTATTAGGTCTGTTGTAGGCTTCCGTTCAGGCAGTTTTCCCAGCCCCTCTGCATTATCAAGCTCTCCAGAGATTGAAGACAAGGTTCTTGCACAGAGGAGTGAGATACTCACAAGAAGTACAGATAGATGAAGAGGCGAGAGAGGAATTGAAATGGTGTATGGAGAATTTGGAGGCATGGAATGGAAGGGCTATTTTTGGTCCTATACCGGATGTAGTGATAGAATCGGATGGCAGTTTTCGGGGCTGGGGAGCAAGATGCAGCTCGTTGACGACAGGGGGGAAGTGGACAGGTCAAGAAAAGGAGATGCACATCAATTATCAAGAATTATCGGCAGGTTCCTTTGCGATAAAAAGTTTTGTCAGGGATCATGTGAGATGTTGTGTACTTTTAAGGATGGACAACATCCCTGTGGTATGTTATGTCAACAAGTTGGGGGGACCTCAGTCTAAAGCTTTAGCAGATTTAGCAAGGGATTTTGGGCATTTTTATCTGAGCAGAAACATCATGATTCAGGCTCAATACATACCAGGAATTAACAATACGACAGCAGATTGGAATTCGTGAGAGCTGAAGGATTTCAGCGATTGGAGACTGAGCAGGGAGGTGTTCAGCTTGATCAATGACAGATGAGGTCCGTTTATGGTGGATCTGTTTGCAAAAAGAGTGAATGCACAGATAAGCAGATTTTACAGTCGGAGACCGGACCAAGAGGCGGAAGCAGTGGATGAGTTCCTGCAGAATTGGAGCAAAATTCGGGGATATGCTTTCCCCCCTTTTGCTTTGAGGGTATTATTGAAGGTGAAAAAAGAGGAGGCAGAAGTGGTGTTGATAGCACCTTTTTGTTCATCCCAGGTTTGGTACTCAGATGTCATGGAGATGTTTATAGCCGACCCAGTACTTCTGCTGAATATTCCAGACTTGTTAGTGAGTGCAGGGGGAGATAGGCACGAGTTGGTTCTGCAAGGACAGTTGCGGTTGATGGCTTGGTTGATTTCGAGAGATCCTGGCAGATGGGTTTGTTGGTGTGTTTCGAGGGGTTTGGATCCCATCTCAGCACCTACGGTAGACATGGTAAATTATTTAACATAGGTTTTCTTAGAAGGAAGGCCGTACAGTTCAGTGAACATTAATAGGTCGGCAATTTCTGCTGGCCATGAATTGATAAATAGTGTACCAATAGGACAGTCTATGATGTAGTGAAAAGATTGTTAAAAGGTGTAAGGCTAAGGGCCCCTCCAGGACCTAAGTATTCTTCTCTATGGGACGTGGATGTTGTTCTGCAGGAGTTAGCACGTTGGTCTGAGAATGAGTTTCTAGATTTAAAAAGACTTTCTTTGAAATTAGTTATGCTTCTTTGTATAATTTCATTAAGGAGGGTCTCGGATGTTAAGGCCTTAGAGGTCTCGGGACAAAGATATTTGACAGAAGGGGTTTGTTTTAATATTACTAAGAAAATGAAGACTCTCTCCCGAACTATTTTTTTATCCAAATTTGGATGAATGCAGGAAGTTGTGTGTGGTGAGATGTTTGAGAGAATATGAAAGAAGAACGGAGAGTTTGAGGGATGTCATGAATGCACAACTGATCATTTCTTTCAGGAAACCTTACAAAGCAGTGTCTACACCTACTTTGGATAAGTGGGTGAGGGAGGTTATGAAAGAAGCAGGAATAAAACTTACTAAATTTGGGGCGCATTCTGCTAGAGGGGCTATGGCTTCCAAAGCATATTTGTTAGGCGGTGGATTGACTTGTAGTTTAGCTGCAGCAGATTGGTCATCAGAATCAGTATTTAAGAAATGTTATTTCAAACCTGTTGATTGTGCTGTAAGGAATATTATGGCAAGGCTTTAAACATGCATAATATTGGCCTCCGTGCCTTGCTATTAAAATCAGATTTTCCACAGCTGAGGTGGGTAGAAAATCATGATTATAATAAAGACACGGAGGCTGATATTATCCCACCCTATTAATTCCCATCCTATAATATGTTTTTGGTTTATTCTCAGGAGGAGATTACAGGAAATAAATAAGAAATGATGGAGAAGAGAAACGTTGTTCCAGTTGAGATTCGGTTATTTTATGAGTGTTGGTCGATGTTGGACATTTGAGCTTGTTCGCAGCAAAAGAAGGAAGATGGCTGCCAGAAAGGGAATTATACAGAGAGTGGAATGTTAATGGATTCTTGTTCTAAGCTCTTTTAATTGTTGATGTTGCTGCTGTGAGTTTGCAATTAAAGAGGTATGCGTAATATCAGCCTCTGTGTCTTTAATAAAATCATAATTTTCTACCCACCCCATGCCAATCTGAATTTTCCAACGTAAGACAGGTTTTACGCTGGAAAGTAAATAACTAACAAAAGATTTAGCATCGTTTTGTGTCACTTTTGTGACGCAAACACGGCGTTAAATCTTAGTAAATAGACCCCTTGGTGTAGTGTCCTATCTGTTTAGCACACTCTTCTGTAGGCTCTAGAACAGGGGTCTCTAACCTTTTCTGTAATAAGAGCTACTTACATTCAATGAAAAGCCTCTTCAGCTACTGATATTATTAGAGATGTAATAGTAACCACATAAGACAATGTGACATTAGTGGCCACCAGCTGCAAGATTGCCATCAGTGATCCCCTCTTTGCATTAGGCATGGTTCTCAGCAATAATGTAAAACATGCTTTGTCAATGTGGAATGCCTCTACATGGGTAGCACATACCAGCCATCATTGCATTGGCATAAGCACCAAGTTAATAACATTAGTAATAAGTGCTCCCCAACTCCGTTTGATTTTTATCACTCAAATATCAGCTTTAATTATATATTGGAAATTCAAACATTTTTCCTCAAACATCAACTTATGACTTCTGAGGGGCGCTAGGTGGCGCACGGGCAAGATGGAGTGAGGCTCCCGCAGCTCGGCACATTGATCCGCTCACAGATCCTGCCCTAATGGTCACACTCGCCCACAAAGTATAGGATGTTGGTGGCTAAGCCCTACGGCATCGATGGAATAAGCTTGAAGCACGCTGTGCGTCGCAAACCGCTGATACAGCCTTGCGGTGTAAGCGGCAGGGCAGAGGACTAACTGGCTGGAGACTGCTGCCCGGCAGGGTGGCCTGCGCAAGAACCGCGGTGCCCATGAGGTGACCGGGCCGCACGCCGAGCCGGACTGCAACCCCTGGCCCTAATACTGATCGCGGTGAGTGCGCTGACCACCCTCCACATCTACACCCATTATCACCAAGGGGAGGGGAAGAAAAAGAAAAAGCTAACCCCACAGACGCAACACAATCACAGTGCGGGACACTCCATCCCCCCTGGCTGCCAACACTTACCAGCCGCTCCATCGCTGGGCCTGGGAGGCATCTAAGCGTATTAAATATCCTGCCCCTCCGATGAAAAGCTGCCACGGATCGGAGCCTGGCACTGGAGTGTACGAACTCAACGCACTGCCAGGGGAGAGGGCTACGGACCTGCTTGCATCGCCCAGTGGGCGGAATATTACGAGAGCCGCGGTGCCACGAAGCGGCTAGGCCAAAAACAACTAGACCGCTGACTCTGCAGCACTGACGATCTCCCTCACACCGATATACACTACAATACCGGCGGACTGATTGCCACGGCTGGCCCTGCTGCAGATCACAGTGAGGACACTGGCCTCCCCCCTTGTCCACGCTCAACACCACCAGAGCGTAAGCACCGAAGCGGCATTGCTTCGCCGACATGCAGCCATAAGAGGAACACCGAGTCGTTGCCACTACATTCTTCACCGGTGCACACCAAGCCTGGAGCTACGACCGGACAAAGGCGCTAGTGCACACAAATAAGGGTTCACAACACCCTGACTCTCCAAGGCACTACTGAAGCTGCGAGTACCCTGCCGACCTGTCGTAGCGGAGCGCTATCCACGCGAACCATCCACGGGTGCGCTGCGTGGTGGAAGAGGCATCAGAAAGTATATCACCCCCTGCGCTACTTGCACGATTGACTACGAAGGTGCGCGGACTACGCACTAAACATTCATCCCCCTATAGGAGCAAATTGGCCCACCACGATTTGGGCGCACTAGCTGCAGACGAGGGCACTCTACAACCCATTACAAGGAAGCACTGCTACCGCAGCACTCGAGCCCAACAGACGCCAAACCCTATTGGCTGTGGACGGTTGCTCAGCCCTGCACTCTGCCTGATCTTGTGGTAGCCACACAACTAGAGCAGCGCATCACATCACCCCTACCAGGTGACAGGAACCGGTAGAGGACGGGCATACTCACCTTAGGCACCAGCCACGACTGTCAATACCCCGCAAACCAGTGATTAACATTCTAGGAGATCTTACCTGCTCAAAATATGGGGAAAACGGATATACGGCAGCCACGGTTGACTTTTGAAAACAAGAGGGCTACCCGTGTACAACAGGATGAGGCGAGCGCAGCAGGTGGCGACCATGTGAATGGGCCACCTCCCAATTCAGATGACGACGTGAAAACCCTGTTGCTAGAGATGCGCCAAAGCCTCACCTCCCTGACTGACAAAATGGACACCATGCACAGCCGCCTAGATACTATAGTTAACAAACTGGAGGGCCATGAGGAACGCCTCACGGACGCAGAACAACGCATCTCAAGTACCGAAGACTGCACGGCTCAACTCCAAACCACTGTATCACAAATGGACAAGCTGTTGAAAATCATTGCCTCCAAAAATGAAGATCTGGAAGCGCGCAGCCGAAGAAACAACATCCGAATTCTTGACATTCCCGAAAGCACAAATACCGGGAAGATGGAGGAGTACGTAGAGAAGCTACTGAGCGGCACGCTGGGCGCCGAGAAGTTCTCACCCCAATTCATTGTTGAGCGGGCACATAGGACCCTAGGACCTCGTCCGCCCCCGGGAGGTACACCACGGCCTATTATCGCCCGACTTCTCAATTATCGAGATAGAGATGTCGCCCTTAAGGCAGCCCGAGAGAAACGCCAGCTGAACTATGAAGGGAACAACTTCGCCAGCTACCCTGATTTTACGGCCACCGTCCAGGAGGAGAGGCGCAAGTTCCTACCGGCAAAACAAAAGCTACGTACGGCCCAAATTGACTACGCCCTCTTATACCCAGCACGTCTTAGGGTCACGCACCAAGGCAGACAAAGTTTCTTCACAAAACCCCATCAAGTAGACGAATTTCTGAAAAACCTCAAACATGCCGGCAATGCGCCAGTCGCTTCACATGCATCACCAAGGTCGAGATCCCCAGATGCAGAATAGCCAACTCTTGCTGCCACATCATGAACATATCATATTAACTCCAAGGCCACCTCGCGACGATGTTCACGGCACGACCGGATGATTACATCCACCTGTGAAGGTCACCAACAATACACACCAGATAAGTGACTTAATGGGACATTGAGATGCTCAACACCGAGCACCTACGCACTCCCTGAGCCTGGTCACTACATCCCACTAGCTCTCTGAGGGCGAGGTGTGAGCGTGCTCCCACCTAGGAGATCCCCCCAGCGGACACTCCCCCCTTTTTAACTGTACTGCGGACTAGCATGCAGATTGTTTTCTTGAAGTTGTGGGTAAACTGGGAGGAGGGAGGGACATAGTACTGGCATGTTTGGGATGTTTCAGTGGGAGGGGGAGGGACGGGGGTTGTTACCGAAATTCGCACATAAAGCACACAACACACGCAACAAACAGACGCAACGTTGTACATTTCTCTATCTGCCATGTTATTCCAGTTTACTCATGTGTTCAATACCCATGGCCAGTCGTAGCACATGGCTAATATAACGTCTACCCTCAATCTACACATACTTACTTGGAACGTCAGGGGACTAGGAGACCCACGAAAACGTCGACAAATATTAGCATACTTAGACAGGCATCAAATCCACATTGCGATGCTCCAAGAAACCCACATCAACCCCCAAACTGCAAACACCTTTGCGATTAAATGGGCCGATCATCGCGTATTCTCTTCCTACTCCTCGTACTCCTGAGGCACGGCCATCCTCGTAAAAAAACACACCCCCTTTGCCATAGCTGGGACTGAACACGACCCACAGGGACGATACTGTATTGCATGGGGTACACTAGGCACAGAGTCTGTCACTCTTACCAGTTGCTACGGGCCTAACATTGACTCTCCCGAGTTCTTCACTGCGCTTTGGGGAAGGACCCTGACTAAGGGATCTACTCACATAATCTGGGGTGGAGATTTCAATGTTGCATTAAACCCCGCCGTCGACAGGTCAAACCCCTCACCACACCATTACAATAGATCGTACCATGCACTGCGGGGAATATTGACTGCCCACGAGCTAATAGATACTTGGCGCCAATTACACCAGCACGACACTGAAGGCACTCATTTCGCCACACAATGTGCATCCTGGGCCCGTCTAGATTATCTCCTGGTTACACGAGGGTTGGGCCCATCAGTGAGTGAGGCTAGGCACCTGGCGAGAACTTATTCTGATCATGCCCCTGTCAGGATTGCACTCAAACCCCCGGGCTTTGGCGTTCCGCGCAGACAGTGGAGGCTCCCTCCTCTTACACTGACTGACGTGGTTTTTCAGGAAGAGCTACGGGAAGAAATACAAGACTTCCTACAGAGAAACAAAGGCTCGGTTGATAATGTCGAAACGGTTTGGGAAGCTTTCAAAATCACGATGCGGGGCTTTTGCATATCAAAAAGCGCAGGTGTCCTACGAGCCCTACAGGGGACACTGCAAAGATTAGAGGTTAAGCTCAGGGCGCTGGAGTCCAGACTCCCCAATGACTCGGATGGACAGGCGCGCCGCGAGTTTAGAGACAAGCTCACGGAGTACACAACCACCGCAGACCGAGAGGCGAAGTATAGAGGAAAATACTGGGTGGCTCGCAGATACGGAGAGGGGGAACGCCCTGGGAGAGCTCTGGCTGAAATTATAAGAAAACCTTGCTTCTCTGGATATATCCTGGAGATAGAAGGTCCGGAATCAATTAGGCACAGAGATACGCCCGACATACTCCAGGCGTTCTCCACGCACTACTCCACATTATACACGTCCCACAGAAGGGATACCCTAGATCTGGATAATTATTTACACGACGTGGCCCTGGCGTGGCTGAACGACTCGCAACGGGAATTCCTATGTGCCCCATTTGAACTGGACGAGGTGCGAGAAGCCATTATGCATACGAAATCGGGCAGGGCCCCTGGCCTCGACGGAATCCCTATTGAATTCTATAAAACCTATATAGACTTATTAGCACCCATCCTGCGAGAGGTGTACGAAGCTTCCCTTGAGGCCGGCACACTACCAGCGTCCATGAGGGAGGCACTCATAACTTCCCTACTCAAGCCGGGAAAATCTGCGCTCCACTGTGACTCCTATAGACCGCTATCTCTTATAAACTGCGATACAAAAATACTAGCCAAAATCATAGACAAATGATTAAACCTGCTCATGGAGCTGCTGGTCCTTCCCGATCAGGCGGGTTTTATCCCTGGATGAGCTACCACACACAACCTCCGCACTTTTTTCTCTGTCCTACATAATGTAGACCCGGACCTGCCACTGGCGGCGGTCTTCCTGGAGGCCACTAAGGCGTTTGATTCGGTCGAGTGGGATTACCTGCTGGGAGTACTATGCCGGATGGGTTCCCCCCCCCCCTGTTCCTCTCCTGGATCCAGCTGCTCTATCGGCTCCCCACAGCTAGAGTCCTCATTAACGGCCACCTATCTACAGCGTTCCCCATCACTAGGGGCACACGTCAAGGATGCCCCCTCTCCCCCCTCCTTTTTGCCTTGCTATAGAGCCATTGGCAGCAAAAATACGCCAACATCACCGAGATAAAGCACTGCGCTGCAACTTACGCCAGATATTGATTTCGCTCTATGCGGACGATATCACCCTTTATATTAGAGACCCGCAAGCAAACATAAACCCGCTCTTAAGGGAATTCCTGGTATTTGGAAAGCTTTCTGGGATCCATGTTAACTGGAGTAAGTCACAGATCCTCCCCCTTACTGCCGCGGCCCAGCCACACCCCCTGGACTTCCCACTGGAATGGTGCCAATCAGACGTGAAATACCTTGGCATTCGCATAACCACAGACCGGGAGGAACTCATGAGATCTAACTATGGCATTGCTATGGCCCACATCACCGAATGTGTCTCCCGATGGATAGCCTTACCGCTCTCCCTGGCAGGCCGAGCCTCCTTGATAAAAATGGTAATCCTGCCGCGGCTTCTATATCTATTCCTTAACATTCCTTACTACCCGGGAAAACCTTTTTTCACAACATTACGAACTGAAATGATTCGGCTACTGTGGGGAGGAAAGCAGCCACGGCTGCAATGGAACACTCTCACTAGCCCATACTCCCAGGGAGGGTTTGATGTCCCGGATTTCGAACTCTACTATACCTGCGCTCAAGCGCACTATGCCTATTATTGGTTTCATCCCCCCCACTATATGCCACAAATAGCAGCGGAACATTGGCTGGCTGACCCAATACCCCTAAACGGCGTGAGTCATGGCAGCCCCTCACCAAGGGATAAGACACCAACTACGGTGACATGCACAATTAAAGCATGGACCCGCATCCAGACTTTATTGCATTGCCCTATGCTTTATTCTCCACTGCTTCCACTATCATACCACCCGAGTATGCAGCTGCTCCAGGAAGGGGGCTTTCACAAGTTTTCAGAGCGCACGCAAGTCAAAACATGGGGCGACCTGTATCGTGATGGGCGGTTTCGGGCACTAGACCAATTATTTCACGACACTCAACCAACAACACTGGAAGTATTCCTCTACATCAGACTCCGACAGGGCATTCGCTCCGTCACACCGGACTTTCCCCAAGAGCCTCCCCCGCTAGCACCCTTACAATAATTGCTCCAAGCAACTTCCCCGCGGCACATGGTCTCCACACTGTACCATACCATATACACGATGATAGAGAGGCCACCTTGCCTCGCCCGCACACGCTGGAACGCGGAGCTAGGATACGACCTCACAGATGAACAATGGACATACTGCTGCCTCCAAACAGAAGCCATTTCAGCCAGCTCTCGGCTACGCATCATCCACTTCAAATTTCTGCATAGGTTATATTACACCCCAGCCAAAATGAAGAGATATAAACTACAAGACACTGACTGTTGCAATAGATGCGGCGCATCCGCAGCAGACTTTCTACACCTGGCCTGGGACTGCCCTGGGGTGCGAACATACTGGGATCAGGTTTTCATCGCACTAGATTTAATGACCATGACAACACTGGAACGCACCCCACTAATTGCCCTACATGGGTACACCGCACACATCGCCAAACCTTATCGCAGATACACGGCCATAGCGCTGTTGATGGCCAAAAGACGAATTGCTTGCAGATGGGGAAGAGGGCGTGCACCTAAATTTAAGGACTGGCTTACTGATTTAACATACTGCAAAGACCAACTCAGCACCTATGCAGAATTGCTCCCCCCAGCGTACCGGCCAAAAGACATATGGGATCCTCTCAGGAATTACCTCCTCTCCTTTCCGAACGATGTCTCGGATCCCCATTCCGCAGAAACAAACCCTCACTAATTATCATCTACACATTACATACCATGTGTGACGCATAGCTGTTCACGGACACTATAATGGGGTTACAGCACCGAACCTTGCAATACTCCCACCAACTTATCTGCTGTAACACGATTAGTTACTGAGGTCCATATCACTATTCATTGCTCAGCACCCTGATGTTATGCATTAAATGATGTAAATGACGGTTAATATGTTCTATAAATATATGGGAATTACACATACACTGTGGACTGGCTCGTAGGAGAGAACATCAACGTCTTTGATACAATCAATGTGTGCAACAATTTATGCTTCGTATATGATAGATGTATAACTCTGTTGTTTGTTCATTGTTTAACAGAAAAAATCAATAAAATAAATTTTTTAAAAAAACAAAAACTTATGACTTCTGAAAATATACACATTTTCATCTCCAAAACACGATTTTCAGTTTAGTATGCATATATTATTTTAACCAAGCAGAAGCTTCTAGTTTAGTTCAATGGGCTGCACACAGGAGAGCTACTTACAGGTAGCTGGAGACCTACCAGTAGCTCACAAGCAACTTGTTGCAGAAGCCTGCTCTAGAAACTGAATACCAATGAACTTCTGCTCGACATTCGTTTATGCTTTGATTTGAGCAAACGAATATCAGACTCAACTGAGCACCTTAAAGAATTTCCTGGAATTTTCTTTGCTGAAACAGTGTCAACAAAACCTAGAGTTCATCATTCATAATATAATAAAATATGTCCTTCAGAATCTCCCTAGGACAGTTGTACAAGTTTATCATGCAATTTAGTATAGGAATACTGCAACAAATAAGGCCAATGAGCATAAAAATAAATTGTAGTCACTTAATTCTATTGAAAGTTATATAATGTATGTAGGAAGGTGGAGTATTATGTGGTGATGCTGGTTAGGCCTCGCCATGTAATACTATCATGAAACACTAAAGGATAGTCCTTGGATTCAAAATAATAAATTACTTAGCTTAGTCCTAGTAGTGTGGCAAAGAGCAGTCAAACTTTACTAGAGGAACATGTATTAAGCCTTTCAGACATGGACGATAAGTAATTAACGTGACTCGAAAGAAATCTAACACCAATTTATTATAATAAAGCAGATCTTTATACAATTTTAGACACCTAAACGAGCAAAATTGGCTCAATATAACCTGAGTTATGAATTTTGCAAGCAATAGAATTTAGTGCTTTTAAATACAGTAAAACTTTACAGTTGCGGTCAATGGAAAATGACATTAGTGACAATCGGTCACTTGCAGGTCGAAGTACGTGGAACCCACTGGGGGTTAAGGTGATGCGGGTCCCAGGACCAAGTCACGGAAGTCAGTTCTATTTTACATGGCTCTGGAGTTCTTCATCACCAACATGGCAGAGACTTTTGCCGTTTCACTCAAACAAATGGTGCCCCAGAATAACTACGGAATGGGGCGCATCACAAAAACACAATGGGTCCTAATGAGAACGCCAAAATAATGATCAATCACATGCTAAGGTCTCTAGGCCACAACCCAACTTACAACGCTTCTCAGACACTACTGCTGCAGCAAAAAACACATCTAAAAATATTGAAATAGGCTGTCAGCAGTCAAAAAGAACAGGAGGTCTAGGCAAAACTCTACGCTGATATCAAGAACAACAACAGCGCTAGATTTCGGGGATCGATCAACATCCTCACTTGCCTCTCACATGGAGGCGTTACCTCCCACATATCTGAAGAAGACTGGGTAAAATTCCTAGGGGGCCACTTCCATCAAGACCGCACCCCACAAACTACTGGTCCAGAGCCGGACAAAACATCTAACTGGAAATCCTCTCTCCTTCCCAGTAGATGAAGGCACCTTCTCAGGACCATCGCCAACAGAAGCGAGCACGACACTCATATCATCTCCAGCACTCAAAATCCCAGTAATAAGAAGGCAAATTGGCAAAGGTAGGAGGCAGGGGGCCCCGGGGCCCAACGGGATCCCCCCTGCATTATTCAAATTTGATGATGAACTCTGGGCGGAAGCCCTAGAGCCTCTCTTTTCCGAAATAAGACAGGTTGCTACAATTCCATCTTCCTGGATGGGCTCAATAATCTCTCCGATATTCAAAAACTGCGACAAGTCCCAGTCTAAAAACTACTGTTTAGTCGCTCTCTTAGACAAAGAGGCGAAATATTTCGCAGGAACATTATTAGAGGAACTTTTGTCATGGGCCAACGAGAGATCAATCATACCACAAAACCAGACAGGGTTCTCAAAGTCAGTCAGTACAACAATAAACATCTTGGCCGTTTCGCTTCCAATTGACAAGGCAAAAGCATCATAAATGCTGTTACATCTATGCTTTAATGACTACAAAGCCGCCTTCGATCACGTGAATCGAGACAGACTCTGGAGTAAATTGGCACGTTGGGGAATTCCACAGTCTCTGCTGAACCTGTTAATTACCCTTCATACATACACATGGGTAGAGGTGAAGCTTGGCGACGGTTCATTTTTATCAAGACGCACACAGACAAAGCAAGGGGCTCAAGCAGGGATGTGTCTTGGCCCCGACCCTATTCAATCTCTTCTTGGCAGATTTGGTACCGTCATTGAATGCTGTAACTCCCATGCCCCCGGACTAGGAGGCCTAGCACTGTCAAGCTTTCTCTATGCGGATGATATAGTCCTGGTCAGCCACAACAGGTCGGCCTACAGCACCTCCTCAATACAACACAAGAATATTCTGAAGCAAATAGTCTAAACATCAATCTTGAGAAAACAAGGACCATGACATTTGGCAAAAACTACAAGAAACAATCGGTCTGGTTCTGGGACAAAACACGAATTGAAGCAGCAACGGAATACAAATACTTAGGGGTCATCATAGAACAGGGAGGCCACCTTGCTGCTCAGAGGGATTCAATCACAAGATAAGGCCTTGCTTTGGCAGTCACACTAAGGACCCTTAGGTCACAATTGGAAGGTCCAATGCTACTCCCCTTAATTCGAGTAATACAAGTCAAACTTATACCAACGATAGCTTACAGCAGTGAACTACAGAGGGGCAGGGATGCTAAAACCCTGGACAGTACCGTAATAAGAGCATATAGAATCCTCTTCAGCCTGCCAAATCACACTTCGCTAGCACAGATCAGGCTGGAGTTTGGACTACAAATGCAGACCGTGGCAAGGCAAGGAGCCTTCATTATCAGCTGGAACAAAATCCGGAAGGCGCCACTTGGAGCCCTCAATCACTACCTATTGTTAGAGCTGCAACAGAGAGACTCATCACCAGCCATGATTTATCTCATTGAATGACTGCAAAAATCAGGGCTTCTACAGCTCATGGAATCAACCATCAGTAATGCGGCATTCAAAAAGCTAATTTGGAAATCAGTAAAAATTCTATCACTGGTTGAAGACAAAGCTGCATTAGCAAAGAGGGCACATGGATGGATGACATTGAACACTGATAGCGCACTAGTACCTCAAACATACATCAGTCTAGGCTACTCAAAAACCATTAAAGAGCAATACCTGAAGTATCAACTGGGGCTACTACCTTGCGCCTTCCGCACTGGCAAAGGGATCGTGCAGGAACAGTTTGCCGCTTATGTGGCACGTCCACGGAAGATCTGCTGCACCTCCTATGCACTTGCAAGGAACTCTCGAAGGAACGGAGGCAGCTCCTAAAAGCTTATTTTAATCAAAGAGGGATTTGGACTCAGAGACAGGCCATGCTGGCCTGCTTTGCACCAGAGGACCCACAGCTGAAATGGCGACTAGTAAATTCCAGTCACGTGTGGCCAAAAAGATGTCAGATTGCTGAAGTAGGGGTCACTGGCCCGAAACAACTCAAAACTGACTCAAAGCACTTTGCAGGCACCTCCTAAATTTAAGCAACATTTTACTTTTTATGTACGGCCTCACTGCATTTAACATCGAATCAATCTTTGCCACAAGGGGGGCTATCACTAAGCGCTGTCCCTCCAATGCCACACGATTTTATACTAAGACCCATTCTAAGAACTTAAGCTATATATTTGAAAGGACTTCTGCCTGGTCTCATGATAGTTTATCACTTTGTAAGGATTTTTAATGCTTTGTTTCTCTGATGCAGTGGTTTTAAGTAACTTTGCTAATAAACGTTGACTTGACATGTCTTGGCTCGGGAAGCCCGGTTGCAGAGTTGGCTTGGCTGTCCTTGGTGCTGAAGCGGGGGCTGCTGGGGAGCTGGTTTTACCGCTGGGACGGCGATGGGGGAAAGAAAAACAAAAAGTCGACCTCAGAGCTGCTACTGTCATCAGTTGATGCTGCTGTGGAGTTCCCTCTTGATTCAGCATTGAGTAAAGGTAGTAGTAGCTTTGCTGGCCACCAATAAGCCTTGCTAGCGGTAAGGTCAGCAGAAAGTTACTTCGACGTCCTGAGGTCAGGGGGAAAATGGTAATTGTCTGAGATATGCTGGAGGTCAAGATTACATTTCCCACAATGCCCTGGATCATCTACTTTTGGGCAATCCCTCGGAGTGCCCGATAGCCAGTGATTCTTTGGTTCTGGTGCGTATTTTTTTCCATCAGTTGCAGGGGACTACTGCCACTAGTCCAGGGGAGTCTGAGGTTGCTTTAGCTCTCACAGGGGTCCCTCTTTCTAGGGGAACTGAGCTTTGGGCTAAGACGAGTCGCAGTCATGCAGTTCCAGGAGATTTGCTAGAGGCACAATATATCCCTCATTTGGTTTGTGCAAGTCCTGTTGTCGCAGACCCAGGTCTTTTCTTTGTCCTCTTTGATGCAAGTTAGTTCAGAACTAAGGTTCTGGTGTCAGGGGTGTTCCTTAAATCCTAGATCTAGGGGAGTTAGGGATGTGGTTTCAAGTAGCCAATAGGCTGCTAGTCCCTACAGCTAGTCCTTTCCTGAGGTGACCACAACCGGTGCTGTACGTTACCTTTTATACCAAGAACCCTCTATTCTGCCACTTCTAAAAAAAAAAGTCAGAAACCTTCTTTTCTGTACAGACCGGGCAGCCCACCCTAGAGGTGTGGCTAGCCTTCTGAGCATGTACTCCTTCTGACTATCTAATTTCACCGAAAAACAAGGGAAGAGCGAGTAGAAGAAAGGGTACGTCCTTATCCCCAAATTAAATGATTAGACAACAAAAGGGACGGACCCAGCACGGGAATCCAAACACAAGGCGACTCAATGCCAAGCGAAGTGGAAAAAAGCAATAGGTTTTGAAAAAGAACCCTCACCCACCAACCTAGTTGGTGGCATGCTTCATCATCGGGTTCCCAGCTGGGCTGCCGAATGCAACCCAGCTGTGCTACGATGCCTGAATTACAACGGAGAGGGTGATTTTTTGTGAAAGGGGTGAATTTTTTGGTGCACTTTAAAAGTATCTCTAGGATCCTCTGTCAAAGTAGAACAATTTTATTCCTGAGGTCCTAGGACACGGTTAAAAACATAGGGTGGATATTGTAAAGACTTAATTGGTCTTCTTTATCCACAAGAAATGGTCGACATGTTTCAGCCTAAACGATAGGTACAAATGCTTTCTTCAGGACCAAGAAAGTGAGGTTCGGCCAAATTTTGGTTTGCTGTGAGTGCAGGGGTGTAGCCGTACTTACGGTTCGCACCGTCAGCTGTATGATCTGAAACAATAAAACAGAACATAAAAAACATGCAAAGCAAATACATCCGCATTGGTAATGGTGACTGAGGTGCAGCTACCTCAATCCTTTCGTGCAAAAATGCTATACTTTTTTACATCCAAGTGCAAGGATTGGGTCGGTCAGATCGACACCTGGATTCCCAGAAAGGTCAACTCACAAATGAGCATGCAAAACACACTACCTACATGCTGAGGATTCGCATAGTGGATTGTGCAATAGAACATGCCTCATAGTGAAAATAAACGTAGGAGCCTCCTGCCCGAATCTGCGGGGGAAGCCCGGTTGCACACATATGTAAATTTCCATAATGAGTGGCATGCAAGTGTAATTTTGTAAAAAACAAAAAGAGCCTACAGATCTGCCATTTACGATGGAGGATCTCGGGGTCCCGATAAATAAATTGTTGTTTAATTGGGCCCGGTTTTACCCATATATCTAAAGAATCAGCACATCTAAAAATTCAGGTCTTACAAAGGCTACGTAATTTGAGCAGCTATTTATGATCCCGGCGGGGGCGGACACCTGTAGTCACACACTGCGGGAAAAAGAAATGGGAGATTTAGAATGGAATATGCATATTGGTAGAGGCACGGGGTGTCCCACCCGACGTAACAACAAAGCTTACTTCGTCAAGTTAGTCCGTTCGCCTATGGTACGTACTCCGGTCCAGTACGGGATCCCGACGGTACTGGGGCATGGCCGTGTCTGGGTTTTAGTAAGGCAAGCGACCCGGAAGACGCCGGTGACGTTGGAACGTACGTGACGTAGAGCGTCATGTTGCGTGGTCGCGACGCACACGTGACTGGATCAAAAAAGACTAGACCGTGCATGCACACGGGGTGTGAGGATTTAGAGTTGAAATTCCGTATAGTCTCATGTGGCATGATCACGTCTGGCTCGTGACTGGAAAGAAGGCTAGACCGTGCACGCCACTTGTGTGTTTTATCAGAAATGTAAGGAAATACTGTGTATCCCCTGGCTAATTTGTTGATAGCCTAATCTATTAAAACACTGTGTATCCTGAATGAATCGTGTTTAAGAAAATTATTTGTGTATAAGAAACTACTTGTATGATTCAGAAACAAAGGGTGCATTCTCATGGGCATGCAAAAATTACCGCAACCTACACTGATGTGACACTATCAGTAAGAGTTCACCAAATGCGGGAAACAGGGGGTGAATGGGGGGGGGGAATGGAGATGACAAAGTCCCCATTGGTTAGGTACTCAATGTGAGTGGCCTGTAAGTAATCTACACAGTTGGCTAGAGTCTATTTAGTAAGTACTCGGTAAATCCCACACTGGATTCCCAAGTAGCCAACCGAGTATGAGCGAGATGACAAAATCCCCATTGGTTAGGTACTCAATTTGAGTGGCCTGTCAGTGATCTATATAGTTGGCTAAAGTGTGTTTAATAAGTACTCAGAGATTCCCAGGCTGGATTCCCAAGTAGCCAACCGAGTATACATCCTTAGGGAACATCACATTTAGCTATTGTTAAGTGCGTTCCACGGGATGTTGTCGTTCAGGCCGTTTTTATGGGATGACAGGTGGTAAACCCATTGTTGCTCCTTTTCTAGGAGGCGGCTCTGTAAGTTAGTGAGGCTTTTGTCCAGCTGCTCGATAACCACCCAGTGGAGGTCATTGGTCGTGTGTCCAGTTTCTAGAAAATGATCGGTCATTTTTGTGGTGTTCCGCCTGCATCTAATATTACTTCGGTGTTCACAGATACGAACTTTGATTTTACAGCTTGTAATGCCGACATAGCGGAGGCCTCACGGGCAAGTGATCAGATAGATCACATTGCATGAGTTGCAATTAGTGTGTTTTACCAGCTGCCATGTTTTCCCAGGTTCCAGGTTAAGTGCTTTTTCTGTTTTTGTCAAGTGACACACACAACAGTTCCCGCATGGGAAATGTCCGGTAACATTGGGCAAACCCCATGCGTTGAGAACTGTGCGGGTTTGATGTTCTTGTGTTCTTGGACGAGTTGAAACAAGGCTGTCTTTCAGACTTTGTGCTTTTTTGTAGCAGAACATCGGTTTTTCCCAGTCCAGTTTACCTGTTCCGAGAATCCTCCAATGTTTTTGAATAAATCTGG
Source organism: Calotriton arnoldi (assembly GCA_963921515.1). Taxonomy (NCBI): domain Eukaryota; kingdom Metazoa; phylum Chordata; class Amphibia; order Caudata; family Salamandridae; genus Calotriton; species Calotriton arnoldi. The sequence continues at coordinate 476,599 of CAWUFW010011620.1, read as the reverse complement.
ACACCTGGTTAGAGATGGTACTGTAGGTAGTCACGCACGTGAGGGGTATTATTGTAGTCGTTCTTTGTGTCTGTTCCAGCAGGATATCTCTGTTTTGAGTTCGGGCCCGCTTTTGGGCGGTCTTAAGAATTTTCTCAGGGTATCCGCGTTCCCTTAGTTTAGGTGAAAGGGATGATGCTTGGTCTTTATAATCGTCAATGTTGCTGCAGTTCCTTCACAATCGAAGGTACTTGCCGAAAGGCAGATTTTCTCCTAAAGGCCTCGGATGGAAGCTATCAAACCGGAGAAGTGAGTTTTTTGCTGTGGGTTTGAAGTATGTTTTTGTTCTGAGTTTGCCCATATCGGCTGTGATGTCTACGTACAAGAAAGACATTTTATTCTTGTCCACACTATGTGTGAACTTAAGATTCTGGTCATGATCATTGATCCAATTCAGGAAAGAGATCAAGGTCTCTTCCAGTCCTTTCCAAATCAAGAAGATGTCGTCAATGTATCGTTTATAGAACTTGACATTCTCCTTAAATGGCATATCTGAGTTGCGGAAGTACTTTTTCTCAAATTCAAAGACATACAGACTTGCCACACTCGGGGCAAAGGTGCTGCCCATCGAGGTGCCGTAGGTCTGTAGAAAGAGGTCCCCCTCAAACTCAAAGAATTTGTCCTATAGTGCCAATTCCGCACACTTTAGTACAAAGGACCTTGGGGTGTTATGGTCCCATGTAGCGGCTTCCAATACTGCCTTCAAAACCTTGAGTGTGTCATCCTGGGGGAGACTTGTGTATAAGCTCTTGATGTCGAGGCTGACCAGTAGAGAAGTTTCCGAGTTGAAAGTAAGGGAGTTTAGTTGTCATAGTAGATCTTTGGTTTCTTTCAAATAGGTGGGAGTTGCTTGGACTATTGGCTGAAGGAAAAATTCGCAGAAGCGAGAAAGTGGTTCCAATAACGAGCCAATACCCTATTGGTTTTTTCCACTTCGCTTGGCATTGAGTCGCCTTGTGTTTGGATTCCCGTGCTGGGTCCGTCTCTTTTGTTATCTAATTTCACCACCTGCTTAGATGCAAATGTGCCTGGGGGCATGTGGAGGGCTGTTTTCTCCTCTGTGAGTGCAGAAGGCGTAAAGGTCAATTGAAGGGTTTTGGAGGGCACATGTTGTAGACCTTTTAGGAACTGAGTCACAACATTTGACTTAACCCCTTAAGTGCGTCTGTTGGGCATTGGCTGACACTGGGAAGGGCTATAAAGCACCCTCTGATGGTTTTCCTTTTTTCAGATTTTTGTTTGGGCTGCTTGCGATGAGCTTCCTGAGCAGCCTAGGATTTTTGTTTTTGTTTGTAATGACGATCAGCACTCAGTGCATGCAGGGACGTTTTAAGGCATGGATAAAGTGAGCAATTGCCCAGGGCCCCTCCTTCGAAGGGACCCCCAGGAAAAGTAAGCTTTCTCTTTATATTACTTCTGTGTATTCTATTTCTCTATCTAAACCTCTCTACCGCTTTTCCTCTCTCTACCTCTGAGTCTATCTTCCTCCCTCTACCTTTATCTGCTCTCTACCTATGAGTCTGTCTATCTGCCTACCTCTACCTCTAAGTCTGTCTATCTGCCTACCTCTACCTCTGAGTCTGCCTATCTGCCTCCCTCTATCTCTGAGTCTATCTGCCTCCCTCTACCTCTGAGACTGTCTATCTGTCTCCCTCTACCTCTGAGTCTATCTGCCTCCCTCTACCTCTGAGTCTGTCTATCTGCCTCCCTCTACCTCCGAGTTTGCCTATCTGCCTCCCACTATCCCTGAGTCTATCTGCCTCCCTCTACCTCTGAGTCTGCCCATCTGCCTCCCTCTATCTCTGAGTCTATCTGCCTCCCTCTACCTCTGAGTCTATGTGCCTCTCTCTACCTCTGAGTCTATCTGCCTACCTCTACCTCTGAGTCTGTCTATCTGCCTACCTCTACCTCTGAGTCTGTCTATCTGTCTCCCTCTACCTCCGAGTCTGCCTATCTGCCTCCCTCTATCTCTGAGTCTATCTGCCTCCCTCTACCTCTGAGTCTGTCTATCTGCCTCCCTCTACCTCCGAGTCTGCCTATTTGCCTCCCTCTATCTCGGAGTCTATCTGCCTCCCTCTACCTCTGAGTCTATGTGCCTCTCTCTACCTCTGAGTCTATCTGCCTACCTCTACCTCTGAGTCTGTCTATCTGCCTACCTCTACCTCTGAGTCTGTCTATCTGTCTCCCTCTACCTCCGAGTCTGCCTATCTGCCTCCCTCTATCTCTGAGTCTATCTGCCTCCCTCTACCTCTGAGTCTGTCTATCTGCCTCCCTCTACCTCCGAGTCTGCCTATTTGCCTCCCTCTATCTCGGAGTCTATCTGCCTCCCTCTACCTCTGAGTCTGTCTATCTGCCTCCCTCTATCTCTGAGTCTATCTGCCTCTCTCTACCTGTGTGTCTATCTGCCTCCCTCTGAGTCTATCTATCTTCCTCCCTCTATCTGCCTCCCTCTACCTCAGAGTCTGCCTATTTGCCTCCCTCTATCCCTGAGTTGATCTGCCTCCCTCTACCTCTGAGTCTGTCTATCTGCCTCCCTCTATCTCTGAGTCTATCAGCCTCCCCCTACCTCTGAGTCTATCTGCCTCCTACTACCTCTGAGCAGTAGCGGTCCGTGCAGGGCGTGCTTGCTGGGCGGTGACGTGGGGCGGGGAGGGCAGGGTGGGGGTAGACACTGAATACGGATGAATGCAGGTAGACAACTAAATTACTAAAACGAATTTCGTTGCGCGCGCTGCATCACCAAATGCGATGCAGCGCGGGCAACGAAATTCGTTTTAGTAATTTAATTGTCTACTTACCTGCGTTCATCCGTATTCCGGTGTTTACTACCCCCCACCCTGCCCCTCCCCCGCCCCACGTCACCGCCCGGCAAGCACGCCCTGCACGGACCGCTACTGCCTCTGAGCCTATCTGCCTCCCTCTACCTCTGAGTCTGTCTAACTGCCTACCTCTACCCAGGGGCGACTCCTCCATTAGGGCGGAGGAGCGGCGCCCCACTGCTTTCTCGAGTGCGAGAAGCAGAAACATTAAATGGTATTTTAAATACCATTTTATGTTTCTGCTTCTCGCACTGCGAGAAAGCAGAAGGGTATGCCTGGTTGGGGGCCGGCAGTTGGGCAGGTCGGGGAGTAGTGGCTTGCCCAATGCTGTGGGCCCTGACTGTTTGGTCAGCCCTCTGGGGCCAACCAAACCAGTCATGCGCACTCTCCATTTTCTCTATGTAGGCTGCATGCAGCCTACATAGAGAAAATGGCCTCCCCATAGGCGCCGGCAGAGCGCTGTCCCCACCAATCACAATGCTGCCATTGCAGCATTGTGATTGGCTTAGGGGAGGGAGGCTGCCTGTGGCTGCTTCCTGTTGAGAAAACGCGGGACCCGGCCAGGAGCTGAGGTGGCGCGGGACCCGGTAAGGTAAGTTTTAAAAATGTGTAATTACCCCCCCCCCCGCGAACCCGCGCGACCCCCCACACCCCACCTCTACTTGCCTCCCACCCGCGAGTCATGCCGGCAGCGACTGCCTCTACCTCCGAGTCTGCCTATTTGCCTCCATCCCTGAGTCTATATGCCTTCCCCTACCTCTGAGTCTGTCTATCTGCCTCCCTCTACCTCCGAGTCTGCCTATTTGCCTCCATCTCTGAGTCTATATGCCTTCCCCTACCTCTGAGTCTGTCTATCTGCCTCCCTCTACCTCCGAGTCTGCCTATTTGCCTTTCTCTATCTCTGAGTCTATCTGCCTTCCTCTGCCTCTAAGTCTATCTGCCTATGAGTCTGTCTATCTGCCTCCCTCTACCTCTGAGCCTGCCAATCTGCCTCCCTTTACCTCCGAGTCTGCCTATCTGCCTCCCTCTACCTCTGAGTCTATCTGCCTTCTTCTACCTCTGAGTCTGTTTGTCTGCCTCCCTCTACCTCTGATTCTGTATATCTGTCTCCTTTTACCTCTGAGTCTGTCTATTTGCCTCCCTCTACCTCTGAGTCTATCTGCCTCCCTCTACCTCTGAGTCTGTCTATCTACCTCCCTCTACCTCTGAGTTTGTCTATCTGCCTCCCTCTAGCTCCGAGTCTGCCTATTTGTCGCGATCATAGGTTCTTGAATTAGCAGGAATTCGGTAGTAAAATCACAATTTGTTACTTAAGATATGTCTTGGCCGGCTCCCAAAATCCTTAAAATGACACTGCCGAGAAGCCAGCCAGTCAAGTTTTACCGTTCGTTTTATTCAGGTTTGTAGTAATACTGAGCAAATCCAGGCCTGACAGTGATCCGTTGCGTCCAAGAGCAATCCTGTTAGTTTTAGCCGTTGTTAGCGAGCACAGGCGGTGAAGTGAGAATTAAGGAAACGTTGGTGGACAATAACGTCATTGTTTTTCTTAATTTGAGAAAAAACGGACATGTCCGCATTCATATTATGAATCTTACTTTGTTATATGTGACTTCTTTTCTGCCTTGTTCCCAGATTGAATCGGCTTTGTCCAGTGGTGCCTTCCCTGTGTTAGAAGGTTTAATTGTACATTATGACTATTTTGCACCATATGTTTTCCTTTTTCACATTTATTTTTCAAAACGCTGTACATTTTTGTCTTCACATGTGTTTATACGCCCTATAACATGTCGGTGATTTGGACTTCAGCGGTAGTGACGTCTGGAGGTTGCCATGCAACCCCACCCTGCATCCCCCGGGTTTCTGTGTCTCCTACGCCATGGTACATGCGGATTCCTACACGGATTGAGAACTCGACTCAGGGAGCAGGGGATATACATCTTGTTCTGGCGGGCATCCAATAGGCGCGTAGACCGGCGCCCTCCATACAGCGCTACAAAAACACACTCAAGGACATGTACATACCAGGGAGCAGAGCATATCGGGAGAGGTTTGCATGCCCTAGGAAGGGCTTCGAGCACAAAGTATCAGCCTGAAAGAGTTATGTAAACTGAGAGACAGTTCTGCTGTGCATAACAGTTTTGTAATCCCTCCACAACCTGATGGATAGCTCTGCCGCATTGGTGCGAGTTAGTGGAACTTTGCTACCTGAGGGGTGGCTCTGCTGTCTCAGGCGCGAATCTAGAAAGTTTTTGTAGCCCGAGACAGCTATTCTACGTTGGATGCGAGTTAATAAAGCACTGCTCCGAGTTCAGATCTTCCTTTTCATAGTCTTTAAATGACCTCCTTGCCCCACTGTCCATTTTCGGCATCTCCGAGATTAACTTGTGCTTGGTTCTGATCAGGATGTGATTAACTTGTGCTTGGTACTGATCAGGATGTGATTAACTTGTGCTTGGTTCTGATCAGGATGTGATTAACTTGTGCTTGGTACAGATCAGGATGTGATTAACTTGTGCTTGGTACAGATCAGGATGTGATTAACTTGTGCTTGGTTCTGATCAGGATGTGATTAACTTGTGCTTGGTACAGATCAGGATGTGATTAACTTGTGCTTGGTTCTGATCAGGATGTGATTAACTTGTGCTTGGTTCTGATCAGGATGTGATTAACTTGTGCTTGGTTCTGATCAGGATGTGATTAACTTGTGCTTGGTACTGATCAGGATGTGATTAACTTCTGCTTGGTTCTGATCAGGATGTGATTAACTTGTGCTTGGTACTGATCAGGATGTGATTAACTTGTGCTTGGTTCTGATCAGGATGTGATTAACTTGTGCTTGGTACAGATCAGGATGTGATTAACTTGTGCTTGGTACAGATCATGATGTGATTAACTTGTGCTTGGTACTGATCAGGATGTGATTAACTTGTGCTTGGTTCTGATCAGGATGTGATTAACTTCTGCTTGGTTCTGATCAGGATGTGATTAACTTCTGCTTGGTTCTGATCAGGATGTGATTAACTTGTGCTTGGTTCTGATCAGGATGTGATTAACTTCTGCTTGGTTCTGATCAGGATGTGATTAACTTGTGCTTGGTACTGATCAGGATGTGATTAACTTCTGCTTGGTTCTGATCAGGATGTGATTAACTTGTGCTTGGTTCTGATCAGGATGTGATTAACTTCTGCTTGGTTCTGATCAGGATGTGATTAACTTCTGCTTGGTTCTGATCAGGATGTGATTAACTTGTGCTTGGTTCTGATCAGGATGTGATTAACTTCTGCTTGGTTCTGATCAGGATGTGATTAACTTCTGCTTGGTACTGATCAGGATGTGATTAACTTCTGCTTGGTTCTGATCAGGATGTGATTAACTTGTGCTTGGTTCTGATCAGGATGTGATTAACTTCTGCTTGGTTCTGATCAGGATGTGATTAACTTGTGCTTGGTTCTGATCAGGATGTGATTAACTTCTGCTTGGTTCTGATCAGGATGTGATTAACTTCTGCTTGGTACTGATCAGGATGTGATTAACTTCTGCTTGGTTCTGATCAGGATGTGATTAACTTGTGCTTGGTTCTGATCAGGATGTGATTAACTTCTGCTTGGTTCTGATCAGGATGTGATTAACTTGTGCATGGTTCTGATCAGGATGTGATTAACTTGTGCTTGGTACAGATCAGGATGTGATTAACTTCTGCTTGGTACTGATCAGGATGTGATTAACTTGTGCTTGGTTCTGATCAGGATGTGATTAACTTGTGCTTGGTACAGATCAGGATGTGATTAACTTGTGCTTGGTTCTGATCAGGATGTGATTAACTTGTGCTTGGTTCTGATCAGGGTGTGATTAACTTGTGCTTGGTTCTGATCAGGATGTGATTAACTTGTGCTTGGTTCTGATCAGGATGTGATTAACTTGTGCTTGGTACAGATCAGGATGTGATTAACTTGTGCTTGGTTCTGATCAGGGTGTGATTAACTTGTGCTTGGTTCTGATCAGGATGTGATTAACTTGTGCTTGGTTCTGATCAGGATGTGATTAACTTGTGCTTGGTACAGATCAGGATGTGATTAACTTGTGCTTGGTTCTGATCAGGATGTGATTAACTTGTGCTTGGTACTGATCAGGATGTGATTAACTTGTGCTTGGTTCTGATCAGGATGCCTGGTAAATCCTAGAGGGGGGCGGCTATGGAAACAAGAACAGGAAAAGCCGGAATCAAAAATACAAATATAACATTTGGAAGAGATTGCTTGTCTCCTGGGTGGGGTCTCGCCTTGTTAGGAAAGGGCTGTGACGTGGGGACGGGTGAGATGGTAATCCGCGTGTTTTATTCTGAATGTTCCTTCTACTCAAGGGCAGTAACTGAGTAGTGGTGGCTGTCGCAGGTGAAATCTCTTCCTCGTTTGCCTTGCATATGGCAGTGCCAAATGTTCCGCAGGATTTAGATCTGGCTTGGACCTTTCAGCAAGCCATTTTCTTTTTTAAATGAAGTTTAATGCTGCTTTCGAACTGACAAAGGTGTCTCAAATTATATTGATATCCAGTAATATTTCAAGATTCAAGGGGAAGGGGGGGAGGGTCGGGGGCTGAGGTGGAATACTGTGGGGCTGGTAACGTTAATTACACATTTAGAAGTGCCTTTGGGCATCAAAGCGCGTTTTGCATGGCGCTGGCCTCGTGTTTCAAGCAGCCCACAGTGGTGTGATAGCTGAAGCCGGTTTTTATGTGGGGGGGGGGGGGGGGCGGGGAGTTATATACAGAAATGGCTCCCTACCAGCTCCTATATTCATCCCCTTAATGTTGCAAGTAAAACCTCTTTTTCCCGACAAGATGTGCAACAACTCTAAAAGTAATACCAGCCAGGGATGCGGTTCTTGCAACATTTTCGCTCGTTTGACTTTATGTTGAATGGCATACCCAGTCCTGTTTCCTAAGAGTATTTAATTTTCCCAGATATGTTTTAGTAATTTATTTTGTTATGCAGCTTGAGTCTTGTACAGCGCATCATGAGTTGCTTTTAAGTGTTTGGGAGAGTTCAGGCTTCGAAAGCGGTTCATGACGGCCGGGGTAATATTGAGTGCTCCACACTTGACTGTGAAAGCGGTGCTAATGTTTGCCAGTGCCTCTCACTATGTCATGAAGGTGTCCAGACAGCATATGCTGCTCATCCAATCTTTGGCCTCTCTGCAGCGTACAGAGCAAGGTCACATTTGTGCCATTTGGAATTACGATTATAGTTGCGAGTGAATGAAGTGCTTAGTCAGAAGTATATGTTCCTCCAATTATTTCAGAAGCAGGGGTGCCACAGGTCAAAGTTGAGGTAACCTATCAAACTTGAGTGGACTGCTTTGGCACAGCAGAGTGTGACCACCTGCACTGGAATAGCAGAAGGTGCTGATGTTGGTTCAGCACTGGATTACACACAGAACTTACAAGTGATGCACTGGTAAAGTTATTTGAAGGTCATACCACTGGAACAAGAGTCAGTGGAACCAGACAAGGAAAGTACCAGGAATGTGGAGAAGGAGGTCAGGAACAAGACAGAAACTACGTGCTTATTTACCAGTCTTATATAGCACACCTGTGCTGGTTGATATTAAGGCGTTTTAAGCAAATCATACTCATGTCTCTAGAGAAGGTTACACAACTAAATCAGTGCCAAAAAAATAATAATATGCAAATCTGAAAAAGAACTTGGAACTTGAAGTCATTCCAAAGCAGCACTGTTTGGCATACATTCATTTTGTACAATGTGTGCAGCGTATGGACAGCTTACACAAAATGGGGCAACAACTGCACTACATAAATATTTTTTGACATGAGTCATGTCTTCTGCTTTGGGCTGCAACATACAGTTCCACAAGGTCAGGATGTTTCATCTTTTATTGGGTTAGATGTAGTAAGTGCAGGCCTGCAATTGATCAAAGTGCGCTAGGCCAAGCCCTCTCCTCAGAGAGAGTTCAGGAAACTCACCTTAGATCTGGAGAATGTTCCAGAAGAAGGGTTCTCCAGTTGTGGAGAATGCAGGAAGCACATCCTTGTCAATGAGGACAATGCAAGAAACACACTGATGACAGGAGTGAAGGCTGCAGAACTAACAGGGCCATTTGGTGCTGGCGGGAGTGCAAGAAGCGTTTGCATTTTCCATGGACCGTAGAGAAGGCACAAACCTGTTCTACAGAGGATTTGCAGATCTGAATGTATGCTGTCCTTCTGTACAAACAGACAGTCCTCTCTGCTTGAATGCTTCCATTTTCAATTATTGTCCTGGAAAACATTACCTGGAGGTAATAGGCCCTACAAGGTTTAAAAGACTTGATGTACCATAAATGTGACCACAACTCAGCCCCCTGGCTAATCAAGCAATGTTTAACAATAGGTCATGATCCGCAAATATGGGCCGATTTTTTGGGGTGCCCGGACCTATTTTTAGGTCCCAATACGATCCTCCCTGTGTGCCGCACACTGGAGATTTTCAAGCTGTGGCTGAACCTAAAGGGGATGATGGAGGAAAAACGGTGTGCGCTTGGATGTGAGGAAAAGGAAGCAGAGACACGCTCTGGAGGGCAAAAGATGTGCGCTTGGATGTGAGGAAAAGGAAGCAGAGACACGCTCTGGAGGGCAAAAGATGTGCGCTTGGATGTGAGGAAAAGGAAGCAGAGACGCGCTCTGGAGGGCAAAAGGTGGGCGCTTGGATGTGAGGAAAAGGAAGCAGAGACGCACTCTGGAGGGCAAAAGGTGTGCGCTTGGATGTGAGGAAAAGGAAGCAGAGACGAGCTCTGGAGGGCAAAAGGGGTGCGCCTGTATGTGAGGAAAAGGAAGCAGAGACGCACTCTGGAGGGCAAAAGGTGTGCGCTTGGATGTGAGGAAAAGGAAGCATAGACGAGCTCTGGAGGGCAAAAGGTGTGCGCCTGTATGTGAGGAAAAGGAAGCAGAGACGCGGTCTGGAGGGCAAAAGGTGTGCGCTTGGATGTGAGGAAAACGATGCAGGGACGCGGTCTGGAGGGCAAAAGGTGTGCGCTTGGATGTGAGGAAAAGGAAGCAGAGACGCAGTCTGGAGGGCAAAAGGTGTGCGCTTGGATGTGAGGAAAAGGAAGCAGAGACACGCTCTGGAGGGCAAAAGGTGTGCGCTTGGATGTGAGGAAAAGGAAGCAGAGACGAGCTCTGGAGGGCAAAAGGTGTGCGCCTGTATGTGAGGAAAAGGAAGCAGAGACACGGTCTGGAGGGCAAAATGTGTGCGCTTGGATGTGAGGAAAAGGATGCAGAGACCCGCTCTGGAGGGCAAAATGTGTGCGCTTGGATGTGAGGAAAAGGATGCAGAGACATGCTCTGTAGGGCAAAAGGTGTGCGCTTGGATGTGAGGAAAAGGAAGCAGAGACACACTCTGTAGGAAGCAGAGACACGCTCTGGAGGGCAAAAGGTGTGCGCTTGGATGTGAGGAAAAGCAGGCAGAGACACGCTCTGGAGGGCAAAAGGTGTGTGCTTGGATGTGAGGAAAAGCAGGCAGAGACACGCTCTGGAGGGCAAAAGGTGTGTGCTTGGATGTGAGGAAAAGCAGGCAGAGACACGCTCTGGAGGGCAAAAGGTGTGTGCTTGGATGTGAGGAAAAGCAGGCAGAGACACGCTCTTGAGGGCAAAAGGTGTGCGCTTGGATGTGAGGAAAAGCAGGCAGAGACACGCTCTGGAGGGCAAAAGGTGTGCGCTTGGATGTGAGGAAAAGCAGGCAGAGACACGCTCTGGAGGGCAAAAGGTGTGTGCTTGGATGTGAGGAAAAGGAAGCAGAGACACGCTCTGGAGGGCAAAAGGTGTGCGCTTGGATGTGAGGAAAATGATGCAGTGACATGCTCTAAAGGGCAAAAGGTGTGCGCTTGGATGTGAGGAAAAGGATGCAGAGACGCGCTGTGGAGGGCAAACGGTGTGTGCTTTGATGTGAGGAAAAGGATGCAGAGAGACGCTCTATTCGAATGACAGGGGTGAGGCAGACAAAGGGCATCTATCATTTCATTCTAAGTCTGGATATTAAAATATTAGCCCAAAAATCGCTGATTGTTAAAAAGCTAGGGTTGCAAGGGAAAGGAGCACAATTGTGAGTCAGATACAAAGTCACCTCCCGTTCGCCTGAATTACCAGCAAGTTGATATTGTAACTGGTAAAGCTTACTGCCTTAGGAGCTGTGGGTTTTCTGCATCCCCGATTACACCAGCTACCACTGAGGGATTGCTTTACAATAGCAAATGTTGTATATCACAAATGCATTCTAATCAACACCTTAACATATACTTAGACATTTCACTCAAATTCGTCTTTCCACGCCTTCCTTATTCCGGAAACAGCTATTATCTCGAAAAATTGACTGCTAAGTAGAGATGCTTTCACACTCTCATTATCTACTCCACCTTTAGCTCAGTGTCTAGAATGAATAGTAAAAAATGCACCGTAGCGTTCTGGTCAGATGCAGTTTCACTGCACACCTTTGTCACACTACTTCCATCACCAGTGTTGCCAAACCACTGGGTCACTTCACAAAAATTGAGAGCGATTGGCTTTGCCAATTCTTGTTAACATATTCCCTTCTCCCCTTTTCCTTAACTTCAACTATGTTGTATTTGTGCTCCTTTCTCCTTGTTTTCACTTCTAACATCTTCCTTATTTCAGTTTAATTATATTGAGACTTTTGTATCCAGAGGTAATGAAACTGAAAATAACACATCTCTTGCCATGGCACAAGAGCATGATATAACAAAATAAAACACACTCACTAGTCATCTGAGATGGATTCTGATATCTCAGCCTATCACATGTTTCCAGGGATCTGACCAAGATTGCCAATTCTTCTTGCAGGGCATCGTGTCTGCCTGGGGGAACAGCTGGCGAGGACTGAGCTCTTCATCTTCTTCTCCAGTCTTCTACAACTCTTTACATTCCACCTGCCTGAGGGGGCGAAGACAGTCAGCCTAGATCTCCTCGTGGGAACCACATTGCTAACAGTGCCTTATCAAATCTGCGCTCTTCCAAGGTGGGCTCCAAGTCACCACTCTACAGAAGAGCCTCGGCAGAGGGTCACTACAATCTAACTTGATTGCATCAGAACAGAACAATAATAGAACAGGGAAGCTCATCGCGCTCTTACTCAAAATTGCCTCAATATGGTCTAACAAAATGAAACTAGAGTTGTTGTTTTTTAGCAGTTATAAATATCTTTTCTTTCAAAGAACCAAAATACATGTGATGAAACATTTTGGTCTAAAATTAGGAGATCAGTGGCCAATCATGAACCAGGGAGAATAGTGCCCATACGGGGTCATGTAGACCCTTGTTTAGTATTGATTGCAAAAAAAAAAAATCTGTGCAAATACCATGTGTGTGTGAATATATATATATATGGCCCTGTGGAAGGCTTCGGCTGAAACGTGCAGGCTATGGCTGTATAGAACTGCACAATGCACTTTACTTGTTATAAGATAAAAAGTTAAATAAACTGGATTTGGATTACCTCCGAGTTGTGCCGCTTGCTTTCTGGACCAGGAGATATTGCGTTGGAGAAGGAGCTGGTTTGGTGTATTGATTTACATATATATATATTGACCGCCATATTACCTACTGGCGGTCACCAGTAGGTAGTTATAGTTAGGACCTAGGGCCAGATGTACAACCTGCAAAATTGCGCCTCGCAAATTGCGACTCATTTGCAACTCGCAATTTGCGAGGCGCTATTTGGCATGTACAACAGTGTGTTTAACACTGTTTGCGATTCCCAATGGGGTCGCAAATTGCGAGGCTCATGAATATTAATGAGCCTCTCGCAATTTGCGAGCTCATTGGGAATGACAGGCCCTCCCAGGGATGGTGGCCTGCTGGGCTCAGCAGACCACCATGTCTGGGACTGCTTTTAACTAAAGCAGTTTTTATTTTTGTTAAATGCAGCCTGTTTTCCTTAAAGTAAAATGGGATGCATTTGGAAAAAAAATGAAACATTTCCGTTTAATTTTTTAAGGGCAGGCAGTGGTCCCTGGAACCACTGCCTGCCCTTAAAAAATATTTTTAGAGTCAGTCACAAAGTGGAAGGGGTCCCCTGGGGACTCCTTCCAAATTGCGATTGCATTACCACCCTCTTGAAGAGGGTGGTAATTTATGAGTGTTTTGCGACCGCAATTGCGGTCACAAAACATTCATACATAGCTTTGCGGACGCAATTAGGAAGGGAACGCCCCTTCCTAATAGCGACTCGCAATTCCTAAATAACGAGTCGCAAATAAATTGTGACTCGCTATTTAGGAATTGTACATGGCCCTGGGCCATTTTGCATGGACTCACGGGTCGCAAACCCATTTGCGCATGCAATTTAGGGTCGTTCATCTGACCCCTAGTTTCCATAGAAAAAGTGTTTTTTGTTTTCCTAATAACTTTAGCGCCTTTTGACAAATCTTCACGAACTTTTCAAAACTCGTTTGCCACTCACTTCAGCTGCTGTTTGGAAAGTTTCAGGGTGATTTGTCAAGCGAGACCCAAGCAAAAAGTAGGGGTACCAAAACGTGTTTTCTCCATATAATTACCCATAGGGATTGTTAGACATGACTACAGCCCGAACCGCTGAACGGAATTACACCTAATTTGGCAGAAAGCTAGATCTTGGTCCAGAAAGAGTGTAATTTGGTGTAAATCTGTTCAGTAGTTTTGGAGTTATGAAAAAAAAAATGTATGTATATCTAAAGACGCGAATCCACAGCAGTTCCACATGCCAACAGCAATGTTGCGATTGGCTAGCCACAACCTGAGAGAAAAGTTACGGCTGTGAATTTTGTGAATCGGGACACAGTTCCGGGGGGGGGGGGGAGTATAAATCTGATATAAAGGGTCGGGATACAGATATCCTGACCCCATGGGACTGATGGAGGGGGCCTGTGAGGGACCTCTCATGAGCAAAAAAGTATACAAAAATGGTTCATTTTTGGTGTGCGAGGATCTGTGGATCCACCGTGGCGCTCAGTGCAGCCCAGTGTGTAAATTTATGGTGGATCCAGACCCTAATTAAAAAAACACATACACCCACTCACAAACTCTCTCACACAACTACTCACATACCCAGTCATACATCCATTCAGCCACTAACTCACACACCCATACAGTCACTCACACATCTACTCAGAGCTGCAGAGAACCACTCACAGACCCACACAGGCACTCACACACCCACTCACAAAGTCATGTACACAGCCATACACAACTTACACACTCACACAGCCACTTACACACCACTCACACACCCATACAACAAAACCACTGGCACAACCATACAGCCACTCATACACCACACAGCCACTTACACACCCACTCATACACCCTCCCACCACACACTCACATGCCCACTTACACACCCACACAACCACTCACACACCCACTCACACCCATACAGCCACTCACACACCCACCCAGAGACCCAGAAAACCACATGTACACCCACTCACACACTCATACAGACACTCACACATCCAGTCACACATCCATACAGCCATTCACAACCCTCTCACACCCATACAGTAACTGATGCATCTACTCAGAGACTCAAAGAACCACTCACACACCCACTCACACACACACAGGCACTCATACACCCAGTCAGAGACCCAGAAAACCACTCACACACCCATTTACACACTCATACTGTTACTCATACACCCAGTCACACATCCAAACAGCCACTCACATACCCACTCATCCACCCATACAATCACTGATACACACACTCAGAGAAACACTCACACACCCACTCCCAGACCCACACAGGCACTCATACACCCACACAACCACTCACACACCCATACAGCCACTCAAACACAGACTGACACAGCAACTTACATACCCACTCACACACCCCAAACATACTCACAAACACTTACACACTGACACAACCAGTCACATTCCCATAAAGCCACTCACACACACATTTACAGACCCAGAGAACCACTTACCCACTCATACACCCACCACACACTCACACACACTACCACACCCATGCAGCCAGTCACACACCAATTCAGAGACCCGGAAAACCACTTGCAAACCTGTACAGCCACTCACACACCCACTTACAGACCCAGAGAACCACTCACACACCCATTCACAGACCCACACAAGCACTAACACACCCACTCACACACCCACCACACACTAACATACCTAGTTACACACCCACACAAGTACTTACACACCCAAAAGGCCATTTACACAGCCACTTACACACCCACACAACCACTCACACACCCATACAGCCACTTATATACCCACTCACAGATCCAGAAAACCCACTCACACACCCAAAAAGGCACTAGACAGCTACTCACACATCCACATAGTCACTCTCACAACCTGTTACACATCCACGCAGCCACTGACACCCCCACTCATACATCCATATAGCCCCTCACACACCCACACAGTTACTAACACAGCTACTAACACACCCACACACAGGCAGTGATACAGTTCTATAAATTATAATAGGATATGTTTGTATTAAATGTGTTGTTGTTTAGTATTGAATGTGTTCTTTTGGTTGGGAACGGATCTGTGGATCCATAAAATGAATTTAAAAAAAGAAAGACGTGGTGCATTGCATTTATAGAAAGACTACATAAGTTACCTTAACTTAATGTTAAAATGTATAGTTTTAAAATATACAATAAGCATAAATGTGTGAATAAAATGCATTTATAAACTTGTGAAATTGTATATTAGTAAACTGAACTTATGGGTCAAATCATAGTACAATTTATATTTCAGAAAATGGTGAAATTCACAAAAAAATCAAAGTTTGCAGGGGCATTATAGTTAGAAAACAGAATTAAAAAACTGTAGGAATTCACTGAAAAAAACAAAGGTTACAGGGGCATTATAGTTAGGAAATAGAATTAAAAAAACCTTCGAAATCTACCTAAAAAAATAAAGGTTACAGGGACATGATAGTTAGGCTAGGATTTTACACACACAAAACTATAGAAATTCAGCAGTTATAGTTACCTGAGCTAACTATAACTTAAGCTCTCGCAATGCACTGCTTATGACTGTGATGTAATTTGAAATGTCATCCTTGATGTCATTAGTGATGTCACTGACCATGTCATGAGTGATGTAATATGTGAGGTCAATATATATATATATATATATATATATATATATATATATATATATATATATATATATATATATATATATATATATATATAGATAGATAGATATATTTATATATCAGAGATTCCACAAGAAGAAAACCTACAACCATGCCTTCTCTGGGATTTCCCCAAGAATCTGGAATTCGTTACCTCCTAAAACCAGAACGAATCCCTCGGCCATATCATTCAAGAAAGAAGTCAAAGAATTCCCTTTACACAAATCTCTTCCCTAGATCACATGACTCGTATCTCCCCAGTCGCTCACATGATTAAATACTCTCTGGCTACCTATTGTGTCGTGTAGTTCCCATATTACCCATACAGGATCTGCGCGTTCCAGATAACACAAACTGTGGGTTTGGTGGCAGACTGACTCTGAGCACCCCCACCGAGAATGTTAGCCTCTCTGTTTTAGCTAGCTCACAGTGCCACTAGAATCTCTTCTTATCGGGGAGAGAATAGTTTCTGGCAACCTCAGAACATGACAACCCTGATCCCTCAGGATCGTGGAAACAATGTACTACTTTTCGCTCAGTCACTCGTGCTCACTTGTTCGGACTCAGAGAGTTACACAGAAGAAACAGTCGGGCGTGTTACAATAAGAATTTATTGCACAGTTGTTCTTCTATTGTAAAATAGATGTGCTGCAACAACCGTTAGACAGTAGCAGATATATATGATTAGCAGTACAGTGAAAATAAAAGGATAGTACAGTTCTACCATCTTGCAATAATCATGCATACATACATGAATATAAAATGCACGATAAAAGTGTGCGTACTCCTACGATGCCTATCTAGATGTACCTAAGTGTACCTAGCATGTGAATAGGTGTGAAGCCAAGAATCCCTCTAGGATTTAGTCGAACCCCATTACCTGAAGAGAGAGAGTGTGGGACCCCGTCCTGGTCTCGAGTTGGACACCCCACGAGGGATGTGTTGGAACACTGTCAGCTGGAGCATCTGCATGCAGGAGCCTCAGCGTCTCTGGTCAGTGTGTCGGCCTGGAAGTCTCAGTTCCCTCTGCTAACCCTAGCAAGATGTGCTGTATTTATACGAAAAGTATCTAGGGTTTCTTTGTCCCTTGTTTCTTGTATTGGCCATTGTTCGATTTGAGGATGACGTATGGGATGAACCTTGTACGTAGATATTATGCAGGTGGTGTAGCCCCTGCCTGGTTTCCAAGAACCCTCATGAATATTCATTCATACTGTATGAGTCCATTGATGAAGTTACAGGACGCTATTGTTCAGGGAAAACCCTCCTTCTGCACCCAGGACTAGAACTAGGTAAAGGTTCAATCCTAAAGGCTTGTTACTGTGTAGTATAAGGGAGATAATGTAGGTAAAGGTGTATGATATTACCCGGGCCTATATTAGGGTACCTATATGAAACATAACAATTGCGCTCTTCCGTGCATTACCGACTTGTCCCCCCTGCTTCACAACACTGCCTGGTACCTGCATTGGCATGAACTTTGACAATATGTTGGTATTAACGAAGGTTCTATGTTATCCGTCTGTTAGTGAATTTTCAATCAATACTATTTTACTACTCTGCACGCTGTAATTCTGTAAAGCACTCTGATACCTGCAAGGGTCATGTTCACGCTATAAAAAAGATTAAAATTAAAAACATTATATATACATACATACGTATATATATTATATATATATATATATATATATATATATATATATATATATATATATATATAAATATATATTACCTACTGGCTGTCGCCAGTAGGTAGTTATAGTTAGAACCTAGTTTCCATAGGAAAAGCGTTTTTGATTTGCCAATAACTTTGGCGCAGTTTGATGAATTTTCACGAAATTTCAAATCTAATTGTTCACTCAGGTGAGCTCCTGTCTTGAAAGTTTCGGGGTGATTCGTCAAGGGGGGGGCCGAGAAAAAAGGGGGGTCCCAAAAAGTGTTTTCTCCATGTTAAATTCCATAGGAAACTTTAGACACGGCTACAGCCTGAACTGCTGAACGGAATTACACCACATTTGGCAGAGAGATAGCTCTTGGTCCAGAAAGCACGCTTCTTTTTAAATGGTGTAATTCCGTTCAGTAGTTTTTGAGATATTTAAAGATCTACAGATATCGATATTTGAGAATTGTGAGATCTGATTGGCTGAGCCCTCCCGAGCACGAGCTTGCCTCTGATTGGCAGCCAACACTTCAAACCAAAAAGTGTTGGCAGCAATCTCGTGCCTCGGACCGAGTGAGAGGGAAAAAGGTGACAATAACTTTAAAAAACAAAAAAAGGGGGCAGGGTAGGAACACCCTGACCCCCCAGGCCTGTGAAAAAAAGCATTTTTAAAAAAACATTTTCAGCCGGGTCGCGCTGGGTGCGCGAACCCCGTTGAAAATGAAAAAAAAAACGAAGCCCGGGCTCCCGCACTTCGTTTTTTAAAGCCCCCGGGTGGGCCAAGTCCCGGGGGCAATCCTTAATTCTGTAGCGGGAGTCCGCAGGGGCCCCCGCAGCCCCGGGGACCGCCACCTCCCCGGGGCTTTATAATTTATTCACGGGGGGCACACGGCCCCCCCGTAGCCCCGGGGACCGCCACCTCCCCGGGGCTTTATTAAAAGGAAACCTGCTCTCGTTTCCAAAAACCAAAGCAGAATTGCTTTTGCACAAGGGGAGCTGCATGTCAGCAGCTCCCCTTGTGAAAAAGCAATGTCGGCTCCCGCAGGCGGCGAGGAGCCTGCGGGATCGTGGGGGCATTGGGGATCCCCCCACGGTCCCCAGCGATGAGGCCAGGCCCTGCGGGATGGGGTCCCCGGGGCCACAAGTGGCCCAGGAAGGGGGCCATGCGGCCCCCCTCCCCTGCAATAAAAAAAAAAAAAAAGGAAAGGCCGGCCCCGGGGATGGGGTCCCCGGGGTCATAATTGGCCTCCAAATAATTAAATAAATAAAAAAAGAAGTCTGGCCATGCCCCGGGGCCGAAATTGGCCCATGGATGATGTCATCAGTGATGTCATTTGAGATGTCATCAGTGATGTCACTGAGCATGTCATGAGTGATGTAATATGTGACGTCATCAGCAGTGCATTGCGGGGGCGCGAGTTATAGTTAGCTCTACTAACTATAACAGCCAAATTTCTCTGGTTTTCTACGACTGAAATGTCCAACTAAGTATAACGTCCCTGAAACCTATAGTTTTTTCAGTGAATATATATATATATATATATATATATATATATATATTCAGCAACAATTCCTTAAAGCAAGGATGACGAAGCCATGTTCTTGACAAAATAACAGTTTATTTGTCAGCTGTCGGACGCGTTGCCGCCTGACCTGCAGGCTTGCTCACCAACGAGCAAGCCTGCAGGTCAGGCGAAACGCGTCCGAAAGCTGACAAATAAACTGTTATTTTGTCAAGAACATGGCTTCGTCATCCTTGCTTTAAGGAATTGTTGCTGATTATTATCGGACCTTGCTTGGGTGGTCCGTTCGACGAAGCGCCAAGCACTCGAGTCACAGTGCTAAGCCAAACAGCCTTTATTCGGTACGGGCGAGATCCAACATGCAGATTGATTGGAAACAGCGATTCCGCGTGCCTGACGCGTTTCAAAGGCAATTCTTCTTCTTCTTCAGAGGCTTTGCGGAAACGAAACGTGCTCTTCTGGTCACCTTCCCTAATTTAAATAATGTCCCATAGCACGCCCTTCAATGGGCTGTTCAAATGAAACTGTGCTGCTGCATTATGGGAACTGGTGTCGGGTAGTATCTGTCCCTTGATGGATGCACTATCATAACTGTTAACATTTAAAGCCCTGGATGAGCCTCCGCATGGGCATCCGTCCTCAATCCGTCACTATGGCCCCACAATAGGCACGATAATTATCGTACCTTGTGGCCCCCTGGAAGAAGGGGTAGTGCATTCTTCGCGGCCGGGCCGCCACGTTTATATTTTGCCCTGAGGCAAGCAGTACTCGAGTCACAGTGCTAGCCAAACAGCCTTTATTCGGTACGGGCGAGATCCAACATGCAGATTTATTGGAAACAGCGATTCCGCGTGCCTGACGCGTATCAAAGGCAATTCTTCTTCTTCAGAGGCTTTGCGGAAACGAAGCGTGCTCTTCCGGTCACCTTCCCTGATTTAAATAATGTCCCATAGCACGCCCTTCAATGGGCTGTTCAAATGAAACTGTGCTGCTGCATTATGGGAACTGGTGTCCGGTAGTATCTGTCCCTTGATGGATGCACTATCATAACTGTTAACATTTAAAGCCCTGGATGAGCCTCCGCATGGGGATCCGTCCTCAATCCGTCACTATGGCCCCACAAATAGGCTCGATAATTATCGTACCTTGTGGCCCCGTGGAAGACGAAGTGGTGCATTCTTCGCGGCCGGGCCGCCGCGTTTATATTCCAGCTCAAAGTTGCCATGAGGCAAGAAGCACTCGAGTCACAGTGCTAGCCAAACAGCCTTTATTCGGTACGGGCGAGATCCAACATGCAGATTGATTGGAAACAGCGATTCCGCGTGCCTGACGCATTTCAAAGGCAATTCTTCTTCAGAGGCTTTGCGGAAACGAAGCGTGCTCTTCCGGTCACCTTCCCTGATTTAAATAATGTCCCATAGCACGCCCTTCAATGGACTGTTCAAATGAAACTGTGCTGCTGCATTATGGGAACAGATGTCCTGTAGTATCTGTCCCTTGATGGATGCACTATCATAACTGTTAACATTTAAAGCCCTGGATGAGCCTCCGCATGGGGATCCGTCCTAAATCCGTCACTATGGCCCCACAAATAGGCTTTATAATTATCGAACCTTGTGCCCCCCTGGAAGACGGGGTGGTGCATTCTTCGAGGCCGGGCAGTCGCGTTTATATTCCAGCTCAAAGTTGCCCTGAGGCAAGAAGCACTCTAGTCACACTGCTAGCCGGTACGGGCGAGATCCAACATGCAGATTGATTGGAAACAGCGATTCCTCCTGCCTGACGCGTTTCAAAGGCAATTCTTCTTCTTCAGAGGCTTTGCGGAAATGAAGCGTGCTCTTCCAGTCACCTTCCCAGATTTAAATAATGTCCCATAGCACGCCCTTCAATGGGCTGGTCAAATGAAACTGTGCTGCTGCATTATGGGAGCTGGTGTCCGGTAGTATCTGTCCCTTGATGGATGCACTATCATAACTGTTAACATTTAAAGCCCTGGATGAGCCTCCGCATGGGGATCCATCCTCAATCCGTCACTATGGCCCCACAAATAGGCTCGATAATTATCGTACCTTGTGGCCCCCTGGAAGACGGGGTGGTGCATTCTTCGCGGCCGGGCCGCCGCGTTTATATTCCAGTTCAAAGTTGCCCTGAGGCAAGAAGCACTCGAGTCACAGTGCTAGCCAAACAGCCTTTATTCGGTACGGGCGAGATCCAACATGCAGATTGATTGGAAACAGCGATTCCACGTGCCTGACGTGTTTCAAAGGCAATTCTTCTTCTTCAGAGGCTTTGCGGAAACTAAGCGTGCTCTTCCGGTCACCTTCCCTGATTTAAATAATGTCCCAAAGCACGCCCTTCAATGGGCTGTTCAAATGAAACTGTGCTGCTGCATTATGGGAACTGGTGTCCGGTAGTATCTGTCCCTTTATGGATGCACTATCATAACTGTTAACATTTAAAGCCCTGGATGAGCCTCCGCATGGGGATCCATCCTCAATCCGTCACTATGGCCCCACAAATAGGCTTTATAATTATCGAACCTTGTGCCCCTCTGGAAGACGGGGTGGTGCATTCTTCGCGGCCGGGCCGCCACATTTATATTCCAGCTCAAAGTTGCCCTGAGGCAAGAAGCACTCTAGTCACACTGCTAGCCGGTACGGGCGAGATCCAACATGCAGATTGATTGGAAACAGCGATTCCTCGTGCCTGACGCGTTTCAAAGGCAATTCTTCTTCTTCAGAGGCTTTGCGTAAATGAAGCGTGCTCTTCCAGTCACCTTCCCAGATTTAAATAATGTCCCATAGCACGCCCTTCAATGGGCTGGTCAAATGAAACTGTGCTGCTGCATTATGGGAGCTGGTGTCCGGTAGTATGTGTCCCTTGATGGATGCACTATCATAACTGTTAACATTTAAAGCCCTGGATGAGCCTCCGCATGGGGATCCATCCTCAATCCGTCACTATGGCCCCACAAATAGGCTCGATAATTATCGTACCTTGTGGCCCCCTGGAAGACGGGGTGGTGCATTCTTCGCGGCCGGGCCGCCGCGTTTATATTCCAGCTCAAAGTTGCCATGAGGCAAGAAGCACTCGAGTCACAGTGCTAGCCAAACAGCCTTTATTCGGTACGGGCGAGATCCAACATGCAGATTGATTGGAAACAGCGATTCCGCGTGCCTGACGCATTTCAAAGGCAATTCTTCTTCAGAGGCTTTGCGGAAACGAAGCGTGCTCTTCCGGTCACCTTCCCTGATTTAAATAATGTCCCATAGCACGCCCTTCAATGGACTGTTCAAATGAAACTGTGCTGCTGCATTATGGGAACAGATGTCCTGTAGTATCTGTCCCTTGATGGATGCACTATCATAACTGTTAACATTTAAAGCCCTGGATGAGCCTCCGCATGGGGATCCGTCCTAAATCCGTCACTATGGCCCCACAAATAGGCTTTATAATTATCAAACCTTGTGCCCCCCTGGAAGACGGGGTGGTGCATTCTTCGAGGCCGGGCAGTCGCGTTTATATTCCAGCTCAAAGTTGCCCTGAGGCAAGAAGCACTCTAGTCACACTGCTAGCCGGTACGGGCGAGATCCAACATGCAGATTGATTGGAAACAGCGATTCCTCGTGCCTGACGCGCTTCAAAGGCAATTCTTCTTCTTCAGAGGCTTTGCGGAAATGAAGCGTGCTCTTCCAGTCACCTTCCCAGATTTAAATAATGTCCCATAGCACGCCCTTCAATGGGCTGGTCAAATGAAACTGTGCTGCTGCATTATGGGAGCTGGTGTCCGGTAGTATCTGTCCCTTGATGGATGCACTATCATAACTGTTAACATTTAAAGCCCTGGATGAGCCTCCGCATGGGGATCCATCCTCAATCCGTCACTATGGCCCCACAAATAGGCTCGATAATTATCGTACCTTGTGGCCCCCTGGAAGACGGGGTGGTGCATTCTTCGCGGCCGGGCCGCCGCGTTTATATTCCAGTTCAAAGTTGCCCTGAGGCAAGAAGCACTCGAGTCACAGTGCTAGCCAAACAGCCTTTATTCGGTACGGGCGAGATCCAACATGCAGATTGATTGGAAACAGCGAGTCCACGTGCCTGACGTGTTTCAAAGGCAATTCTTCTTCTTCAGAGGCTTTGCGGAAACGAAGCGTGCTCTTCCGGTCACCTTCCCTGATTTAAATAATGTCCCAAAGCACGCCCTTCAATGGGCTGTTCAAATGAAACTGTGCTGCTGCATTATGGGAACAGATGTCCTGTAGTATCTGTCCCTTGATGGATGCACTATCATAACTGTTAACATTTAAAGCCCTGGATGAGTCTCCGCATGGGGATCCGTCCTCAATCCATCACTATGGCCCCACAAATAGGCTTGATAATTATCGTACCATGTGCCCCCCTGAAAGACGGGGTGGTGCATTCTTTGCGGCCGGGCCGTCGCGTTTATATTCCAGCTCAAAGTTGCCCTGAGGCAAGAAGCACTCGAGTCACTGTGCTAGCCAAACAGCCTTTATTCGGTACGGGCGAGATCCAACATGCAGATTGATTGGAAACAGCGATTCCGCGTGCCTGACGCGTATCAAAGGCAATTCTTCTTCTTCAGAGGCTTTGCGGAAACGAAGCGTGCTCTTCCGGTCAACTTCCCTGATTTAAATAATGTCCCATAGCACGCCCTTCAATGGGCTGTTCAAATGAAACTGTGCTGCTGCATTATGGGAACTGGTGTCCGGTAGTATCTGTCCCTTTATGGATGCACTATCATAACTGTTAACATTTAAAGCCCTGGATGAGCCTCCGCATGGGGATCCGTCCTCAATCCGTCACTATGGCCCCACAAATAGGCTTTATAATTATCGAACCTTGTGCCCCTCTGGAAGACGGGGTGGTGCATTCTTCGCGGCCGGGCCGCCGCATTTATATTCCAGCTCAAAGTTGCCCTGAGGCAAGAAGCACTCTAGTCACACTGCTAGCCGGTACGGGCGAGATCCAACATGCAGATTGATTGGAAACAGCGATTCCTCGTGCCTGACTCGTTTCAAAGGCAATTCTTCTTCTTCAGAGGCTTTGCGTAAATGAAGCGTGCTCTTCCAGTCACCTTCCCAGATTTAAATAATGTCCCATAGCACGCCCTTCAATGGGCTGGTCAAATGAAACTGTGCTGCTGCATTATGGGAGCTGGTGTCCGGTAGTATGTGTCCCTTGATGGATGCACTATCATAACTGTTAACATTTAAAGCCCTGGATGAGCCTCCGCATGGGGATCCATCCTCAATCCATCACTATGACCCCACAAATAGGCTTTATAATTATCGAACCTTGTGCCCCCTTGGAAGACGGGGTGGTGCATTCTTCGCGGCCGGGCCGCCGCATTTATATTCCAGCTCAAAGTTGCCCTGAGGCAAGAAGCACTCGAGTCACAGTGCTAGCCAAACAGCCTTTATTCGGTACGGGCGAGATCCAACATGCAGATTGATTGGAAACAGCAATTCCGCGTGCCTGACGCGTTTCAAAGGCAATTCTTCTTCTTCAGAGGCTTTGCGGAAACGAAGCGTGCTCTTCCGGTCACCTTCCCTGATTTAAATAATGTCCCATAGCACGCCCTTCAATGGGCTGTTCAAATGAAACTGTGCTGCTGCATTATGGGAACAGATGTCCTGTAGTATCTGTCCCTTGATGGATGCACTATCATAACTGTTAACATTTAAAGCCCTGGATGAGCCTCCGCATGGGGATCCGTCCTCAATCCGTCACTATGGCCCCACAAATAGGCTTGATAATTATCGTAGCTTGTGCCCCCCTGGAAGACGGGGTGGTGCATTCTTCGAGGCCGGGCCGTCGCGTTTATATTCCAGCTCAAAGTTGCCCTGAGGCAAGAAGCACTCTAGTCACACTGCTAGCCGGTACGGGCGAGATCCAACATGCAGATTGATTGGAAACAGCGATTCCTCGTGCCTGACGCGTTTCAAAGGCAATTCTTCTTCTTAAGAGGCTTTGTGGAAATGAAGCGTGCTCTTCCAGTCACCTTCCCAGATTTAAATAATGTCCCATAGCACGCCCTTCAACGGGCTGTTCAAATGAAACTGTGCTGCTGCATTATGGTGTCCGGTAGTATCTGTCCCTTGATGGATGCACTATCATAACTGTTAACATTTAAAGCCCTGGATGAGCCTCCGCATGGGGATCCATCCTCAATCCGTCACTATGGCCCCACAAATAGACTCGATAATTATCGTACCTTGTGGCCCCCTGGAAGACGGGGTGGTGCATTCTCCGGGGCCGGGCCGCCGCGTTTATATTCCAGTTCAAAGTTGCCCTGAGGCAAGAAGCACTCGAGTCACAGTGCTAGCCAAACAGCATTTATTCGGTACGGGCGAGATCCAACATGCAGATTGATTGGAAACAGCTATTCCGCATGCCTGACGTGTTTCAAAGGCAATTCTTCTTCAGAGGCTTTGCGGAAACGAAGCGTGCTCTTCCGGTCACCTTCCCTGATTTAAATAATGTCCCATAGCACGCCCTTCAATGGACTGTTCAAATGAATCTGTGCTGCTGCATTATGGGAACAGATGTCCTGTAGTATCTGTCCCTTGATGGATGCACTATCATAACTGTTAACATTTAAAGCCCTGGATGAGCCTCCGCATGGGGATCCGTCCTCAATCCGTCACTATGGCCCCACAAATAGGCTTGATAATTATCGTACCTTGTGCCCCCCTGGAAGACGGGGTGGTGCATTCTTCAAGGCCGGGCCGTCGCGTTTATTCCAGCTCAAAGTTGCCCTGAGGCAAGAAGCACTTTGGTCACACTGCTAGCCGGTACGGGCGAGATCCAACATGCAGATTGATTGGAAACAGCGATTCCGCGTGCCTGACGCGTTTCAAAGGCAATTCTTCTTCTTCAGAGGCTTTGCGGAAACAAAGCGTGCTCTTCCGGTCACCTTCCCTGATTTAAATAATGTCCCATAGCACACCCTTCAATGGGCTGTTCAAATGAAACTGTGCTGCTGCATTATGGGAACTGGTGTCCGGTCGTATCTGTCCCTTGATGGATGCACTGTCATAACTGTTAACATTTATAGCCCTGGATGAGCCTCCGCATGGGGATCCATCCTCAATCCGTCACTATGGCCCCACAAATAGGCTTGATAATTATTGTACCTTGTGGCCCCCTGGAAGACGGGGTGGTGCATTCTTTGCGGCCGGGCCGCCGCGTTTATATTCCAGCTCAAAGTTGCCCTGAGGCAAGAAGCACTCGAGTCACTGTGCTAGCCAAACAGCCTTTATTCGGTACGGGCGAGATCCAACATGCAGATTGATTGGAAACAGCGATTCTGCGTGTCTGACGCGTTTCAAAGGCAATTCTTCTTCTTCAGAGGCTTTGTGGAAACGAAGCGTACTCTTCCGGTCACCTTCCCTGATTTAAATAATGTCCCATAGCACGCCCTTCAATGGGCTGTTCAAATGAAACTGTGCTGCTGCATTATGGGAGCTGCTGTCCGGTAGTATCTGTCCCTTGATGGATGCACTATCATAACTGTTAACATTTAAAGCCCTGGATGAGCCTCCTCATGGGGATCCATCCTCAATCCGTCACTATGGCCCCACAAATAGGCTCATTAATTATCGTACCTTGCGGCCCCCTGCAAGACGGGGTGGTGCATTCTTCGCGGCCGTGCCGCCGCATTTATATTCCAGCTCAAAGTTGCCCTGAGGCAAGAAGCACTCGAGTCACAGTGCTAGCCGGTCCGTGCGAGATCCAACATGCAGGTTGATTGGAAACAGCGATTCCGCGTGCCTGACGCGTTTCAAAGGCAATTCTTCTTCTTCAGAGGCTTTGCGGAAACGAAGCGTGCTCTTCCGGTCACCTTCCCTGATTTAAATAATGTCCCATAGCACGCCCTTCAATGGGCTGTTCAAATGAAACTGTGCTGCTGCATTATGGGAACTGGTGTCCGGTCGTATCTGTCCCTTGATGGATGCACTATCATAACTGTTAACATTTATAGCCCTGGATGAGCCTCCGCATGTGGATCCATCCTCAATCCGTCACTATGGCCCCACAAATAGGCTTGATAATTATCGTACCTTGTGGCCCCCTGGAAGACGGGGTGGTGCATTCTTTGCGGCCGGGCCGCCGCGTTTATATTCCAGCTCAAAGTTGCCCTGAGGCAAGAAGCACTCGAGTCACTGTGCTAGCCAAACAGCCTTTATTCGGTACGGGCGAGATCCAACATGCAGATTGATTGGAAACAGCGATTCTGCGTGCCTGACGCGTTTCAAAGGCAATTCTTCTTCTTCAGAGGCTTTGCGGAAACGAAGCGTGCTCTTCCGGTCACCTTCCCTGATTTAAATAATGTCCCATAGCACGCCCTTCAATTGGCTGTTCAAATGAAACTGTGCTGCTGCATTATGGGAGCTGGTGTCCGGTAGTATCTGTCCCTTGGTGGATGCACTATCATAACTGTTAACATTTAAAGCCCTGGATGAGCCTCCGCATGGGGATCCGTCCTCAATCCGTCACTATGGCCCCACAAATAGGCTCGATAATTATCGTACCTTGCAGCCCCCTGCAAGACGGTGTGGTGCATTCTTCGCGGCCGGGCCGCCGCGTTTATATTCCAGCTCAAAGTTGCCCTGAGGCAAGAAGCACTCGAGTCACAGTGCTAGCCGGTACGGGCGAGATCCAACATGTAGATTGATTGGAAACAGCGATTCCGCGTGCCTGACGCGTTTCAAAGGCAATTCTTCTTCTTCAGAGGCTTTGCGGAAACGAAGCGTGCTCTTCCGGTCACCTTCCCTGATTTAAATAATGTCCCATAGCACGCCCTTCAATGGGCTGTTCAAATGAAACTGTGAGCTGCATTGTGGGAACTGGTGTCTGGTAGTATCTGTCCCTTGATGGATGCACTATCATAACTGTTAACATTTAAAGCCCTGGATGAGCCTCTGCATGGGGATCCGTCCTCAATCCGTCACTATGGCCCCACAAATAGGCTCGATAATTATCGTACCTTGTGGCCCCCTGGAAGACGGGGTGGTGCATTCTTCACGGCCGGGCCGCCGCGTTTATATTCCAGCTCAAAGTTGCCCTGAGGCAAGAAACACTCAAGTCACTGTGCTAGCCAAACAGCCTTTATTCGGTACGGGCGAGATCCAACATGCAGATTGATTGGAAACAGCGATTCTGCGTGCCTGACGCGTTTCAAAGGCAATTCTTCTTCTTCAGAGGCTTTGCGGAAACGAAGCGTGCTCTTCCGGTCACCTTCCCTGATTTAAATAATGTCCCATAGCACGCCCTTCAATGGGCTGTTCAAATGAAACTGTGAGCTGCATTGTGGGAACTGGTGTCCGGTAGTATCTGTCCCTTGATGGATGCACTATCATAACTGTTAACATTTAAAGCCCTGGATGAGCCTCTGCATGGGGATCCGTCCTCAATCCGTCACTATGGCCCCAGAAATAGGCTTGATAATTATCGTACCTTGTGGCCCTCTGGAACACGGGGGTGTGCATTCTTCGCGGCCGGGCCGCCGCGTTTATATTCCAGTTCAAAGTTGCCCTGAGGCAAGAAGCACTCGAGTCACAGTGCTAGCCAAACAGCCTTTATTCGGTACGGGCGAGATCCAACATGCAGATTGATTGGAAACAGCGATTCCGCGTGCCTGACGCGTTTCAAATGCAATTCTTCTTCTTCAGAGGCTTTGCGGAAACGAAGCGTGCTCTTCCGGTCACCTTCCCTGATTTAAATAATGTCCCATAGCACGCCCTTCAATGGGCTGTTCAAATGAAACTGTGCTGCTGCATTACGGGAACTGGTGTCCGGTAGTATCTGTCCCTTGATGGATGCACTATCATAACTGTTAACATTTAAAGCCCTGAATGAGCCTCCGCATGGGGATCCGTCCTCAATCCGTCACTATGGCCCCACAAATAGGCTCTATAATTATCGTACCTTGTGGCCCCCTGGAAGACGGGGTGGTGCATTCTTCACGGCCGGGCTGCCGCGTTTATATTCCAGCTCAAAGTTGCCCTGAGGCAAGAAGCACTCGAGTCACAGAGCTAGCCAAACAGCCTTTATTCGGTACGGGCGAGATCCAACATGCAGATTGATTGGAAACAGCGATTCCGCGTGCCTGACGCGTTTCAAAGGCAATTCTTCTTCTTCAGAGGCTTTGCAGAAATGAAGCGTGCTCTTCCGGTCACCTTCCCTGATTTAAATAATGTCCCATAGCACGCCCTTCAATGGGCTGTTCAAATGAAACTGTGCTGCTGCATTATGGGAACTGGTGTCCGGTAGTATCTGTCCCTTGATGGATGCACTATCATAACTGTTAACATTTAAAGCCCTGGATGAGCCTCCGCATGGGGATCCGTCCTCAATCCGTCACTATGGTCCCACAAATAGGCTCGATAATTATCGTACCTTGTGGTCCCCTGGAAGGCGGGGTGGTGCATTCTTCGCGGCCGGGCCGCCGCATTTATATTCCAGCTCAAAGTTGCCCTGAGGCAAGAAGCACTCGAGTCACAGTGCTAGCCAAACAGCCTTTACTCAGTACGGGCGAGATCCAACATGCGGATTGATTGGAAACAGCGATTCCGTGTGCCTGACGCGTTTCAAAGGCAATTCTTCTTCTTCAGAGGCTTTGCAGAAACGAAGCGTGCTCTTCCGGTCACCTTCCCTGATTTAAATAATGTCCCATAGCACGCCTTCAATGGGCTGTTCAAATGAAACTGTGCTGCTGCATTATGGGAACTGGTGTCCGGTAGTATCTGTCCCTTGATGGATGCACTATCATAACTGTTAACATTTAAAGCCCTGGATGAGCCTCCGCATGGGGATCCGTCCTCAATCCGTCACTATGGTCCCAAAAATAGACTCGATAATTATCGTACCTTGTGGCCCCCTGGAAGGCGGGGTGGTGCATTCTTCGCGGCCGGGCCGCCGCATTTATATTCCAACTCAAAGTTGCCCTGAGGCAAGAAGCACTCGAGTCACAGTGCTAGCCAGTACGGGCGAGATCCAACATGCAGATTGATTGGAAACAGCAATTCCGCGTGCCTGACGCGTTTCAAAGGCAATTCTTCTTCTTCAGAGGCTTTGCGGAAACGAAGCGTGCTCTTCCGGTCACCTTCCCTGATTTAAATAATGTCCCATAGCACGCCCTTCAATTGGCTGTTCAAATGAAACTGTGCTGCTGCATTATGGGAGCTGGTGTCCGGTAGTATCTGTCCCTTGATGGATGCACTATCATAACTGTTAACATTTAAAGCCCTGGATGAGCCTCTGCATGGGGATCCGTCCTCAATCCGTCACTATGGTCCCAAAAATAGACTCGATAATTATCGTACCTTGTGGCCCCCTGGAAGGCGGGGTGGTGCATTCTTCGCGGCCGGGCCGCCGCATTTATATTCCAACTCAAAGTTGCCCTGAGGCAAGAAGCACTCGAGCCACAGTGCTAGCCAGTACGGGCGAGATCCAACATGCAGATTGATTGGAAACAGCAATTCCGCGTGCCTGACGCGTTTCAAAGGCAATTCTTCTTCTTCTGAGGCTTTGCGGAAACGAAGCGTGCTCTTCCGGTCACCTTCCCTGATTTAAATAATGTCCCATAGCACGCCTTTCAATTGGCTGTTCAAATGAAACTGTGCTGCTGCATTATGGGAGCTGGTGTCCGGTAGTATCTGTCCCTTGATGGATGCACTATCATAACTGTTAACATTTAAAGCCCTGGATGAGCCTCTGCATGGGGATCCGTCCTCAATCCGTCACTATGGCCCCACAAATAGGCTTGATAATTATCGTACCTTGCGGCCCCCTGCAAGACGGGGTGGTGCATTCTTCGCGGCCGGGCCGCCGCGTTTATATTCCAGCTCAAAGTTGCCCTGAGGCAAGAAGCACTTGAGACACAGTGCTAGCCGGTACGGGCGAGATCCAACATGTAGATTGATTGGAAACAGCGATTCCGCGTGCCTGACGCGTTTCAAAGGCAATTCTTCTTCTTCAGAGGCTTTGCGGAAACGAAGCGTGCTCTTCCGGTCACCTTCCCTGATTTAAATAATGTCCCATAGCACGCCCTTCAATGGGCTGTTCAAATGAAACTGTGCTGCTGCATTGTATGAACTGGTGTCCGGTAGTATCTGTCCCTTGATGGATGCACTATCATAACTGTTAACATTTAAAGCCCTGGATGAGCCTCTGCATGGGGATCCGTGCTCAATCCGTCACTATGGCCCCACAAATAGGCTCGATAATTGTCGTACCTTGTGGCCCCCTGGAACACGGGTGGTGCTCTCGCCGGGCCGGGCCGCGCTTATATTCCAGCTCAAAGTTGCCCTGAGGCAAGAAGCACTTCGAGTCACAGTGCTAGCCAAACAGCCTTTATTCGGTACGGGCGAGATCCAACATGCAGATTGATTGGAAACAGCAATTCCGCGTGCCTGACGTGTTTCAAAGGCAATTCTTCTTCTTCAGAGGCTTTGCGGAAACGAAACGTGCTCTTCCGGTCACCTTCCCTGATTTAAATAATGTCCCATAGCACGCCCTTCAATGGGCTGTTCAAATGAAACTGTGCTGCTGCATTATGGGAGCTGCTGTCCGGTAGTATCTGTCCCTTGATGGATGCACTATCATAACTGTTAACATTTAAAGCCCTGGATGAGCCTCCGCATGGGGATCCGTCCTCAATCCGTCACTATGGTCCCACAAATAGGCTCGATAATTATCGTACCTTGTGGCCCCCTGGAAGGCGGGGTGGTGCATTCTTCGCGGCCGGGACGCCGCATTTATATTCCAGCTCAAAGTTGCCCTGAGGCAAGAAGCACTCGAGTCACAGTGCTAGCCAAACAGCCTTTACTCAGTACGGGCGAGATCCAACATGCGGATTGATTGGAAACTGCAATTCCGCCTGCCTGACGCGTTTCAAAGGCAATTCTTCTTCTTCAGAGGCTTTGCGGAAACGAAGCGTGCTCTTCCGGTCACCTTCCCTGATTTAAATAATGTCCCATAGCACGCCCTTTAATGGGCTGTTCAAATGAAACTGTGCTGCTGCATTATGGGAGCTGCTGTCCGGTAGTATCTGTCCCTTGATGGATGCACTATCATAACTGTTAACATTTAAAGCCCTGGATGAGCCTCCGCATGGGGATCCGTCCTCAATCCGTCACTATGGCCCCACAAATAGGCTCGATAATTATCGTACCTTGCGGCCCCCTACAAGACGGGGTGGTGCATTCTTCGCGGCCGTGCCGCCGCGTTTATATTCAAGCTCAAAGTTGCCCTGAGGCAAGAAGCACTCGAGTCACAGTGCTAGCCAAACGAATCACTGACAAAATATCGAAAGACATATTATCGAGCTACAATTATATCGATGCAAAATTATAGATAACATTAATATCGACATCATATACCTATTTAAAAAATTACAAAAATATCGAGGATACAATATCGAAGGACATAAATATCAATTTCAGAAATATCGCTAACATACTTATTGAAATTCTAAAATATCGACCTTCAATAAAATACATTAACTAGGTAAAAATATCGTACACAAAATATCATTAACACTAATATCGTAAAATTAAATATATCGACTATGTAAAACTATAATAAATATACAAATAAAACGACATAAAAATATTTAAATTACTAAAAACACAATACTAAATTAATAAATAACAATAACAATTTTACTACATTAAAACATTAATTAACACAGCAATAAAATTACTAAAATATCATTAACAACATTACTACATTAAACATTAATAACATTAAATATTACTATTACAATTCAATTAAATAATATAATATATAACAAAAGCTATTTAAAAATATATACAAAATTATACATAACTTACTACTAATTAGCGTTTTCCTTATTTGGAAACTAACTACCAAAACATTTTAAAAAAATACAAATTAACCAATAGAAAAACTGCAAATTCAAACTAACCAATAAAATCGAAATTACAACATCCAACACACTATATAAACAGTTAAACTTCATTCCTATTCCACACCCAAAAGAAAGAAAACTAAAGAAGGAGAAACTCTACAGGAATTCAACTACAGATATAAGAAGATCAACATATACCCAATAATTAACTCTATCAAAAGTAAGTAAACTAAATTAAAATAAATAATACTAAAAGTAAAAAACTGTAATAATGAATATACATAACCTATAAATTAAACAATGTCTTCTTTCTATTTTATATTACCACTACAGGAAATTCTACAGGAAACTAACAAACTACAGAAAAGCCACCAAAAAATATACAACTAACAAAGTAAGTATTTACCAAACAATCTTAAACAAATAGATTAAACAACAACGCAAAGTCAAAACCAATACCAAACCCCCTACCCACCCCCTATAAAAAATATAGAAACAAATAATAAAACAAATGTACTTTTTTTTTCAGACAAAGAAAATACAGAAAGAACATTCTACAACTAAAGAGTAAACATCATCAAACTGAAATACATAAATACCAACTTTGTAAGTATATTGTAAATAAATGTTTATTTGCTTAAATTAAAATACATAGAACAACATATTTAATAACAATAATGTATATTTTTCATAGATTAACCTACATCAAAATGACTGAAGGAGCCGAATTTATAACAAGCCAGAAAGGGAAAATGTTACTATGCTATATGGGATACACTTACACACAAGAAAAACAATTTGGATTAAAAGTTAACTGGAAATGCTGTAAATACTACTCTAATAAATGTTACGGGCGTGCTACAACTAGGGAAACAACAGTACTGTATACTAGAGAACATAACCACCCACCAAACGTGACAGAAATAGAAGTCAGATCTGCATTAGATACAATAAAGGAAGCTAGTACAAGTTCTCAAAAACCTACAAGTGTAATTTTAAAAGAGCAGCTTCCCAAAATTCCTAAAACTGCTACTACACAAATGCCATCTGTAGCTTCACTAAAGAGAACTATAGCACGTACTAAAAACATTACTACTACTTCCACCCCAATTCCTAGAACATATAGTGAAGTCATTATAAGTACTGAACAAAGTATCACTTTAAACAAAGAACCATTTGTCATTTTTGATAATAAAAGCAATGACAAAAGATTAATAATTTTTGGAACTGCAACTAATCTATTAAAACTACAAGGATGTCAATACTGGATGATGGATGGGACTTTTACTATATGTCCTAAGCCCTTTTTCCAACTGTATACAATACATGGGCTACATCAGAATTGCAATATACCATTAATTTACGCATTATTACCAAACAAACAAAACTCCACATACATGGAACTATTAAATACAATAAAACAAAAAACTAATGACTTTTCTCCACAAAAAATAATCCTAGATTTTGAACAGTCAATGATTAATACTATATTAAAAACACACCCCCATACCTGCATCCAAGGCTGTTACTATCATTTTAATCAGTGCCTATGGAGACACATGCAAAAATCAGCACTAAGCATTGAATATGCAACTAATTCTTCTTTTGCATATCAAATAAAAAAATTAACAGCACTAGCTTATGTACCTGAAACAGACGTCACAGAACATTACAACATCTTAATAGACAGCACCTTCTACAAACAAAATGAAGCAAAACTAAGTCCACTATTAGACTATTTTGAGGATACATGGGTTGGCAGACTACACAGATCTGGCCACAGAAGAAACCCTAAATTCCTAATACCCTGGTGGAACGTATACAGAAGCACATTAAATGGAGAATCCAAAACTAATAACGCAGTCGAAGGATGGCATAATGCCTTCCTTCAATCAACAGGCAGAACAAAACCAACACTAGAAAAATTTATATCATGCCTACAAAAAGAACAGAGTTATCAAGAGTTCCGAATGGAACAATCCATAACTCAATTAACTCCAAAAACATCAAAACAAACTAAACAAATGCATAAATATCTAGAACAACAAGTAAAATTGTACCCTAGTACAAAGGGCCTGGAATACCTAAACATAATATCCAAAACTCTTCTTTAAAGCATGAATACAAATAAATTACAAATTACTCATCTTTCAAACATACCATAAAAGTAACATTTATTTATTTTATCACAAAAATAATTACTGTGTGTAACATATTTTTAATTTTTTAATAAAATATATTAACACACATTAATAATATTTGTAATAAAATAAAATACAACAATAATAATAAAAAACATTACCCACCCACAATAAATAATAATAAATAAACTTACCAGGTTTATTCCAAATGCTGTAAAATCCATTTTCTGCTAACACAATCCAAATATAAAAAAACAGTTTCCCCAAAAAAATGAAAAAATACAACTGTAGCAAAAATTAATAATCCATGTAGCAAAGGTCCATAGGAAAACCATAAAAAACCCGAAAATGTATAAAATAGTAAAAAGCGCTCCAGGAAAACCGAAAAATTTAAAGAAGTGTAACAAATATATTAGTCAATAAAACTGACATACACTTCTTTAAAAAAAAAAACGACTCCTTCCGATACGAAGAACTTCTGAAAATAAAAAGGGTCAAAACAAAATCACATACATTCCCACCCACATAACACAACACATAAACACTTACTAACAATACTACTAGCTTTAAATTTCATGAAAATATACATTGAACACCGTAATCCTAACTCTGTAAACAAGCCTACACAACGTTAACAATACGTAAATACACCACACGTAACTATAACATATAACATTTCCGAATATAACTAATAAACACCTAACTACACTAAACAGTATCTAACTAGGTTCAAAATATATTTAAAACTTAGTTAAAACAAAGAAAATAAACCTTACCTTTAGCGACGTGAAGTGTCTCCCAACCGCGAGCTTCTCTTCAACCAAAATGACACAAAACGACATAACCCGGTTACAAAATAGAACGCCCAAAACATAATAAAAAGTTTAACCATATGAAATTTAAATCATTTAATACAGTAAAATGTTACTTTACATAAAAAAATATACAACTATTTAAATAAAATAGTACAATTTATTTCCATTTAATAAAAAATTGTGACATAATGTACCTAATTTGTAAAATTATAAAAATAAATATTATAAAAATATAATATTTATTATTATAATTGCAGAAAAAAATAAATACAATAAAACAATGTATAAAAAATTGTTATAAATGTTTTTCATGCATTATACAAATTCATTTCTGTTAAAAACTTGTTTTAAGTTAAAAACATTGTAAAAATTAATTAATATTAATATTTTTAATATTAATATTAATTAAAAAATGTAATATGTATGTAACAAAAATAAAAAAATGTTAAACATTTATATTATATGTAAACAGTTTGCACTTTCTTTGTATAAATATATACAATACCTATTACTGTATTAAACATAATTAAAAACACAAAATTCTACTGTTTTGTTAATAATTAATATGTACTAAAAAAATGTAAAAAATATTGTAAATAAACATAACATATTTTCTGAAATATATGCACTAATATGTTTCTATTGAATTATAATGTAATAAAATATTTGACTGTATTGTCCTACTCAAATTAATAAACAATAAAAAATTGTAAAAACTACAATAAAAATGGTGTGTTTTCTATTATTATTGTGATTTTACTTATATTATCTATATTTTACATATATAAAATACAATTTTTTTCCACAAACATTATAATAAATAAATATTGTCAATTTATTAACTACCATTACCCATTTTTTAAGGCAAAATTATCTTATATATTTTTCTAGTAATACATTTTAATATATTAATAAACACATTACATAAAAATTGAATATTATTTATTATCCTACACTATACTTAATTAAAAAACTATTACAACTCCAATATATAATAATTAAATACAGTTACTGTACACTAACATATTTTTATATACTATTCCTACCCCAATATAAATTAATTTCAGCAAATGCTGCACAGTGAACATAATTAATTTACTATAACAACTGCAATGCACATTAAATAAAGTAAATGTTGGACACTAAAATTAAATTGTTCTATATTCCAGATTCAATGTAAATTAAATAGGGTAAATGCTGGACACTAACATAAATAATATACTATTCCCACTCCAGTCTATAATAAATTGGGGTAGGTGCTGGACAATAAACATAAATAATTTACTATTCCCACTCCAGTCTATATTAAATTGAGGTAGATGCTGGACGCTAAACATAAATAATTTACTATTCCCACTCCAGTCTATATTAAATTGAAGTAGGTGCTGGACAGTAACATTAACAAATTACTATTCCCACTCCAGTATATAATAAATTAGGGTAGGTGCTGGACACTAAACATAAATAATTTACTATTCCCACTCCAGTCTATATTAAATTGGAGTAGGTGCTATACACTAAACACAATTAATTTACTATTCCCACTCCAGTATATATTAAATTGTGGTAGGTGCTGGACAGTAAACATAAATAATTTACTATTCCCACTCCAGTCTATATTAAATTAGGGTAGGTGCTAGACACTAAACATAAATAATTTACTATTCCCACTCCAGTCTATATTAAATTGAAGTAGGTGCTGGACAGTAACATTAACAAATTACTATTCCCACTCCAGTATATAATAAATTAGGGTAGGTGCTGGACACTAAACATAAATAATTTACTATTCCCACTGCAGTCTATATTAAATTGGGGTAGGTGCTGGACACTAAACAAAATTAATTTACTATTCCCACTCCAGTCTATATTAAATTGAAGTAGGTGCTGGACATTAACATTAACAAATTACTATTCCCACTCCAGTCTATATTAAATTGAGGTAGGTGCTGGACACTAAACATAAATAATTTACTATTCGCACTCCAGTCTATATTAAGGGGTCGATTCCGAAAAAGCACCGACCGACTCGGATCCGGAAATAATACCGACCGACACGTACCTGTGGCGCCCGACACGCCAAGTACGATGCAAGGCGTGAAAAATCCGACCGACACGTACCGAAACCAAGTCGACCGACCGAGCCGCAAGGAAAACAGCAATCCGGCCGGAAAAACACGCAAATCCAACCGACCGACACGCACCCGGAACAAATCCGACCGAAACGTACACGCGAACTCCAAACCGCAAAGTACGATGCAAGGCGCGAAAACCACGAGCGAGTCGGACGGAGGCCAAGCCGCACGACCGACATGCATACAAAACCGAGCCGAAGCAACACAAAACACCGCGACCGACGCGTACGCAGCATAGAAAACAGCACAAACACAGCGTGAACGAAACGGAGAAGACCGTACGAGACAAATGCAGGGTCCGACTCGGTCACAAGAACGTTTCCAACATACACAAACAGCACAAAGGAAAAATCACCCAAAAAAGGCCAAACAAGCAATTACCAAGCCAATAAATACTGGGGGTGGGGACAGAGAACAAAGACACACCCACAACTCCACCTATATAAAGGACACAAATCACAACCATGAGCCTTTGCAAATGCCATTCCACTGCCAGCACCCAAGAGAAAGCAACCACACACCCACAGCTCATCCCTCACACAAGCCACACACCATCAGCACACCAACAAATACCTACCTCACATACACCCAGCAAAACACACACTCACACACCCTCACCTGCACACCAACACACACATCACTCACCATCACCACCCATCACCATGCCCCCAAGAAGAATCCCAAGTTCCTAGATTGTGAATTGGAAGTCATGGTAGACGAGATCCTCAGGGTAGAGCCACAGCTGTTTGGCACACTGGTCCAACAGACCCCCATCTCCCAGAAAACCAAGATGTGGGAGAGGATCATCAACAGGGTGAACGCACAATCACCATGTCGGCGCACAAAGAGCGACATCCAGAACAGGTGGTATGACGTGCGCAGGAGGGTACGGGACCTGCTGAAGAAAGACTACATCAACAGCCAATACACCGGCAGTGGCCCTCCTGCCAAGCCAATATACCTCAGGCCCTGGGAGGAGAAGGTGCGGGCCATCCTTCCGCCAGTGAGCGTATATGGACTAGAGGACATCCCAGAGCCTGGTGAGTACACAACAAATGTACACAATATACTGCCACAAAACACACACATCACTGTCAAGGGGAGAGTCAAACCATGCACTCATAGCAATTACACAGCAACCAGAACAGAATCATCCCAAAATGTGTATGTCAGTCAGATAAACACAACACATGCCATCAAAAAGTCACATCCAACTGTGCCAACACATGTACAAACACAACTACAACTACAGCTAGGCAGTGGCACAAATAGAACTAACAAACACATCCAGACATGTAGCCACCACAACAACACCAACACACAGTGAAGACCACTCAAAGGAAGGAATTCTGTGTATGCTGGCCAAGTCAGTGTAGCCAATAGCATCATGGGAGTTGCAGTCACACATATTGCCCCCCCACAACTGTCCCATCAACACCACCCTGAACCATGCTCACATCACAGGGAGTGGAGAAGGACTCACAAGATGGCTGACACTGGCTACTGCTGTGGGGAGCACAAGGCCCTGCTGCCAACTGTGGACCAACAAACAGCAGGACACCACTGACTGACATCCTGAGAGACAACTTCCACTCCCTGCAATGCAAGCACGTTCCATGGTGGGATATCTGGCTAGCTGGGTGGGAAGGAGGACTTGCAGCACTGACCATAGTCACAAGCACCTCCCCTCACACACCCCCAACACAAACTCCACAGAACCCACCTGGTAGAATGCAATGCCCCCCATCCTAACACAAGATCCCACAAAGAACCACCACCCTGGGTTATGTTGTGTGAAGCACAGGGACACTCTTGGGACTTCTAGCCAAACAACTGCCAGGACAACACTCCCAGCCATCCTGTCAGCACAGCCAGCCCACCCCACAGGGAAGCAGAGTCAAAAGGAAGGAAGCATGGGCATGCTGGGAAGGGGGAGGAGGCAATAGCATGATGGGAGTCGTAGTCACAGCTCTACATCCCCCACCACATGGCCCAGCAAGCTCACACTAACGCATGCACATCCCACAGAGAGTGGAAAGGCCCATCAAAGATGTCTGACACTGTTGCTGTGTCGTGGGGAGCACAAGGGCATGCTGGGTACTGCACACCAACCAACAGCAGGACACCACTGTCAGCCATCTTGCCATTGCTCTCACACCCACACACACTGAACTCCCCACAAAAGCAAGTAAGTATGGGAATGCTGGGAAGTGGGGTGGAGGCAATAGCATGATGGGAGTCGCAGTCACAGACATAGCTCACCCCCACAACTGTCCCATCAACACCACCCTGAACCATGCTCACATCACAGGGAGTGGAGAAGGACTCACAAGATGGCTGACACTGGCTACTGCTGTTGGGAGCACAAAGCCCTGCTGGCAACTGTGCATCAACAAACAGCAGGACACCACTGACTGACATCCTGAGAGACAACTTCCACTCCCTGCAACGCAAGCACGTTCCATGGTGGGATAACTGACTGGCTGGGTGGGTGGGAAGGAGGGCCGGCTGTCAACCAAACACAACCAATGCAGACCATGTTCACCCCAGAAAATACATAGAAATGCCCAAATAATGCAGGACAATGTGCCACACCAATATCAACCCCTGACTGTGACGACTTAGAACAATGCAATGTACAGGCCCGCACCCAGAGGCACAGTCACAACTGTCATGTGTGTCAACCATTGATGCCTGCAGAAACATAACATACATTGTTTGTGTCTCCCAAAAACAGGTGATGATGGGGACACAGCAGCAGACGCTGAGGAGTCCCAGTCCCAGGCTCAAGAGGATGCGGAGCTCACTGGAGTC
This sequence comes from Calotriton arnoldi, assembly GCA_963921515.1. Classification (NCBI taxonomy): domain Eukaryota; kingdom Metazoa; phylum Chordata; class Amphibia; order Caudata; family Salamandridae; genus Calotriton; species Calotriton arnoldi. Next base: position 435,582 of record CAWUFW010011620.1, on the reverse strand, counting down.
GTACAGCCTCTGTCCTCCTCGGACGATGAAGACCAACCTGGCACATCCGGTGCAAGTCAACATGCAGCACCAGCAGGACCACCAGCTGCAGCACCAGCAGGACCACCAGCTGCACCCCTGCACCCACCCCTCCAACGACTGTCACCACAAATACCATCCATGCCGACATGGACAGAACAAGGAGCAACACCAGCACAGGGACCCTGGACCAACCTGGGGCCATGGACACCACCACCACCACCAACCCCCAAGGTGGACCAGGGTTATCTGTGCGTGCCACTGCACACACTGCACATGTCAGCAGGGTTGGTGGGAGGGGTGGGAGACAGAGGTCGCTGCTTGCAGACGTTGCTGGTGTGCATGATGACCCACAACTGGTACGCATAGCTGATGCGTACCAGTCCAGCACCGGAGAGCTCAGCCAGGTAGTGGGGCTCCTCAGAGACATGAAACAGCAGCAGGCTGCCCATCATGCCCGCTGGACTCCCACATGTCCCACGTGGAGTCACACATGTCCCGCGTGGACTCACACATGTCCCGCGTGGAGTCCAAGTGGGATGCACTGCATGAGATGACGGCGGTGCACAGGGACATTTTACAATGCCTCCGCCAGATGAACAGCAACCAGTCCACACCTCCCTGTGTGCCAACAACATCTGGTGCCGAACAAACTGCAACTGCCACAGGGAGGGAGGAGGACTCTGGCGGAGAGTCCCCTGCACCGCAGCAGCCTGTACTTGAGGGCCCCCCAAGAAGAGGGGTCGTCCGAGGAGGGAAAAGTGAGAGGCCGATGGCCAAGCGCAACTCCCAGGAAGCCTGAACCTGTTCTGGATGTTCGCCTTTGTGCACAGACTGTTCACCCTGTTGACGGCAACACTACTCCCACACATTGCATGGGGAGTACAAGTTGGACCAATGTGTCAGACAACTGTGGCCCCGATACTGGGGATCCTGTCTACCAGGACATTCAATTCACCTAGGAACTTCGGATTGCAAGATTTATGTACAGCACTACCCATCCTATGCACTATTAACACAAATGTATCACAATAAACACACTAATACACCATACTTGCCTCTGTCGTGATTCCAACGTGGGTGCTGTTATGGGGATGATGAACTGCAAAATTACACTGTGTATGCGAACTGCAACAGCAAGGACAACACAGGCATGTGAGTAAAGGCAACGTGACACATATGAGGGAGACACACCACCAGGGCTACACAACACATACACACCCTAGGCCATCTGACTCATTGCCTACACTGATGTTGCCAGGGAAGACGGTGCAATGCACAGACACCACACCCATTCCCAGTTGTAGTCAAGTAGCCCACAGGTGCAGTAAGCAAATGGCAGTCAAATGTGTGACCACAGACAACGCACATCACAAAGTGAAGCACAGGTTTATTACACAGTTGCAACATGTCGTAACCACTACAGATGCAAGGTAATCCCACCTGGCAGCGGGCACACAGTCAACAACTGTAGACGGAAGGAAGTCCATGGGTGTGGCGCACATCACCTGTAGGGACACAACAGCTACAGCCTGGATGTGCAATCACGTCGTCGGTGGACACAGTTGACCAAACGAATCTGAAAGTACCCTGTGAAGGACAGAAATGACACACAGTCAAAAGCAATGGAGTACAGGACAGAACAGCAAAACTCATGCACAATACATGTTACAAGATACCCACCCAGAACCAAGTTAGCATGTCAACACTGTTGGGGAGTACAGGCCACCTGTTAGCACACATCGCAACACACATCCAGTCAAGTAGCCCATGGACACACTCCAACAGCACCAGAGCACCACCCACACATCATGCCAACTCACATCATTGACATGACACCTCAGGATACTCACATTCAGCTAAAGAAGTTGGTGATGAGCTGTGTGCGGACATCAACATCACCATCATCATCATCATCATCATCATTGTCACTGGCATCGTGGTCCAGGCCAGGATCCTCCACAGGTGGCGGATGTTGGTCATTGTCATCCTGGATGAGAGGCAACTCCTTCCGCACTGCCAGGTTGTGGAGCATGCAGCAGACGATGATAATCTTGCACACTTTCGCAGGGGCATATGGGAGGGACCCTCCGGTCTTGTCCAGGCAGCGGAAGCAGCTCTTCAGGAGACCAAATGTCCGCTCAATCACTCTCCTGGTCCGACCATGTGCCTCATTGTAGCGCATCTGGGCTGGTGTCACAGGGTTCCTGAGGGGTGTCAGCAACCACGGCATGTTGGGGTATCCCGAGTCACCTATGGACAGACAAGTGCACATTAGCTGACTTGGAAAAGTGGGCGGAATACTACAGATCAGATCATACACAATGGCACAAAGTCAGTACACACCGACAAGCCAGGCACGCTGGTTCTGCATCTGTGCCATCATCCTGGGGATGCGACTACTCCTCATCACAAAGGCATCGTGTGCTGAACCAGGGAAACGGGCACACACGTGTGTGATGGTCATGCCTGCAAGACACACCACCAGTGCATTGACCGAGTGGTAGTGCTTGCGGTTCCTGTAGGCCTGCTCCTGGGCCTGTGGTGGTACCAAAGCCACATGTGTCCCATCAATGGAGCCAATGACATGCGGCATCCTCCCCAGGGCATAAAAGTCACTCTTCACGTCAGTGAGTCGTCGCAGTCTAGGGAAATAGATGTACCGGTTCAGGAATAGCAACATTGCCGCCAAAACATCGCGGAGCACACAGCTCAACATGGTCTGTGACATCCCACCAGCAGTCGCCACAGTATGTTGGAAGGTACCGGTGGCAAAGAAGTGTAGGGCTGCCATCACCTTCACCTTGGGGGTCAGCGCTGTAGGATACGGCCGGCCAGGCTGCAAATGTGGGGACAACTGCACTGCCAAATACTCAATCAGCTGCCTGGTGAAGCGGTACCGTCGGATGCTGTCCCGTTCCACCATCTGAGCCAGGTCTGGGAATGGTCGATGGACAGCAGGAGCCCTGCAGTGCAGAGGAGAAGTAAGCAAGATTGTCAGTCACCCCACATATGCGGCATTGAACACACTCAAGATCCCAACATACATCATTATGAGGCACAACTACATGAAGTGTGCAGTTCCGGAAGGACATGTAAGGTACATACATGGCCAACATCTGTCAACACGGTCCAACAGGTGGCATCAATTAGTCCCAGGTTGGCCCATTGGATATCATGAGGCCGTGTCACAGTTCCCATCTCCTGCTGCCGTGTCACAATAACCCCCACAGTGACATGTGAGGACAGATGTGCCCCAGGCACCACAGCTCAACGACAGGTACATTCCCAGGGACCCTGTATTGCCACATGGACACTGGCATTACATGGAGTATCATGTATACACCACAGCAAAACAACCATGACCCCCACAGGTAGTGGCCCCACTTGCCACGGCAGGACAGACATGGACGTCTGTGACACACACACGCACAACATCAAAGTCCAGGCACACACAACCTGGATGTGGAGACTGTCTCCCATTGTGCACATGAAATCAGAGACATTGTAAACACTACGGGCCTGATTCACAGAACTAACTTACGTCAAAAACGTAAAGTTAGTACTTTTTGGTATTCACAGAATACACTTACTCATTTTGGTATTCACAGAATGAACTTACTCATTTCGGTATTCACAGAAGTTAGTAGTCCTAACTTTAGGACTCCTAAATGCCTTCTGTGAATACCGAAAGTCTTAAACTTAGGATTTTCTCAGTTTAGGAGTAGTAAAGTTAGAGTCCTAACTTTACTACTCCTAAAGTGAGAAAAATCCTAACTTTAAGACTTTCGGTATTCACAGAAGGCATTTAGGAGTCCTAAAGTTAGGAGTCCTAACTTTACTACTCCTAAAGTGAGAAAAATCCTAACTTTAAGACTTTCTAGTATTCACAGAAGGCATTTAGGAGTCCTAAAGTTAGGAGTCCTAACTTTACTACTCCTAAACTGAGAAAAATCCTAAGTTTAAGACTTTCGGTATTCACAGAAGGCATTGTCATAAGGTTTCTGCACATACACAGAGCTATGCACAGGAAAATGGGACCCTGGAATACAGTGGTTTGCCACCATATACCATAGCACCCAAAAACCCCAACCCAACTAGCTTAGCATCCCATTAGCACCCAAGTACTAATGTTTGGACAACCCAGAACACGGTATCTTTATCTCAGGACTCACTGAAGCAAGAACACTCTTTCGCCACTCACTCGTACTTGTCCACAAGGTGCGTAGGAAGAGACACTGGATAGGTTAAAATGTTTATTCCAACTTACGTGCTCTAATGTACAGTACACGTGTCAGTACTAATAGCATAATGCATATTACTAATATAAGCAGCATGGTTACCATTCCATAGAATACAAACGGGGAAAGCATCTCAGAGCTCAGTGGATAAACGTATAAATAACATTACCACCCTCCCCTTGCAGTAAGATAGTTTATTATAAAATAGAAGACCTCTGGGCTTTGACTAGCGAACCCCCATACCTCAGTCTCTAGATGCAGAATTACATCAGCAGGACATCATAGCTCTTCTCACTGAAAGGGATTTCTCCAAGTGTGTTTAAGCGCTAGTAAACCACAGCATTAAAAGCATATCAAATTCTTCATGGCAATTGTACATAATGTTATGTCTGGGTGCGCGAGACTGGCCATATCAGGAAGAACCAAAATACATTGTTATGCGACCTTGTACATGTTTGTGCAGACTGAGCCCAAAAAGGTGAACAACAGAAGATGCAGACAGTGCAAAAGAACTTGGCACGAGCAAAGGGCGAGGCAGGCCCGGCTCAGTGTAACGTGCGCAAAGAAAAGCAGCATGGCAGCCAGGCCTAGGCCAACATAACAAGGCAGGTAACAATCCACAAGACACCCTCCCCTGGACAGTCCGGCGGCCAGGACAGAGGCCCATCAGAGGAGAAAACAGACGTCGGAGCACAGGGAGCGCCCAAACGGCGAATGGCAGGTCAATCCATGAAAGTGAAAGTGCAGAAAAAAGCCATACCCTCCAAGAGTTCATCATTGGAATCGTCAAAAAACATAGATGCCATCCAATCCATGAGTTCAAAAGAGCAGGAATGCTCCTCAGCAAAGGGAGCATCCAGAAGCAATGCGGGACAGCTTGCGTGATAATCGAAACAGCTTCGTTGTAGGAGATCCTGGGCAGCCGCCCAGATATCCCATTGCGCCAAAATCCCCAGTGCAGCCGCACGCGCCATACAGCCAGCAACGGAACAGTCCTGCTCATGGGCCTCTAAGGGACCCATCAACTGAACAAAATCCGGAACAGACAATGACGAATTGGAGAGGCAATAGTCCAGAGTCCAGGTGAAAGGACAGCGGACACAAGTCATCACAGGTTGCACGCAAGTGAAATACGCAAAGCGAAATGAAAGAGTATATGACACGCTCAGTGTCGCCAATGGCAAGACACCAAAACCGGCCAAGAGGCGCTCACGGAGCAGCTGGAGGCGTTCGGGATCGAGCAGGTCCCATCGGGGAGCAGCCATTGCGCAGAAAGCAAATTAAGAGCAAGACACCAGCCGCTAAAGCGAGGATCAATGGGAAACCGCCAAAGACACTGGAAAATATAGAATGTATGAAAGCCGGGATGACACCAAAAATAGTTTGGAAGGAGGACACCAAGCCCGACCCAACGACCTTAAAAAGTGTACTAGGCCTTCAGTGTTAGATGCGTTAAAAATACGATGTATTAACTCCCCAAAATGTTGGGGGAGATTAGTGTTTAAAAGGGCCTGTATTTCACTGTGGGTACTCGCCACCTGGAGAATGAATGTCTCCCGGGCGGACGTGAGCATAACTTCCTCGTTTAATAATAGTGCCTTTATTCTGCTCAGTCTATTGAAATCTGCTTCCATGGTAGGGATGGAAGGCCAAATAGAGATATCAACCTTGCCATGAGGGGGAGGAAAAAGCACATTTTTGCAGCAGACAACCCTGTGCGAAACTGTTACAATGTAAGGAATGCCAGCCTGCAGGCCACAACAGTTTTCGTTATTTAAAAGTAAATAACTACCATTGGAAAGGAGAGTGAAAGTAGGTGAAATAACAGGAGCAGGAATACCTTTCAGCACACAAGCAAGATTAGGAGAGGAAACGCTACATGAGCCATGCAATTTAATGTGTTTACAAATAAGCGAATGACCTATAGTCGAGTCGCAGTACTCCCCCGTGAGAAAGACTTCCTTGCCGTCCCGAAGGCATTTATACATGAAAGGCAAGGACCAGAGTTCATGCAGGAAAGCACTGCCCAATGGCCGGTAACGGCCCACAGGATAATGTTTCATGCACGAGTCAAATTCAAACAAGGAAAATGGTAAAGCTATAACCCCATGGACTAGCCATACAGCAGAATCGAGTTCTGCAACAGAGAACGGCAATGGATCCACCTTTTCGATATGTAATAGAGTGTAAGTTGCATCCTTCATGGACATAAATTGCTGTTTGTCAGTTAAGTTAAAAGGTAGAAATAATGCAGAGGTGTTCAAGAAATGCCAAGGCACTTTACCTAACTTAAGTGTTTGTAAAGTCCATGCAAACTGCATAACTGAGCGCAATTGATTCTGACCATGATATAACACAGAAACATCATCTTGTACAATATCAACAACAGAGGACACAATATTCTCTAAAGTGTAAATGCGAGAAGACAGGGTATTAATACTATTGTCAACAACAGCAAGCACCTTTTCCATATTTGCTTGATCTATTTCCCGAAGACGGGAAGCAGCTTCCATTTGTGATAGCTTCCAGAGTTCATTATATGTCTCATAAATGAATCTTTTAGGTCGGGGACCACGAGGTCCCAAAACAAAGTCGGACAGATCAATATTGCCTGTAAGGAGGGACAAATGTTGTTTAACAGAATCAAGGGACGAATGTTGAAGCCATTGTTTGCATAATTTACCAACAGAATATGTAGTGACAGTACGGGAATCAGTAAATCTCGGATCAGGCCTATCCTGTGTGTAACTAGCTCCTGAGTCGTGAAAACGCATTTGACATGCATTAGATGATATAGGCCATATTAACCAGGGTGACTGAACCAGCTCAGAAACATTAAACGAATTATTTTGTAACATTGCCTGCAGGGACACGAGGGACATATTGAATCGTGAGCTTTCATTTGGAAAACTCGACAGGGATGGTATTGATGGCGTATTCAATTGTTTAGTGGTTGCTAAGCCCCAACATGTAGTCTGATAGATGGAAGCATTTAGGAACATAATTTGGGTAGGGATGAGGCAAGCACGATGCAACGCCTCGGTTCCCTGTACCTGCCATGGCTTGGAGCCCCAAATAGATTTTAAATCCACTGTATTATCCCAGTACTCATAACCACCCACAGCTAAGGCACTTAGAAAGGAACCTGAATAAAGCAATTTGGTGTGTGTCAACATAATTTTCTGAGTTGATGTGTTATTTAGTCTAAAATAATAGGATGCAGGGTTCGACCGATTAAAATCAGTGAAATAATTAAACTTATTTCGAAGAGTTTGAGAGCTACCTGGCAAGGGGTTTGGACAATGTTCCCATTGGGTATAGTTAACAGTACTACGCAGGGCACTGGGCTTATGGAGAAAATGATTACCCCAATGTTGGTAACAATACAAATCGGCATAATTAGCAGAATTCATATATAAATCTTCAGCATTAAAAGATGCATAATATTTTAAATCGGCAAACAATGCTTCAACGGCATGCACATCCCAATCATCAGAATGAATATTATTTTGTACTACATCACCCATTGAAACACGAAGGACATTAGGTACATTAATAATTTCCGTCGGACCATGGATTTGATAGTTCACTGCATCCCATACGATGCCATCAGCAACGGGGAAAGCTGAAATGTTCACAAATGTGTGGTCACGCTTCATGATGTGAGACGAGGAATGAGGAGCCAAAGTTCCAGAAACATAGTCTACAGCAGAGCGTTCAGGTAAATAGTGACCATTAATTAGTAGAAAAAACACTGTGACAAAGCCAATGGACATGAACAAAAATATCAAGAAAAGTACCAACCAGATGTATGTCCAGGGGGAATCAAAAATTGTCTCTAAACCAGGATATAAAAATACTGAACTTGGATGGAACTTTTGAAGATGTGGAATCCGAATCAAAGGAATAACGAGTCGGGCTTAGTGGCGTTGTTGGTTGATGTGCCACCGATTCTGATGCAGGATAAGTATACTCGTCCTCGTTGATATTGGTGGAGAGTTGGGGATCAATCATAGTTTCAGGCAAATCAACCATCTCAATTACAGCATCAGCGATCGTTCGTGCAGATGGACTATGAACATATGTCCGATAAATGGCAGGACAAGAGACCGCTGGTGTGACACTATTCAGGATCGGCCAGGCGCTGTAGCTTGACATTTTCAACTGAGATGTATCTGTTCTCTTTGCGACCAGGAAGCGGTGGTAAAATGACTGTACGTGTTCCCTTCAGGCCAAGAACTGGAACCGGTGCACGAAAAGAGGGGCCAAATTCTTTTTTGTTTTCAACCTTCTCTCGAACCAGTTCTCCAACTTTCGGAAGCCAGCCGGCTACCGGAATCTGCAACGCAGGATCTGTGGCTGAAGGCAAATGTGTAGTTGCAAGTTTGTCTCGGGCTTCTTGTAAGTCCTGTAACATAGCAGAATGGTTATCTACATCAAACTTGGCGGATTGCGCCGCGATGTCTGGACCCTCAAGGTCAGGCACAAACATTCTTATGCCAAAGAGCATTTCGTATGGGGTCCGCCCACCCAGAGGTCTTCTAGGGAGATTATTAAGTGCACGCTGAACGGTATACAAATGGGCCAGCCAGTTCCTGCCAGTACCTAAAACCCTAGCTGTTAAGGATTGCTTTAAGTCACGGTTCATTCGTTCAACGATAGAGTTGCCCTCAGGCCTATACGGAGACGAAAATTTCACCCGCACCCCAAGCGAAGCCATTGCATCCTTGTAAGCCCTAGAGGCAAACGCTGGACCTTGGTCCGAATGGAAGGTGCCGCATGCGAAAATTCCCACAAAGACACGCAAATCCCTGATTACATTTCGGGCGTCAGCACTCCGTTGTGGCCAGACCCAGAGAAACCGTGTGCACGAGTCCACTGCCACTAAGATGTATTTATAGGCAGTGTCTGATGAGAATGGACCGCAGTGATCCAAGTAAACACACCCAAAGGGTCTGTTAGCAATGCAGAGCGGTGTTTGTGGTGGACGTGTTACCGTGGAAGGCTTAATCTGTTGACAAACGTCGCAAGAAAGCACAAAAGCACGGGTGTCTTTATATAACCCACGCCACCAATAACGCTGCTGCAAGATGGAAACCGTAGCTGACACACCTGCATGAGCAGAAGCCATGCCTTCGTGTGCAGCTGATATCAAGGCACTCCTGCGGTCCGCGTTGGGGATCAGCCGATCTCCAACGTCAGGTATAGTTACATAAGGAACCTGATCGGGACTTAATGTGTAAGAATACTTGGAAGGGAAACCTGTAGGGTAATTATTACCTTCCTTGGTTGCAGCAATAGCTGCTAATATAACAGGGTCTATTTTAGACATGGACCTGGTAACCGCTGCTACTGAACACGTGACTACTGCTGAACGGGCAGCTTCATCTGCCAGATCGTTACCAATAGCGTGTGCGCCCACCCGCTGATGGCCTAAGGTGTGAACCACCTGTGTGAGGGGCAGACGTTGTTGCAATTCTGCCACTCGAACCCAAAGCATTTTATGCTTAATTGTGCTCCCTTTTGCGTCCTTGTAGTCGTTTTTCGACCAGAAAAACAGATTGTCATTGTAAGATTGTACACAGTAAAAGGAATCACATACAATAAGAGTGGTCTCATCCTGAGAAGCGAACTCAAGCGCAAGTAGCAATGCCTGCAGCTCGGCCAATTGTGCGGTACTATCTCCAAGTGTGCGAGTATGCACTACAGAGGATTTGAACGTTCCATTTACAAAGGAACCCGCAACAATAGCACATGCAGCTGAATAAGCGTGCTTGGACCCAGTGGCCGGTTGCGCCGAACCATCGGTGTAGATCACACATTTGTAATCCTCAAGCGGTAGTAAAAACAAAGGAGGAGGATGAACGAATTCATACTGCAAAAACTCCTGAGTCTGAAGAGAAGAATCGAAAACAAAGGTGACGTCTGATGACGTCAAAGATGTAGCCCATTGTATCCAACGGGGATGCATTGCTTTTGAGTTCGGTACACTTGCCTTTGTTACTGCCTCTAGGGCAGGACAGGGTGTTACCACCAGAATCCGCTTTCCCTGTGCCAGTGCGCGTTCTTTCAGAATCGCCATTTGCACTGCAGTCAGAACTTTTTCAACAGATGTAAAGCGCAATTCAGCGGAAGTGTACAGATGTGACTTGTATGCGATAGGTACTGTATCACCTTCATTAAAGGTTAAATAGGTGAATCCCACCGCCCCCGGAATGATTCTAATCACCAGGTTTGTGTGGTTATCACGAGTCAAAAGATATTTAGACTCCAAAAGGTCTGTCTGCAAAGACTGCAGTATTGAGGTATGCTCAGGCAGCCAGCAAGACCTTGAATAAGTTGGTTGTATCAAAGCATACAAAGGCTTGATACGCTGGGCATATTCGGGAATATAAGTACGCCCGAAGTTCAAGAACCCCAGCAAAGACTGAAGTTTCTTCAGAGTATTTGGGGGCACAAATGTGCACATTTTTCCAAGAAATGGGGGCTAAGCCCTTACCTTCGTTATTGAGCTCATAGCCCAAGAACAGAACGGTAAATTCAGCAATGTGTGACTTAGCAAAGTTAAATTTGTAACCCTGCTCCGCGAATTCAAGAATAATGCGGTCCACACGGGACAAATGCTGAAATAACTCGTCGTCCGTCAGATAGATGTCATCTACGTACGAACATGCGTCTTGATCAATGTCATTTAACAAAGAAACAACACGGGCGGCGAATATACCCGGACTATTTTTATAGCCCATGGGTAATCGCCGGAACTGGAATAATTTACCACCGGATGTGAATGCGGTCCATTGACCACTCTCCGGGGCTAGGTTGTGCGTGTAGAAACCGTTTGAAAGGTCAAGTGTCGTTTTGTATTTTTTACGAACAAGACTGTCTACAAGCGCAGAACTGTGTGTATTTTGCACCGCAAAGTTCCGACAATGAGTATTTAAATGCCGGTAATCCAAAACTAAGCGGTACGATCCATCGGGTTTAGAAACCACGAAAAGGGGATTGTTCATAGGTGATACGCATGGTTCAATTACTCCCTGATATTCCAACTGTGTCAGAATTTCGGAGACGGGGCCTTTTGCCTGCCGTTTGATGGGATATTGGGGTTGTGGCTGCGGTAGTGACCGCAAAGGTATTGCATGAGGAGGTGATTCTTCATCCCATCCCACATGGTTGCGGTATAACGCTGGTGCCAGGTACACAGCCCACTCAGCTGCAAGTGCTTCAGCTTTGTCTTTTGGGACATGCCTTGAGAAGCTTGGAAGGATTACCTCCTCTCCTTTATGTGCAGCTAAAACGAATGGGGGTGGCCAATCCACCTCTGCTAACAAAATGTCATATGAAGAGGTTAGATTTTCCCAAAAATCCCTTTTATTTCACGCGGTATATCACCTTCGATTTGTATGACTATATTATGTAGTCTGTCAGGGGGTGCCACTCTCGTGTCAGCTGTCTCTACTGTAACGAATGTTTCAGTTGCTGTCGCCTCCATATGAGGACGTAGCGCCTCCCGCACTATGGTAACTTCCGCGGCGCTGTCTAGGAGGGTCACTGCCCACGTCCAATTCTGGAGTCTCGTTCTCACGGTCTGAGGCATATTTCGCTGTAACAGCGGCAACCTTTTTCTTCTGAAATTGCGGTCGAGGAAGATGAAAATCTTCTGCTTTCCCTCTGACTTGTTGTCGAGGTTGGTCTCGCTCCTGGGGAGCCTCTCGGCCCCTTCCTCTATCTTGCCGTCCTCCTCCACCAGCCTGTGACGACGTCTGGGCCTGTGAAGAACGAGGAGAACGCGTATCAGAGCTCTGAAACCTTTCTGGTGATTTAATCCTTGACCTATCACGTAAATCATAAGTACGTTCAGAAGAAACCGAAACTGGGGAAGCGCCTCTCGACCCCGGCTTCTTTTGTTGCTTACCCTGTTTTTTCTGTCTCCAACTCTTTTTAGTGAAGACTGGTTTATCATCTTTCTCAGATGCACTTTTTGTTTGTATAGCTTGTGTTTGCGATTGAGTTTGCATTTTTACAAAAGGCTTGTTGCCTAGGCTATTTCTTCCAATTGTTTTATAAGCCCGGGCTATTATTTTCGGTAATTCGCGAGGCCTGTCCAACTCTGGGACCAAAGCCAAAGCATTCGCTACTTGAAAGTTCATAGCATCGCCCTTGACATTTCCAAGGATCAGCTCAGCTACTACATCAAACACTCCCACTAGTCTCATCCCTAATTCCACAGCCGCTTCAGGGCCATGTTCATCCTGTACTTTTTAATTACAGAGGGTAGAACCGTCATGGAAGGAGTTCCAAAACATTTTGAATAAACTGCTGCGAATACCTTACCCCAGTTTTCACATGATGTCAAATCGGGGATTATGTCTTTTGGCAAACTTATCGTAAGGATGCGATGTTTATCCACTGGGGACGTATGTGGAAACACCGCTTCTATCTGATCGAACTTTTCGGCAAGCCAATAAGGATAGTCGTCCTTATTTTGTGGACGTTTGCCCATCACAGAATTTACCATGACAGGACTTATAGTCACTCCAGCTGCAATAGCTGGTTGGCCTGCGACTACAGGAGCAGCTCCATGGAGGCTACCTGTAACGTATGTCACTAGGGCTCGATGCACTCGTACCAATTCGGTATGCATAGTGCGCAGTTCCGCAAGCGGTAATGCCAGATAATTCGGATGTGGGGTATACCCGGCCAATACAGGCCAAGTGGCCCCTGAATTGATAAGGGGCCTAAACGAACTGCGGTAGTTGGTTGTGGTAGGGCGCCATTGAACCAAACACGGTGCTGCCAAGCCGTGAGAGGCACTTCAAGAACAGTATAGGGTCGATAGGCAGCAGGAACAGCGGTGGGCTTATATTCATGAAACAGCTTATCACCTGCATCCACCGCTTCAAAAGTGATCCAAGTGTAAAACACTTCAAAGTGATAAGCCGCATCGGCTTGAACCACAAAGACCAACTCGACCCCTGTATCGGGCACTCCATACACAGCTAAGTGGTCTCGGAGTGCTCTCGACTATGTGCAGCTATCGCCACACCAGCCATGACCAAACAATTATATTCGACAACCTAACAGGGAGCACAAAAATGGGTCTATTAACTAACCTTTTTAATAATATCAAGCTTGAAAGAACCTATAAAACATTCAATATAGGAGGTATCACCGTCACATACGCCTCCGGAAGCGTACGCGAGGGGTTTATGGACAAGCACAAGTACTACTCAAGCGTCTCGCAGATAAGCTGCCCCACGGTGGTCGCGCCATGTCATAAGGTTTCTGCACATACACAGAGCTATGCACAGGAAAATGGGACCCTGGAATACAGTGGTTTGCCACCATATACCATAGCACCCAAAAACCCCAACCCAACTAGCTTAGCATCCCATTAGCACCCAAGTACTAATGTTTGGACAACCCAGAACACGGTATCTTTATCTCAGGACTCACTGAAGCAAGAACACTCTTTCGCCACTCACTCGTACTTGTCCACAAGGTGCGTAGGAAGAGACACTGGATAGGTTAAAATGTTTATTCCAACTTACGTGCTCTAATGTACAGTACACGTGTCAGTACTAATAGCATAATGCATATTACTAATATAAGCAGCATGGTTACCATTCCATAGAATACAAACGGGGAAAGCATCTCAGAGCTCAGTGGATAAACGTATAAATAACATTACCACCCTCCCCTTGCAGTAAGATAGTTTATTATAAAATAGAAGACCTCTGGGCTTTGACTAGCGAACCCCCATACCTCAGTCTCTAGATGCAGAATTACATCAGCAGGACATCATAGCTCTTCTCACTGAAAGGGATTTCTCCAAGTGTGTTTAAGCGCTAGTAAACCACAGCATTAAAAGCATATCAAATTCTTCATGGCAATTGTACATAATGTTATGTCTGGGTGCGCGAGACTGGCCATATCAGGAAGAACCAAAATACATTGTTATGCGACCTTGTACATGTTTGTGCAGACTGAGCCCAAAAAGGTGAACAACAGAAGATGCAGACAGTGCAAAAGAACTTGGCACGAGCAAAGGGCGAGGCAGGCCCGGCTCAGTGTAACGTGCGCAAAGAAAAGCAGCATGGCAGCCAGGCCTAGGCCAACATAACAAGGCAGGTAACAATCCACAAGACAGCATTTAGGAGTCCTAAAGTTAGGACTACTAACTTCTGTGAATACCGAAATGAGTAAGTTCGTTCTGTGAATACCAAAATGAGTAAGTGTATTCTGTGAATACCAAAAAGTACTAACTTTACGTTTTTGACGTAAGTTAGTTCTGTGAATCAGGCCCTACATGCACAAAGACTGTGGAGGACCATCACTATTGTGCCACTGGGACACCCTGGCTCAAACATACCGTCCCACATGGGACTCACGGGGTATGTGACATGACATACACATACACCACCGTGAAATGTGACCATGGCACATGCACAGATATGAACAGTTGCACATCACAGTGGTCATGTACACGTAACACCCAGGATCCTGTCCCCATGAACACGTGCACAGCCTGGGGGTGGCTGCCCACAGGTGACACCCACAGGACAACATGTACACCAACATACACACAATAGGAAATGCAGCCTTACATGCCTTATGATAAAGTTTGGACAGGCTGCCGTGATGTAGGTGTGCCCCTCACTCCCTGGGAGCTATCTGTGGCTGGCATATGTCCATCTGAGACAGGCATGCTGACATATGCCAGTCACATGTACAGTGATGCGTTGTACTGCAATGGACCGATCGGTGCCCCGGCCGGCCCATTGCATTCAATGTGTCGGGTACGCGTTGTACCCCTGTACGCGTTGTACTGCAATGGACCGATCGGTGCCTCGGCCGGCCCATTGCATTCAATGTGTGCGGGTACGCGTTGTACCCCTATGCAGCGTTGTACTGCAATGGACTCGATCGGTGCCTCCGGCCCGGCCCATTGCATTCAATGTGTCGGGTACGCGTTGTAACTCCTGTACGCGTTGTACTGCAATGGACCGATCGGTGCCTCCGGCCGGCCCATTGCATTCAATGTGCGGGTACGCGTTGTACCCCTGTACGCGTTGAACTGCAATGGACCGATCGGTGCCTCCGGCGGTCCATTGCATTCAATGTGCGGGTACGCGTTGTACCCCTGCACGCGTTGAACTGCAATGGACCGATCGGATGCCTCGGCCGGCCCATTGCATTCAATGTGTGCGGAGTACGCGTTATGCCCTGCACGCGTTGAACTGCAATGGACCGATCGGTGCCCTCCGGCCGGTCCATTGCATTCAATGTGTGCGGATGCAGCGTTGTACCCTGCACGCGTTGAACTGCAATGGACCGATCGGTGCCTCCGGCCGGCCCATTGCATTCAATGTGTGCGGGATACGCGTTGTACCCTGTACGCGTTGAACTGCAATGGACCGATCGGTGCCTCCGGCCGGTCCATTGCATTCAATGTGTGCGGGTACGCGTTGTACCCTCTGCACGCGTTGTACTGCAATGGACCGATCGGTGCGCTCCGGCCGGCCCATTGCATTCAATGTGTGCGGGTACAGCGTTATACTTCTGTACGCGTTGAACTGCAATGGACCGATCGGTGCCTCCGGCCGGCCCATTGCATTCAATGTGCGCGGGTACGCGTTGTACCCTGTACGCGTTGTACCGCAATGGACCGATCGGTGCGCACCCATTGACAATGGGCTTGCCTGGCAACGGACGCGTGTCGAATTTCGAACGAGTCGGTTGCTGGAAAATCAGTTGGTCACCCACAACAATGTTGCAAAATCATGTATGTCATGAAGTTGAAGATTTGAAGGATGCTGTGGGCGTGTTTTGGTGCTGCTATTCCATGGATTGGCCAGATTCAGAAGATGCAAACGACTTGGACCTATCACTTTGGACACAAGGGACAGTATCTGCCTCTCCAGCACATATATATTGCTGGCTGTTCCCCTGAGAGCTCACTTGCCTGCACTACATGCTCCAGGACGACATCTGCCACTGCACTGCTGCTGTCTCTGCCCCTCTGGACCCTGCAATGGCACGTACTGTGGAGAGAGCCCCAGCCTTCAGCCTTGAAGAGAACCAGGCCCTGCTGGACAGCCTACTTCCACAGTACAGCAAGCTGTATGGGACACCAGGGGAGCAGGTGGGTGTTCTGTGCACTGCCTTTCTGAATGTGCATTTTGTCTGACTAGCAAGGCTGAAAGTCTGCACGCCACAGGCTAGCAGGCTCACTGAGTAGTTGTCACCCCCCATAGTGTGTAGTGACATGCACTGGACAGGTATGGTGCAGTGACAGTGCATTTGAACAAGGTTTTACTTCCCATGCAATGATACCATGTAGTGACGTCTGGCAAACTGTCCATGGGCAGCTTTGCACTGCCTGTGTACATCATGTGCCCCTGTGATTGAGACATGTATATACAACTGTGTCATGCACGGATATGTTGCAAGTGTGGTAATGGCCTTTTCACTTTGTCATCCTGACAGGTTAATGCCCATCGGAAGCAGGAGATCTGGAAGGACATCGTCCGGGCCGTCCGGTCCGTGGGGGTCTACAAGCGCCGGATCCGCAACTGCCAGAAGAGGTGGCAGGACCTCTCGGGCTGGACCCGGAGTATTGCACAGGTCCAGCTGAAGCTGTCGCCTCCTCGCAGGAGGGGCGGAACACGGACCCTGACCCCCACATGCTCCAGATCCTGGCGGTGGTGTTTCCAGACCTGGATGGGCAGCTGAAGGCCAGACAGCAGCAAGGAGGGGTGAGTCAAAGACTGCACTGTGAACTCTGTATTACATGCTTTGTGCCCTCCTCTGGCCTGGTTCAACTGCCACAGTGCAGCAGTCATGTTGTCCAGGAGCCATGTCCCTCTATTGTGCACTGCCCACTGCTCATCTGATACCCAGGTGTGGCCCTTACATTCAGGGAATTGTGTCACTTGGGACTGTCCTTGCAGTTTGCTTCACTAAAGGTGGGGGACAGCATCTGTTTCCCTAACTCTGTTGTGGGCATCATGGGTGGGTCCATTGTTCACACAACGCCTGTGTTTGGACATGTGATCTGCGTGTTGCTTTGATATGCGGTCCACTTGCTGAGCTGAGCCACCACATGTGCCTGGGGTATGTGGCACACGCCATGCAGCGGGTGGGAACAATGTTTGGGCCCCAGGAGTGTGCAGATTACGTGTGTCACACATACATAGCCAGCTATCCACTGTCCAGGGCACATCCCTCATTCATGTGGAGCAGGACAGTCATGCCTACTCCAGGCCATGCAATGCACTCTGTACTCCCACTCCCGTGTATCAGCTGACACATTGTGCACAGTGATTTGACCCCTCAGGTGTCTGCCTCTGTGTCAGTGTGCTGTGGATTAGTTGCCAGGACTGCTGGGGTGTTTCTTGGTAGGGGCTCAGCATGCCCCTGGAGATGTGACCATAGGAGACGATACTTGTGTGTCACATAGGTGTTTGATCAGCTGCCCGTGCAGACTGGGGTATGCGAATGTGAAGTTCAGGCAGCTGTTCCCCATTCACAGCAAATTGTGAGGGGATCAGGTTCAGAGGGTAGTGTCACAGGTCTCCCATATGTCCAATAGGTATGACCTGGACAGATGAGGGTTAAGATGATGTGTTGTGTGGGGGATGTACATGTGCACTTGTGCAGCTCCAGGACTTGCATTCCCCATGACCTACTATTGTGACACAGTGCATAGTGTTGTTGTCTGGCTGCCAAGTCATACATCACTGAGACAGTGATGTATGACTTAGCAGTCATGCCTCTGCCATGGCATGTGTCAACTTATTGGTGGTCCTGCAGGGGAGTGACATGTGCTACATGCACACCATTGTGGCGATGGCTATCAGGACATGGGTGCATCATGGTGTCTGTCGCTGGTATGCATCACATGCATTTCCTATTTGACTCTGGGCATCCCTTTCATCCGGAAACCTGTACTGACTCAGTGGCAAGAGCTGTGATGTGTGCATGTCCACATGCCACACCGTGTCCTCTGCACTGTCCAACTACTGTGTACTTGGTGCATGTGTCCACACTGGGGTGTTGCAATCCAACAGACACCAGACAGATGGGTGCAAGGTCATGTGGGATGTGAGTGCCATGCTTGGCATCAGACTGACAATTGGCTTCTCCTGTTCAGTTAGGGCACTTTTAGCAATGTACAACTAATGATGCCAGGGCTTGCTCTGTAATGTGCTGTGCTCACAGTGGTGTGTGCGTTTGGTGCAGGTGACTGATGTCTGTCTGTTTCCCATTGTTTGCAGATACATCCACGGCCACGGAGGGGACAGCTCCACGGACCAGGAGGAGCCAGAGAGCCAGACTGGGTCAGCAGCCGAGGAGTGGTCGGAGGGACCCAGTGGCACGGAGGGCGAGGGGAGCCACACCGAGGAGTCCTCAGCACCATCCACCTCAGCTGAGGACCAGAGCAACTCGGAGGATGACTCCCTTGTGGAGGCGGGTGTCAGCAGCCACCACACCCCAGCTAGTGTTGCTGTCCCCGCCACCACCAGCACCACCACCGCCCTCCCATCGGCTCCCATTCCCCAGGTCCGTGGAGGCTCCCATGTTCGGGAGCGTGTCTCCTTTGGGCCAGGCACCGCACCCCTGCCCCTGTGTCCCCTGCTGCCCTGAGTGAGGAGTCTGTGTACCTCCTTCGCCAGCTCCATGTAGGGCAGACAGCCATGCTGAGTGTCCTCCATGCGCACACCGCACTGTTGACTCAGCTGGTGTCGTTCATGGAGGGCATCTCATCGGGCATGTCTGACCTACAGAGGGGCAATAGGTCCATGGACTCCTCCCTGACGGCAGCAGTGTCCCTCCTCAGACAGTCCCTCACCCCTCCTGCCTCTGCTCCATCCACACTCCCCAGCACCTTACCCGTCCCAAGCACACACACACCGGCACAGGCACACACCAGCACACACACGTCCAGCACACAGACACACACGCCACAAACAAAACGCACACGCACGCACAGTCAGGGGACTGAAACCAGACTCACAGGGGATGGGGCCCTGGTACACACACACACATCCACGGGCACTGCGCAGTCCTCAGTTGCCTCTCCCTCCAAAGCACCCTCCCTTGCCTCACCTGCAACCCCAAAGACCCAGCGCCTCTTCCTCAGTGACCTCGGCCTCTTCCCCTCCGATCCAGCTGCTCCAGCATCCAGGGTGAAGAGGAAGCCCCCCCACACGGAGCAGAGTGCCCCTCGCCCCCGGACACCCTCCCCCAGGCGCAGACAGACTGAGGCCCCCACCCGCAAGTCAGCCCAGAGTGCTAAGAGCAAGACCCCGCCGCCGCCCTGCAGCTCAAGCACCAGGTCTCCTTCCTACATCCCTCAGGCCCCCACTCCACAGGTGCCCCCACCACACCCTGCCCCAGGTTCCCCCACCCACAGATATACCATCCCCAAGAGGCTCCGGCCTTCTCCCCCTGCCACTTGCTCTCCCGGCACCACACCCCCCGCTGCGCTTGTCTGTGCCACTGATGTGGTGAGGGTGTCCTCCCCCTCTGTCCAGCCCACCTTGCCTGTTCCCCATTCTCCTCCCCTGGTGGTAGGCACTGCAGTGGAGTCCACTACCACCCTGTCTGACTTGGGCACTGCAGTGGCGGACCTGTCCACTCTATCTGCAGGGTCCACTGCAGTCGTGCCGGCACCCACAACATCTGAGCCATGCCCCCCAGTTGTGCCGGCACACACCATGTCAGACACCTCCACTGCAGTTGTCAGTGGCTCTCCAGCACCCACCACCCCTTCCCTGCTTCCTCCTGGTGAGCCCTGATCCTGTCCCTGCGGTGCCTGGCCTACCCCCTGGTTGCCCCTCCTAGTGGATTGTCCCTGGTTTTGTGCAGGCATGTGTAGGGTGGCATCTGCCACTGTCACCCACTTGTGACTTTGTTGATGGACTGGCCATTGGCCTTTGTTTATGTTCTACCGGACTTCTACTTTTAATGCCACATATGCTGAATAAAGCAACTTTCTGTTCTCTAGTGCTTTTGCTTCTGATGTACATGATGTTGATGATGCTAACCATGCCCTTGCTGCAGTGATGGTGATATTTGGTCTCATGATAATGAAGTGTTACTGTGCAGGAACCCATGTGGTCCAGGGGGAATGTGTCCTATCCTGTGGTGTATCCATGTCATCCATAGCAGCATCTGAGGGTGTCATGTGTTCAGTATTTGGCAATGGGATTTCCTACTTAGATTGGCTATTTCACATCTGTGGCTTCCACCCCTGCACATCTGTTGTGCCTGCCATTGTTCAATTCGTCTACTTCCCTGACCGTGTGGCCATCTCCAGTGGACATGCAGGTTTGGGCATCAATGGGGAAGGACTCATCTGTGTTGTCAGTGCAACATTGCTATACAAGTGTGTTGGATCTGTGCTGATGATTCCGTTGGCACTTCCATGACCAGGCTGATGTGACGGGAGCCCTCATTTGGTGCTAATTGTTGATTGTGTGACCAAGTGCTCAGCTGACATGATGGGGCCCTACTGAGGCAACATATGGCACAGCTTTCCTCACACAGGAGTGGAGTCCCCTCATGGCAGTGTGTACTCCTGTGACATTGCCTGCGCCCAAGGTGTGTGTTGTATGTGCATGTCTGTGTGTTCACTTCCGTTTAGCTGTGCATGCTGTGATCCCTAGTGTTGTACCTGTTTGTGATGCTAGCTGAGTTGAGCTATGTTCCCCAAAGTCTTCTCCCTGGGTTCTCTGTGATGTGGGTGCATGGCACATTACTGGTCATCAGGGTGTCACCCATAGGTGTGCTTGCTGTCAGGGCTGAGTTTGTGTGCAGACGCAGATGGGTCACAGTCAGGTTTCCCTTGGCACTTGTTGTTTGCCCCTGTCATGTGATTTCCAGTTTGTGTTATCTTTCAGTGATTGTGACACGTTGTGTGTGTGACTGCTGGCACTCCTCAGGGTCCGGGCTGCAATGTTGGTTGTTGTCTATGTGTGTTCTTTGTGGGTGACCTTGGCTTCTTCATTGGTGTGTGACTGTGGCTGTGATCCCATTGGTTGGTGTGGTATTGCCGTCATGTCCATGTACAGCGTAGTGTGCAGTGTGTCAGACATTCAGGAGTCTTGTTGAGTCTCCATGTGTGATGTGTTTCTGCACCTTGGTTCCCACCCACCACCCTGGAATAGTCATGGGTGCATGTGCAATGTCACCAGTGCATGTGTGCTTCACTGCTGCACATTGTTGGAGGTCGAGGGTGTGGTGTTGAGTGTGTGCAGATGAGAGTTGTTGCCCGGCTAGACCCCTGCCTCCATGTTGGCCTTGGCTTACTGGCCAAGCTGTTTGATTTGTGCTTGTGTAGGTGTGATGGTAGTTAGTTGCTCAGTACACATGACTGTGGTTCACAGTGTGAACCACATTTAGCTTTGTCATCACAGTGGGATTGTAATGCAGCCCAGGGTCACCACATTGTGGGGGCCCTGGGGGTGGTGCTGTGGTGTGTCTGTGTCTTGCTGTGTCAGTTGCTGTCCCTACGTGCCTGTGTGACATGTGTGATTTGTGCTCCCTCTCATCTGACAATGCCTGCTTGCCCACATAGGGATTTGGATCCATGAGTTACCTTTGTGTGGCACTGTATGCACATCTGTATGATTGGTATTCAGGTCTCCTCATGTGTTGTGTGGTTGCCTGGGGACACTGGCACCCCCCTCACCTGTTGTGTATGATGTGCAGTGTGGGTCTGCCTGTTTGTGTTTGTGCATCTGCACCACTGCATTGGCATATCTTGGGTGTGCCATTGGCTGTATGTAGTTTGGTGGGTTTCCCCTGCTGTCCCTGGGACTCCTAGGTCATCGGTCAGCACAATGATCATGGTTTGTGTGTCCCATTGCTGCCATGGTATGGTATCTGTTCACCTCACATCTGCAGTCTCCACAGGGTATCTGCATGTGTGTGCCCATTGGTGCAAATATGTGGGTCTGCATTCTGATGGTCACTTCTGTCATTGTGTCATTGATGATTGTTGACGGTGTCAGCCCCCATGGGTGTTGTTTGTCTGCACATGGCCAAAGGTACGTCTTATTTGCACTGCAGGATTTGGCTCCCCCAATTTATGTTGCAATGGGACACATACACTACTTTGCCACTGATGTGTTTGTTGTTCTGTGACCAGGAATCATCCATGCAGTTTGGCAGTTGCACCTCTTTCTTTGTCAACACTTACCTTTTGGTCACTGTGATGATGGGGGTTTGGACCCCATTGCCACAATGTTCGAAATGTGCTTCAGCTATGGACCCCACACTTACATTTTGGTCACTGTGATGATGGGGGATTGGACCCCATTGCCACAATGTTCGAAATGTGCTTCAGCTATGGACCCCACACTTACATTTTGGTCACTGTGATGATGGGGGTTTGGACCCCATTGCCACAATGTTCAAAATGTGCTTCAGCTATGGACCCCACACTTACCTTTTGGTCACTGTGATGATGGGGGTTTGGACCCCATTGCCACATTGTTCAAAGTGTGCTTCAGCTATGGACCCCACACTTACATTTTGGTCACTGTGATGATGGGGGTTTGGACCCCATTGCCACAATGTTCGAAATGTGCTTCAGCTATGGACCCCACACTTACATTTTGGTCACTGTGATGATGGGGGTTTGGACCCATTGCCACAATGTTCAAAATGTGCTTCAGCTATGGACCCCACACTTACCTTTTGGTCACTGTGATGATGGGGGTTTGGACCCCATTGCCACATTGTTCAAAGTGTGCTTCAGCTATGGACCCCACACTTACATTTTGGTCACTGTGATGATGGGGGTTTGGACCCCATTGCCACAATGGTCATGGCCTGCTTGCATTGTGGGTGCCACACACATATATGTGTGGCACATGTGCTAGGGGGTCACATTGTATGTTCAAAGTCATGTTCGGTGTTGTAGGCATTTGACACAGTCTACACACGCTTGTCATGGTGTTGGGGGATGTCTTCTTCTTGCATTCCCTAGGTTGTGGTGTGCTGGTTGTGTCATGCATTGTCCATCCTATGAGTGGGGGTGGTAGTAGTGGTAGGCATCCAGCCCCCCTGGGTGAGGGTGGTAGTAGTGGTAGGCATCCAGCCCCCTGGCTAAGGGTGGTGGTAGGCATCCAGCCCCCCTGGGTGAGGGTGGTAGTAGTGGTAGGCATCCTGCCCCCTGGCTAAGGGTGGTAGTAGTGGTAGGCATCCTGCCCCCCTGGGTAAGGGTGGTAGTAGTGGTAGGCATCCTGCCCCCCTGGGTGAGGGTGGTAGTGGTGGTAGGCATCCAGCCCACCCTGGCTAAGGGTGGTGGTAGGCATCCAGCCCCCCTGGGTGAGGGTGGTAGTAGTGGTAGGCATCCTGCCCCCCTGGGTGAGGTTGGTAGTAGTGGTAGGCATCCAGCCCCCTGGCTAAGGGTGGTGGTAGGCATCCAGCCCCCCTGGGTGAGGGTGGTAGTAGTGGTAGGCATCCAGCCCCCCTGGCTAAGGGTGGTGGTAGGCATGCAGCCCCCCTGGGTGAGGGTGGTAGTAGTGGTAGGCATCCTGCCCCCCTGGCTAAGGGTGGTAGTAGTGGTAGGCATCCTGCCCCCTGGGTAAGGGTAGTAGTAGTGGTAGGCATCCTGCCCCCCTGGGTGAGGGTGGTAGTAGTGGTAGGCATCCTGCCCCCCTGGCTAAGGGTGGTAGTAGTGGTAGGCATCCTGCCCCCTGGGTAAGGGTGGTAGTAGTGGTAGGCATCCTGCCCCCCTGGGTGAGGGTG
Organism: Calotriton arnoldi; assembly: GCA_963921515.1. NCBI lineage: Eukaryota > Metazoa > Chordata > Amphibia > Caudata > Salamandridae > Calotriton > Calotriton arnoldi. Next base: position 411,559 of record CAWUFW010011620.1, on the reverse strand, counting down.
GTAGTGGTGGTAGGCATCCAGCCCACCCTGGCTAAGGGTGGTGGTAGGCATCCAGCCCCCTGGGTGAGGGTGGTAGTAGTGGTAGGCATCCTGCCCCCTGGGTGAGGGTGGTAGTAGTGGTAGGCATCCAGCCCCCTGGCTAAGGGTGGTAGTAGTGGTAGGCATCCTGCCCCCTGGGTGAGGGTGGTAGTGGTGGTAGGCATCCAGCCCCCTGGCTAAGGGTGGTAGTAGTGGTAGGCATCCTGCCCCCTGGCTAAGGGTGGTAGTAGTGGTAGGCATCCAGCCCCCCTGGGTGAGGGTGGTAGTAGTGGTAGGCATCCTGCCCCCTGGCTAAGGGTGGTAGTAGTGGTAGGCATCCTGCCCCCCTGGCTAAGGGTGGTAGTAGTGGTAGGCATCCAGCCCCCCTGGGTGAGGGTGGTAGTAGTGGTAGGCATCCTGCCCCCTGGCTAAGGGTGGTAGTAGTGGTAGGCATCTGCCCCCCTGGGTAAGGGTGGTAGCAGTGGTAGGCATCCTGCCCCCTGGGTGAGGGTGGTAGTGGTGGTAGGCATCCAGCCCCCTGGCTAAGGGTGGTGGTAGGCATCCAGCCCCCCTGGGTGAGGGTGGTAGTAGTGGTAGGCATCCAGCCCCCTGGGTAGGGGTGGTGGTGCGCATTCAGGCCCCTGTGTGCATATGTGGCATTGGTGATGGGCATCCCGCCCCTATGGTGCTGCTGTTGCTGGTGTAAGTATATTCTGCATCCCTCTGTGTGTGTGTGATGTGTCGTGTACGTGTTGTATGTGTTTTGTGGTTGGTGTCTGGCTTACCTTCTGCGCCGTACGCGTCCGTGCCTGTTCCGGTAGTAAATGTAGAATATTGGTATGATCGGGACGAAGGGATTCATGGTTGGTTCGTGTCGTTCGTCCTTCTCGTTGCTTCGCGTGCGTCCTCGTCGCCGCCTCGTCCTCGTCGCTTCGCCGTCGTCCTCGTCGCTGCCGTGTTCGTCTCGGAGCCGTGGATCGTGTTGTGGCGCGAATCGGAGCTTATGTGCGCCTCTCCCGGATGCTTTGACGTGCCGTGCGTAGCGACGGGTTCGGCGCGTACGGAAGCGCATCGTACTCATTCGGCCGGACGGAGCTGCATTTTCCCTTCCGTGCGACTCGATTCAGCGTTTCCGGATTCGCCTCGGTCGGGGAACAGGACCTGGTTTTTGTGAGTACGGCTCGGCCGGATTCTTTGCTGTTGTGCGCATCGTACTTACTCGTTCGGTGTGCTGTACGGATCGGTCGGGAAACAGGCTTTCGCATGGCTTTTTTCCCGACCGAATGGTGTTGGGTGCGCCTCCGACCGAGATCGGAATCGACCCCTAAATTGGGGTAGGTGCTGAACAGTAACATCAACAAATTACTATTACCACTACAGTCTATAATAAATGATAGTAGGTGCTGTACACTAAGGGGCCGATTCCGATCTCGGCCGGTAGGGCACCGAATCGGATTCGGCTTAACCGGATCCGATTCGGAGCCCTCTTTCCTGACCGATTCGTACGTGCGTCCGGCCGAGCGAGTACGATGCGAGCGCACGCGAAATCGCCGACCGACTTGTTCGCGGGTCCGAACCGTTCCGACCGACTCGCACGGACACGACACGCACCGCGCAATGGAGACTTTCCCCGGCCGGGCAAGTACGATGCGCGCCTCGAGCAGTCCGACCGACTCGCGCCGTCCGGCTCGAAAGAGCAGTCGGAGCCGGACTTTGGGGGTCCGTGTCGGACCCCCCTGTATGCGTAGCCGCGCGAGTCGCATCGAGGCGTACCCGCTGTAGGGGGCGCCCTTGTTCGCCTCGCACCCATTGAGTCAATGGGAGCCCGTGTACGCGTTGTACGTCCGGCTCCCATTGACTTCAATGGGAGTCCGACCGACTCGAGTCCGATTGCATGCGTGCGCATCGTACTCGTTCGGTCGGACTGCCAGAGTCCGATTCGGTCGGAAATCTCTCCGGGTCCGGCTCGGTCGGAGTGATTTCCGGCCTGAATCGGAATCGGCCCCTAAACCTAAATAATTTACTATTCCCACTCCACTCTATATGAATTTGGGGTAGATGCTGGACAGTAACATAAATAATATACTATTCCCACTCCAGTCTATAATAAATTAGGGTAGGTGCTGGACAGTAAACATAAATAATTAACTATTCCCACTACACTATAAATTTAAATAAACTATATACTAATAACTAAACATTATCAATTACATCCCCCAAAAACTATTTTTTTATAATAACTGCCCAACATTATCCCCTATAAACACAAAAAGCCACTGCTAAAAATAAAATTCAAATTTAAGATTCTATTAACTTATTTATTTTTCTATAAAATCTAAATTTTACGATTTTTGTAATAATCTTTAATTAAAAATATATATTTTTAAAGCACTCCCCATCCTTATCACCTAAAAACCCAACATCCCACTGCTAAAAATATTTATCAAATTTAGGAGGTCATTACGATGGCGGATGGAAAAAAAACCGACCGCCATGGTAGCGGGAAAACATCGCCCGCCGCTACCGTGGGAAAACCGACGGCTAGATTAGGATCCTCGGCGGTAAAACTCCAACCGCAGCGGAAAGGAGACCCGAGAATCCGCCGTACGCCTGCGGAAAGGGCCCAAACCCGTCCGCGGCGGTCGGTTTCGCTGCGGAAACAGGCCAAACGCCCGCAACCACAGCGGAGACACCGCCATCAAAATTATGATATTCCCGACATCCCCGCGGTGCAGTGCGCTGTTTCCGACCGCCGCGGTCGACAACATTGAAGAATCAGTGAGACGGCGGAAGCGCCATAGCCGAGCCACCACTGCGGACGCTCCGTTAAAAAAATGGCGGTCGCTAGAAAAACACACAACATGGCCACAAAGTGCACCAACCATACAAGGCATGCACCCAAAAATAGCTAACACAGCCCAAAGACACCCCCCATGGGAAACTCCAAAACTACAAATCCCAGGTACACACACACACCACACCTGCAACCAATACCCCATCCTGACACACCCACAGACACCAGTATAAATCCAGCCCCCAACAGACCACAATCCTTTGCAAAACTCCACAACTGAGGGGACATCCACCACAGATGACAGGAGAGGCAAATCTGCACAACACACACACATCACCACCACCACTTCCACACCTGCACCTCTAACACCTTTGCACAGCACACACCATACACATCACAACCACCACTACCACTCCCAAACCTGCACCCTAAACACCTTGACACATCACACACCATGTCACCACAGAGAATGCCCAAATTCAGTGAGAGTGAGTTGAGGGTCATGGTCGATGAGATAATCAGGGTAGAACCACAATTGTTTGGTAACCAGGTCCAACAGACACCACTAGCAACAAGGACGCAAATGTGGAGAAGGATAGTAGAGAAGGTCAATGCAGTAGGGACCGTGCCACGCAACAGAGATGAAAACGTGAAGAGGTGGCATGATCTGAAGGCAGTGGTCAAAAAGAAGAGAGCCAAGAACCATGAGCTGGCTCGCAGGACAGGCAGTGGCCCTCCTGTTCCACTCAAAACATTCACTGAATGGGAGGAGAAGGTGCTTGGCATTCTACATCCAGAGAGTCTCTCAGGAATACCCGGGGAGTGGAGGCTGGTAAGTACAAACAAATGCCTAACATCACACAAATGTACTGTCTTGCACTATTACAAAATAATACCTCCTAGGTACAAATTCATTCATGTGCACAACACTCCCCCAACACATCTCTCACAGATACAACAGACACTCCCCCTGAAGCCCCCAAAGGTAGTTAGCAACATCACCATGGGTACATGTGTACATGCTGCCAGCACTACAACTCCCACCAGGCCCCCTTGTCCCACAGCTGAGCAGGATGTAGCCCTCCCCTCACCCAGAAGCAAGCCTCAGCCATTGTGTGCTACACCCTCACCTAAAAGGTAGGTAGCCATCTTCACAGGGTGGTGGGTGGGTGTTTGGGAGGCCTGCACTACAACTCCCACCAGGCCCCCTTGTCCCACAGCTGAGCTGGATGGAGCACTGCCCCCACCCAGAAGCATGCCTCAGCCATTGTGTGCTACACCCTCACCTAACAGGTAGGTAGCCATCTTTACCGGGAGGTGGGTGGGTGTTTGGGAGGCCTGCACTACAACTCCCACCAGGCCCCCTTGTCCCACAGCTGAGCAGGATGGAGCACTGCCCCCACCCAGAAGCATGCCTCAGCCATTGTGTGCTACACCCTCACCTAACAGGTAGGTAGCCATCTTTACCGGGAGGTGGGTGGGTGTTTGGGAGGCCTGCACTACAACTCCCACCAGGCCCCCTTGTCCCACAGCTGAGCAGGATGGAGCACTGCCCCTGTCGTAGGGATTCTGCACACACACAGAGCTATGCACAGGATAATAGGACCTCGGAATATAGTGGTGAGCCAAACATAAACCTTAGCACCTAAAACCCCAACCCAACTAGCCTTAGCGTCCCATTAGCAACAATGTACCAATGATTAGACAACCCAGAACACGGTATCTCTCTCTCTCAGGACTCGCAGTAGTAAGAACACCCTTTCGTCACTCACTCATACTTGTCCACAACCGGCGTAAGGAGAGACACAGTATAGGTCAAAATGTTTATTTCAACATACGTGCTCTAAGATACAGTACACGTGACAGTACTATCAGCATAATGCATAAGAATAATATAATCAGCATAGTTACAACTCCATAGAATACTAACGGGGAAAGCATTTCACAAAACAGTGGATAGAGGGCTGTATGGCCTTACCACCCTCCCCGTGCTATTAGCTTGTTTATTAGGATAATAGAAGACCTCTGGGCTTTGACAAGCGAACCCCCATACCTCAGTCTCTAGATGCAAGCACTACATCAGCAGACAATCACAGCTCTTCTCTCTGGAAAGGATTTCTTCAAGTCCCTCTCCAGAGGGAAAAACGCAATAATAAAAGCCCACCAATTTCCCCATGGCAGCTGTACATAGTGTTATGTCTAGGTGTGAGGGACTGGCCATATCAGCAAGAACCAGGGACATGTTTTTCGACCTTGTAACTGTTGTTCAGACCGAGCCCAAAGGAAACAGGAGAAAAGGTGAGAAACAGAAAACGCAGACAGTTGTAGAATAACTTGGCAGGAGCAGAGGGCGACAGAACAACGGCTAACAGTAACATGCGCAAAGTCATCATGGCAGCCAGGCCTATGCCAACGTATCCAGGCAGGCCAGGAGGCCACAAACCACAAGACACCCTCCCCTGGACAGTCCAGCGGCCAAGATAAAAGACGGAGACAAAGTTCAAAACAGCTGAGCAGAACGGAGGCGGCCACAGTGGGAGGAGCGGAACGCAGCCAGGTATCACAGGGATAGTAAGCGAGGCAGTCCATGGACAGTGAACGGCAAATCAATCCAAAAACGTGGAAGTGCAGAAATATGCTATACCGTCCAAGAGGACATCATTGGAATCGTCAGAAAACGTGGATGCCATCCAGTCCAACAGGTCAAAGCTGCAGGAATGCTCCTCAGAGGACGGAGCATCCAAAAGCAGTGCGGGACAGCTTGCGTGATATTCGATATAGCTCAGTTGTAGGAGATTCTGAGCAGCTGCCCAGATATCCCATTGTGCCAAAATCCCCAGTGCAGCCGCACGCGTCATGCAGCCTGCAACGGAACAGTCCCGTTCATGGGCCTCTAAGGGACCCATCAACCGAACGAAATCCGGAACAGACAACGACGTATTGGAGAGGCAATAATCCATGGCCCAGGTGAAAGGGCAGCAAATGCAAGACATCACAGGTTGCACGCAAGTGAAACACGCAAAGCGAAAAGAAAGGGTATAGGACACACTCAGTGTCGCCAACGGCAGAACTCCGAAACCAGATAAAATGCGCTCACGGAGTAGCAGTAGGCGTCCGGGGTCGAGGAGGGCCCATTGGGGAGCAGCCATTGTGAAGGAAGCAGATCAACAGCAGTATACCATCCGCCAAAGCAAGGATTAATGGAAAGCCACCAAAGACACTGGAAAAAATAGAATGAATAAACGCCGGTATCACACCAAAAATAGTTTGGAAAGAGGACACCAGGCCGGACCCCACCACTTTAAAAAAATGCATGAGACCTTCGGTGTTAGATGCGTTAAAAATACGGTGAATTAATTCACCGAAATGTTGTGGGAGGTCAGTGTTCAAAGGGGCCTGTATTTCACTGTGGGTACTTGCCACCTGGAGAACAAATGTCTCCCGGGCGGAAGTGAGCATAACCTCCTCGTTCAATAATAGCGCCTTTATTCTGCTCAGTTTATTGAAATCCGCCTCCATAGTAGGAATGGAAGGCCAAATAGAATTATCTACGATGTCGTGAGGGGGAGGAAATAGCACATTCTTGCAGCAGACAACCCTGTGCGATACAATAACAATATAAGGGATGCCGGCCTGCATACCACAGCAATAGTCGTTATTTAAAAGCAAATAGCTACCATTTGTAAGCAAAGTAAAGGTAGGAGAAATAGTAGGAGCAGGAATGCCCTTCAACACACAAGCCAGATTCGGAGCGGAAACGTTACAAGCTCCGTGCAATTTAATATGTTTACAAACAAGGGAATGACCCACTGTAGAATCGCATGACTCCCCGTGAGAAAAACTTCCTTGTCATCCCTAAGGCATTTATACATAAAGGGAGGGACCAGAGTTCATGCAGGAAGGCACTACCCAAAGGCTGGAAACGGCCCACAGGAAAATGTTTCATGCATGAACTAAATTCAAACAAGGAAAAAGGCAATGCGATAACCCCATGAACTAGCCACACAGCGGAATCTATTTCCGCCACAGAGAATGGTAATGGTTCCATTTTTTCGATATGTAGCAGAGTGTAAACTGCATCTTTCATGGACATGAACTGCTGTTTGTCAGTTAAATTAAAGGGCAGAAATAAGGCAGTGGTGTTCAGAAGGTGCCAAGGAACCTTACCCAACTTAAGTGTTTGCAAAGTCCACGCAAATTGCATAACTGAACGTAATTGATTTTGACCATGATACAACATAGAAACATCATCTTGTACAATATCAACAACAGAGGACACAATATTTTCCAACGTATAAATGCGGGAAGACAGGGTATTAATGCTATTGTCAACAACAGCAAGCACCTTTTCCAAATTTGCTTGGTCTATTTCCCGTAAACGGGAAGCAGCCTCCATTTGCGATAGCTTCCAGAGTTCATTATAAGCCTCATAAATGAACCTCTTTGGTCGTGGACCACGAGGTCCCAATATAAAGTCGGACAGATCAATATTGCCTGAAAGGAGGGACAAATGTTGTTTAACAGAGTCTAGGGAAGAATGTTGCAACCATTGTTTACATAGTTTACCCACCGAATAGGTAGTGACAGTACGGGAGTCAGAAAACCTAGGATCGGGCTTGTCCTGAGTATAGCCAGAAACTGTGTCATGAAAACGCAGCTGGCACTCGTTAGATGATATGGGCCACGACAACCAAGGTGACTGAACAAGCGTAGACATATTAAATGAATTGTTCTGAAACAAAACCTGTAAAGTCGAAAGGGACATATTAAAGTATGAGCTGTGGTTTAGAGTGGAAGACAGTGATGGAATCGATGGTGCATTCATTTGTTTTGTAGTAGCCAGACCCCAACACGTAGTCTGATAGATCAAAGCATTCAAAACACCATTTGGGCTGGGATTAGGCAGGCACGGTGCAAGGCCTCGGTGCCTTGCACCTGCCAAGGCTTGGAGCCCCAGATTGACTTCAAATCCACAGTTTCCGCCCAGTATTCATAACCACCCACAGCCAAGGTCTTTAAAAATGAACTCGAATAAAGCAATTTAGTGTGGGTCAACATGAACTTCTGTGTGAAAGGGGCAGGTAATTTAAAATAATAGGACCCAGGGTTCGATCTGTTAAAATCTGTGAAATAAGTAAATTTATTTCGAAGAGTCCGGGAGCTACCCGATAAAGGGTTTGGGCAATGTTCCCATTGAGTGTAGGTCACAGGGCTACGTAGTGCATTCGGTTTATGGACAAAATGGTTGCCCCAATGCTGGTAACAGTATAAATCGGCATAATTCGCAGAATTCATATACAAATCCTCAGCATTAAATGAAGCATAATATTTCAAATCAGCAAACAATGCTTCAACTGCATGCACGTCCCAATCATCAGAATGAATATTACTTTTTACTACATCACCCATGGAAACTCGAAGGACATTCGGTACATTAATAACTTCTGTTGGTCCATGAATTTGAAAATTTACCGCATCCCATACGATGCCATCAGAAACTGGAAAAGCTGAAATGTTCACCAATGTGTGGTCTCGCTTCATGATGTGAGATGAGGAATGTGGAGCCAAAGTTCCAGCAACACTGTTCACAGCAGAGCGTTCAGGCAAATAGTGACCATTGATCAGTAGAAAAAACACTGTGACAAAGCCAATGGACATGAACAAAAAGATCAAGAAAAGTACCAACCAAATGTATGTCCAAGGGAAAATCAAAAAATTGTCTCTAAACCAGGATACAAAAATACTGAACTTGGACGGGACAATCGACGTGGTGGAATCCGAGTCAAAGGAATAACGTGTCGGGCTCAGTGGCGTTGTTGGTAAGTGAGCCACCGATTCTGTTTCGGGATAGATATACTCGTTCTCGTCAATGCAGGGGGAAACTGGAGGTTCGAGTATACTTTCAGGCAAATCAATCATCTCAATTGTAACATCAGTGACTGTTCGGGCAGGAGGGCCTCGAACACAAGTCCGGTAAATTGCAGGACAAGAGACCGCTGGTGTAACACTATTTAGAATCGGCCAGTTGTTGTAGCTTGACATTTTCCACTGAGATGTATCTGTTCTCCTTGCGACCAGGAAGCGGTGGTAAGATGACTGTACGTGTTCCCTTCAAACCCAGGACTGGAACCGGTGCACGATAAGAGGGGCCGAATTCTTTCTTGTTCTCCACCTTCTCTCGAACCAGGTCTCCAATCTTCGGAAGCCAGCCGGCAACCGGAATCTGCAGGGCAGTATCTGTGGTTGAAGGTAAATGTGCGCTAGCAAGCCTCGTCTCGGGCTTCTTGTAAGTCCTGTAACATAGTAGAATGGTTATCTACATCAAACTTGGCGGGTTGCGCCGCCATGTCTAGACCATCAAGGTCAGGCACAAACATTCTTATGCCAAAGAGCATTTCGTATGGGGTCCGCCCACCCAGAGATCTTCTAGGGAGATTATTAAGTGCACGTTGTACGGTATACAAGTGGGCCAGCCAGTTCCTGCCAGTACCTAAGACCCTAGCTGTCAATGATTGTTTTAAATCACGGTTCATTCGCTCCACAATTGAATTACCCTCAGGTCTGTATGGAGACGAAAACTTCACCCGTACTCCCCAGTGAACCCATTGCGTCCTTGTACGCCTTAGAGGCAAACGCTGGACCTTGGTGAGAATGGAAGGTACCGCATGCGAAGATTCCCACAAAGACACGCAAATCCCTGATGACATTTCGAGCGTCAGCACTCCGTTGTGGCCAGACCCAGATGAAACGTGTGCACGAGTCCACTGCCACTAAGATATATTTATAGGCAGTGTCTGAGGAAAATGGACCGCAGTGATCTAAGTAAACACACCCAAAGGGTCTGTTAGAAATGTAGAGCGGGGTTTGTGGTGGTCGTGTAACCGTAGAAGGCTTAATCTGTTGACATACGTCACAAGAAAGCACATAAGAACGGGTATCTTTATATAAACCACGCCACCAGTACCGCTGCTGCAAGATGGAACGGGTCGCAGACACTCCAGCATGAGCCGAAGCCATGCCTTCGTGTGCTGCCGTTATCAAGGAAAGTCTGCGATCCGCGTTGGGTATCAACCGATCACCAACGTTTGGTATTGTTACATAAGGAACCTGTTCGGGACCTAACTGATAAGAATATTTGGAAGGAAAACCCCTAGGGTAATTAGCACCTTCCTTTGTCGCAGCAATAGCTGCCAAAATATCGGTGTCAATTCTTGACATGGATCTGGTAACTGCTGCTACAGAACACATGACTACTGCTGATCTGGCTGCTTCGTCTGCCAGACCGTTACCAACAGCGTGTGCGCCCACCCGCTGATGGCCCAGGGTGTGAACCACTTGTGTGAGTGGCAAATGTTGTCTCAATTCTGCCACTCCGAACCCAAAGCATCTTATGCTTGATTGTGCTACCTTTAGCGTCTCTATAGTCATTTTGTGACCAAAAGAATAGATTGTCATTGTATGATTGAACACAGTAGTAAGAATCGCATACAATAAGTGTGGTCACATCCGGATTTACGAATTCAAGCGCAAGCACCAATGCTCGCAGCTCGGCCAATTGCGCAGTACTGTCCCCGAGTGTTTGAGTATGCACTACGGTCGACTTGAACTCTCCGTTCACAAAAGTACCTGCAACAATAGCACATGCGGCTGAATAAGCATGCTTGGACCCCGTGGCTGGTTGTGCCGAACCATCGGTGTAGATTACACAGTCGTAATCCTCAAGCGGCAGTATAGATAGAGGAGGAGGATGAACGAATTCATACTGTAAAAACTCCTGAGTCTGTAGAGAAGCATCGAAAATGAATGTGACATCCGGAGACGTCAAAGAAGTTGCCCATTGTATCCACCGGGGATGTAAAGTTTTAGAATTCGGTACACTTGCCTTTGTCACTGCTTCTAGAGCAGGATAGGGGGTTACCACTAGAATGCGCTTACCCTGTGCCAGTGCGCGCTCCTTCAGAATCGCCATTTGCACTGCAGTTAGAACTTTCTCCACAGATGAAAAGCGCAGTTCTGCGGATGTGTACAGATGCGACTTGTATGCGATTGGTACTGTGTCTCCTCGTTAAAGTTAAATACGTGAAACCCACTGTCCCCGGAATTATTCTAATCACCAGGTTTGTGTGGTTATCACGCGTCAATAGGTACCTAGACTCAAGAAGGTCTGTCTGCAAAGACTGCAGAATGGAGGTATGCTCCGGAAGCCAACAAGACTTCGAAAAGTTTGGTTGTATCAAGGCATACAATGGCTTGATACGCTGGGCGTATTCGGGAATATAAGTACGCCCGAAGTTCAGAAAACCCAGCAAAGACTGAAGTTTTTTCAGAGTAGTAGGAGGGCACAAAAGTGCACATTTTTCCAAGAAGTGGGGGCTAAGCCCTTACCTTCATTGTTGAGCTCGTAGCCCAAAAACAAAACTGTTAATTCAGCAATGTGTGATTTGGCAAAGTTGAACTTATAACATAATACCGCAAACTCGAGAATAATGCGGTCCACTCTGGAAAGATGCGGGTATAACTCATCGTCGGTCAGGTAAATATCATCGACGTACGAACATGCATCTTGGTCTATGCCGTCTAACAAAGAGACAACACGGGCAGCGAACACTCCTGGACTGTTTTTGTAGCCCATAGGGAGTCGCCTTAATTTGAACTGTTTACCACCGGAGGTAAAAGCGCTCCATTGGCTACACTCCGTGGCTAAGATGTGCGTGTAAAATCCATTGGATAGATCAAGTGTCGTTTTATATTTTTTACGAACAAGACTGTCTACAAGCGCAGAACTGTGGGTATTTTGCACCGCAAAGGTCCGACAATAAGAGTTCAAATGCCGGTAATCCAATACTAGGCGGTACGTTCCGTCTGGTTTAGAAACCGCGAAAAGGGGATTATTCATGGGTGATACGCATGTTTCTATTACTCCCTGATATTCTAACTGTGTCAGGATTTCAGAAACGGGGCCTTTGGCTTCACGTTTAATGGGATATTGGGGTTGTGGCTGCGGTAGGGACCGTAAAGGTATCTCATGGGGGAGAATCTTCATCCCAACCCACGTGGTTGCGGTATAACGCCGGAGCCAGGGACACAGCCCACTCAGCTGCAAGAGCCTCCGCTTTGTCCTTTGGGACATGTCGAGAAAAGCTCGGAAGGATCGCCTCCTCCCGGTACATGCAGCAAGTACGAATGGGGGTGGCCAATCCGCCTCTGCTAACAAAATGTCATATGAAGAGGTCAGATTTTCCCAAAAATCCCTTTAATTACACGCTGTATATCACCTTCAATCTGGATGACAATATTAAATAGTCTGTCAGGGGGTGCCACTCTGGTGTCTGCTGTTTCAACAGTAATGAATGTTTCAGTTGCTGTCGCCTCCATATGAGGACGTAGCGCCTCCCGCACTATGGTAACTTCCGCGGCGCTGTCTAGGAGGGTTACTGCCCACGTCCAATTCAGGAGTCTCGTTCTCACCGTTTGTGGCATATTTCGCTGTTACGAACCTTCTTCTTCTGAAATTGTGGACGAGAACGTTGAAAGTCTTCTGCTTTCCCTCTAACTTGTTGTGGAGGTTGATCTCGTCCCTGGGGAGCCTCTCGACCCCTTCCTCTATCCTGGCGATCCCCTCCACTGGCTTGCGAAGTTGTCTGTGCCTGTGAAGAACGAGGAGAACGCGTATCAGGGATCTGAAACCTATCCGGAGATTTTATTCTCGCCCTATCGCGCAAATCATATGTGCGTTCAGAAGAGACAGAAACGGGGATGCGCCTCGCGACCCCGGCTTCTTCTGTTGCTTACCCTGTTTTTTCAACCTCCAGCTCTTTTAGTAAAAACTGGTTTCTCATCTTTTTCAGATTGAGGTTTAGGTTGTTGTTGTTGTGTTTGTGTTTGTTGTTTTGCAAAAGGCTTATTGCCCAGGCTATTTCGGCCAATAGTTTTATAAGCCTGGGTAATAATTTTCGGTAATTCGCGCGGCTTGTCCAATTCTGGGACCAAAGCCAAAGCATTAGCTACTTGAAAGTTCACTGCATCGCCCTTGACATTCGCAAGGATCAGCTCAGCTACTACTTCGAACACTCCCACCAGTCTCATCCCTAATTCCACAGCCGCTTCAGGGCCATGCTCATCCTGTACTTTTTAATCACAGAAGGGAGAACCGTCATGGAAGGGGTGCCGAAACACTTCGAATAAACTGCAGCGAATACCCTACCCCAGTTATTGCATGCTGTTAACTTGGGGATTAAGTCTTTTGGCAAACTAATTGTAAGAATTCTATGTTTATCCACTGGTGTCGTGTTTGGAAAAACTGCCTCCAACTGGTCAAACTTTTCTGCAAGCCAATAAGGTAAATCATCCTTATTTTGTGGACGTTTGCCCATCACTGAGTTCACCATAACGGGACTTATGGTCACTCCGCCTGCAGCAGCTGGATGGGCCGCAACTCCAGGTGGGGCCCCCTGGATGTTGCCTGGAACATATTGCACTAAAGCGCGATGCACTCGCACCAAAGCCGAATACATATTGCGCAGTTCAGCCACTGGTATTTGCATAAATCGCGGATGTGGGGTGTACCCGGCCAAAACAGGCCAAGTGGCCCCGTCAATAGATAAGGGGCCTAAACGGACCGTTGTTACCGGTTGTGGGAGGGCGCCATCAAACCACACACGGTGCTGCCAAGCCGTCAGCGGTACTTCAAGATTAGTATATGGTCTATAGGCAGCAGGAACAACGGTGGGTTCATATTCGTGGAACAAATTGTCTGTCCCATCCACCGCCGGAAATGTGACCCAAGAGTAGAACACTTCAAAGTGGAAAGCCGGATCGGCCTGTACCACAAAGATCAGGTCGACTCCCGTGTCTGGCACTCCATACACCCTTAAGTGTTCACGGAGCGCCGTGCGGCTATGCGCCGCTATATTTATACCCGCCATTACGATCGGGTTTGCTCGACAACCTAACAATAGACAGCACAATAGAGGGTTCGATTAAAAAACCTTTTTAATAACTTCAAGCTTGAAAGAACCTATAAAAACGTCAATATAGGAGGTATTACCGTCACACACGCTTCCGGAAGCGTCTGTGAGGGTTATTGTGGACAAGCACAAGCACTACTCAAGCGTCTCGCAGATAAGCAGCCCACTCGTTGGTCGCGCCATGTCGTAGGGATTCTGCACACACACAGAGCTATGCACAGGATAATAGGACCTCAGAATATAGTGGTGAGCCAAACATAAACCTTAGCACCTAAAACCCCAACCCAACTAGCCTTAGCGTCCCATTAGCAACAATGTACCAATGATTAGACAACCCAGAACACGGTATCTCTCTCTCTCAGGACTCGCAGTAGTAAGAACACCCTTTCGTCACTCACTCATACTTGTCCACAACCAGCGTAAGGAGAGACACAGTATAGGTCAAAATGTTTATTTCAACATACGTGCTCTAAGATACAGTACACGTGACAGTACTATCAGCATAATGCATAAGAATAATATAATCAGCATAGTTACAACTCCATAGAATACTAATGGGGAAAGCATTTCACAAAACAGTGGATAGAGGGCTGTATGGCCTTACCACCCTCCCCGTGCTATTAGCTTGTTTATTAGGATAATAGAAGACCTCTGGGCTTTGACAAGCGAACCCCCATACCTCAGTCTCTAGATGCAAGCACTACATCAGCAGAAAATCACAGCTCTTCTCTCTGGAAAGGATTTCTTCAAGTCCCTCTCCAGAGGGAAAAACGCAATAATAAAAGCCCACCAATTTCCCCATGGCAGCTGTACATAGTGTTATGTCTAGGTGCGAGGGACTGGCCATATCAACAAGAACCAGGGACGTGTTTTTCGACCTTGTAACTGTTGTTCAGACCGAGCCCAAAGGAAACAGGAGAAAAGGTGAGAAACAGAAAACGCAGACAGTTGTAGAATAACTTGGCAGGAGCAGAGGGCGACAGAACAACGGCTAAGAGTAACGTGCGCAAAAGTCATCATGGCAGCCAGGCCTATGCCAACGTATCCAGGCAGGCCAGGAGGCCACAAACCACAAGACACCCCCACCCAGAAGCATGCCTCAGCCATTGTGTGCTACACCCTCACCTAACAGGTAGGTAGCCATCTTTACCGGGAGGTGGGTGGGTGTTTGGGAGGCCTGCACTACAACTCCCACCAGGCCCCCTTGTCCCACAGCTGAGCAGGATGGAGCACGGCCCCCACCCAGAAGCATGCCTCAGCCATTGTGTGCTACACCCTCACCTAACAGGTAGGTAGCCATCTTTACCGGGAGGTGGGTGGGTGTTTTGGAGGCCTGCACTACAACTCCCACCAGGCCCCCTTGTCCCACAGCTGAGCAGGATAGAGCACTGCCCCCACCCAGAAGCATGCCTCAGCCATTGTGTGCTACACCCTCACCTAACAGGTAGGTAGCCATCTTCACCGGGAGGTGGGTGGGTGTTTGGGAGGCCTGCACTACAACTCCCACCAGGCCCCCTTGTCCCACAGCTGAGCAGGATAGAGCACTGTCCCCACCCAGAAGCATGCCTCAGCCATTGTGTGCTACACCCTCACCTAACAGGTAGGTAGCCATCTTTACCGGGAGGTGGGTGGGTGGGTGTTTGGGAGGCCTGCACTACAACTCCCACCAGGCCCCCTTGACCCACAGCTGAGCAGGATAGAGCACTGCCCCCACCCAGTTGTGTTGTAGTCACCATGCACAAGTCTCTGTTCAAAATTGACCCACATTGTGTACACTGTGCCAGGCATCACACACTGCAACACTAACAACGATCATGCTGCCCTGCAGCATTGTCTGGCCGTTTGTATGGCAAAGTGCAAATCACCCATGTCATACCACAGTGTTGCAATGTAAACAGTGGAAGTGCAGTGCACCCAAAAACTACACTGCAGCTGGGACTCACAATGCTAGACTAAGCAGATCCCAAATGTCCTGCAACACACCCAGCTACCACAGTGCTGCACTGAATTGCAGAACAGCACCTTGTCTGAATTACATTGTCAAAGGTATCTTGTTTGGACCACCAATGTGTGTATGCATTGACAATGTTCACATCTCACACTGTCTGTCTGAACAGTGCTGGTATAGTCTGGCCCCAAAACCATACATTGTCTGCACAGGGCTGAGTACATCTCACACACACACCACTGTTGATCACAACATGTCAGTGTATGGATGCCCTGGAACAACTGCTACACCAGTACTGGGCTCAAGTTCTCAGGTCCACAAATACCATGAAACCATGACAGTGTGGAAATGTATGCTGGGTGAGATCTTCACCCTGCTGTATGTCACCACTGTGCTACGAGACCATACCCCTTGCCCTATTGTGCCTTCAAATGTCAGGGAGTGAACCCCACAGCCAGATAGCTGGGACAACAGTGATGGGGGCTATACCCCATGACCAAATGTAATCTGAAATCAATGGGTACAAAAAGCCACACACACATCATGCTCACCACACGCACATTCCATCCAAAGATTTCTACCAAGTCACATAGCCATGTCATTGCTCACCTTCACCCCAAACGGTAGTTAGCCATCTTCACAGTGAGACGGTGCAGTGTGTTTGGCTATCCGTCCCACAAAATGCAACATGCATGCTGTTCCACCACTATGGAGGATGGGTCACTACACCCCCAATAAGAAGCATGTGGCAGGCAATGTATGCTACCCACCCACACTAACTGTGGGGTGCGGGCGGTTTGGGTGGGTTTCGGCAGAGCGGACACTTACCCTACCCTTGGGTTGTGAGTTCCGTTCGCCGTGCCAACCCTTACCGTCTGTTGCATTCACGACCTTGTGTTGATCTGTTGACATTTATGGACTAGCGCTGTTAGAACCTTGGTGGAAGCGAGGCTGCTGGCCCGTCTGTCTCAGGAGTGGGGATCTACTTGCTGTTTAGTTTGCCTTGATGGGCTCTCTTTACTGTGTTTTCATCACGATGATTGCTCTATTTTCCCTTATATAGGACACCAACCATTAAGGTGTCAAGGACTGAGGGTACCACAGGAGCTAGCGCCATCACCTAGTTAGGTGAGGCACCGCATACTGTACTTGTTTGATTTCCTCTTTTATTACGTTTTCTTCCAGTCATGCTGTATATTTGTATATTAATTTTTAAAATACTTTTCCATTGTTTTCACTAAAAATGGTTTAGTATTGCACTAACCTGATGGATTACTCGATGCGGGGATTTAAGGATGACCATACTCTGTCTCCCACAGAATACCAATTTTAATTGTCATTGCTTTTGTCATCCCTGTCTAGGTCACAACTAGATTTGGCGGACTGCGTGCCCGCAATTAGAACAGTGGTAGGTAGGAACTCCTCCACCTTACCACCTCGTGTAGATAGTTTCCTATAGGTCCTGGAAGAAATGCATAGCATCATAGTTTGATCATATTGCGTGAAACATGTCGACCACTTTTTAGAGCCGAGCTTTGCTCCTCTGGTTTATTTAGCCAGCAAGCAGCCGCTCTTCTGTATTTTTAATAAGGTGGATGACCATCCCATTAAATTCTTTTTGGATTATCCAACCTTTTTAACCACTTATTCGCATCTACACTCACCTCTAGGGCCCTCACACCCACAGCACCATACGGCAGGAACAGAAGATCTCCGCTAAAAGCCCCTTTATGGCTGCCCGTCGGGTATTGCACCGCCGACCTGACGAGGAGCGAGTCCATATGATGAAGCATGACACCTAGCTTGCTGGGTGTGTGAGGACTCTAGTTCCGTCTAGGAGGACTCCCTCCTGTGGTCCCCTCCTGTTTTTCCATCTCCTTTGGGGAACAGCGCATCCTTCTTAGTTTACAGTATCTGGGCATGTACGCTGGACCCCATAAAACAGCCCTCTTAGTCCCTCTCCTTGTTTGATACAAAAAGCCACACACACATCATGCTCACCACACGCACATTCCATCCAAAGATTTCTACCAAGTCACATAGCCATGTCATTGCTCACCTTCACCCCAAACGGTAGTTAGCCATCTTCACAGTGAGACGGTGCAGTGTGTTTGGCTATCCGTCCCACAAAATGCAACATGCATGCTGTTCCACCACTATGGAGGATGGGACACTACACCCCCATAAGAAGCATGTGGCAGGCAATGTATGCTACCCACCCAACTCACAGGTAGGTAACCGCATCTCACAGGTCGGGTGTGTGGGGCTGGGAAGCTTGCACAACAACTCACACGGGCCCACCTGACCGCCAGCACACAAGACCCATTACTTCCTGGCACCAACATGCATGTGTCAGTCATTGCAATGTACACTTCAAAAGAACTGGCATGTGGACATATCATGCTGACTTGTCCCACACTGGACCAAGATGGAAGCCCTCATCCTACACACACGGAGAGGTCTCACAAATACAAGGAAAACACAGCAAACACAACATATCAACAGCCACAACATGCAGCCAGATATGCATTTAAAAACATGTTGGCATAGGACACCAGGCCTCTCAATGCACAACTGCACACCCAGATAGCATTGGCAACTATAGTGTGCACACACCTAAGAAAATGAAACTGTGACAGCAACCAAAGTGTGAATGACTGAAACACATGTCGATGGAACTCCGAGCACAACCATGCACACCACTACATGCCATCTGACAGTAGCAGTGGTCTAGACCACCTAGGATCTAATTAAAGCAAACTTAAGCATGTCTGGAATTGCAAATACAGATATCTACACCACATTGAAAAGGTATGCATGAAACTACAATGCTCACTCACTGTGCAGAGAGAACCGCTACAAGGGCTCTAGAAGTGACACATACGCGTAAATGGATGACATATGATAGATCAATAACAGGATGCCAACATGAGACTGTCAATGTCAAAAAATTATATTGTGCATGTCATGTCTTGACAACTCCCAATATGGACAAGTAATGTATGTACCACAACAGCTTGCAATGCATCACTGGATGTCGGTCAATGCTAATTTGTACAGTGAACAACTGCTGGATGTACAAACAGTTGATGTAACACTGCTAACACAAACTTTGATGGGTGCAACACAATGACCATTTCTCATCTGACCCACAGGTGACCAAGAACTCACTGCAGAGGATGACACCACCCTGCAGAGCAGTCAACCCCCCGGAACAGAGACAACTGGATGAGGACTCCCTGGAGTCATTGGATGAGGAGCTCCACGCTGGCCCATCTGGTGTGACAGGTCGCAACCAGTCCCAGGCACCCATTGCCCCCCCAACCACATCAGCTGCAGCCCCTGACCATCCTCTGACAGCTGCTGTCACGGCCTGTGTGTCAACCACCACCACCACCACCACCACCACAGCTGTCCGCAACACCCTCCCTGCCCCAGGGGTTGAGCAGCCCACCACATCGACTGCGGAGGCCAGGGAGAGGATGCAGCGGGCCAATGTGAGGACCGGACAGGACAGTGGCAGCAGTGCAGCTGGTCGGGACAGGCTCATGCAGAGGGGGACTGATCCTGGGACGGAAGCCCTGGGCCACATCGACAGAGTCCTTGGGGCATACCAACAGGCCCAGGGACGAATGGGCCGGTTAGAGGAAGAATCTCGGAGCACCTCCTGCTGCTGAGGTCCATGGACACACGCATGGGACAGATTGTGGACCTCTTGGGGCAGCTAGTGGCGGTTCTGAGGGACAGGCAAGCGCAACATTCTACCCCTCTGCCTCCCCCGTTGGGCAGCAGGATGACACTTCATCATCCTCCCCTGCGTCCACAGAGGGGGTGAGTCCTCAGACATCACTGCCCCTGCAGCAGTGGCCCCTCCAGTGAAGCGCAAGAGGGGCCGTCCAAGGAAAGGCCAGGGGACTCACGTGCCCAAGCACCTGCCAAACGCCAGTCCCCGAACCAGCCATGATGGCAGACCACTGCACCACTGCATTGACCTTTGGACTATCCTTCACCACACTGCCATGTGAATGGCATCCATCTGTTGGACTGGGTCTCCACATCATTGTGGGGACTACTCAAGTATCTCATTTACCATGACTGTCAACTCACATCTTCAATTCCCCCTTCACATTTTCTCCACCCTTGCATGTCACAGTTGTAAATAAATACACCTTACACACATGTTGTTGTGTCTGCTCCATCTTTAATACAGGATGTGCAACCTTCACTGTGTAGGACATGGTCCAGGGGAATGGAATGTAGGTAACAAGTGAGATGCTGAAGGGACCTAGGGAAAACCACAGAACAAGAGTCACTTGTATGGGTGTGGCATTGCACACATCACACAACACTTGTCAACAAGGTACTCAGATCTACAAACTTTACACAGAGCAACAGTCACCATAGAGACAATCTGCATCACACTAACCAATCACACATACATTGGCAGGCAGCAATGAGTCAACACCAAGCTGCAGTCAGCAAGCTCACATACACCCACACAGCAACAGCAACACCATCAGACCATTTCGTCCCTTCTACATCGTCACTCACCTTCAAGTGAAGTAGCGGGTGATGAGCTGTCGAAGCATGTCGACCCCTTCCTCCTCTCCACTGCCCTCGTCACTGGATCCGGCTTGATTTGCAGGCGGCGGCCTTGGCTGCTCATCATCGTCATCCAGGATCAGGGGTATTGCCTTGCGAATGGCCAGGTTGTGGAGCATGCAGCATGCCACCACTATCTGACACACCTTCCCTGGCGAGTACATAAGGACCCCCCCAGTACGGTCCAGGCACCGAAATCTTAATTTTAGGAGACCAAATGTCCGTTCTATCACACGCCGTGTCTTCCCATGGGCATCATTGTATCGCACATCAGCTGGCGTGACGGGGTTCCGCAATGGGCTCAGCAACCACGGGCGGTTTGGATATGCCGAGTCACCTGGGTGTGAGAGACACAGATTAACCTTGCAGTCCCAAAATGCAACACAACAGCATGTCACACACACACACCACTCTAATCCACTATACATACTCACCCACAAGCCATGCACGCTCAGGAAGCAGATTGGCCATCAACTGAGGAACGATGCTGCTGCGCAAGATGTGGGCATCATGGGCTGAACCAGGAAACTTGGCACACATGTGTGAGATGATCATGTCCGCCAGGCACACCACTTGAACATTTACAGAGTGTGAATGCTTCCTATTGCGGTAAACCTGTTCACGTGCCTGTGGTGGCACAACCCCAACATGTGTGCAATCAATTGCACCAATGACATGGGGGATATGTCCAAGGGCATAGAAATCGCCCTTCACAGCCACCAACTCAGGCCCCCTGGGAAAATGGATATATCTGTCTTTGTACAGCATCATGGCCGACAGGACATCCCTCAGCACCATGCTGAACATCGGCTGTGACATCCCGCCTGCACTTGCGACCGTGTGCTGGAATGAGCCCGTTGCAAAGAAATGCAGGCATGCCATCACCTTAGATGTTGCGGTGAAAGCTGTTGGATATGTCCGACGTGGCTGCAGGTGGGGCTCCAACATGGCACATAGGTTCTGCAGGTTTTTTCGGTCCAGCCTGAATTTGCGGATTATTTCCTCATTCTCCATGTCTGCCAGGACTGTGAACGGACGATGGATATTGTGCCTCCTCCTCCTAGGACAGATCACAGTGCACAGATGTCAATGCAGAAGACCATGATATGTGCATCACATCAATTTCTTCTACAGACACATTCCCAAGTCTTACAACATGCACCATTAACCGACAGGGCACTTCACAAGTAGGTTCACATCAGGCACACTACTCGTACACCTGTCCCCTTACCAGCAGCAATTATCTGTGCACCCCTCCGGCTCATTCGCATGCACAGTGTGATATACTAACAGATATGTGTGCATACCTGTGAGTATGACCCCCAGCATATGTTAATAATTGCAATACTACCCGAACACACCATGTTGCCTTCCCACCTCCCAACACAGGTTGCACATGGCACACATCAACTACACACTGACCACCGGCTGAGCGTGGGGGACACGTGTGTGCATGTGCATTGGACAATGTGCCAGTTGCTGATGCCCCTAGTCCAGTCAATGAGACGACATTGTGCGTTACATTGCACACACAGACATTGACCATTATCTCCATATGCTATGCAACACATTAACTGGACAGTCTACATTTCTTACACAGCACATGTGACATGTGCGAGTGTATGTGCCCATGCAATGTATTGGCGACCCATATATGTTATGTGTTGGTGACGTGGAGTGACATGTCCCTTTTGTGCATTTGCCCTCATGAGGACCCTTCAATTGTTGAGACACTGGGCACTGTACATGTTGGCCTATGCAGAGAGCTGGAGGACATGTTAGGTGCAGCACAGCTACTCCACAACTCCATTAACGCTCACTCTAGGCACTGTCTGGCAGACATATGGCGGTGCCTACCGCCTGGCCACTGAGGTGTGTCACCGCACATAACCCATGCACGATCGCGGGAGACACCGCCAGATATGTATGTGACAATAGCGGTCACCATGCACCGCTACCCAAATCACGGTCACTCCAGGCACTGTCTGGCAGACATATGGCGGTGCCTACCGCCTGGCCACTGAGGTGTGTCACCGCACATAACCCATGCACGATCGCGGGAGACACCGCCAGATATGTATGTGACAATAGCGGTCACCATGCACCGCTACCCAAATCACGGTCACTCGAGGCACTGTCTGGCAGACATATGGCGGTGCCTACCGCCTGGCCACTGAGGTGTGTCACCGCACATAACCCATGCATGATCGCGGGAGACACCGCCAGATATGTATGTGACAATAGCGGTCACCATGCACCGTTACCCAAATCACGGTCACTCCAGGCACTGTCTGGCAGACATATGGCGGTGCCTACCGCCTGGCCACTAAGGTGTGTCACTGGCATGGACCATGCCCCTGCAGCCAATGGGAAGCAGCCTCGCGGTAGCCTGATGCGAGTTTGAAAATCGCGGTAGGCGTGCACCACCCCCGCGGAGGCGGTCACTGGAGGCATTCAAAAGATGCACCACCGCGGTAGCGCGCACATGCATCCTACGGTGTGTCACCGGCATGGACCATGCCCCTGCAGCCAATGGGAGGCAGCCTCGCGGTAGCCTGATGCGAGTTTGAAAATCACGGTAGGCGTGCACCGCCACTGCGGAGGCGGACATTGGATGTATTTGAATGAGGCAGACCTGGTACACCAATTGCAGCATCCTGGGACCACTGACACAGCCCCAGGGGCCTATATATGTGTGGGAGGGCGCACCACATTCCCATAGCTACCAGGGACTGCTGACTGACAACCCTCCACCTGCTGCCTCAAGGGACTGCTGGCTGCCACCCTGCACCTGCTGCTGCTGCCTCAAGGGACTGCTGGCTGCCACCCTGCACCTGCTGCTGCTGCCTCAAGGGACTGCTGGCTGCCACCCTCCACCTGCTGCCTCAAGGGACTGCTGGCTGCCACCCTGCACCTGCTGCTGCTGCCTCAAGGGACTGCTGGCTGCCACCCTCCACCTGCTGCCTCAAGGGACTGCTGGCTGCCACCCTGCACCTGCTGCTGCTGCCTCAAGGGACTGCTGGCTGCCACCCTCCACCTGCTGCCTCAAGGGACTGCTGGCTGCCACCCTGCACCTGCTGCTGCTGCCTCAAGGGACTGCTGACTGCCACCCTCAACGTGCTGCTGCTGCCACATGTCCATTGTGATGTCGAGGACTCAGAAGATCCGTGCCAGTCCCTTCACCAGTGAGGAGCTTGGGGTCCTGGTAGATGGGGTGCTTGCACAGTACCCAAGGCTTTATGGCGGCCCTAATGTCGTGGTAAGTCTCCCAGACTGTGAGTGAGAGTGCAGGGTGTGCACACGTGGGGTGGAGGTGCTTCGGTATGTGTCAGTGGTTGTGGGGCTCTGACATGCACTGCCTATCATGTTTACTACAGCGGGAAGAGCTTGGTGGGCTCTTTCACACGTTACCCTGCATGCCTATCCTGAGTAGAGGGACATGTCCTGTAGTGTCAGCCATACAGTGCAGCTGAATTTTGGTGATGCAGGAGTCTGGCCAGTTAGCATTTGTGTGAATGGCTGTGTTGCTCCCAATTAACCCACTCAGTGTCAGTCGACCTGCCCTGCACAGTCCCCACCGAATGCCACATGTCCACATCACTGCATGTACAGTGTGTACCATGTGTGTTTGGCTCACGCCTCTTCATCTAAGTCCCATCTCTGCCATGTAGATTGCACAGGAGCAGGCGTGGGAGAAGGGTGTGTGTATGACAGTTGTTGTCACTCTATGTGAGTTCCAAGACACAGTGAGGCTTTCACAGGGCTAGGACACTTAGGTCTGCGCAGTGTTGGACACAGTGAGTCCAACAACATGACACATGTTTTGCTGTCTTCTCTATGTGTAGTTGTAGGTAACTGCAGACAGTAGCTGCAGGCAGACTACACGTTGCTTGCTGTGTTGGTATCCTGCATGTGAATTGGATGTGGAGGTACTGTGTCCACCATCGAACATGCATGCCTGTACGTCTGATTGACCAATGACATTGCACCATGTTCAGAGCAATTGTTGGCTATGTGACAGTTGTAGCTGGAGTTTTCGATGAGTCAGTGTCGTGCTACTGCATTTTCGTTGTGTTGTTATTGTGCACTGTGTCACTGGAACATCACCCTCTTGTCTCCCATGCCTGCAGCTGAAGGTCCACCAGCGTAAAGCCGTGTGGAGGGCCATTGCCTCCAGAGTCCGGGGATCTGGGTGTGTCAAACTGAAGGCGCACCCACTGTCATAAAAGGTGGGACGACATCTGCCGGCTGAGCAAGAACGTGGCCGAGATGACGCTGGGGCTGCTCCTCAGACTGGCAGGTTGGCTAGGCGCAGCATGACACCACTAATGGCCCGCATCCTGGCTGTCACACAACCTGAGCTGGACAGACGACTGAGGGAGCATCAGCAGCGAGCCAGGGGTGAGTATGTGTTGCAGGCTGCCTTTGGCTGGGAGTGGGTGCATGTGTCTACAGAGTGTGCAAATTGTCAGCTGTGTGACGTTGGTTGTGTGGTGCAATGTTTTGTGAGTGGCCTCTGTGCTGGGAGTATGTGCCATGCTTTTGCCCAAACGGCGCTTCATGAAGTGAGTTTTAGCACTGTGCATCTCTCTTACATTTGGAGTTGTGGCCTTCAGGTACCTTCTGCTGTGGGGTAGTGTGTGAATTCTGATGGATGGGAATGCCAGTGTGCCAACTGTGAATGCGTTTCAATGAATGCGTGCAATTCCAGACCTCAGATCTCTGCCAGTCAGACATCTGAGGCCAATGTGCAACAGTAGATGTGCCCATGGACTCGATATGGTGGATGGCATGTGTGCAGGGTCATTGTGGGCTGATATGTTGTAGTCTGTGTGGTGCCCTACTGCTCCACACATGTAGGTGATGTGCACCATGTCGTGGTGTTCATCCTTGCCAACATCGGGACAGTGTGTGTGCACAGGCCATTTTGGGGCTGGGTCTGATGTGAGCCAACTGCAGGATGGTGTGCTGTGTGAATCACCTGGGGCACTTATGGCAGGACGTGTGGCGGACATGCACCGTTGTGTAGAAATTTTGGGTGTCAAGATATATGTGTGCACAGGGTGGCATGCAATGTGCTGCACACCTCTTCCTAGGATGCAGATGTATTGGCACGTGTTAGTTCTGTTGATGCCAATCATCTCACAGTACTTCTCTCTCCTATGCAGCATCTCCCGTATGTGCAGAGGGAGAGGGGACGTACACCAGTGGTGAGACTTCCACTGCAACAGCCGCACCGGAGCTGACTGACACAGATGTGACCAGCGCCGAGGAGGGGGACAGGAGTCTGCTAGAGGATTCACAGCTGGAGACACAAAGCTCTACCTCATCTGATGCCAGCGGTGACACATCCATGTTGGGGGGTACAGGGAACGGGGACTCTGCCTCCTCTTCCGCCACACAGCGTCCAGTGCCCAGCCTCCCTTCAACCTCCACTGGTGCTGCCCGTGTCCGCACGAGTAGGAAGGGAAGAGTCACCTTCACCCCAGGCACAGCTGCCCCAGCCCATGTCAGCCCTGCTGCCCTCAGTGCAGAAGCAGTCGAGCTATTGCGCCAGCTGTGTGTGGGGCAGACAGCACTTCTCAATGCCTTCAAAGAGCACGACAAAAGTTGGGGCAGGTTATAGCTTTCATGGAGGGCTTACATTCCGACGTAGGTGGGCTACACCGGACTGTGCAGTCCTTGTCATCAACTGTGACAGCAGCCCTGCAACAGGCACATAGTCAGGGAGCGGCTCCCAGCACTCGGTCCGGCCCCGTGTCACTGTGCACCTCTGACGACAGTGACAATGCCCAACGGACCCCAAAGTCCCGATACAGAACCCGCAGCACACAGGAGCAGCAGCAACCCAAGCGTACTAGGGCACAGACACCATCCCCACATAAGAGTAAGGCCACCCCAGAGCGCAGAGAGAAAAGCCCATCAGGCGACAGCAAGGGCCACAAAGCAAAGAAAAAGCATCAGGGTCACAGGCCTCACCTTCCTCCCCTGCCAAAGACTCCCTGTCCCAAAGACGTCTCGCAGAGGCAAAAAGACAGTTTCCACACACACTGAGAAGGTGTTGCCTGCAAACATTACACAGGATGAGGGCCCCATGGATAATCCATCCTTGACCTCCACTCCCATCCCAAGCCCTGTGAAGGCAGCACGGGAGGACACTGTAGGGGGCAAAGCTGGTGGACAGAGGGAGGCAGGGCGGTGGCAAACACCAGGCAAGCGCACAGCGGGTTCCAGCATGTCCCCAGAGGGGGGGTCACCATCCACACCAGAATCAGCTTTGGTGTTGGGGTCACCTGTTGTGTCTGCCACAGTTCCCTCAATCCCCAGACAGGGAAGCCTTTCAGGATCCCCAAGAAGTGGAGAGGCACCCCTCCACAATCTCACGGCACACACTGTGTCTCACCAGGGCATGAGTCCACCTCCCCGGGCCACCACCCCACCTGGTCCAAGCAGCCCCCAGCTACCACATGCACAGTTGGCTCTTCCACAGTTGTTACTCCCACTGCCCAGGGTAGTCCGCCAACAGACCCCAACACACAGTCAGCTCCAAGTCCGACAGACAGCCCCATCTGAGTGGTGGTCACCCTCACACACCTGTCTGTCCACAGGGGTGCGTGTGATGCCCATTGTCAGGCCCATTACTCTGTTGCTGGGCATGGCATGGTAGAGTTGCATACATTCCCTGTGTAGCTTCTGATGTAACTACTCTGCACATTGTACTTGCCTTGTGTTTCACTGCTGTGTGCCCCCTGCCTGTGCAGCTTCTCATGGACTCACTCTGTACATTGGACTGGCCACTGGCCTTGTTGTTCACTGCTGTTTGCCCCTTGCCTGTGCAGGATCTCATGTACCTCACCTGCACTGTGTCCTGGCCACTGGCCTTGTTGTTCACTGCTGTTTGCCCCTTGCCTGTGCAGGATCTCATGTACCTCACCTGCACTGTGTCCTGGCCACTGGCCTTGTTGTTCACTGCTGTGTGCCCCTGCCTGTGCAGCTTCTCATGGACTCACTCTGCACATTGGACTGGCCACTGGCCTTGTTGTTCACTGCTGTGTGCCCCCTGCCTGTGCAGCTTCTCATGGACTCACTCTGCACATTGGACTGGCCACTGGCCTTGCTGTTCACTGCTGTTTGCCCCTTGCCTGTGCAGGATCTAATGGACTTCATCTGCACATTGTACTGGCCACTGGCCTTGTGGTTCACTGCTGTTTGCCCCCTGCCTGTGCAGCTTCTCATGGACTCACTCTGCACATTGGACTGGCCACTGGCCTTGCTGTTCACTGCTGTGTGCCCCCTGCCTGTGCAGCTTCTCATGGACTCACTCTGCACTTTGTCCTGCCCACTGGCCTTGTCGTTCACTGCTGTGTGCCCCCTGCCTGTGCAGCTTCTCATGGACTCACTCTGCACATTGGACTGGCCACTGGCCTTGTACTTCACTGCTGTTTGCCCCTTGACTGTGCAGGATCTCATGTACCTCACCTGCACTGTGTCCTCGCCACTGGCCTTGTTGTTCACTGCTGTTTGCCCCCTGCCTGTGCAGCTTCTCATGGACTCACTCTGCACATTGTACTGGCCATTGGCCTTGTTGTTCACTGCTGTTTGCCCCTTGCCTGTGCAGGATCTAATGGACTTCATCTGCACATTGTACTGGCCACTGGCCTTGTTGTTCACTGCTGTTTGCCCCTTGCCTGTGCAGCTTCTCATGTACCTCACCTGCACTGTGTCCTGGCCACTGGCCTTGTTGTTCACTGCTGTTTGCCCCTTGCCTGTGCAGCTTCTCATGTACCTCACCTGCACTGTGTCCTGGCCACTGGCCTTGTTGTTCACTGCTGTTTGCCCCTTGCCTGTGCAGGATCTCATGTACCTCACCTGCACTGTGTCCTGGCCACTGGCCTTGTTGTTCACTGCTGTGTGCCCCCTGCCTGTGCAGCTTCTCATGGACTCACTCTGCACATTGGACTGGCCACTGGCCTTGCTGTTCACTGCTGTGTGCCCCCCTGCCTGTGCAGCTTCTCATGGACTTAATCTGCACATTGGACTGGCCACTGGCCTTGCTGTTCACTGTTGTTTGCCCCTTGCCTGTGCAGGATCTAATGGACTTCATCTGCACATTGTACTGGCCACTGGCCTTGTTGTTCACTGCTGTTTGCCCCTTGCCTGTGCAGCTTCTCATGTACCTCACCTGCACTGTGTCCTGGCCACTGGCCTTGTTGTTCACTGCTGTTTGCCCCTTGCCTGTGCAGCTTCTCATGTACCTCACCTGCACTGTGTCCTGGCCACTGGCCTTGTTGTTCACTGCTGTTTGCCCCTTGCCTGTGCAGGATCTCATGTACCTCACCTGCACTGTGTCCTGGCCACTGGCCTTGTTGTTCACTGCTGTGTGCCCCTGCCTGTGCAGCTTCTCATGGACTCACTCTGCACATTGGACTGGCCACTGGCCTTGCTGTTCACTGCTGTGTGCCCCCTGCCTGTGCAGCTTCTCATGGACTTAATCTGCACATTGGACTGGCCACTGGCCTTGCTGTTCACTGCTGTGTGCCCCTGCCTGTGCAGCTTCTCATGGACTCACTCTGCACATTGGACTGGCCACTGGCCTTGTTGTTCACTGCTGTTTGCCCCTTGCCTGTGCAGGATCTCATGTACCTCACCTGCACTGTGTCCTGGCCACTGGCCTTGTTGTTCACTGCTGTGTGCCCCCTGCCTGTGCAGCTTCTCATGGACTCACTCTGCACATTGGACTGGCCACTGGCCTTGCTGTTCACTGCTGTGTGCCCCTGCCTGTGCAGCTTCTCATGGACTTAATCTGCACATTGGACTGGCCACTGGCCTTGCTGTTCACTGCTGTGTGCCCCTGCCTGTGCAGCTTCTCATGGCCTCACTCTGCACATTGGACTGGCCACTGGCCTTGTTGTTCACTGCTGTTTGCCCCTTGCCTGTGCAGGATCTCATGTACCTCACCTGCACTGTGTCCTGGCCACTGGCCTTGTTGTTCACTGCTGTGTGCCCCCTGCCTGTGCAGCTTCTCATGGACTCACTCTGCACATTGGACTGGCCACTGGCCTTGCTGTTCACTGCTGTGTGCCCCTGCCTGTGCAGCTTCTCATGGACTTAATCTGCACATTGGACTGGCCACTGGCCTTGATGTTCACTGCTGTGTGCCCCCTGCCTGTGCAGCTTCTCATGGACTCACTCTGCACATTGGACTGGCCACTAGCCTTGTTGTTCACTGCTGTTTGCCCCTTGCCTGTGCAGGATCTCATGTACCTCACCTGCACTGTGTCCTGGCCACTGGCCTTGTTGTTCACTGCTGTTTACCCCCTGCCTGTGCAGCTTTTCATGTAAATACTGTGCATATTGAAATGCCCACTGGCTTTGCTGTTGCCCAAATTTGTTGGCTCTATATGCAAATTGTGAATAAACACAGTTGGTCCTGCAGTAAGTTGTCAGTGTCCTTCCTGAATAAAGTTGTTTCTGTGTGTGCATGGTTTACTGTGTCACAGGCTCAGTATGCCACTTCGACATTGCCAATGGGTTGTGTCACATTTCATTTTTTTGCAGGGGTGGGAGGCACTTCATTTCTACATGACTGTGATACTTATGGGTGCAGTGCAGGTGGTTGGCAATGAAATCTTGTAGTCATCTTCCTTCTTGGCTCATGTTATCTATGGTGGACACATGTCAGGTTTGTGGGCAATGGCAGCACAGGGTGGGAGTTTGGGCACAGGCTTACAGGCAGGCAGGCCAGGGTCCTGGGGTCTGAGTGTGCTTCCTTTCTGTGTGCCAATCAGTGTCGGTGTATGGACATCTTGTGGTGATGAGTTATCCAGGTCCCATGGCTTACTTCCAATGTGTGCACTTGGGTGGTGGATAAGTGTATGGTGTGAAGGGGGTGACTTTGTTGTGACTGTGGATGTGTGTGCACATGCATTGTCAACTACTGCCATGTGTGACCCTGGAGTGGTGTGCCTGTATGTGTACTTGTTTAGCCCTGTGGTTGTGTTTTGTGCACATGGCAGTATTGTGTGTTGCTGTTGTGGGAGGAGGTATGTGTGACATATCCTACTTGTGCTTGGCTGTCATGTAGTGTGTCACTGGGCCCTGTGTGTTTTGCAGCAGACATTGTCTTGTCCAGTATTTGGATGCCTATGTGTGGCTGGTCAGTGTTTGAGTTCAGGGCCTTCCTTACATCCCTGTGCCTATACATGGGTGTCCTTGCTGTCGCCAGGAGTTGTTGCATTGGAGTGAACGTGGTTTGTGTTGACTGACTGTGTCAGCCATGTGTGCTGTGATGGGCTGTGTGTGTTCTCACATGTGTCTTGTCTTGCATGTGCATCACACATGCTTGATGGTTGTGTCACTGCCCTTCCATTTGTGGGCACCTCACTTTGGCTTTCCTATATGTTGTCCTCCATTACTGCTGGCATGTGGTGTGTGTATGTAGCTGTGAGTCAGGGTGGTGTGTGTGTGTGTGTGACTTGTCAGGTAGTGTGTGCAGTGAAGTGTTTGGTCCTCATCTGTGTGTGTGTACATTTTGTGCCTGCCCTCAGTGTTCTTGGCTTGTGTGTGATGTTGTTGTGGTGTGTGTGTTGGCTGGGGCCTGGGCTTCTGTGCTATGTGTTCCTTTGCAAAGGGTCCTGCTGTGGCTGTATATGCAGTTGTTGGGAGGTGGGGCATGGTGTGGCTGTAGTTGTGTGGTTGTTGTGCAAGAGTGGCACTTGTGAGGCACATGTTGTGTCCCTTCAGGGAGGTAGCTGGTGTGTTGTGGATGGAGTTGTGGCTCTGTGCAATTTGTACGGTGCCCTTGGCATGCGCTGGTCCTGTGCTCTGCGTTGTGTGCATGGTTTCATGCACACTGACCGCGGCGGTGACGTGACCGGGACATTTGTTCATGAATGCGGTACATGGGTGGGCAGTATGTGGCGCGATGTTTTTGTGACAGGTGGGACATGTGTGTGTGCAGTGATGGCTGTGTGCCTGTCCCCACAGGGGTGTGTGGTGTTCCCATGCGATGTTTTTCCCCCCTGGAGCTGTGTATTGTGTTACTTGCACTGTTGTGTCTGTACGTACCTGCGGTGAAACCAAGAACAAGGGGGACCCTACTCACTAGGAACCAGGGTATGTCATATGTATCAAAAACAACGGTTCCAGCGGAAAGTTAGGTTAATCTATAGTAATAATCAAATGCACAATCGCAATCAAAAAACGGGTTAGAAGTGATGTCAGAAAGAAAGAGGGCCTTGCAGACTTTATGTTCACAATAATTCTTTTTATCCAATTTGTACAATTCAAATCAATAAAAACACAGACCAAGAGAAAACAATAGTGCTTTTGTGTCCCCAAGTGAAATGGAACCATAAAATAAACAGTGAAAAACATGTAATGTGTACAGCTTGGTTTCCACAATTTTTTTGAAAAAAGGCGACCAAAGAGTAACTTATTAATGATTCCAGCTTCTGTGTACAATAGTCAGAGCTGTTAAAAATTTGCCGCCCAGGGTTAATATAAACACAACAAGCCACTCCTAAAAATAATTTTCAAATTTAAATTTACATAAATTAAAAATTTTAAACAATATTAATAATATTTAATTTAAAATATATATTTTTAACACACTCCCCTCCGTCATCCCCTATAAACAAAACATCCCACTCCTAAAAATATTTTTTAATTTACATTTCAATATTATTATTTTTTTTAATTAATTCTAAATTTATTAAAAATGTTCATATTATTTATTTTTAAATATATATTTTTAACACACTCCCCACCATCATCCCCTATAAACAAAACATCCCACTCCTAAAAATATTTTTTAATTTACATTTCAATATTATTATTTTTTTAATTAATTCTAAATTTATTAAAAATGTTCATATTATTTATTATAAAATATATATTTATAAAACACTACCCACCCTTATCCCCTATAAACCCAACATCCTGCTCCTAAAATTAATTATCAAATTTAAATTTAAATATAAATTTTCTTTTTTTAGAAATAAATTCAAATTATTTTTTAAAATGTAATAATATTTAATTTAAAATATATATTTTTAAAACACTCCCCACCCTTATCCCCTATAAACCCAACATCCCGCTCCTAAAATTAATTATCAAATTTAAATTTAACTATAAATTTTCTTTTTTTAGAAATAAATTCAAATTATTTTTAAAAATTTAATAATATTTAATTTAAAATATATATTTTTAAAACACTCCCCACCCTTATCCCCTATAAACCCAACACCCCGCTCCTACAATTAATTATCAAATTTAAATTTTAATATAAATTTTCTTTTTTTTAGAAATAAATTAAAATTATTTTTAAAAATTTAGGGGCCCATTACGATGGCGGGCGGAAGCACAACCGCCGTGCTGGCGGATGCAAAAAGCACCAGTTACCGCCGGCACGCAGCAGTCCACACGCCCGCCCAATTACGATGCGAAAAGCAGGCCAAACACCGCCGGCAAGCCAGCAACACCGTCCGCCATCAAAGTGCGCCCGTTCACGTAGCGGCGCAGCACAACTGACACACACCGTCCGACGAAACACGTCCCGCCCGGCGCATAAATTACGATGCCGCAAACAAACGGCTCCCACGGCTAAGAGACACCGCACGTGAAAGAGAGGCGGTAACACGGATGCAGAGCACGGACAACGAAGAAGCGGCACCCCGAGCATGAATCCAGCACTGCAGGCCCTTCCCATGCTTCTGCTGATGCACCACCAAGGACGCAACGTACCGCGGAGACGCAGGTAGGCACACACACAACAAGTGCACGCAAACAGCGCACACAGTGCAAGGGCGGAAAAGCGGACAACCCCCCACCAGCGCGTGTACACAACACATCCACCATTGCATCCACATATGACACACAGGCCAAATCGTAACATCGCGGAACACATGTGTACACACCACCTGGGACTAGGAACCAACCACCCCGTCACGGCCACAAAGCGCCGATGACGCCGCCACACATGCGCACAACGCAGAGGCCAACCGCAGCGCCATGCATGCGTCGCACACAGACACAGGGACACAACCAAGCAGCACACACATCAGCCCCACCCCGAACGCACATGACACGTGACAGGCCTGCCACAGACATGTCCCCAACGCCCAATTCACGGACAACACCCAACGCCACACAACCGACGCACACATGTCAGTGAAGTCACGCAACAGCAGGACACACCCCAGTGTAACAAACATGGCGAAGCACACAGCGGCGGCAACACCAACTAGGAGAAGCAGGGCCCCTTCGGGAAGAGGAACGCCAGTACCACACTGAAAAACCCATACCACCCTGCACATATGAACAAGACACATGAAACGGAACACCAAAGAGCCCGGGGACCGACAACAGGTGGCCCAAGAATAACATCCACACACAAGGCCCAACGCAGAGCGGAAAGGCAGCCTGCCGCCCACACAAGGGAGAGCAGACAGCACTGAATGACCTTCCATTCCAACTCCGAAACCACAGCCCTACGACAGAAGCCGGTGAATACAGCCATTGTCCAAGAATAGACCAACACAGGCATGCCGAGGAGACCGACCACAGGGCAGATAGCGCATATCACAGAAGCACACAACGGACGGGGAAGAAAGAAGAAAACACTCCCCATGTCGGCCACATGCAAGTTAATTGGAAGGAGTCACACAGCACTGACCTTGAACTGTCTGAGAAGCATGTGGGAAGAGGGCCCGTGTCCTCCAAACAAGCCAACAGAACACAAGTCCTGTCTCCCTACGACTACACAGAGCTCACAGCAACCCCGGAGCGTGCACATTGCAGACTGCACACACAGCCGGAGCACGCCACCTCAACGAACCGCTGCGAAATGGCAACCGCAACACACCTACCCAACTACGCCGAACAGCTCAAGCTGTACAAAACCAACACGATACATACATTGGGATGCGATCTCCTGTCCCTGCTGAACGTAAGTTACCGACTGACTTACCGCATCACATTGTTCAGCTGCGTCATGCCCGTCTTCTACTGTCGGAGGTGTCCCTACCAGCATCCCGTCGAGATATGCCTCTCCAACCCGGCATGTCTGAAGGCGGACCTGCTACCACTACTCCTCCCTCTGGACGCACACGACAGGGCCTGCTCTGCCTATGGGGGCATGGCGTATGTGGCCAACATCGCACGCGCACTGAAATGGGACCACTGTGCCTCCACACGACGGATCATCGAGAACAGCTACATCGAATGTCACCCAGCATGCCCCATCATGGTCCTCCAAGGGACAACTTACGAACAACACCTTGAGAGCCACCATCCGCTTCATTGGCTGGCAAACATGTACACCACCAATGACATGGAAGCCCTGCTGGACGGCATCGCATACCTGACAACCTGTAAATACGTCGGACCACAACGCAGGTTCCCCGAGTGACCTATGAAGTCCAACCCCGCACCCATGCTCAGCTTCCGCACGGACTCGCCAGTCACCACCACAACAGCCATACCAAACGACCGGCAACTGTAACCACACCATCAACGACATCGCCATGACATCGGATATGACCGGGACATGCACACTGTTCCCCATCACATCCAGGAACACCGCATGCATCGTGGGAGGCAGTGGCATGGGCTCTGTGTATCGCACCCACATGGACGGAACTGCACGAACAACCAGGACACGACATGGATCCAGCGCACATGGACACACACACCGCTCAGTGGACATGAATAGGTCGCCTGGAGTCTGTGGGTGCTGCACCCCTCCCACCCCCGCCCGGGAATCCCATACCAGGACCTTTGCATGGACGACAAGTGCATACAACAACAACACGACCCCAGTGACTGTGACATGTCCAGTAACCACCACAGTGCAACAACAAGTGGCACGCCGCTGCATGCACGCAAGCACATGCCCTGATGTCATCTCACATGCACGCGTGCATGAGGAACAACCGCAGCAAACCTGTCACATGGAACTGAGATGGACTGTGCCCATGATGCCGAGCGGTCTGGTAGGCTACATGTATACCGTCTGTGTCAAAGTCCGCAGCTCCGCAGCTATACGTAAATGTACATTAGCACAGCCTTGGCCAAGCAGATGTTACCCCACACCCTATCCCATTTGTGATCATGCTCAGTATATCCTCAACATGTATTCCGCTGCCAGTAGTGTCCACTATACTGCATCACAGAGGACAGAAGACTCAATATAATGTTTGAAACCAAAACTGTCTCCGCTGACTCATTTCACAAGTACGAATGAGAGAGGATGAGAGTATGTGAAGTACACGGCAGTTGTGACATGACCATGTAGTCCACTGGTATTGGATGTCAACGCAAATGAGTAGCACAACTGTGGAAGACACACATGTGTCGTGTGAAGTCGTATGGACGCAGTGCTCAGGTGGGTGGGTGTGACGGGTAGATGCGCACATGCCAAGTTGGAGCACGCCGTGTTGGGAGGGGTCATGAACAGTACACCACCGCTTCCCTGGGCATTGTGAGAGGACACCTGTCGGGGGGAGTGAACACGTGTGTGCACAGCAGCCGGGCACACATACAAAGCGGTACCAGGCGCACCTCAGCCCACCCTCTGTGGACAAGCTGGATCCTGTTGTGCGCCCGCCATGCCCCTTGACAAGGCACACACAGCCCCAGTCGACCAGGTGTAACCCCAACATAGTCAATCCGCACAGGCGATACAGGGCACGGGATGGCAGTGGAGCATGGTGTGTGAGAGGTCTCCTCGCGCTCCTCCTGGTCATATCACGCAGGCAATAGAACCTCAACGTCTAGCATGGCACAAGTCACATGGAAGTGTAGGGGGACGCACCACAGCACGAGCAGCACTGACGTCACGGGAGGTGGCTCGCACCATCCCATCCATTGCCCATCATACCAACCACGCCACATGCCATTGCGACTAAGTGCAAGCGCGTGCGCCACCACCCCCGAGCCCTCCCCAGAGAGGCCAAAGAGTGA
Organism: Calotriton arnoldi; assembly: GCA_963921515.1. Classification (NCBI taxonomy): domain Eukaryota; kingdom Metazoa; phylum Chordata; class Amphibia; order Caudata; family Salamandridae; genus Calotriton; species Calotriton arnoldi. Next base: position 375,267 of record CAWUFW010011620.1, on the reverse strand, counting down.
ATGTGTGGGCCATCAGCCACAGACGGACGCGGCCTGGCCGCAAGGGCAGCCACAGCCACTGGGTGTCGCAGGTGGCGGATCCGGAAGGCGAAGACTGTGATGCATAGTCCATGCAGGCCGGGTCTCCATTTGGGGCACCACGCAGGTGGACGGCGTCCCGCCACACATCATACCCTGGACCCACACATACACTCCTTGCCCTCTCTGGTGCGAGCTTGGGGCTGCCTGTGCAAGCGCTAGCCTCGCAGGTGAGCATGCATATTGGGGGGGCGAGGGGAGGACATGAGGGCTGGGGCGAAGATGACTGTATCACTGTCAGTTAGTATAAGGGATGACCCAGATGTGGAAAGGGAGAGACGTGTCCCGTGTGTACTGCAACTAGTCGCCAATCCGACTACCCCCCCATGTCCGGAATGTAAGCCCGCACCTAGGCCCGCCCATCCGCCACATCGAACATACCACCAGCACGACAACCTTCCCATTCGAAACACTGACTGGGGGTGGCGACCAGTGAACAATCATGTGTAGCCTACCCACGCGTACATGTGGGCCCTCCATGATCCATGTCACCTGCGGCAAAGACATGACATGCGCAATGAGGGAAGTGAGGAGAGCTGTCCGCCCCACGCGCAGAAGGTGCATCAGCTCCACAGACCCAGCAGCGAGTCCAGCAGGGGTCAAATGTGCAGGGGCAGCTGTGCCTGGTGTGAAGGCACATGCATATAGACAGCACATCGACCAATGTGTAGTCTGCCCACATCCACAGTCCATCATCATGCGGACATAGGAATTGAACACAGGGCAACACATCTTAGTTGGTGCACCCACCGTGACCAACAATGCGCAATCATCGACGTACCCGCCCTGTGCATGGCCCCCCACCCAACGGAGGCACATCCAGTGCCACCATCCCACACACACAAGCCTTCCACGGAACATGCTGTGTCCAATGCTCAGTACAGAGTCAGCGCCCATCTGGTGGATCCTGAACAGGAGACACATGCACACACATGCCAGCTCCCACTATGTACGTCTGCCACCTGGCACGTGCAATGTAACCTCTCACCTGTGACGTTTGACTGCAAGCACACAGCCGTCTTGGCATGGGGCTGTCAATGTGGACACCAGTCAATGTTTCGGGAGCTGTGATCCGTACAGTGCTGTACATAGGGTGCAGTGCTGACACCTACTACTGTCTCATATCCCCTCGTGCCACAGGTCCCACTTGTATTGGCCGCTCAGCCCGTGCCCACATCGTCGTCGTCGTGTGCCATACTCATCCAGCCTCGGAAGCAGTTCCATGCTCAGCAGACACTCATGTTGCCGTGGCGTTGCCGCTTGACGAATATGCAGTCAGTCCCCATCAGCACGCCCCGCAAGTCATTGGGGCCTAGATCCCCATGTGCATGCACATGGCAGTGGTATGTCTCACTTGCCATTGCCATTGTTGGGAGACCTGTGTAAGTGTATTGTGGCCGTGCCGCCCCAGCTTGACAGCTGGGCTGTGGCTCATGTGCTTGCTCAGTCATGTCAGTGATGTGTATGCGAAATTGCTATGTGTCGTGTTGCTTTGACATGTGTCCTCTGCCATTTTCCCCAGGCGGAGACCGAACATTGACCGCCCATACCAATTGCTGGCGGACATGGACGATACAGAGGTGATCAGGAAGTTTCGGCTGGACAGGCCAACCCTGCATCGACTGTGTGCCATGTTAGAGCCCCATCTCCGTCCCCGCAGGGTGTATCCGACTGCTGTCACCCCCACGGCTAAGGTGATGGCCGCCATGCATTTCTTCGCCACTGGGTCATTCCAGCACACAGTGGGCAGTGGAGGAGGGATGTCCCAGCCCATGTTCAGCAAGGTGCTGAGGGATGTACTGGCAGCCATGATGCTGTACCGGAACAGGTACATCAGATTCCCCAGGGCTCGTGAATTGGCGGCAGTGAAGGGTGCATTCTATGCCCTTGGCAGAATCCCACACGTCGTGGGAGCCATTGACTGCACACATGTTGGCCTTGTTCCACCACAGGCCACTGAGCACCTGTACCGCAACAGGAAGCACACGCACTCCCTGAATGTGCAAGTGGTGTGCCTTGCGGACATGGTGATCACCCACGTGTGTGCCAAGTTTCCAGGCTCGGCCCATGACGCACACATAATGCGCAACAGCATCTTGCCACGACTGATGGCCAATCTGCAACAGGATCGTGGCTGTATTGTCGGTGAGTATGTGGAGTGGTGTAGCGTGCTGGTTGTGCGATGCTGTCCCCTGTCCAGTTGGAATAGCAACGGTTCTCTGTGTCCCTCACACCCAGGTGACTCTGCGTATCCGAATGGGGCATGGCTGCTCAGTCCATTGAGGAATCCTCGCACCCCAGCAGACGATCGATACAATGAGGCACATGGGAGGACCAGACGTGTGGTCGAGCGTACCTTTGGCCTCCTCAAGTCCAGGTTCAGGTGCCTGGACCGCACCGGGGTGCACTGGCGTACTCCCCACAGAAGGTGTGCCAGATAGTGGTGGCGTGCTGCATGCTGCACAATCTGGCCATTCGGAAGCAGATCCCCCTCATTGTGGATGACGGAGATCAACCAGGGCCCCAGCCCGCAGACCAGGACAGCTCGAGTGAGGTGGACAGCGGAGAGGAGGAAGCTGGGAATGTGCGCCAGCAGCTCATCGCCCGCTACTTCACTTGACGGTGAGTGTCCATGTACGACGGATGATGTGTCTGTATCTGTGCAGGTGTGTGTGTGCTGTGTCAGGGTGGCCGTATGTTCACTGCGTGCAGTGTGTCAACGCTCCATGGCCAGGGTAGTATGCCACTGTTGGTGACTGTGGCATTGTGCCCTATTGCTCTGTGCGATGTGTGTACATTGCTTGTAGTTGTTGACATGTACTGTGTGATGGGTGTGTGACACACTCATTGAATGTGCTCCTGTTCTGTCTCCCACCCCTAGGTCCCTACAGGCCCTCCGGATTCCATTGCCATGCCACGCATCAGGTGCCTTTCCGCCCAGGGTGGCCGTTGTATTCCGTACAAATAAAACACAGGGCACAAACAGCAGTTAGTGAAAAAGGTGCATTTATTCCAAACTGTGACATGTGATTGTGTGTAAGGTGATGACAAAAGTGGTGCGTGCAGTGACAATGAGCTGTCGGTCATGGCTGCGTGAAGCTCAGGGTGTACCCACTGGTTCTATGTCCATAGTCCAACACACACATGCCATCCAGATGGCTGTGTGGAGTGGGATCGTAGAGCAAGTCAATGCAGTGGCTGGTCAAGGAAGGCTGGCGGAAGGCTGGCTGGCTGCCTCACTTGCGACTGGAGCGTGCGAAGTCCTCCCGGGAGATCTGTTTCCTCTTCGGACGGCCCCTTCCACGTTTGGGAGGGGGTGTGTGGTGGCGACCTGCTGGTGGTGGGTGAGGTGTGCTCACTGGCTGTGGACGCAGGGGAAGTGGACACTGCTGCCCGACCCTGCGCCCTAGCAGGTGGTGGCGGAGGTGGTGTTGCTGGCCTTGCCTGTGACCCCACCGCCACCACCAGCTGGCCCATGAGGTCCACGAGTTGGCCCATACGGGCGTCCATGGACCTCAGCACCCCCAGCACCTCCCGCGTGTCTGTAGCAGACCTGACCCATTGTTCTTGGGCCTCCTCATAGGCCCCAAGGACTCTGGCCATTTGAGGCAGGGCATGGCTCCCAGGGGAGGCTGGCGTTTCCCTGACCCTGCTCCTCCTACCAGTCCTGCTGCCACCGGCCTGCCCACTAGCCACATTGCACACCACGGTCCTCGCTGTGGCTCCCAGGGTGGATCCAGTCGGCCGGGCCACCACCTGCGCTGGGGCTGGTGCCAGCGAAGACGTGGTGGTGGTGGCGGTGGTGGTCGGTGCGGCGATGGTGGCGGTTGCGGCAGCGGTAGTGGCCGCAATGACCGTGGGTGTGGCCGCAACGACAGTGGCAGCAGGGGGCTGGGACTGTTCAGCATCCCTGGATGATGGGTTGGTGGGTAGGAGGGGTCCTGGGGAGCGGCTGGGCCCTGCCACGCCAGATGGGCCTGCTTGGTGGTCCGTGTCCGAAGAGGATGACAGATCCTCCAGATCCGTGTGTCCTCGTTGGGGGCTTGTGGGCTGGCTGTGCTGGCTGCTGTCTCCATCCCCAGCGTCCGGCAGTTCGTCACCTGTGGAGAGAATGAGATTTGTTATTGTGTTGCACCTGGCGAAGTATGTATTTGTCGTCTGACATTGGCAGTTCGTGCAATCTCGTACATGGGTTTCCCGGAGGCGAGTGTGTGGCTGTGGCATCTGTAGTTGTGTGTGCTAGGCAATGGGACTGTGTGCTGTGCACATGTGGCATGGGACGGATTGGCCATGCCGATGGGTGTGTTGCAGTGCCCCTACTCATTGTGACTCTGGTGTATGCGGGCTCCTGGCCCATCCTGGGTCTGGTTTGTACTTTGCTTTTGGGGTTCAGATGGGACGCTTAGGAACGCATATGGCAACATGGGGGCCATGCCCCAGATTCGCATTTGGGAGGGGATATGCTTTTGGGGTTCAAATGGAACGCTTAGGAACGCATATGGCAACATGGGGGCCATGCCCCAGATTCGCATTTGGGAGGGGATATGCTTTTGGGGTTCAAATGGAACGCTTAGGAACGCATATGGCAACATGGGGGCCATGCCCCAGATTCGCATTTGGGAGGGGATATGCTTTTGGGGTTCGAATGGAACGCTTAGGAACGCATATGGCAACATGGGGGCCATGCCCCAGATTCGCATTTGGGAGGGGATATGCTTTTGGGGTACATGCTGTGTGCCATGGGTGCCGAACGTGACATGTGTTGTGGCAGCATGACAGTGCATGGTTTGAGGTGTGTGCATGCTTGACATGGCCTGCATATTTGCTGTCTGTTGTGATTACTGGACATGGCATTGGACGCATCGTTATGAGTGAGTGATAGTTGTGTGCCAGCCAACGTATTGCAGTTGTCCCATCTCCTTGGTGTGCGTGCTGCCCTGTGCCATGTGCATCACTGCAGTGCTCGGGGGTGTGGCCCATGTTGTGTGTTGTTGCTCACAGTGTATCGTGCGCTTAATTGACTTCTGGCACATGGTTGGTCATGGGCATGTGTCTTAGCGTGACTGCTGTATGTGTGGCAGCTGTGCGGATGACATGCCTTTCATGAGACTGGGGCTGACGGATGGGATGGATGGTATGTTGTATGTGCATGGTGTGTCTGTGAATTTGATGGGTTCAGTGGTGTTCGTGTGCATTTCTGTTGTTCCGCTCTGTTGCGTCTAGTGTTGTTTGTCTTACATAGGCGTAGTTGTGGGGTGTGTGGTTGACAGGCAGTAGGGGCTACATGGACAGGACTTCAATGGTGTTTCGGTTGTGTGTGATGAGTTGCACAGTGGCTGCCGTGTGGGACTATATTCAGTGTGGCTTGTGCATGCAGACGTGGCTCCTTGGGTGTTGCTATGTCTGTGATGGGTCATGTGGGGTGTGAGTCTATTGTTCATGTCCGTGTGCACATTGTTCACTTGTTCGTGACGGTGGGCGGTGCTGCGTGTTCGTCTGCTACGTGACATGTCCCATGTGTTGGTCGTGTCATGGTCCTCATGCCTCCAGTAATCCAGCCCTGTCCAGTTTCCCACCTGCAAGTTGTTCGTGCGTGCACTGTACTGGATGCCACATGGCTCTAAGCGGGGGGTGCTCCATGTTGCAGGTCTGTGGGGGTGGGGGGTGTTGTGGGTCGTGGGGGTGGCTGGACACCCACTGACACCGATTGCTGTGGACCGTGATGTCTGCCTTTCGGCTGTCGTTGTGCACTGCGGTGGCTGACACGTGGCTGTGGGGTGTGGGGGATGCTCCTCCTTGCTGTGCTGTGGGACTGGGGCCTGGTGTGTGTTGTACTTGGGCTGTCCACCCTCCCACCCACTGCACTTTGTGTTCCTGCCACTTACCTGTTACTTGTCGGTTAGTGCAGCTGTGGCGGACACATGGGTGTGGTGGGTGCTCGTTGTGGCGCTTCTGGCATATTTGGGGACCTGTTGGTGGTTACGTGGCTGGCTTAGTGTACACATGTCCCCACGCATCTTACAGTTGTTCTGTTTGGGCTGTGTGTGGTAGTGTCTGTTGCATGTGTGTGTGATGTGTTGTGTATTGTGTGCTGGACATGGGGGTGTTTGTCCCTGGGAGCTGTGGCATGGTGGTAGTGCATGTGAGTACATAGCGGTGTGCTGGTATACATTAGTTTGTACTTACCAGCCTCCACTCCCCTGCTAATCCGGCGAGGATCTCCGGATGTATTACGACTCGCACCTTCTCCTCCCACGCTTTGAAGGTCTTAAAGAGCGCGGGATTCCCTCCGCCAGTGACGGCAGCCAGCTCTCTGTTTTTGCCCTCCTTCTTCTTGACCAGGCTCTTTACGTCATTCCAACGTTTGTTGATCTCGACTCTGTTCCTGGGCAGGGTCCCGACTGCATTGACCTGGTCTACGATCCGGTTCCACATTCTGTTTCTGGTGGCTAGTGGTGTGTGCTGGACCATGTTCCCATAGATTTGTGCGTACACCTTGATGATCTCGTCGACCATGACCGTCAGCTCCATGGGCGTGAACTTGGGCATTCTTTGTGGTGCCATGATGTTTGTGGTGCTGGTGCGGTGTGTGTTGTGTAATGTGCAGGGGGTTTGTGGTGCCGGTGTTTGGTGGTGGTGGTGGTGGTGTTTGGTGGTGGTGGTGGTTGTGATGTGTGCGTTTCTGTGGTGTGCTGCTGTCCTTGCTGTGTCACTGTGTCCTCTCCTCTCCTCTCTGGTTTGCAATGTAGCAAGGGGTTGTGGTCTGTGGGAGTGCTGCTTTTGTACTCACCTATGTGGGTGTGTCCTCATGGTCTGTTGTTTTCAGGTGTGTTGTGTCTGGGGTTCTGGCCTTTGTATTTTTTGTTTGTCCGGGGGGTGTTTTCGGGATGTGTACTGTGCTTGTGTATTTGTGCGTGCCTTGCTGTGTGGACTTGTTGGCCATGTTGTGTGCTATTGGTTTTGTGTGCGGATGGTTTCTGTGCAGGTACGTTGGCGCCATGGCTTCTGCCGTGTCGATTCTCATCGGCGTTGTTTGCGCTGGCGGGCGGTATATTTGTGGTTTTCCCGCGCTCATGGCGGTGCGATCGTAATTTCACGTGCGGTGTGTCGGCCGTGTGGGCGGGCGGTTTTGTGTTGTCGTGCGTGTTTCCGTCCGTGGCGGGCGGTTTGACTCCGACTCGGACGATGGCGGGCGGTATTTTGTGTGCTTTTTCCGCCGATGGCGGTTTTCAGTTTGTGTAATCGTAATGGCGTGGTCGGTGTTCAGGCGGTGTGTGCGGGCGGATTTTTGCCGCTTCCATGCCTGGCGGATTTTTTTACGCCGGGTATCGTAATGAGCCCCTTAATATTTAATTTAAAATATATATTTTTAAAACACTCCCCACCCTTATCCCCTATAAACAAAACATCCCGCTCCTAAAATTATATATAAAAGTTTTTTTTTAAATTAAATTATTTAAAATATTAAAAACATAATTATAATACATTCAAAATAACATATTAAAACACTTATATACAAAAATTACAAAATATACAAAAAATAACACAATACTACACTTTATCGATATTTTATCACAACGATATTATAACATTCGATATGTTGTACTTCGATATTTTACTACACATACCAATATCGAAATTTTTGATGTCGATATGCTAAACATCGATATTTTATACCATCGATATTTTACATGCGATATTTTGGTATATCGACATTAAAATTTCGATATTTTGACTGCTCACCAGCCAAACAGTCTTTACTCAGTACGGGCGAGATCCAACATGCATATTGATTGGAAACAGCAATTCCGTGTGCCTGACGCGTTTCAAAGGCAATTCTTCTTCTTCAGAGGCTTTGCAGAAATGAAGTGTGCTCTTCCGGTCACCTTCCCTGATTTAAATAATGTCCCATAGCACGCCCTTCAATGGGCTGTTCAAATGAAACTGTGCTGCTGCATTATGGGAACTGGTGTCCGGTAGTATCTGTCCCTTGATGGATGCACTATCATAACTGTTAACATTTAAAGCCCTGGATGAGCCTCTGCATGGGGATCCGTCCTCAATCCGTCACTATGGCCCCACAAATAGGCTCGATAATTATCGTACCTTGCGGCCCCCTGCAAGACAAGGTGGTGCATTCTTCGCGGCCGGGCCGCCGCGTTTATATTCCAGCTCAAAGTTGCCCTGAGGCAAGAAGCACTCGAGTCACAGTGCTAGCCGGTACGGGCGAGATCCAACATGTAGATTGATTGGAAACAGCGATTCCGCGTGCCTGACGCGTTTCAAAGGCAATTCTTCTTCTTCAGAGGCTTTGCGGAAACGAAGCGTGCTCTTCCGGTCACCTTCCCTGATTTAAATAATGTCCCATAGCACGCCCTTCAATGGGCTGTTCAAATGAAACTGTGCTGCTGCATTATGGGAACTGGTGTCCGGTAGTATCTGTCCCTTGATGGATGCACTATCATAACTGTTAACATTTAAAGCCCTGGATGAGCCTCCGCATGGGGATACGTCCTCAATCCGTCACTATGGCCCCACAAATAGGCTCGATAATTATCGTACCTTGTAGCCCCCTGGAAGACGGGGTGGTGCATTCTTCGCGGCCGGGCCGCCGCGTTTATATTCCAGCTCAAAGTTGCCCTGAGGCAAGAAGCACTCGAGTCACAGTGCTAGCCAAACAGCCTTTATCGGTACGGGCGAGATCCAACATGCAGATTGATTGGAAACAGCGATTCCGCGTGCCTGACGCGTTTCAAAGGCAATTCTTCTTCTTCAGAGGCTTTGCAGAAATGAAGCGTGCTCTTCCGGTCACCTTCCCTGATTTAAATAATGTCCCATAGCACGCCCTTCAATGGGCTGTTCAAATGAAACTGTGCTGCTGCATTATGGGAACTGGTGTCCGGTAGTATCTGTCCCTTGATGGATGCACTATCATAACTGTTAACATTTAAAGCCCTTAATTCCCAGAATGTTCCGCTGTGTCATAGGACCTGCCCATCTGGGGCGTAGAATTATGCAATTATGGGGAAGTGAAGGTCGGAATTGCACGTGACCGTGTCCATCTATAAGCCTCTGAAGAAGAAGGATTTACCTTTGAAATGCATCAGGAAGAAGAGGATGGAATGGCTGTCGAACTGTATCGTAAGACAGAAGATGTTCGTACCCTAATAAAAGCTTGTTACCTTATGCTCGTCTAGAGTGCAGCTCATTGCTTTGGGCAACTTTGGAGCTTGGAATATTTGGTGGCTGCCCTGCCGCCGAGCTTGCACCACCCCGTGAACATAGGGGGCCGCAGGTTCTGATATTTATCGAACTAATTGGCGGATTTCGAGCATGGGATTGAGAACGGACACTGCCGAACGAGGCCCATCTGTGGGCTTGTATTATCACTGACCGGAATTAGTGCAACCATTGGAGGTAAAATTTCACGAACACTTCAGTTCCCAGAATGCTCTGCTGTGTCATAGGACCTGCCCATCTGGGGGCGTGGAATTATGTAATTATGGGGAAGTGAAGGTCGGAATTGCACGTGACCTTGTCCATCTATAAGCCTCTGAAGAAGAAGGTTTTACCTTTGAAACGCGTCAGGCAGAAGAGGATGGAATGGCTGTCGAACTGTATCGTAAGACATAAGATGTTCGTACCCAAATAAAGGCTTGTTACCTCATGCTCGTCTAGAGTGCAGCTCATTGCTTTGGGCAACTTTGTAGGTTGGAATATTTGGCGGCTGCCCTGCCGCCGAGCTTGCACCACCCCGTGAACACAGGGGGCCGCAGGTTCTGATATTTATCAAACCAATTGGCAGATTTTGAGCATGGGATTGAGAACGGACACTGCCGAATGAGGCCCATCTGTGGGCTTGTATGATCACTGACAGGAATTAGTGCAACCATTGGAGGTAAAATGTCACGAACACTTCAGTTCCCAGAATGCTCCGCTGTGTCATAGGACCTGCCCATCTGGGGGCGTGGAATTATGCAATTATGGGGAAGTGAAGGTCGGAATTGCACGTGACCTTGTCCATCTATGAGCCTCTGAAGAAGAAGGATTTACCTTTGAAACGCGTCAGGCAGAAGAGGATGGAATGGCTGTCGAACTGTATCGTAAGACAGAAGATGTTCGTACCCTAATAAAGGCTTGTTACCTTATGCTCGTCTAGAGTGCAGCTCATTGCTTTGGGCAACTTTGGAGCTTGGAATATTTGACGGCTGCCTTGCCGCCGAGCTTGCACCACCCCGTGAACATAGGGGGCCGAAGGTTCTGATATTTATCGAACCAATTGGCGGATTTTGGGCAAGGGATTGAGAACGGACACTGCCGAACGAGGCCCATCTGTGGGCTTGTATTATCACTGACAGGAATTAGTGCAACCATTGGAGCTTGGAATATTTGGCGGCTGCCCTGCCGCCGAGCTTCCACCACCCTGTGAATATAGGGGGCTGCAGGTTCTGATATTTATTGAACCAATTGGCGGATTTCGAGCATGGGATTGAGAATGGACACTGCCGAACGAGGCCCATCTGTGGGCTTGTATTATCACTGACAGGAATTAGTGCAACCATTGGAGGTAAAATTTCACGAACACTTCAGTTCCCAGAATGCTCCGCTGTGTCATAGGACCTGCCCATCTGGGGGCGTGGAATTATGCAATTATGGGGAAGTGAAGGTCGGAATTGCACGTGACCTTGTCCATCTATAAGCCTCTGAAGAAGAAGGATTTACCTTTGAAACGCGTCAGGCAGAAGAGGATGGATTAGCTGTGGAACTGTATCGTAAGACAGAAGATGTTCGTACCCTAATAAAGGCTTGTTACCTTATGCTCGTCTAGAGTGCAGCTCATTGCTTTGGGCAACTTTGGAGCTTGGAATATATATATATATAAGTGTACCATTTCCAACTTTAGCTCCCTTAGGAACTTTTGCAGAAAGATAGGAGGAAAAACTGCTTAACAGATTTACACCAAACGTGGCATGAAATTAGAACTTCACTCAGAAAGCGGGCTTTGTTAGATTTAGTTTAAATCCATTCACTAGTTTTTGAAATATTCTCATTTAATAAAGGTGATGGGCAGGATTTAAAGGGTTAGTACTTTTGTATATCTTGTCAGTAAAGGCCATTTGTTAATTTGATTATAACCTTGGCACTTTTTGAAGAATATGCTTCAAATTTGGCAGACACTAAAGATGTTCAAATTACTATTAGTGTTTTCAAATTTGTGCATATCAATAAAGGTGGGGCAGTTAAAAAGGAGGGAGGGGGAATTTTTCATTTGCTAATAAGTTTGGCACTGTGTGATTACTCTGCACAAACCTTGGCAGAAGCTAGGAAGGATTTGCTTTCTATCGGTGTGTCAGGTTTTTTGCAAAACCAAAGGGGCCAAGTGAGCAAGGGACCCACGTCTGGGCATACCCTGCCAACTTAGGGCGAACATAGCAAAACCAAAGGGGATGATGGACGGAGTGTTGAACATTGCAAGCACTCACCCCCAGTCAACTGATCTGGGTTTAATCCATCATCATTCTTTAGCTCACTCCGCCACCCCAGTTCAGACATGGCCATATGCAAATCAGTCTGACCCTGTGCCTCATGGGAACAGTCCAGCCCGAACTGCCAAGCCATGTCTCCCCTGAACCGGAAACAAGCATCCTGGGACCTGTTTCGGGCTCACAGCCCTCATCAGCCAGGCTATCTTGAATCCAGTGGCAAAGTGAGCAAGGGACCCACGTCTGGGCATACCCTGCCAACTTAGGGCGAACAATGCAAAACCAAAGGGGATGATGGACGGAGTGTTGAACATTGCAAGCACTCACCCCCAGTCAAATGATCTGGGTTTAATCCATCATAAGTCTTTAGCTCACTCCGCCACCCCAGTTCAGACATGGCCATATGTCAGGTTTTTTGCCAATTCGTATGGGAGTGGACATAGATAAGGGGGTGGGTCAATAAAATGTTCATTTGCTTACAACTTTAGTGTTGTTTGATCAATTGGTCAACTTTAGTGCTGTTTGGTGTGAAGTATGGCAAGTATTTATCAAGTGATGCCCCTAACAGGTACATCAGGTTTCCAATGGGGGGACTAAATTAAAATAGGAAATATTTTTGATTTGCTAATACTTTTGGCACTGTTCGATGGATCTGCACAAATGTTAGCCAGGTTTCACATTCTTTTAATATTTTATGGTTTAAATCGTTTTATTGAAGTTTTCATGGCAAACAATAAACACAGCACCCACCTACATCCACTGGCCGGTGGGGAATATCATGGCTTATACTGATATTGTTAAAGAAGGGAAAGAGAAGAGAAAGGAAAGAAGATAGGGAGTAAAAGCGAGAATAGAGAGAGAGGAGAAAGACAGGGACCAACCCATTACCCAGTACCTGACACAGTAGGGTTCTAGCCATCGGGTGGCACTTCCACGTCACGGGCGAGTTGCTCACTAGCAGGGGGGGCTTTTAATATTTTAAAGCGCATGAAGATCCGCCATAATTACCCAAGTTATAAATGATGGTCAGAAAGATTTTCATTTGCTAATAACATTGGCACTCTGTTATGAATCTGCACAGAATTTGGTAGAAGCTGGAAGATTTGTTTTTTAATTGCTATGTCAAGTTTTGCACTAACCCATCAAGGGGGCAAATTTAAGGAGGGGGGATCAATAGCACTGATTGATCAATCTGCATCCACTGTGACAGGCAGTTAGAAGGTTACACCCAGGGCAGGCCTTTTTGGTTTTGTGCAGATCCAATGGGGGTGAGTATTTTATTATTTACTACTAACCTTGGCACCACCTGATGGATCTGCACAAAATAAGGCAGAGACTTAGCATATTTAGTCTACTCTTGGTTTTCTCAATTTCAATCAGGACCATCAAGGGGAGGGGATTTCAAGGGGGGCGTAAAAGAAATATTCATCTGCTTATAATTTTGCCATTGTTTGATGAATGCTTAGTTTAGTGGGTTTAGCTTTCTGTTGGTTATGTCACGCTTTTATGTTTTTAAAAATAAATGTTATTTAACAATTGATGTAATACAATAGAATAATATACAATCATGTAAAACAGTATCTTTAGAGGAGTAGCTGAGTAAAAAGTTGAAAAGAGAATTGAGAACAAAAAGGAGAGAAGATTGAAAGAGAAAAAGCGATAAAGTGTAACTGTAACATTTAGAAAATATATATATCTTAATTGCTAAAACCAGTGAATAAAAGTACATTAATAAGAACATAATAAGAAAAACAAAATATGTAACAATCATAAAGAAGCATTAGTAAAAAGTCAAGGAGGTTGAGGTACCTCTTCAATCCGAGCATTATGTATATTGGTAAATTTTGTACTAAGGTCAAGAAACTTGGTCACAGGTAGCAAAAGAATGTCTCTTTTAATAGCGAGAGATAACAGGTTAACATACACCCTGTCAAGTATGTGATTATAGCAAACACCATACCACCAGGATTGGAATGATATATTGGAATTGTCTTTCCAGGCTCTTGTAATTTGCTGAAAGGCAACTGCAAGAAGTAAATCTAGAACAACAACTGTAGTTGAGTGAGAAGACCAGTCATCTGAAATGCTCCTAGAAATATATTTTTAAAATTAAAAGGAACTTGTGTGTAAAAAATAGAATTTATCTGCTTCCAAACGTTTAACTAAAATTGATAAGTAGAGGGACAATCAAATAATATATATTTTAGATCAGAAAAGGTGGCGTACATGACCAACAAGAGAAGGGGGTGGTTGGATTTATCCTATGAAAGTGACTGGGGTAAATAAAAGTCTGTTATCAATAAAAAACAAGGGCTAGTAGTATTTGCTGCCCTAGAGGATTTCCGTAAATTAAGCCAAATTTTGTTCCACATGCAAATTGAACAAGAAGTGTTTAAGTCACGCTCTGAAAGTAATTCCACATCTGTTTTTTCTCGGTCGTCTGAAAGAGATGTTATTTTATTATATATTTGGTATGCTGATGGGAAAGATAACAATACATCGCCAGTTGAGGGGTAGGAGTAGTGAGTGTAGGATTGTGTGAAAATTGATTATAGGATGTGTAAATCCCAGATACTAATGACATATATTTAGATAATCAGAAGAATATGAAAGGGGAAGGGAAAAATGTTGCCGGGCTCGAGAAAAAGAAAGGCAAGAATATTTCTAAAAAAATCCATCTTAAACCTTTCTCATGCCAGGAATTCCAGAAAATAGTTTTATTATTTATTTTAACATCGTTATTATACCGTATGAAGGAATGAAAAAATTGTTCTCTGTCAGTATGATAAGAAAAAATATTGGGACAGAAAAGATTATAAGTGTTTTTTAGAATAGGAAGAGACATAAATTGAGGTTTCTGGGTGAAGGATAAAAATTCTTGAAGTTAAAAAGGATGAATAAAATAATTTTTAAGATCTACCCATATTGGGGGGTTGGGGGTGATTTATTCCTCTCCATATAATGAAAAAGAGGCTTGTTTGAGGAAAAAAGCTGTATGATAAGAAGAAAAATCCAGAAAATGACACCCCCCATATGCAGGTCCTCGCTCCAGCTCCCCCTCCTGTCGCTCGTTGAGTCACCCTCAGCCTTGCAGCCCGTTTTCTCTGTGCCACTGTTGTGCCTGATTGTTTTTCTCTATGTTGCAGTATTGCCTGATTGTCTTTTCTTCATTGCCGTTCTGCCTCATTGTTTGCCTGATTGCCTGTTTATTATCATTTTCTTACTTGCGTTGTGCCCCACCCTCCTCCTTAGCAGCCAACCCTCCTCCCAGAACCTACTGCATGGCTGTATGCAGCGGGCACAACAAAGGCATGCCAAAGGCAATCACGTCTGTGGCCATCCATGCCTAGACCGTGCCCAGTGCCAGGAACCCTGGCTCTACCACCTCACGAAGATATTCCTCCTCCGAGAATGCAACTCAGACTCCGCAACAACTACTGGTGCAGCACCTCACCCCAGTCGATGGTAGGACCCTTCACCTGCCGACACTGCCTCTTTTCCTGCAACACTGAAGCACCCTAATGTACGTCAAGCACCACCACGCCAACCACGGCCACCTCCGGACAGCGCAACTGCCTCCAGCTCAACGTACGATCTCTCTGAAAACAAATCTGGGACAACATCACCTTTCTCACCCCGACGTCTTCTTTCTCACTGAGCCCTGGTTCACCCCCTCCTCCATGCCCGACTTTGCCTCAGCTATGCCCCACAGCTACAAGATAGCACAACGAGACCGCATCAACAAGCATGGAGGTGGGATCACCCTGATCCACAAGGAAACCATCCACTGCACCGCCACCACAGATGACAGACCACGTCACCCGATCATGGAACACCTCAACTTCCAACTCTGAACAGACAGCAAAACCACCAGAGGAACCCTTCCCTACAGACCCCAGGACCTCGTCCCAGTTTCTGCAACGGCATTCTCAAATTCATCACACTGCTCGTCATTGACTCCAAACACTAGATCTTCCTCGCCGAGCTCAATTTTCACCTCGTCTACCCCAACGATACCAACATCGCCAACCTCGAGAGCCTGAACAACATCGGCCTCACCCAACTCGTCACCAACCTCATGCACACTGCAGGACACACACTCGACCTCATCTTAACGGCCAGCAACAGAGTCAAGTACAGCCTTCTCACCGAGCTCATCTGGACAGACCACTGACCCATTGTCAGTGAAATTGCTCCCCCTCCCTCGCAGCTCCACCATTAAGTGAGGCCTGCCCCTGCACTCTCGAGTGTTTGGTGCTCGAGGCCCTCCTCCACCCGCAGGTTTCCCTGCGCCTCATCCCTGGTGGTCCAGTGGACCTCTATCTCCTTTCTCTAGCTCTGTTTTTCACTCGTTTTTCACTCGTTTTTTCACTCGTTTTTCTACCCTCTTTTTCTTCTTCTTTCTGCACCTTTCTGCATTTCTGCTCCTTTCTGCTCTATTTCCTTTTTCCTTTACTCCTCCTTTTCCCTCCTTTCCTGCCCGCTTTCCCTGCCGCTGCTGCCCCCGTGGCCCCTCCCCCCCAGCACGACCAGCGCGACCGGCCCAATGCAGCTCCCCTCCCCGCTCCTGCCTCCCAGCTGTCCAGCCCTCCCCGACCCCTACTTAACGGCGGCCGCTGCGGGGACAGGCGAGCAAGACCACTGACCCATTGTCCGTGAAATTGCTCCCCTCCCTCGCAGCTCCACCATTAAGTGAGGCCTGCCCCTGCACTCTCGAGTGTTTGGTGCTCGAGGTCCTCCTCCACCCGCAGGTTTCCCTGCGCCTCATCCCTGGTGGTCCAGTGGACCTCTATCTCCTTTCTCTAGCTCAGTTTTTCACTCGTTTTTTTACTCGTTTTTTCACTCGTTTTTACTCATTTTTTCACTCGTTTTTCTACCCTCTTTTTCTTCTCCTTTCTGCACTTTTCTGCATTTCTGCTCCTTTCTGCTCTATTTCCTTTTTCCTTTACTCCTCCTTTTCCCTCCTTTCCTGCCCGCTTTCCCTGCCGCTGCTACCCCTGCTGCCCCTCCCCCCAGCACAACCAGCGCGACCGGCCCAATCCAGCTCCGCTCCCCGCTCCCGCCTCCCAGCTGTCCAGCCCTCCCCGACCCCTACTTAATGGCGGCCACTGTGCGGCCGCGCCGCTGGCGCGCCAAAGGCAAGCCCGTCTGTGCCCGTCCGCGACCAGCGCCAGGAACCCTGGACCTCCGCACCACCAACGCTATGACCCAGCAGCACTCCACGCACTCAACCCAGGCCGCAACAACAACTGCATGCTAGCCTAACCGGCCGACACCCACGAACCCTTCAGCTGTCACCGCTGCCGACAAACCTACAGCACCGCTAGGAACACGGACCCAGCACAACCCGACCGCAAGAACACACCCGTACCGAAGACCTTGCAATGCATCCTCCTCAACGTCCGATCCCTCCACAAACATGCCACCGAAATCTGGGACCTCCTCGACAGCACCACCCCGGACGTAGCGTTCTTCACCGAAACCTGGACCAACACCACCTCGGGGCCAGACATCGCCATCGCCATTCCCCAAGGATACAAGATCTCCAGGAAGGACCGCCCCACCCGCCCGGGAGGAGGAATCACCATCGTCCACAAATCCACCCTCCGCCTGAGCACACTCCCCGACGAAACCACAGACCTGATGGAACACCTTCACTTCAAGATACTGACCAGCCCTACCACCAACCTCCGAGGAACCCTCATCTACCGACCCCCTGGACCACGCGGACCGTTCACTAACTCCATCACGGACATCATCTCCCTGCATGCCATCGTATCCACCAACTACACCCTGCTGTGAGACCTCAACTTCCACCTCGACAACCAACTGGAACCCAACACCACATCCCTCCTGGACAACCTCCACAACATTGGACTCCGCCAAATCGTGACCGAACCAACGCACTCAGCAGGACACACCCTCGACCCCCTCTTCACAACAGGAAACTCCATCACCTTCAGCCACACCACCGAACTCCCGTGGACTGACCACTGATGCGTCCACTTCACCTTCAGAACATCCACCATCCACAGACACCAGCACATGCTCCCACGAAGAAACTGGACCAGAATCACCGACGACCAGCTCACCTCCTCACTCAGCAACTCCACCCCAACCATCGTGGGAAACGACGACCCCAACACCGCAGCCTGAACCCTGCACAGATGGATCTCCGACAGCGCCAACACCATAGCCCCCCTCAAGAAAAACAACAACACCCACGCCAAGAAAGCCAGATGGTTTACCACCGAACTTCAAGAGTCCAGACGCACTTGCCGCCGCCTCGAAAAGGCCTGGAGGAACACCAAATCCACAGAAGCACACAACAACTTCAGAGCCGCTACCAACGCCCACCACCAACTCATCAGAAAAACAAGAAAAAAAGCGATTGAAGACAGAATATCCACACACACACACAACAGCAAAGAACTCTTCAACATCATCAAGGAGTTCGCCCAACCCACCAGCGAATCGACAGACATTCCTCCCTCACAAGACCTCTGCGACAAACTCAGCACCTTCTTTCACCACAAAATCAAGAGCATCTACGACAACTTCGATGAAGACAACCAACACACTGAACCCCCGCCAACCACCCCCGACACCCTGAAGCCAGCGATTGACAACTGGACAGCCCTCACCACCGAAGACACACTGAAGACAATGAAGTCAATCCACTCCGGGGCCCCCCGGACCCCTGCCCCACCACATCTTCAACAGAGCCGCCGACAGCATCGCACCCATACTCCGCCACACCATCAACCGCTCCCTGGCGACCGCCTCGTTCCCCGACGACTGGAAACATGCCGAGGTCAACCCCCTCCTGAAGAAACCCTCGGCGGACCCCACCGACCTCAAAAACTACAGACCCATCTCCCTGCTCCCGTTCCCAGCAAAAGTCATCGAGAAAGCCATCAACAGCCAACTCGCCACATTCATCGAAGAGCACAACATCCTCGACTCCTCCCAATCCGGCTTCAGAAAAAACCACAGTACGGAAACCGCCCTCCTCGCCGCAACAGATGACATCCGCACCCTACTGGACAAAGGAGAAACAGTAGCCCTCATCCTCCTCGACCTCTCAGCGGCGTTCGACACAGTCTCTCACTAATATGCAGACTCCTCAACGCAGGGATCCAGGACAAGGCCCTCGAATGGATCCTCTCCTTCCTCTCCAGCAGAACGCAGCGGGTCAGACTCCCCCCTTTCCTCTCGGACCCTACACCAACCACCTGCGGAGTCTCTCAGGGGTCCTCCCTCAACCCTACGCTCTTCAACGTCTACATGGCTCCACTCGCCCCCATCGTCAGAACCTACAGACTCAACATTGTGTCATGCGCAGACTACACCCAACTCATCCTCTCCCTATCCAACGTACCCAACACCGCCAGACACAACTTTCGAGAAGGCATGGAAGCCATCACCAAATGGATGAAAAACAGCTGCCTACAACTAAACACCAACAAAACAGAAGTACTCATCATGGGCCCAAACCCCGACGCCTGGAACGACACCTGGTGCCCCCCCCGCCCACCCCCATGGACCACGCACGCAACCTGGGAATCATCCTGGACTCCGAGCTCAAAATGGACCGCCAGATCAACTCCGTCTTGTCCTCCTGCTTCCACACCCTCCGCCTCCTACGTAAGACCTTCAAATGGATCCCCCTCGAACACAGAAAGACCGTCACTCACGCCCTGGTCACCAGCAGACTCGACTACGGCAACGCACTCTACGCCGGAATAAACAAAAACCTCACCCGCAAGCTACAGAACATCCAGAATGCCGCTGCAAGACTGGTCCTCAACCTGCCAAGACACTGCCACATCTCCCAGCACCTGCGCACACTCCACTGGCTCCCCATTGAGGCCAGAGTCACCTTCAAGATGCTCACCCACGCACACAAGGCCCTCCACGACACCGGACCAGCATACCTGAACAGCCGACTCAATTTCCTTCACCCCAAAGGACCCTACGATCAGCCCAGCTCTCCTACGCGGTGGTCCTCCGCACCAGAAAGACCAGATCAGGAGGCCGCTCCTTCTCCTTCCTCGCGGCCAGAGCCTGGAACGCCCTTCCGCTCCACCTCCGACAGACAACACCGCTTCCCATCTTCGCAAGAAACCTCAAAACCTGGCTCTTCGACAGACCCCCTCCTTGATGGACTGGAACCTGCACGCCCCCCCACTCCCAGCGCCTTGAGACCCTTACGGGTGAGTAGTCGCGCTTAACAAACGCCTGATTGATTGATTGATTGACTCCATCATCTACTTCACCATCTCGGGATCCCCCAGTACTGCCCCCAAGCCGCACAGCACTTCACACCGCAGCTGGTACAGAGTCTCAGAGAGCCAATCGACCGACGCCCTCAACACCTCCCACTCTCACACCACAGCCAATCTAGACTGTCAGGAACTTTTCCACCTGGATCACCGAATGCAATGACAGAGTCGCCACCATTAAAACCAGCAAACTCTAGAAGGTTCTCCAAACAAGCCAGTTGGTACACCACGGAACTAAGAACCATGAAACACAACTGCAAACGACTCAAAAGGAATTGGCGCACCAGCAAGAAGCCCACCGACCATTCCATGCTCAAGACATCCCTCAACCAATTCCACCAACTCCTGAAAGAGACAAAAAGGAGCGCCCTTGCCAACCACATCGAAGCAAGTTCCAACCACAGCAAAGAACCCTTCAACATCATCCGCAAGTTCTCCAGCCCCTCAGCCACCGAAAATATCATCACCCCATCCCAGGAACTATGCAACACCCTGGCTGATGTCTTCCACAACAAGATCTCTACCATCTACAGAAACTTCAAACCCCAAGCCACCACCACCGATTCCTCAGCCTTCTCACCCTCACTAATAATAAATATGACCAACTGCTCACCACCTGGAACCAGCTCACCTCACAAGACATCACAGTCATCATGAACTCCGTCCACTCAGGAGCACCTTCCGATCCCTGTCCCCACCACTTCTTCAACCTCGGGAGCAAGACGATCAGTAACAAGCTCACCGTCATTTTCAACACATCCATCACCATGGCCACCGTCCCTGAAGAATGGAAACACGCAGAAGTCAAACCCCTATTCAAGAAACCTTCCGCCGACCCCAACAAACTCAAGAACTACAACTCCATCTCCCTGCTGCACTTTCCCACCAAAGTCCTTGAGAATGCCATCAACCGCCAACTCACAGAACATCTGGAGATTAACAATCTTCTGGAAACCTCTCAAGCTGGATTCCGCACCAACCACAGCACCAAAACCACCCTAAATACAACTGCCTCAAACTCAACACTGACAAGACAGAAGTGCTGATTTCCGGGAATAACACCTCCCCGTGGAGGGACGCCTGGTTGCCTTCCTAACTAGGACCTTCACCCACTCTGACCGACCACGCCCGCAACCTGGGCATCATCCTGGACAGTAAGCTCACCATGAAAAGACACATCAATGCAGTCTCATCTGCCTGTTTCCTCACGCTTTGCATGCTCGGTAAGATCTTCAAGCGGCTCCCCATCAACACCAGATGGACTACCACCCAAGCCCCTGTCAGCAGCCATTTGGACTACAGCAATGCACTCTACGTAGGAATCACCTCGCTCCTCCTCAAGAGACTGCAGGCCATACAGAATTTGGCAGCCAGACTCATCCTAGACCTTCCCAAGTTAACCCACATCACCGCCCACCTCAGGAAGCTCCACTGGCTCCTCTTTCAGAAGAGATGTCAGTTCAAGATGTTGACCCACACCTTCAAAGCCCTACACAACCAAGGACCAACATACATCAACCACCGCCTGAACATCCATCAACTGTCCAGACACCTGCCCTCTTCCTCACTCACACCCCTGCATCCACTGCAGCAAGAGTGGAGGACATTTCTTCTCCTACCCGCTGGGAAGTCCTGCAATGACCTCACACTCCACCTCCAGAACTCTTCCTCTCTGCTGGAATTCAGGAAATGACTCAAGACCTGGTTGTTCAACTGAACCCTCCCTTGCAGCAGTATTCTCAGTGCCTGGATACCCTCACGGGTGATTAGCCACACTTTATAAACTCTGATTGATTGACTGAGCAGGTCCTCGTGCCAGCTCCCCCCGCGACTGTTCTCCTGTCCAGCTTGCCGGCAGTCTGCTATTTTCTGTTGCCTGACTACCTGCTGGCCTCTGTTTGTGCCTCCTCTGCTCATTCCTTGCTCTATTTTGCATTTTCTGCTCATTTTGCTGCCCTCTGTTTAGCCTTTTTCTGCCCTTTGTTTTGCCCTATTCTGCTGCTTTGCCTTTTCTTCTCGTTTTCTACCCCCTCTTTTGCCTTTTCTGCTTGTTTTTCTACCCTCTGTTTTGCCTTTTCTGCTAGCTCGTTTTTCTGCCCTCTGTTTTGTCTGCTCTCTGTTTTACCTTTTCTGCACATTGTTCTGCCCTCTGTTTCTCCTCTTCTGCTCAGTTTAGCCTTTCGTGTTAGTTTTTCTGCCCTCTGTTTTGCCTTTTCTGCTCATTTTACTGCCCTCTGTTTGGTCTTTTCTGCTTGTTTTTTTCTGCTCTCTGTTTTGCCCTCTTCTGCTCTGTTTTGTCTTTTCTGCTTGTTTTTCTGCCCTCTGTTTTGCCTTTTCTGCTCGCTCATTTTTCTGCCCTCTGTTTTGCATTTTTCTGCTTGTTTCTTTCCTCTTCCCGCCGTTTCCTCAAGACCTGGCTTTTTGACAGAAACCTCGCAACCCAGCGCCCAAATACCCCCAGGGGTGACAGTGGCACGCCCTACAAATGCTGATTGACTGATAGGACGTTTGAGTTTTTGAAGGGGGCGTGTGGGTCTTTTCTTATTCCACAAAAAAGAGAAGAGGCTAGAGTATATATTTTTTTAAATAAACACAAAGAATATGTATTGGAATATTAGAGAGATAAAAGAGTATTATAGGAACCAGCATCATTTTAAGAGTATCTAGTCCTCCCCACCAAGTAAAAAGCAAAGGATACCATCTAGAAATAAGACAAACTAAAGTTGTAAGGACTGTTTATAAAATTGAAAGAGACCATCTCTTTTATGGAGGTAGTAAACCAGAGACCCAGATATTTAATTTTATCTGGGTTCCAATGGAAATGTGAAAAAACTAAATCTGCATGAAAACAAAATTTATTTAGCCGAAGTATTTCACATTATCCTCATTTAATTGTAACCCGAAAGAGAAGCGAAGTTGGTAACTTCCATTTAGAAGGCTGGCTGAGTGGTTTGTGGATGTGACATGAAAAGAAGAATATCCTCTGTGTATACCATGAGTTTTAACTGTTCATAACAAATAGTAAGCGAGAGAGAAGTCAGCCCTGTCGAACACCTCAGTGGAGCAGGAACGGTGAGGAAATGAGACCATTGACAATGACTGAGGTGTTAGGGGCAGTATATAACAAAGAAGTTATATTGATGAATTTTGGAGCAAAACCGAACCAAGAAACAGTAGAGAAAATAAATGACCAGTTGACACGGTTAAACACCTTTTCAGCATCTAAAGAAATGGTCGCCAATTAATGTTTATAAGATTTGGATTCACTTAATACATTAAAAAAATAATCTAGTATTGTCCAAAATATATTGTCCTTTGATGAAACCAGATTATTCCTGCCCAATTATGTAGGATCAAAAGAAGGACAAAAATTTTGGCAACAATTTTATAATCTGAGGAGATTGGCCTATAATTTTCACATAACTTTGGGTCTTTATTTTTTGGGGGAATAAAACAGATTAAGGCGTCTTGAAAGAAACCTCCAGCAGGCTTAGAGGATACAAAGTGAGTAAAGAGATGATGCAATTTTGGAATTAAAAGCTTGGAAAAATGTAAATAGAATTCTATGGTGAATGCATCAGGACCTGGCAGCGAAAACATCTTGAATAAGAATATCACCTCCCAATGGAGAGAAGTTTATATTTACAGTAGAGCTGGTTTGATAGAAGATAGATAACAAAGAATATCGTCCTGAGAAGCATAAGACTCAGGTTTATGGAGTGTGACAATATTTAGTAAACTCAGTCAGTATATCTTCATTTTTATGAATAGTACGATTATTAGCACACAGAATAGAATCTATTTTGATGCAATCTTTTTAAAGATGATTCTCAAGAAGTTTCTCAGCTTTATTTTGTCCCTCATAAAACTTATTCTGTATTTAAGAAGGTATGAGGCAGCATCTTCTGTTTAAAGTTTATTAAAGGTAAATTTGGTTTGGATCAATTCATCCAGACCCGCTTTAGATTTCCAAGTAAAATATGAATGTTCAAACTGTTTAATGTGTTTAATGATCTGAAGCAATTTTTTGGAAGAGGTCTTATTCTTATGAGATGCAAAAGAAATAATGAAATCTTTAGTGGCAGCTTTAAAAGTATCCCAGCTAATCTGAAGGGAGCTGTCAGGTGTTTCATTAACTTGGAAAGATGTGTTCATAAACCTTTCAAAACGATGTACAAAATCGGGTTCTTTGAGAAGAGATTTATTAAATCTCCACCGTTTGTTACCATGGGTTATAGGGAGAAAGTCTAAATCTAATGTAACAGGGGCATGAATAGAAATGAATATAGAGCCACTTTCTGAATGTAAAACGTGCTGTACAAGAGGTTTTGAGATAAGCAAATAATCAGTCCTTGACTGAGAGAAATGGGCCGGGGAGAAAAAAGTGTATTTTTGTAAGGTGGGATTACAAAGTCTCCAAGCATTGATTAGAGATCTTTGTTTTATAGTGGAAGTTAATTCTGTGTGCATGGATGACAGGATGGAATTGGATTTCAAATTACAATCAGTAAAGGGATCCATAACCATGTTGCAGTCACCACCCAAAATTAAGTAGTTGTCAGAAAGCGCCAATAATTTAGATACAATATCAGGCTGAAAAGTTCTATCTAAATGCGTGAGAGCATAGACATTGTATATTGTAACAGGGATTTTGTTAATAGTTATGAAAGTGAAAACCCTTCTACCCACTGAGTCTGAATCATGGGAACTAACATGAATATCTAAAGATTTATTGCATAGTATAGCTACTCCATTTCATTTCCCTGTACCTGGGGAAGAAAATAAAATTGCCAACCCTTTGCTTTTTAAGTTTGTTAATTTCTGTTTCTGATATATGTGTTTCCTGTATCATTACAATATTGCCTTTTAGTTTAGAAAGGCATGATAACACCCTTCGCCACTTTGTAGGAGAACACAAACCTTAAACATTTCTTGAAACAATTCTTAAAGGAATATCAATTAAGAGAAATATATGAACATTTGGGGCCGATTATGATGTCGGCAGGACTTGCGACACCGTCTCGTAAACGGCACCGGCCGACCTTCAGTCGGCA
This sequence comes from Calotriton arnoldi, assembly GCA_963921515.1. NCBI lineage: Eukaryota > Metazoa > Chordata > Amphibia > Caudata > Salamandridae > Calotriton > Calotriton arnoldi. Next base: position 350,367 of record CAWUFW010011620.1, on the reverse strand, counting down.
GTTTCACCCGCCTGATTAGGATGCGACCGAACACGGTTCGGTCGCATTCCGACATTTCCCTAAGGGAGCATGTATTACGGCCGTAAACCGGCCGTAGTACATGCTCCCATAGGGAAATGAGAGGTGGTGTTAATCCCTCCACCCCGTGGCAGGCATCTCAATGTGTCTGCCGCATGGTGCAGGGATTAACAGGGGGGCACCATAGGCCCAACCGGAGGCCGTGCACACAAGTGGGCCCTGCTAGGGCCCCCCAAACACGCTTTCCGACAGTGTTTCCATGTCGGAAAGGCCGTCATGGAAACCCTGCCGGAAACCGTGCATCGTAATCCCAAGGGCGGAAAGACCACCCTTTGGGATTACGGGCCAGCCTCCGACTGGCCGATGGGCTCCTTGAGTCCGTCGGAAGCCAGCAGGAATGACCAGCCGGTTTCATTTCCGACCGGCTAATTTATTATCAGCCGGTCAGAATTGAAACCGACGATGGCGTCAGAAAGCCTCCAACCGAAGTTCGGAGGCTTTTCGGCCTTCATCATAATAAGCCTGTTAGATTTGGGGGTCTCTAGTTGGCAGAGGTATGTACCTTTGTCCAAATAGGGACCCTTGAGTCTAGTCAGGGAAAGTAGGTACACCCCTGAAATAACCCCTGCTCACCCTCTTGGTAGCTTGGCACGAGCAGACAGGCTTAGTTCAGAGGCAGTGTGTAAAGCATTTGTGAATACATACAGTAATCAAGTGACAACACTACAAATGGACACCACACAGGTTATATATTTATAAAAATAGATATACTTTATATAGATTTATCACAAGACCATAAACGACAAAAATAATCCACAATACTGTTAAGAATGCTTAGTTCTGATCAAAAAGGCTTAATTCAAGGTTCTGTGCGAGTCGGTAGCCTCCTCCGGCTACGGCGATGTCGAGAACAAACAGAGTCTAACAAATCAGCTGACCGCGTCGAGACGGGCCAACACAGCGTAGACAGACTCGGTCACAGTACCTTTTACTTGAAGCGGCAGGCACGGGCGTGCGAGCCGGATGGCTGTTCGTCGCGGTCGCGATGCAAAAATGGAAGCGTTGCAGGACGCGTTGTCCCTCGATGCGGTGCAGGCAGCGGCTCGTTGACGTCGTCGAGACGGAGTCGGTGAGACCAGGGCCGTGCGTTGCAGGGTGAGACGGTGCTTCGATGCGGTGCTGGCAGGTTGCGGTGCGGCGAAGGAGCCGGATTCAGGAGCTGGCGTCGATCAGTCCGGACAGAGGTGCGAGTCGGGCGGTGCGTCGCAAAGCGTGCGAGCGGTGCCCAACTCCGGTGCGGTCACAGGACTCGAACTCAGCAGCAGTGACCGTGTCGGTCGGACCAGTTCGATTCGGCGTAGCGAAGCGTTGCAGGACGCGTTGTCCCTCGATGCGGTGCAGGCAGCGGCTCGTTGACGGAGTCGGTGAGACCAGGGCCGTGCGTTGCAGGGCGAGACGGTGCTTCGATGCGGTGCTTACAGGACACCGAGTCGGTCGTGAGAGTCGGTCACAGCTCCCTACCTCTGCAGCCACTGAAACAGAGTTTCCAGCAGCAGTTCACAAAGGGGGTGAAGTCCAATGGTCCTGGGACTTCGGCCAGGGGGCAAGCTCTCTTCCAAGCCCTTGGAGATCCTTCACAAGTTGATGAAAGTCACAGCAAAGCAAAAGTTCCTTTCTCCTTTCTTTGGCAGTCAGGAAAACCACTGCAGGCCAATCCCCCAAGCAGCACTTCAGGCTTAGGGATAGTCTCTCCTCAGTTTCTTCTTGGTTCCGCTCCTCAGCAAAGGTTTCTTCTTGTTCCCAAAAGTGATCTAATTTTCCTGGGGTCTGGGTGCCCCTCTTATACCCTGATTCTCTTTGTTCTCTGGAGGCAGAGAGGCCTCTGCCTAGTCCAAAACCAGTTCTGGTCAGTTCTGGAGCACTTTGTTTTTCTGACTCCTTCTTTCCTTTCAGAATGTGGGGCAGAGTGCTCAGCCGCCCGGCAGGAGGTGGAGCCAGCATTGTGGAAGGCAGGCACAGCCCTATTCAGACCCAGGTGCAACTCCTCCCTCCACTCTGGATGCAGATCTTTCTATTCAGCCCTGCGCTGACTCACCCTGTCTCCTGTAGCCACCCCCAGCCCCTGTCACTCAATCTCCAGACAAGGAATACACAACCTAGCAGAGGCAGGCTTGGATAGTTAGGCAAGAAAATACCCACTTTCTAAAAGTGGTATTTTCAAACACAGAATGTTAAAACCAACTTCACTAAAAGATGTATTTTATCATCCTGAGTTCAGGCATACTAAATTCGTTTTTCTACCATGTTCCCGGGGTCAGTTCTGACTATAAGGTGTAATAGTCAGTCTGCCCATTCTGGCCTATGGGGAGCAGGTAGCCTTGCAATAGTGAAAAACGAAAATGGCTGTAATTCACTATTAGGACATGCCACACACACCAGGGCATGTCCTACCTTATACTTACAATGCACCCTGCCCTAGGGCCTACTTTAGGGGTGACCAACATGCAGTAAAGGTAAGGTTTAGGGACTGGTAAGTGGGTGCACTCACCAAGTTGACATGGCAGCCCTAGGCTGCACACAGGCTCTGCAATGGCAGGCCTGAGACACACTTTACAAGCTGCTTCTGTGGGTGGCACAACCCGTGCTGCAAGCCCACCAGCAGCATTGGATTTACAAGCCCTGGGCACACTCAGTGCAGGGTACTAGGGACTGACAAGTAAACCAATCATCCAATCATGGAGTCACTAATACATACATCAATTAACGATAGGGAGCACTTGCACTTTGGCACTGATTAGCAGCGGCAAAGTGCCCATGAGCATCTAGTCCAGCAAAAACATATCGGCAACAGTGGAGGCATTACGAAAAAATGGAAGGGAGACCCACGCCAAGGATGCCAGGTCTAACACGTGTCCCCTCCAGCTGAAATGTGGGGAGAACTATCCTACCCCTAGGGAGTTCTCATCGCTAAGGCGGAAAAATCTGGACAGTCCATCAGCATTGGCGTGTTCTGTACCAGGGCGGTGTTCCACCGTAAAGTCCATCCCCTGTAGGGAAATGGACCACCTCAACAGCTTTGGATTCTCACCCCTCATCTGCATCAACCATCTGAGGGGCCTGTGGTCTGTCTGAACCCGGAAGTGAGTCCCAAACAGGTATGGTCTCAGCTTCTTCAGAGCCCAGACCACAGCAAATGCCTCACGCTCAATAGCACTCCATCTCTGTTCCCGGGGAAGTAACCTCCTACTGATGAAGGCTACAGGTTGGTCTAGGCCCTCCTCATTGATCTGTGATAGAACAGCCCCTACACCATGCTCTGAAGCGTCCGTCTGAACAATGAACTCATTGGAGAAGTTGGGTGCCTGGAGCACAGGCGCCGTGCACATGGCAGTCTTCAAGGTGTCAAAAGCGTTTTGACAGGCGTCAGTCCAAATCACTTTCCTGGGCTGCTTCTTGGAAGTCAGCTCTGTCAAGGGGGCAACAATGCTGCCATACCCCTTGACGAATCTCCGGTAATACCCGGTGAGTCCTAGGAAGGCTCTCACCTCTGTCTGGGTCTTGGGGGCTCCCAAGCCAGAATGGTATCAATTTTCGGTTGGAGGGGCGCCACCTGGCCGCTCCCAACCTGGTGTCCCAAGTACACCACAGAACCCTGCCCAATCTGGCACTTACTCGCCTTGATTGTGAGGCCTGCTCTCCGCAGCGCCATCAACACTTCCCAGAGGTGGCGCAGATGTTCTTCCCAATCGGCACTGAACACTGCGATGTCATCCAGGTAGGCGGCACTGAAATCCTCCAGTCCAACCAACACCTGGTTGACCAACCTCTGAAAGGTGGCAGGGGCATTCTTCATCCCAAAGGGCATCACCCGGAACTGGTAGTGCCCATCTGGTGTGGAGAATGCTGACCTCTCTTTGCCCCATCAGTCAAGGCGATCTGCCAGTACCCAGACGTTAAGTCAAACGTGCTGAGGTACCGCGCAGCCCCTAACCGATCTATGAGCTCATCAGCTCTGGGGATGGGGTGGGCGTCAGTCCTGGTGACGGAATTGAGTCCCCTGTAGTCCACACAGAACCGGAGTTCTGGTGTGGCACCAGGCGCGGCAGCCTTTGGAACCAAGACCACTGGGCTGGCCCAAGGGCTGTTAGAGGACTCAATGACCCCTAGCGCAAACATCTTGGAGACCTCCTCCTTGATGCAGGCTCTGACCCTGTCAGTCACCCTGTAAGCCTTGTGCTTCACAGGAAGACTGTCCCCAGTGTCCACATCATGGACGCACCAATGAGTGACACTGGGAACCAGGGAGAACAGGTCAGGGAACTGTCCCAACAGTTGGCGACAGTCACCCTGCTGCTCAGGTGTCAGGGAGGTAGAGAGGTTTACTCCCTCCACTGATCCATCTTGCTCTCGGGCTGACAGGAGGTCAGGAAGAGGCTCGGTCTCCTCCTCCATTCCATCATCTGTAGCTAAGAGCATGCCCACTTGGGACCTCTCCAAGTGGGGCTTCAGGCGGTTCACATGCAGGACCCGCAAGGGGTTCCTGGGAGACTGCAAGTCCACCAAATAGGTAACTGGACTCTTGCGCTCCACCACCGTAAAAGGGCCGGTCCACCTGTCCTGGAGCGCACAGGGCTCCACAGGGGCCATGACCCACACTTTCTGACCAGGCTGAAGCTCTACCAGAGTGGCATTCTGGTCGTACCACCGCTTCATCTCCTCCTGGCTGGCTTCCAGATTTGCCTCAGCAAGCTCTCTGAAACGCCTAGTCTGGTTCCTGAAGGCCAGCATGTAACTGTATACATCCTGGGGAGGTTTCCTGGGAGATTGCTCCCAGCCTTCCTTGACCAAACTCAGAGGTCCTCGCACCGGGTGTCCATAGAGGAGCTCAAAGGGACTGAACCCTAGAGACTTCTGTGGCACCTCCCGGTATGCAAACAACAGGCATGGTAAGAGGACGTCCCATTTACGCCTCATGGGTTCTTCCAGACCCATAATCATGCCCTTGAGGGTCCGGTTGAATCTCTCAACCAGACCATTTCCTTGAGGGTGGTAAGGAGTGGTGAACTTGTAAGTTACACCGCACTCCTGCCACAGGGACTTCATGTACTTGGACACGAAGTTGGTACCTCTGTCAGACACCACCTCTTGAGGGAATCCCACACGTGAGAAAATTCCCATCAGTGCCCGTCCCACCACGGGGGCCGTCACTGTCCTCAGAGGGATGGCTTCAGGGTACCGGGTGGCATGGTCCACCAAGACCAGGATAAACCTGTTGCCCATGGCTGTCTTGGGGTCCAGCGGCCCCACAATGTCAATACCCACCCGTTCAAAGGGGGTGCTGACCACAGGGAATGGCTGGAGAGGAGCCTTGTGCTTCCTCCCACTCTTTCCACTTGCCTGGCAAGTCTGGCATGTCCTGCAGTGAGTGGCGGCACTCCTGCGCATCTGGGGCCAATAGAAATGGGTAACAAGCCTGTCAAAGGTCTTGTCCTGCCCCAGATGTCCCGCTAACGGTACATCATGAGCCAACCCCAGTAGGAAGGCTCTGAAGCGCTGGGGTACCACCAGCACACGGGCTGACCCAGGCTCAGCAACCTTAGGCTCTGAATACAGGAGACCATTCTCCCAGTAAACCCAATGTGATCCAGACTGATCACCTGCTGCCTGGTCTGTGGCCTGTTGCCTCAGACCCACGAGAGAGGGGCATGCGTTCTGCTCCTCGCAGAACTCTTCCCTGGAGGGTCCTCCTTCTTGCTGCCAATGGGTCAGCTCAGGTAGGTCCCCCAGTTCAGCTACCTGTTCCCCTGTAGGCTCCAGGGCATCCCCCTCAGGGTCTGCCTCCTCCTGGACCGTGGGAACTTCGGGGGCCGGTTTCCCGCGCCCCTGCCTCCTCTCTCTTCGGCAGGCACCTGGGCCTCCCTCTCAGGCTCCAGGTCCTCTTGAACACCTTTAGCTGCCATTGACCGGGTGGTCACACATGCCCAATCAGGCAAGCCCAACATTTCTAAATGCGCACTCCGCTCCACCTTAGCCCAAGGTGAGCTCTCCAAATCGTTCCCTAACAAACAGTCAACAGGCATGGCTGGCCTCACAGCTACTTGAAGAGTACCCGAGACCCCCCACTCAAAGGGAACCTGAGCCACCTTGCAGTGACTCTCTGTGTTGTCAGCGGCAACAACCGGATAGAATGCATCAGGGATAACCTGCTCTTTAGACACCAGGTGACACTTGACAGCTGTCACACTGGCTCCTGTGTCTCTCAGAGCCTCCACCCTATGGCCATTGATGGTCACCCACTGCCTGTATTTCTTAGTGTTCTCAGGCAGCGGGGTCCTAGGGACCATCTCAGAGTCTCCTAATGAGACAAGGGAAAACACTGTGGGATCCCCCCCACCTTGGGCACCCAACTCCTCCCCCAGGGCTACACTAGCCAACTGCCGGGGGACTGCACTGGTGGGTGCTGGTTTTCCATGCAAAGGGCAACGAGGATCGTTTGCCTTGTGGCCAGGGGCGCCACACTTGTAACATACCAGTGGTCCTTGGGGAACAGGGGGGCCTGTCAGGGCCACTGGCTTCTTCTCAGGGGGAGGCTGGGAACCTTTCCCTTGGTTCCCTTGGGGTTTACTTTGGGGCCCTTTATGGAACTCCTTCTGTTTACCCTTGTCCCCCCCACTCTTCTGCTGGGGACCCTGCCCACCCTTGGCGGAGTCTCCCACGTGACCCTTGTGGACCCGGGTACTCACCCAGCGGTCCGCCTCCTCAGCAAGCTGCCTAGGGTTAGTCAGCTTACTATCAATCAGGTGCTGGCGTAGCTCAGGAAAACAATTACCGGACAAGTGCTCCCAGGCAATCAAATCAAAGAGCGCCTGAAAATCAGTCGCTTTGCTACCCTTTACCCAACCATCCAAGGCTCTGCAAAAGAAGGTCACATATTCAACCCAGGTACTGCTTTCAATCTTACTACAGTTCCTGAACCTTTGCCTATAAAGCTCAGGGGTCAAACCATACCTAGTCATTAAGGCATCCTTCATGTGGCTGTACGAATTATAGACTTCAGAGGGCAAATCCAACAAGGTATCCCGCCCTTCACTGAGGAACCGTCCCCACAACCCCGCTCCCCAATCCTTCTCAGGGACCCGGTGGGAAGACATGGCTACCTCATAGGCTTTGAACCACTGCCCTATGTCATCATTTTTAAAAAATTCCTTAACCACATCTTTTGGAATATACACCCTAGCTTCAACAGGCACAGGCGGTACACTGCCACCAGAGGGAGTAATCTCTAAGCTTTTGGCCTTCAATTCCAACTCCCTCAAAACTTTCTCATGTTCAAACTGCATTTTCTTTTCCTCTAGGGCCAATTTCCTAGTTTGCATTTCGAATTCTAACTGCCCATTCAGCTTGAGCTTGGTCATCTGCATTTCGTGCATCCTACTCTCCTTCCTGTCCTCCAACTCCTCTGGAGACAGTCCTCTGGCAGAAACACTGCTACCTACTGGGGAAGGTGGTCTTCTAGCCCCTAGACCCAATAGCCCCTCCAGCTGCCCTTCTGCATTCTCAGCCCCCTCCACAGGGGCACTCCTTGATTCGACCCAGGCCCTCAGCGCCTTTTGAAGGTCCTCCTTCCTGGAGAGTCCGGTCATGGACACTTTAAATTTTTTGCAGAATTGCTTGAGCTGTTTGAGGGTGTAGCACTCCAGCCTCTCTTCTTCCCAATCACACTCAACAGAGGCTACTGATGCTGGTTTCTCCATAGTGACTGAACTTGGCATTAGCAAAAATAGGAAATCCCAGAAAAAATGCTATAAAAGTATGTGGTTGCGTTTTGGTCTGCACTCACTAAGTAGTGTTCACCAATCACTGTACATGAGTCACAAATGCAAGTCCAGAATCCTCACCGCTGACCACCAATGTTAGATTTGGGGGTCTCTAGTTGGCAGAGGTATGTACCTTTGTCCAAATAGGGACCCTTGAGTCTAGTCAGGGAAAGTAGGTACACTCCTGAAATAACCCCTGCTCACCCTCTTGGTAGCTTGGCACGAGCAGACAGGCTTAGTTCAGAGGCAGTGTGTAAAGCATTTGTGAATACATACAGTAATCAAGTGACAACACTACAAATGGACACCACACAGGTTATATATTTATAAAAATAGATATACTTTATATAGATTTATCACAAGACCATAAACGACAAAAATAATCCACAATACTGTTAAGAATGCTTAGTTCTGATCAAAAAGGCTTAATTCAAGGTTCTGTGCGAGTCGGTAGCCTCCTCCGGCTACGGCGATGTCGAGAACAAACAGAGTCTAACAAATCAGCTGACCGCGTCGAGACGGGCCAACACAGCGTAGACAGACTCGGTCACAGTACCTTTTACTTGAAGCGGCAGGCACGGGCGTGCGAGCCGGATGGCTGTTCGTCGCGGTCGCGATGCAAAAATGGAAGCGTTGCAGGACGCGTTGTCCCTCGATGCGGTGCAGGCAGCGGCTCGTTGACGTCGTCGAGACGGAGTCGGTGAGACCAGGGCCGTGCGTTGCAGGGCGAGACGGTGCTTCGATGCGGTGCTGGCAGGTTGCGGTGCGGCGACGGAGCCGGATTCAGGAGCTGGCGTCGATCAGTCCGGACAGCGGTGCGAGTCGGGCGGTGCGTCGCAAAGCGTGCGAGCGGTGCCCAACTCCGGTGCGGTCACAGGACTCGAACTCAGCAGCAGTGACCGTGTCGGTCGGACCAGTTCGATTCGGCGTAGCGAAGCGTTGCAGGACGCGTTGTCCCTCGATGCGGTGCAGGCAGCGGCTCGTTGACGGAGTCGGTGAGACCAGGGCCGTGCGTTGCAGGGCGAGACGGTGCTTCGATGCGGTGCTTACAGGACACCGAGTCGGTCGTGAGAGTCGGTCACAGCTCCCTACCTCTGCAGCCACTGAAACAGAGTTTCCAGCAGCAGTTCACAAAGGGGGTGAAGTCCAATGGTCCTGGGACTTCGGTCAGGGGGCAAGCTCTCTTCCAAGCCCTTGGAGATCCTTCACAAGTTGATGAAAGTCACAGCAAAGCAAAAGTTCCTTTCTCCTTTCTTTGGCAGTCAGGCAAACCACTGCAGGCCAATCCCCCAAGCAGCACTTCAGGCTTAGGGATAGTCTCTCCTCAGTTTCTTCTTGGTTCCGCTCCTCAGCAAAGGTTTCTTCTTGTTCCCAAAAGTGATCTAATTTTCCTGGGGTCTGGGTGCCCCTCTTATACCCTGATTCTCTTTGTTCTCTGGAGGCAGAGAGGCCTCTGCCTAGTCCAAAACCAGTTCTGGTCAGTTCTGGAGCACTTTGTTTTTCTGACTCCTTCTTTCCTTTCAGAATGTGGGGCAGAGTGCTCAGCCGCCCGGCAGGAGGTGGAGCCAGCATTGTGGAAGGCAGGCACAGCCCTATTCAGACCCAGGTGCAACTCCTCCCTCCACTCTGGATGCAGATCTTTCTATTCAGCCCTGCGCTGACTCACCCTGTCTCCTGTAGCCACCCCCAGCCCCTGTCACTCAATCTCCAGACAAGGAATACACAACCTAGCAGAGGCAGGCTTGGATAGTTAGGCAAGAAAATACCCACTTTCTAAAAGTGGTATTTTCAAACACAGAATGTTAAAACCAACTTCACTAAAAGATGTATTTTATCATCCTGAGTTCAGGCATACTAAATTCGTTTTTCTACCATGTTCCCGGGGTCAGTTCTGACTATAAGGTGTAATAGTCAGTCTGCCCATTCTGGCCTATGGGGAGCAGGTAGCCTTGCAATAGTGAAAAACGAAAATGGCTGTAATTCACTATTAGGACATGCCACACACACCAGGGCATGTCCTACCTTATACTTACAATGCACCCTGCCCTAGGGCCTACTTTAGGGGTGACCAACATGCAGTAAAGGGAAGGTTTAGGGACTGGTAAGTGGGTGCACTCACCAAGTCGACATGGCAGCCCTAGGCTGCACACAGGCTCTGCAATGGCAGGCCTGAGACACACTTTACAAGCTGCTTCTGTGGGTGGCACAACCCGTGCTGCAAGCCCACCAGCAGCATTGGATTTACAAGCCCTGGGCACACTCAGTGCACGGTACTAGGGACTGACAAGTAAACCAATCATCCAATCATGGAGTCACTAATACATACATCAATTAACGATAGGGAGCACTTGCACTTTGGCACTGATTAGCAGCGGCAAAGTGCCCATGAGCATCTAGTCCAGCAAAAACATATCGGCAACAGTGGAGGCATTACGAAAAAATGGAAGGGAGACCCACGCCAAGGATGCCAGGTCTAACACGTGTCCCCTCCAGCTGAAATGTGGGGAGAACTATCCTACCCCTAGGGAGTTCTCATCGCTAAGGCGGAAAAATCTGGACAGTCCATCAGCATTGGCGTGTTCTGTACCAGGGCGGTGTTCCACCGTAAAGTCCATCCCCTGTAGGGATATGGACCACCTCAACAGCTTTGGATTCTCACCCCTCATCTGCATCAACCATCTGAGGGGCCTGTGGTCTGTCTGAACCCGGAAGTGAGTCCCAAACAGGTATGGTCTCAGCTTCTTCAGAGCCCAGACCACAGCAAATGCCTCACGCTCAATAGCACTCCATCTCTGTTCCCGGGGAAGTAACCTCCTACTGATGAAGGCTACAGGTTGGTCTAGGCCCTCCTCATTGATCTGTGATAGAACAGCCCCTACACCATGCTCTGAAGCGTCCGTCTGAACAATGAACTCAGTGGAGAAGTTGGGTGCCTGGAGCACAGGCGCCGTGCACATGGCAGTCTTCAAGGTGTCAAAAGCGTTTTGACAGGCGTCAGTCCAAATCACTTTCCTGGGCTGTTTCTTGGAAGTCAGCTCTGTCAAGGGGGCAACAATGCTGCCATACCCCTTGACGAATCTCCGGTAATACCCGGTGAGTCCTAGGAAGGCTCTCACCTCTGTCTGGGTCTTGGGGGGCTCCCAAGCCAGAATGGTATCAATTTTCGGTTGGAGGGGCGCCACCTGGCCGCTCCCAACCTGGTGTCCCAAGTACACCACAGAACCCTGCCCAATCTGGCACTTACTCGCCTTGATTGTGAGGCCTGCTCTCCGCAGCGCCATCAACACTTCCCAGAGGTGGCGCAGATGTTCTTCCCAATCGGCACTGAACACTGCGATGTCATCCAGGTAGGCGGCACTGAAATCCTCCAGTCCAACCAACACCTGGTTGACCAACCTCTGAAAGGTGGCAGGGGCATTCTTCATCCCAAAGGGCATCACCCGGAACTGGTAGTGCCCATCTGGTGTGGAGAATGCTGACCTCTCTTTGCCCCATCAGTCAAGGCGATCTGCCAGTACCCAGACGTTAAGTCAAACGTGCTGAGGTACCGCGCAGCCCCTAACCGATCTATGAGCTCATCAGCTCTGGGGATGGGGTGGGCGTCAGTCCTGGTGACGGAATTGAGTCCCCTGTAGTCCACACAGAACCGGAGTTCTGGTGTGGCACCAGGCGCGGCAGCCTTTGGAACCAAGACCACTGGGCTGGCCCAAGGGCTGTTAGAGGACTCAATGACCCCTAGCGCAAACATCTTGGAGACCTCCTCCTTGATGCAGGCTCTGACCCTGTCAGTCACCCTGTAAGCCTTGTGCTTCACAGGAAGACTGTCCCCAGTGTCCACATCATGGACGCACCAAGGAGTGACACTGGGAACCAGGGAGAACAGGTCAGGGAACTGTCCCAACAGTTGGCGACAGTCACCCTGCTGCTCAGGTGTCAGGGAGGTAGAGAGGTTTACTCCCTCCACTGATCCATCTTGCTCTCGGGCTGACAGGAGGTCAGGAAGAGGCTCGGTCTCCTCCTCCATTCCATCATCTGTAGCTAAGAGCATGCCCACTTGGGACCTCTCCAAGTGGGGCTTCAGGCGGTTCACATGCAGGACCCGCAAGGGGTTCCTGGGAGACTGCAAGTCCACCAAATAGGTAACTGGACTCTTACGCTCCACCACCGTAAAGGGCCGGTCCACCTGTCCTGGAGCGCACAGGGCTCCACAGGGGCCATGACCCACACTTTCTGACCAGGCTGAAGCTCTACCAGAGTGGCATTCTGGTCGTACCACCGCTTCATCTCCTCCTGGCTGGCTTCCAGATTTGCCTCAGCAAGCTCTCTGAAACGCCTAGTCTGGTTCCTGAAGGCCAGCATGTAACTGTATACATCCTGGGGAGGTTTCCTGGGAGATTGCTCCCAGCCTTCCTTGACCAAACTCAGAGGTCCTCGCACCGGGTGTCCATAGAGGAGCTCAAAGGGACTGAACCCTAGAGACTTCTGTGGCTCCTCCCGGTATGCAAACAACAGGCATGGTAAGAGGACGTCCCATTTACGCCTCATGGGTTCTTCCAGACCCATAATCATGCCCTTGAGGGTCCGGTTGAATCTCTCAACCAGACCATTTCCTTGAGGGTGGTAAGGAGTGGTGAACTTGTAAGTTACACCGCACTCCTGCCACAGGGACTTCATGTACTTGGACACGAAGTTGGTACCTCTGTCAGACACCACCTCTTGAGGGAATCCCACACGTGAGAAAGATTCCCATCAGTGCCCGTCCCACCACGGGGGCCGTCACTGTCCTCAGAGGGATGGCTTCAGGGTACTGGGTGGCATGGTCCACCAAGACCAGGATAAACCTGTTGCCCATGGCTGTCTTGGGGTCCAGCGGCCCCACAATGTCAATACCCACCCGTTCAAAGGGGGTGCTGACCACAGGGAATGGCTGGAGAGGAGCCTTGTGCTTCCTCCCACTCTCGCAATTAGAGTTTTGCCACTAACAACTTGGATGCCTTTCAGTTAATCTGCATGAAGTTTGGCAGCTAGCAAATTAAGCCCAGTGCAAGGCCAGGGCAGCCCTACAGCCAACTCCGGCAGCCAAAGGTGGTTGGGGAAAGGGCCTGGTGGAAGGCTGTGCACAGAGCAGAATGGGTACATGACAGGTAATGCGCTGTGGGGGTTGGGTTTGACACAGGGCCTTCACCTACAGCCATCCCTGGCAGTGCACAGCAATAGGAGATGAGCAGCATGGGTTGTACGGACACAGTGGGTTGGGAACAGAGCCTAACTGCCAGCCCCACTGCAGCGGGGTTTCAAAATTAGGTAAATCATAAAAAAACAATGATATTCACTGTAAAAAACGGGAAACAGCCATCACATCGCATGCTTTACAATGCATGCGATTACAACGCGGTCATTACAACGACAGTACCATTACAATGCAAGTCGTTACAACGACTTGCTCTAGGGGGCGCTCTAAACTAAGGAATAGTATAATTTACTATTCCAACACCTTCCCTACTGTTGCACACACTGGAGTAGGAATAGTAAATTATACTATTCCTAAGTCCAGCGTGCCCCCTAGAGCAAGGTGTTGTAACGACTTGCGTTGTACTGGTACTACGATGTAACAACGTGGTCGTTGTAACGACCGCGTTGTAATCGCATGCGTTGTAAACGCATGCGATGTAAAAGGCTATATTCGTAAAAAACACTTCTTGTTGTTTCAATGAATCTTTGGTTTGTTAATGTACCTTTGCCTAATTGGTATTTTGAGAATGGCGGGTTGTGTGAGTTATGGCATTTGTTGTGAGCGTTGCAATTTTCGCTTTACTGTTATCCAAGTACCCCAGTGTAGAATTTAACTCTCAGGGTAGTGAAGCAGAGCAGTCGAAGGCCTACTCAGGGGAGGTGGTGTGGGCTGGTACCGTCAGCTTGCTGGTACACTACAATCAATCAATCAATCAATCAATCAGTACCTGTTGAGTTGGGCTACTCACCCATGAGGGTCTCATGGTGCTGGGGGGAAGTGGGGGGTTGCTGGTCCGACTGGGCACTGTGGTTCATTCAAAGAGCTAGGTCTTGAGATCCTTCCTGAATTGTATCAGAGACAGGTAGAGCCTGAGTTGGAAAGGCATGGCATTCCAGGATTTGGCAGTAAGGTAGGAGAAGGATCTTCCTCCGGTCCTGGTCTTGCGTATCCAAGGGACGGTGGTGAGGGCCAGTTGGGCAGATTCAGGTATGCTGGTCCGGCATCGTGGAGGGCTTTGTAGGCGTGTGTGAGGAGCTTGAAGGTGTCTCTTTTGTTGACTGGGAGCTAGTGGAGTTCTCGTAGGTGTTCTGAGATGTGGCTGCAGCAGGGATGTTGAGGACCAGTCTGGGTGCGGCGTTCTGCACATTCTGAAGTTTCCTGAGGAGTTTCTCGGTGGCACCTGTGTACAGTGTGTTGCCGTAGTCGAGTCTGCTGCTGATGAGTGTGTGGGTGACCGTCTTCCTGGCCTCAGTGGAGATCCATCGGAAGGTCTTCCGAAGCAGGTGAAGAATGTGGAAGCATGATGAGGTGATGGTGTTGATCTGGTGGTTCATGGTGAGTGAAGAGTCCAGTATGATGCTGAGGTTTCGTGCGTGGTCAGTGGGTGTCGGGGGTTCCTAGCTGGCGGGCCACCAGGAGTCTTCCCAAGTGGAGGTGATGGGCCCCAGGATGAGGACTTCGGTCTTGTCTGAGTTGAGCTTGAGGCATCTGTCTCTCATCCAGGTGGCAACGACCTTCATCCCGTTGTGAAAGTTGTTTCTGGCGATAGTGGGTTCGTTGGTGAGGGAGAAATCAGCTGGGTGTCATCGGCGTAGAAAAAAATATTGAGTCCGTGGCTTCTGACGATGGCTGCGAGCGGGGCCATGTAAATGTTGAAAACACTACAACATTTAATAAATTATTGTCCAGTCAGTGTTTTTTGTTATAAAAAGGAAAAATTATTTATTACACACACTACTAAATAAAATGCATTAATTACAAATATATATAATCAAGTAGATCAGGTAGAAGAAATATATTTGGTGACACCCTCAGAACAGTTTACAACCGCAGCAAGCACAGAACCCATAATCGCTCCCACCTGTACTAGAAAAAATATAATACCAAAAGGGGTGTCATAATCAATAAGGCAGTCCTACTGGGTTTGTTAGGGTGTCACCACACTAAACAATACATGAGGCACTTTACTTCGCAGGTAAGTATTTAAAAACATCATTTTAGTATTATTTTAAAGAGAAATGGGGTAAAGGTGCAGGTAGATGTAAAGGGGCTGGGGTGATTTTAGGGTTACTGGGTGGATAGAGGTAAAGGAGGGTAAGGGTGTTTTAGGGTTATGGGGTGGTTAAAGGTAATGGAGGTAGGAGTGATTTTTGGTTTCAGAGGTGGGTAGATGTAAATGGAGGTAAGGGTGATTTTAGGGTTAAGGGTTGAGAAGAGGTATTGGGGGTAAGAGTGATTTTAGGGTTAAGTGTTGGGTATAGGTAAAGGGAAGTAAGGATGAATTTAGAGTTAAGAGGTAAAGGACGGTAAGGGTGTGAATTTAGAGTTAAAGGCAGTATAGAAGTAAAGGGGTAAGGGTTTCTAGAGTTCAGCAAGGGGTTGGAGTAAGGAAGGAAGGGAAGGTTTTTGTTTTTTTATTGGGGCTTGGGGTTATTACTATCAACCCCCAACACAGGCCATATAATAGTGGGTGTTTGAGAGCTAACCCCAATAAAACAAATGTGTGTGTGTGCGCACGCAACATGTGAAAGTCAAGACTTCGTTTCTTTAAACTGGTAAAGTATTTTTTTAGTTTGAATATTCTCCTTAAATCCCACGTGTAGCCTCAGTTAAAAACTACCAATTAGTTGCCCACTCCCAGATTACCTCAACACACGCCCAAACGAAAGCCATTGTACATAACCTCTCTCCTTTCTTGCTGCTATTGAAACGTTTGACTTGTGTGTGGGTGGAACACAATAAAAAGCACTAAAATAATCTGCCACAAATAATTTTATACTCCTTCCCACTCCCTCCTTTTTGTCTGCCAGCCTTGGAGCTTTTTTTAATTTTAATCCTACCAGCTTAGCTTTGCCCCTTTATCGGTGTTGCGGAGCGGATGCAAATAATGCTGCTTCCACAGTCTTAAGCTTGTCTTTCTATGATGTGCTGCAGCTGGAGAGATATGTATAAATGTATGGCTGCAACCTGCCAGGCATAGCAGAGAGCCTTGAGCTTTCAGTATGTCCTGGCTACACGCGCACATACACACAAAACCCTTTATAGCAGAGGTGTCCAACGTAGGCACAGCGGGACCTCTAACTTCGTTCTTTCCTCACCTTTTGTGGTCCCGGCCAAAACATGTTTCAACTACTTTCGTGTGACCCCGTTTCTAAAAGTTTAACAAATAGATCAGTATAGTGATAATGAGGGCTTGAATTCGGCGAAATGTGCAGTCCATTCACATTTTATTCCAATAAGGGGCCCCTACATTGTCTTGCCCTGGGCCCCCAAAATCCTTAAGATGACGCTAAAGTCAAGGAGGGCAAGATCTGCGCCATATTTTCAGGACAAATACTACGTAAATTAGTTCTGTTCAGATTCATTATATGTAAATTCATCGTATGTGAATCTTATGAAAATCTTGCATGGACTTGGCCCTTTTTGACTTCGTCAGCGGACCCTTTTTTATTTTAATTTCTTTAAAAAAAAACATATGTAGGTGGTTGGTAAGCAAATAAGATTTCACTTTGCATGGTCGAATGCGCCTCTGGAAGATGGACTGAATATGCACACCTTTCTAACTCTAAAGCACTGAGAAAATGTAGGGATTTGTAGTAAATATTTAACTGTTCAGTTGCGTAGGAACAATAGTGTTCATATAGTGCTATGATTTAAAATTAATTGAAACATGGCAAATCCCAATAAAAATAATGGAAATGTACACTAGTTACCTGTAAAAATACATTAAGTGTGGTTCAAGAAACACACAAGGTTGATGAACTTTGTAGATGTGTCTGTTGGACTGTTGTAGGACAAAATATTGATAACAACATTATTGTCTGATAAATATTGTGCCCAAAATATTGTTTGGAAAAATATACCTCCAATGTTTACGTTTTTATTATTATCTCCAAGGGAGCAATATTTTTGCAAACGATATTTTGTACACATCGTATGTTTGTTAGACCGGCCATATTTAAGCCTTGATATTCTGGCACCATACACCCTTGGACCAAAATGTTATTGTACCCTCACTACCATAGAACATATAAAGAATGTCAGACACATTGATCTATACGCTCATACAAGACCTTTCTCAGACTCCCCAGCTGAGCGCTCTGACATTTCTCCAGTGAGCTGCAAGCCAATGGGCTGCTTTCAGGGCACAACAGGCCGCTATGATCCACACCTGAAAGTGTCCATTCCCCATTAGAACAATGAAATGTTGAGCACTCCATTGAAGACAATGGAGTGCTCCGGGCGGCAAACGGCCGATAGAAGCCCGGAGCATCAATATTCCAAAGTTTGTTCACAGCAACAGCTGTGAAGAAAGGCCTCACGGAGCCTGAGGGGAGATCAACCCCTCCTTGGGCTTTGTGAGGCCTTTGTTTTACAAATTAGAACATTCTGCCCCCTAGGGGTGGAATGTTCTAATAGCCTTAGAGCCCTCTGTAGCAGGCTCTACTGTCCATTAAAGGCCCGCTCCCTTGTTAAAGGCCCGAGCCGAACGCTGAAACGGGCCGTTAATGGCAGGCTATATTCTAGACTTAGCCCCCTGACAGTATCCACCCCTTGCCAAGAAGCCCACTTTCTCTTATTAATCAAAGCAGCTCCCTTTTATACACAGCTTATTTTTCCAGGCTAGAACAATTGTCTTTTTTAAAGGAGTTTCGAGTGGAGGGCTGGCTCTGCCTTTTAATATGAGCAAAGAAAGAAGAAGGAAGCACAGGCTGCAGTCTAGCTCTAGATGAGCACTGATGCTTGAGTCACTTGGAAGTGATGACCCCTGCAGGTCCAAATCGTGCAACCTCAGCCCATCATCTTGCAACCCCTGTAACAAGGAGTGTTTTGTAAGAAGGGAAGAAGAGAGGGACTGGAATGGGAAACGTAGCATGTGAGTAATGCTGGTTGCATTGAACATTGATATTTGGATTCTGGTGAGACATTGGCACTGTACAATCTAAGGAAATGCTGCTGCTTGCACTCTATAGTGCTTTACATCCCAGGGAAATGGGGATTGTAGTATAGTAATTCTACTTTACAAATTGGGGTAGTGTGGTTTCTAGTATAGCTGGGGTGCTTTACACATTAGGGCAGTATATAGTTTGACGGTGGTCCTTTACATACTCCCGTAATGTAGCTTCTTGTATGTTTATGTTATTTTACATATTGGGCCAATGTGTGCTTTTCATACTGTGTAACATGGGCTCTCATATCATGTTTTCTGTGACCTAAAATATAGCTATAATGTTGTTGGTGTGACCCTGCATATTAGATGATCTGCACCAGTCCCAGCAGCCCAAGCAAGAGCCCAAGCACAACCCACTGACACAGCTCGATCTTCTGCCACAACAAGTATCACTGGCTTTTTGAACAGTTTCACGGGACAGTATATGCTACAGAAAAAGTGATGTGCATTCTGGTTTTAGGCTTGAGACCGTCCCACAAAGAGTCGGCGGTCCCGACAGCCCAACTACAATATGACCACCTAACATGCCATTTTCTATTGCAGCTTGTGATGCAGCCCGGAAAGGGGCCACAGCACAAGCCGCAGTAGATAAAGGCATGTTTTAAACATCCATGCACCCTGTGCCAGGCACTATTTGGTGCCTGGCACACTGTGCATGTATGTGTGGGGGGGCACCACATGTGCCCCCCGGATCACATAGCGGCGGCCCATGGTTGACGGGGGCCCTGATGGAGGCCCCCAAAGTTGCTTTTCGACAGCCTTTTCAGGGCAGCCGGACTGGCATGAAAATGCTGTGGGAAACTGACATCCTAATCCCTATGGCGGTGCCTCTGCAGGCCCTGCCTCCATTGTAAGAGTTAGGCTCCGACCGCCGCCCCCAGCCTGATGCACTCTTACAACCAGTATCCAAATTCGGCAGTTGGACCTCTGCCTTAGATGTCAGACGGACCGCCACCGATGGCCTGCCGGTGGCGATCCGCAAGACATCATAATTAGGCCCCAAGTTTTCAGAAAAAGTGATGTACATTCTGGTACAGAATGTACACCAAGTGTACCCCAAGTGGAAGCAGCTATGGCCATAGTGGCAGTGGGCATGAATGCCTTCTGGAGGATCTTTCATGGCTAATAAATGGCAAATTGTGATGCAAAGGATGACTGAATGAGAATTGGTGTGTTTGGTCACTGCCATGCTGTTTTTAGCTCCTGCAAACCCCACAACGAGTTGATGATCCACTCTGTCCTACTGAGTGGCGTTAATGTAATAGAACACAGCTCATCTGCGATCCAGTCTATGCAGCCGCTCCTTCTCTTTAGTGGGATGAGGAGGGAAAAAAGATGGAAGAGTAATGGATTGGCCCCTCCAAAAGGCAGATACTGCCTTTTGTAGGAAGGTTTCAACTTAGCTGGATAGAAAACTTTGAAAGGGGTGAGGGCCTAAAGTCCTCCGTCTCCATGCACTGGAGATATTGACAATAGCAGTACAATTCAAAGAGTAAGAAGTTAAATTGGGTCCCTGTCCATTGGCTCAAGTGAGAACACCATGAGGAAAGTCAGCACGAGATTCAGATTCTACTGAGGAACAATAAACAAAGTGGGAGGAAACCAGTAAAGTAAACCTTTTACAAAATGAGCTACTAGTGGTGATGTAAACAAGGATGGCTCGTCTTGAAGGCACATGAATGCTGACCAGGCAGCCAATTGCCTTTAACGATGCCCCCTGCCAGACCTTGCTTGGCAAGAGATAGAGAGTATCCCAGAACATCAAAAAGGCAGGATTGAAATGAACTCAAGCCTTTTGACTCACAGCACTGAAGAAATTTGCATAAATGGATTTTGTAGCAGATTTCCTGGTAGCCAAGACAATGCCAGCGACCTGAGCGCGAGGCAAAAGGGCTGTAGCTGGCACTACTCAGTCTCCACACATGCAGGTGCAGCATTCAGGGATTGAGGTGGAGTATCTAACCATCCTGCTTCAACAGAAGGTCCACCCTGTGGGGGGAGGAAGAGATGGCTGAATGCTGAGTGCCAACAGATCAGTATCTTCCATGCCTGGCCTGGTAGCTCGGGCTGGACTGTTCCCATTAGTGCAGGGTCAAGACAAATCTGGCTGTGTCCAAACTGAGGTGGCATGGTGTGCAAAATAACGATGGACTGAGATGCAGCCCAAGTAATTACCAGTGGTTGAGATTAATGAAAGCATTCCTTTCATCACTTTTTTTGTATACTTCATTGTGGAGTGGCACAGAAAGTACCTGATCTGTCCTGAGAAAATCTAGCATCACCAGTTTGAAGGCTTGAGGTGCTCAGGGCCGGCTGATGGAGCTAGGATCCTCAGACTCATCTTTTTCAATGTCAGTATTATCTCCGATGTTAGTGAGAGTCCTGTGTTAAGGAGACTTCGAATGGTCCTGGGTTTGTCTCCTCTTTTTGGTGCTTTATGTGCTTCTTATTGACATATCCTTTTAGAGAATATTGCCTATCAGGAGACTTTCCTGATGGTGAAGGGGAATGCTTTGGGGTAACCGTGCAGACCTTGGACAAAAATAGCGTCTGATGGTTGTTAGGTGCACAGACATGCAGGAATCTCAAGCCGTGGCATTATGTTCTGAATCCAACATCTTATGCTGATGTTATGTGGGTCTGACAATGACATTTTCTTGTGGCACCTGCAACAGGGTTTAACCCCTGAATTCTTTAGAGGAGACATTTGAGATAGTTGCTGTCAAAATACTGGCGAATTTTGTCATTGAAGCACTGAGAGAGCTCAGGACCTGTGTAATAAGGTGCAAAAAAAAACAAGCGCTCATGCCAGCACATACTCCGATGCAGTGCTTAATTTGTGCCGGTGCTTTCCGGTGCTTAGCACCGGCACTTAATTATCAGGGCCAGGTCTACACGCATTGCTGCACGTCATTGATTTTGATAGTAATTTTTACCTCACTACTGGACTTGGCAGTGGCACAGAGTGTTACTGTTGAACTTGTGTTCAACAACTTCTCATCCGCACTCCGCAGTACTGTCTGCTGCTCGTCGTCCCTCTCCCGGGTCCCACTCCCAGCGAAGTGTGTTTCGGGCGTGCCGGCGCAGCTGTGAGCCTGGCCTGCCCTGGCTGATTGGGCTGGATTTTGGTTCTGCGGCGGTTGGGGCTGTGCGACAGCAGGCAGCGTGCGCAGATTTTTTCAGATTGCACATTCGCTGCATTGCCACGCCCCAGCATACCCGCACGGCCGCACCCCACCACAGTCATCGTGGTTCAACGGCTGTCAGTTCAACTCAGTGTGAGTGCCAGCCAGCACGACCCGACGACGATGTTGGCGTTGAGGACTGGCAGCAGTAGCCAGTACTGGCAACAGCACCAGGTGAGGCAGGGCCTGGCAGGCCTAATCAGTTAATAAAGCAGCAGCCTAAGGCGGTGCACTGCAGTCAGTGTGTGTTCCGGGCCGGCCGCCCGGGACACCACGAACAAACCAGTAAGTTACTTAACAGTAGTTAAGCAGTACTGAAGAAGTTAACTTAGTTAAGTACAGTACTGGTTAAGTAACTAACTAGTAGTGTAGCCGCCATGCCACCATGATCATGAATATGCCGCCCGTGGGGGCAGTGGCGTGGCCCATGTCAAACCAATGCTGCTTTTTTTTGGGAGCGTGGTGGCGTGACGGTCGTCAGCAGGTCACGTCACCGTGTGGTAGTAGCATGAATGATGAGAGGCACTGGCTGGCCGGAGGCCACCTACTACTAGCAAAAGTACACAAACACACTGTACACAGGTTTTTTACTGAAAAGTGTGCTCGAAGTTGAACCCCAGCTTGCAATGCGCCGAGACTGCTGATGCTACTGATGATGCTCGGGGTCTATACAGGCTGCGAAGATTGGTACAAGAGATCTAAGGGTCATAGGTTCTGGTCCATGTTGAGAGCCTGAGGACTTCAAGACTCCCATCATATTATCTATAGCACAATGGCAGTAGCGCACGCTATAGACAGCGCATGGCACCCATGGATTGCTGTGGATTCTACGTAAGGGCAGGCTGATATTACTGTATGCATTGGGCATGCCATCATCATTCACAACGCACTGCCATTGATGCAGCGGCAAGAGATTCTCCACTCGATGCTGTGCACCATGGTAGTGCTGATGAGAGCCTGTCTGTGTCACTAAGATGCAACCACGTCTCTTTGGGACTTTTTAGATGCCCTGCTGAATGTGGGTGCATCTCAGTCCCTCCACATTATTAACGTGCTCCGCGTAAGGAGGCACATGATCTCTCTTCATAATATTGAGATGCTCTGCTAAACAAGGCCCATTTCTCTGTTCACATTGTTACAATGCACTGTTTATCTGTATGTATATTTGTCAATACTGTGTAGATATAGGTAGGTCAGAATTTCCATAGGAAGAGCATTGCTGTTTCTTTAGTAATTCTGGTGGCGCTCGACGAATCTGCATGATGTTAATACTTACCAGCCTGCCCTCGAAGTGTCCTGGAATGCTAAAATAAACTGGTTGCCTTCTTTCCTGTACCAGGCGGTAAGTAATAATGAACGAGCCCAGCATAGTCTTTAAGGCTCTTTAAGCGTGCGGCGTGCCATGGTTTGTGCTTGTAACTTTGTAATGTAATCGTGCCGTGCCTTAATATGTATGAAAGAGATGATGTGCAAAACAACTGACAGGAGTAGTTCAGCCGTCAGCCGTCAGCGTCCGCCTCGCAGTGTCCTCCATTAATTTAATTCGAACTTCAAAGCAATCTATAAAGCGCGCCACCTGAGCATTTGATTAAACAGGCGGCCACTAGCTTTCTTCGGTGACTCGTGCGGATTTATTTTTCCCAAGAATTGTTTGCTTTTATTTATGGCGGAGGCCGGCAGAGCAGCAGTATGTGTCTACTGAGAAAATACCTGGGGCTTAATGAAGTTTATTTATGCCTCTACTTTCTTAACTTCATTATTACTACCAGCCGCAGAAGCATGGTAGCAAGAGGGAGGTGAGGTGAAGGATAACTTAGAAGATGCCGGTTGGGAGGAAAGGGTAGGCAGCAGAGAGAGGCAGAGGTAAAGAGGGGTGAGCCATGAGGTCACATCCCAAGAGAGCGATGACGGAGCAAGAGATGGGTGAAGAGAGAAGGAAAGATATATAGAAAGACAGGACGTTGAGGGAGGGATAGGTAGACTAGAGAGAAACTAAAGTAAAGACAATCAGAGTTAGAGGTAGACAGGGGGTTGGGGGGAGAGATTTAGAGAGAAAAATAGAAGCAAGTAAGAGAGACAAAGAATACTGGGGACTCCACTACATTATGCTCCCAAACAGGGCGTTACACGTCTGTGATTGTTCAACAACTTTGAGCGATGTTTGTAATTTTTTAGGACAACAAGGTTATGGTGAAAATGTACTCTATTTTGCTCCGGAGAAAAAATATTTCTCTAGTGTGGCCTGCAACAAAACTGTAGTCCAAATTATGTATAATACTTTAGGACTCCGATTCTTACTTCCAAATGTCATTACATTGAAGTTTATTTTTCAAATGTGTAAGTTTGATGTGTTAAATAAGTCTGCACAGGTGCTCAAGCCCGAACATAGATGTAAAGTAATCCCTCAATGATATACAAACCTAATAGTAGCTACATTTACTTTTGATTTAATCTTTTTCAAAATTTTCACAGAGCAGGGGAACCTCCTATCAAAACCTTACTATGAGGAAGGCTCCCTTGCTGAAATTCAGATCAGGTGTATAACATCTGACTTTTAGCAGTGCCAGTTGAAGATGTGGGTGGCGCTAATAGAGTAAGTGGGTGGAGCCAGAGAAAAGTAGGTGTGGCCTCCGACAAACATTTGAGCATCTGCACTTTCATATTTGACAAATTAAGCACTGCTCCGATGTCGTCACATCTGAGAAGCAGAGTCGCTACTGATGCTGCATGGCACCACCTCGTGGTGCTTGAGAACTATTGCTGAGAAAAACATTTCTGGACCAGTTTGATGCATCGAAGGGTATTCATAACGTGAAAAATCTGTGGTATAGCATCCATCATAACTTAACTTCAGAGCAATTCATATTCATGTACTATAATTGTACCATGGACACAAATCAATCAATCTACATAGAGTGCTTTCAGTAACTCTTTAAACTTGTCAAGTACCCTTATTTACTGAGTAGGAGGGGCCAACCCAGTGGAGTTCACCAGCACATGGACACACAAACAGTAACCAATGAGTGAGGCTGGTCCTATCTATATGGCCAGTTGAAGGCACTGCCTGTTTTTGAGGTTAACTACTTGTTATAGGCACAGCAATTGAGCATTAATAGTTTAAATTCCCTACAATAGAATGCAAGGTACTCAGATATACCAAAGCCAAACATGGACTTGACTTTAAGAGATTATGAGCAATTTACGTAGATTGTAGGTAGTGATTCTATCTAGAGGAAAATCCAATTAAGAGCATGGGGTTTGAATGAGAGTGTAACTTCTCACAATTTGAAGAACACCTTCACAAGTAGTTGGGATTCTTTCCAAGAAAGGTTCAAAAACACAGCCGATCCTTCAAAACTATGCATCCAAGCTAATTTTGTGCCTGAAAGAAACTGACACAACCAACAAGCACTGGCAAAGCCAACAGGTTCTTCTTTTATATTGCAAGTGTCAAGCAATTGACTTTGCCTAGCATTGTTTAAATAAAAGTGACAGAAAAAAGACACTGCAAACACTGGAGGAAAACTAAACATATCTTAAAGTATTTAAAATCTGTAAATTGACTTCCATATTTTCAATCTTTATAAATGACCTGCTTAATTTTTCAAATACTTTTCACACAAGAAACTATGAACATAACTTGAACAGAAAAGGCAAGTGTCAGAGTGACAAAGAAAATGTTTGCCTAGGCCTAATTATTTTCCCCAGGACACAGAACCAAAACAGGCTCCATCAATTTTCTCCTCTGCAGTAGCCCTGAAACCAGATTTATAGGCCTACCGGAGAAACATATACTGATAATTTACATTTATCATACTGTTTTTACAAACTTTTTCTGAGTTGAACAAACTTTTTTATTTTTCCCTATGCTTTACCATGTAGAGATCTCCGCTCTGACTGCAATTATCTCTCTTAGTAAAGTATAGGACTTTTTTCCCTCTGCTTTACTTTGCTACAGCACTATTAACAACATTTTGGTAAAAAAAAAAATTATTTAAAATATAGGAAATATATTAAATTACATTAAAATTATTCTTCTCAAGGTTAAATTAAAAATAAATTTCCACCTAAAGTAAAAAAGGTATGTTATATATTAATAAGCATTGAAAAGTGATATATAAAATTAATTGAAATAATTTAACTATATCTAATACAATTTATTGTTGCATTAAATTTTAAATGAAAAAATGTTTAAAAAATATTTTATAATTAAATTAAAATATGCACGATTTTATATTTTTTAACATTAAATTATATTTATTTATATTTTAAACTACTTAAATTAATTAACATTATTTTCTTTGAGGTTTTATTTTAAGTCCCTAACGCCCTTGATTTCTATAAGAGAGTGTTGCTGGACCAATGTTTGGCCAAGTGCGTGCTGGACTTACTACAGCTCTAAGCTGAAGTACTTTATTTTCTAGCTACTCCCCTCTATACCTTGCACATTAACTACTAAAACGTATACTTATCAGCACTGGTTTCTTCATGAAGGGGGGAGCGTTGCCCACCTGCCCGCTGCGAGCCTGGCTAAGTGTTAAAAATAAAATGGCAATGAAATGATTTCATTACCATTTTATTTTGACCACTTAGCGAGGTTCGCAGCAGCCACCAGCCTGCCCCCGAGCCAGGAGAAATAGGGAGGTGTCCTCTGCTGCCGGTTGGCAGTATGGAGGACAGGCCAGACACTGCACAGTAAGCATGTCAGTTAGGCCGGCTGTCTTACGTTGGCCAAAGTGACATGCGCACTTTGCAGCTCTCCACCCAGCTGTCCCAGACAGCTGGGTGGAAAGCAAGCATAGGCCTCCAGGGACTAAAGGAGGGTCGGTACGACCCGCTTCTCTTGAATCCTGGCACTCCTCTCATGCTGGTTAAAAGCATGAGAGCAGCGTCTGGATTGGTTAGGGGAGCTCTTCCTGCCACAGACTGCAGGAGAACACTTAGGAGGATGCTTCATAGCCTGTTGGTAAGTATAATTTATCTTTATTTTGTATATATTAAATATGTAATGCATGTAATTAGTTTATGTTTAATTTTGGAATTTTGGAAGGAGTGGTATTTTTATCTGGACTTTTTGAGGGAGGGGTTGTTTTACTTTGGTTTTTTTGAAGGGAGGGGTTGTCTAATTTAGTTTTTTGGAAGTGGTGGGGCACTTTGTTCGCTCCACCACTTTCAAAGGGTACCAGCTGCCCCTGATACTTATGTGTACAGAGACTCTGCACGTGGGCGGAGATCTCTGCTTAGCAAAAGATAGGAAAGGTGGAGGCGTAAATTTGCGACACAGGTTTGTGAATAGCATTTTGTAGTATGTTTTGTAGTGCCACAAAATGCAGTTTGTGAATAGGCCTGCCGTCTTTAATTTGTGTCATTACTCTTTCTGATGTGGTTCTGCTCCTGGTTATCTTTTAGGAATTCAGCCTGGTGGATTCAAAGGTGCTATAAAAATACACACACATTGACATAAACCTTTAAAAGGGCAATAAAAATGCTCTTATTGTTACAGTAAGCAGTAATTGTGACAAGCACTGACCTCGCCCAGCTGCATGCTGACCGAGTGCTGTGAGTGATTCAGAAACACCTTGCAAAACATTTATGAGTGCATTCTGAACCAGCTGATGCAGAGAAAAGTTCCATACCTTTTTCCCTTCCAAATCACTGCACAACCTCAGGAAAAGTCACAGTCTGTTAGAACACTCAGGACGAAAGCTTTGAAAGAGGCTTCAAAATGAAAGAGAGGAGAGTGTTTAAGGTCATGGCCAATGTCTCTCTTCACATAGCAAGACACCATCCTTGTTCATCTCATTTTGATTACAAGCAGTGCTTAATTTGTAAAAAGAAGAAGTCCAGGGCCCTTGTTAGGAGGCCACTGCAGCTTGCACCACCCATAGCTCCCACTAGCGCTGCCAATGACAGTACTATCACTACTAGCCATCACACTCATACAAGAGTGACAATTCAGAATTTAAATATACATTAAAGTGACTAATGCATGCCACCTAAGCTATTCTTATTGCTTTGGGTGGCATGTATTAGCGATTTTAATGTGTATTTAATCATTAAACAACAGCTGTTGTGCTCCTCAAAAATAAGACAAACAGCCCCACCATGTGGCAGGCTGTCATAAGAGCCAGTGCTGACAATAAAGTGCTGGTGCCGAGCACCGGAAACCACTGGTTCAAATTAAGCACTGATTACAAGATTTCCTGCTCCAATGGAAAGTAAGATGTAGTATATACTAGGAAACTTTAGACTTGCGCACATGAAAAGTAAAAATAATCAGCATTTTTATAACATAGAATTTCATCAAATGTCTTTGTCTATAGGTGATGTTATTCATTGACTCAAGGCTGAGTTAATGAATGCAGATGAAACTTTTGGTCAAGCCTATCATACAGAGCAAGCTATCTGGTTGCGAAAGACATATTGTTGGCTTCCCAAGAACATACAGGGCTTGTAGCCCGTCCATCGCTTACCATTGCTTGGCTTTCCTGCCACTCTCATTTGGCTGCTTCTTATTAGATGGATTTTTTTTCAGTCTTGTGTTTGTCCCTTCCATGGAGCATCGCCTCTTTGCAATCTCTTTGACTGATTGGCTTCTATACTTCCTCTGCTTGTTTTTAGGGATTTACCTTTTTCTTTTGTTCAAATGCTCCACAACAAGGCCGGACTGGCCATACTGGGCAACAGGCATTTCCCCAAGAGGCTGGAAGGGTGGGGGGGGCGGTTTTGTGACTGAAGCGTCATTTAAAGAGCTGCATGCAAACAATATGGTACAGGTTAGAAAGTTATGTCTTTTCCCCTGAGTCTTTCATCATACTAATGTTGCTAAAAAGGGTTTGTTTGGGTACAAATACATTCTTATTAGTAAAGCAAACCCAGCCACTGGTGTTACGTTGTGAATCCTGGGTTTGTGCTTCTCCAGACTAAGCACTCTTAAAAAATGGCTACCAGTATGGATGACATGTGAATCTTAGACCTTGTCGTACCCTTTGTCTTATGTAACATTTTCTATACACTGATTTACACATATATGATCCATTGTTTCTGTATTTTTGTGAGATGTAAAGTACTCAAACACCCTACACTGGTATGAGTGGCGCTATAAAACAAATGAAGTACTTGTGAGAGAGGGTCTGTGGAGAGATGAGGGGCACTGTTGGGGGGTGAAGATGAGGGAATCATTGAAGAGCCCCAACAAAGGTTGTTGAATCCTGGTGCACTCCAAGGTCATCATTTACTATGCTTTAAAAGCTAATACAATTAAATAGTAGTAAATATCTTTATTCGGTTTGATAAACCATAAAAGTTACAAATTTATACAATTAAAACATGTCAAATAAATAAAGGTTAATTTACATACACTACCATACATAATGAAAGTCGATCCAGTTGCTTATTAATTATAAGGATCTGTAAAGGATTAAGGATTTAGAAAAAAAATACATCTAAAAAGTAGTACTATAATGCCCATTCAGTTGTAAGTAAAGTGCAGATTTAGTCCATAAAATTAACAAAGTGCAAGTTATTCACTTTCTGACATTATAAGTAAAATGCAAATTCAGTCCATGAAATTGGCAAAGTGCAACAAACACATTATTCACTTTCTGATAAAAACCGTCATATATATATACATGCAATACTAGAATTGGTAATGAAAACAGAGATAGATTAAAATTTCAAGCCCTTTCTCTTACGCACTAGGCCTAAAGCAAATAGATATCTGCTTAAGCTAAAAACAATTATCTGGGATGTGTCAGTTTTAAAAAAAATTAATGCTCCTAGGTATCACCTAGTTCCCATGTTACGACAAATTGGTTTGATCCATTTTTTCCTACGAATAGCATATACTGGACAAAAGAATAATATGTGGGAGTCATATTCTACAGCATTGTGTAAACATAGGGTGCAGGAAACCTCTCTGCCATCGGTATTATTGCACATCCACTTGGATGTGTTGGATTTTATCTGTAGGACATCAAAACGGAACTTCATGTACAGTGACTTGGTCAATTGAGGTTGTATTTCATCCAGGTTTACTTCAAAGGCAGGAGATGGTTTTATAGATAAGAACTGCAACATCAACCTTCCTATATTTGGGGAGTGGAGTGATGCATACTATTTTGTATATACATCCAGTAAGAATTTTTCAAAGCTGTTTTTGACAAGTGTGTTAATAAGTGGGGAACATCCCAAAAACTATTTAAACCTAATTTATAAACCAGCTTCGCACATGTCGAACCCATGGGAGTGTAGTATTATGATCAAGTCTCAATAACTCAATAAACCCTTCTTTACAAATTTTTAGTTCCTGCGTGGTCTACAGACGGACCCAGAACAACAAGGGTCTTAATGTGGCTTGCAGGTTCAATTCGCCTAATGTTTATGTCTTGAATGATAGGTATCATAGGTGTGCGTACTGGTAGTTGCGGTAACATCCTTATGAATTTGTTTTCCTCCCTAGTAAGCATGTCCTGACTACTGGCCCCCCAGAGTTCTGCACCATAAAGGGTTGCAGATTGGGCCCTGTACTTATAGACTTCTAGGGCGGGTGACACTGCCTTTGACATACTATTCTGTTGTTTTTTCACGATTGCCATAGAATTTTGAAGCAAGCCAACCTTGGATTTTTTAATGTGTTGTTTCCATGACAATTTCATATCTAACGTAATACCCAGATAATTGAAATTGGCCACCTATTCCAATTTTTGTTTTTGAACAAAGATGTTTTTCTTGAAGGATTTGGTGGGTTTATGGCCATATATTTGGTTTTATTTGAATTTATTTCAAGGCCTTTTAACGTACAGAAATCACTAAAGTAATCGAAGAGGTTTTTTAGTCCCTTAGGTGTTTGTGATATTAGGATTGTGTCGTCAGAGAAGAGTAAGGCTGGTACTGGCACCCCATCTAATTTAGGAGAATCAGGCTTGCAACCCGAAGATGCTGCACAACATCATTTACATATAGAGAGAAGAGGGTGGGTGCCAATACACATCCCTGGATTACTCCTCTTTTTATTGGGATTGCTTCTGTGAGTTCACCTCTGGGTCCCCATCTAACTTTTGCATAATTATCTTTAAGGAGCCGTACAATATGCGTTAAGAGATCGTCAGGGACTCCCTGAGTTTTTAAGCAATCCCACAGGGAATTTCTAGGGATAAGATCAAAAGCAGCCTTCAGATTTATGAAAGCTATGTACAGGTGTCCTCCCTTTAAATTAGTGTACTTCCAAGCTATGCATAATAATCTACCTGGTCTATTGTGCTAGTTTTTACTCCAAGCCCAGCTTGGTACTGAGAGAGAATATTATTTTCCTCCAACCAATTGTTGAGCTTTGATAAGATCTGTTTTGCATAAACCTTTTGTAGAACGTCTATTAGACTTATTGGCCTATAATTGGCAGGATCTTGACGATTACCCTTGTTGAAACTGGGAATTATTTCAGCCCCTTTCCATGATTCTGGTATCGGTGCCCCTGTGGCCAAAGCATTACTAAGTAAGTTTACATAGATTGCCCAGACTGTTTTATCGTGCCTTAAAAGGTCACCTGGTATCTTATCAGGGCCTGGGGCTGTCCCTGGCTTGACAGCTTCTATTGCTGCCACTGTATCATCTAGATTAAAATAAGAAGTGGTATTTAAACCGTGCCAGGCAATTTCCGGGGATTTGTTCCCTTAATAGGATGATCATTAGCTGCTGGATCTACAGCATCAGAATATAGGACTAAGAATTGTCTACTCCAAGTGCCCGGGTCAAAAAAATGGTCTAGGCTGGAGTTACCAGTTTTATTTCCTTGGGCTAGTGGTTTCCAGAAGCCAGCATGATCCTTATTTTTAGCTGCTTCAATCAATTCGTTCCAGGTGCAATAATCCCAGTCCTTTTTTGATTGTACTATTAGTTTCTTGTACTTTGCCGTACTGTCTCTTATTTTCACTATGTTATTAGACCTTACAGCCTCCAACAGTTGGTGCTTTGCTTCACGGCAATCCTTAGTGAACCAAGGATTGTGGGGAGGATTTTTGGTGATATTCAATGGCTCATGCTCTAGGGGAATTTTGCTCAAGAGCAATTTAAATTTCTCTACCATAATGCAATGGATCTGCATAATAGGGATCTTACAAAGGGCAGTATTTGTATAAGGCAATAAAACATCTGAGAAGGTATTATAGATCCTTGTCATAATTTCGGAATTACCTACAATAGGTGGCCATTTAAATGCTTTAAGGTTGTTACTGACCAGCGGTTGTAATAGATTTCTATTGTTGGAGTTATTCCCCAAAGCCCAAGTTTCAAGAAGGGTTCCTTCCAATATTAGGCTTAGTGGAAAGTGGTCACTATCTTCTCTTGACTCAACTTTTAGATCTATTAAATTGCCCCATATGTTAACACTGGCCAATAAATAATAAATTTTGCTTTTAGTGGTACCTCTTTTGAAGGTATGTGTACTCGGGCTGTCCGACGACAGTCCGCCATTACAGGCCCTCAATACTTGCTCTGAGACAAACCGGACCAATTGGATTACTGCAGTTGTGCAAGGGACATGGGTACCAGCCTCCAACTGTAGGATACCTCTTGCCGTATTCTCCTCTTCTAGAATGGGTTCCAAGCCCACTACAGGCTCGAACTTATGATTGAGATCTCCGCCTATGATTACTGATATACTAGAACCAGTAGAGCTCAGAAAATTATCCAATAACTCTGTCTCTGGGGATTCTACACTGGCTGCTCTCGGTCTAATATAAACATTAAGCAGATAAATATCTGCTTTGTTTTGTGTTTTATCTCAATAATATCTCAAGATGGTAGTTCCAGTTGATTAATTTCTATCTTTAGAAAGATTTTGGCCCATATAACTAGACCTCCTGATGGTCTACCTCTAGTTGAAAAAACTGCATTAACACCAAATGCCCTGTAGCCCAGCTTATGAGGTGGATTCAAAGCCCACGTTTTTTGTAATAGACAAAAGTCATATTTGTTCATGTACTCTTGCCAATCAGGAACTATTAATTTTTGTTTCAACCCTGCTATATTCCATGATTTTAGGCATTTCGTAGCTTGCTGGGGTTCCTCATCACTGTGTGGAATACTAGTTTGTACGACATCTATTTCTATAGCCTCGTACCTCAATTCGGGTGATCCCTGAAGATTTATATTATAATTTTCTAACAATGGCTTTCCTTCAGCTTTTCCCATAGGCTGTATGGGAGTGTGTAAAGGCCTATCACATTCGATATGTGTGGTTTTCTGCGTTACTAGTCAGTCAACTGCCTCCAGGTCATTTTGAGTCTGAATAGATTTACGTGGTTTTTCAAGATCTACAGACATTGGTTCTCTCTCTCTTTCGTCAGTTGTGGGTCTATTTAGCTTGAATCTCACCAAGGAATTAGAGGTTAGGCATGCTTTTAGGACCAGTGCAATCAGATCAGCGATTAAACTCTGTGTTTTAAGGACAAGTATGGTGTCAAAGGATTCGTTTTTACTCGATAAACGTTCCGCTTTCATTATATTAGAACGTATTACTGAGAGGCACCCACGTTACATCTTATACAGTGTATTACCTTATTTTTTAGTGATTCTTCATCTTCCCTATAGGAGGAAACTGGCGATGTTACAGAGGCTAGTGGTGAATACCTGTTTGAACACGCAATTGTCGTGGTGACCTCCTTGATCCTCATGATGCAATTTAGGTCCTCTGCAACTGAGAGGTTTGTTTCCTGTAGTATTTCTGTGTCTCTTTCAAGGGGCAGCGTTGACACTATCTGTGGAGTGTCTATTTTGGGGGTTGGGATCTCAATGGTTGCGCGTGTTTCGCCTGGTCTATGGATACTATTATTCTGGGGGTTCGCCTCACTTTTTCTATAAAAGGCAGTAATCTTGGATTTATGCTTACTGGCTGTTTTACGTTTGTTATTTAGTAACGACTCTACTTCTTCTATCAGGTTGTCAATCTTCTCTAAGGTACAATTCTCAGCTGCATTTTTCCTTATTTTTGATGATTTCCCCTTTTCTAACCCTCGGGTGCTTTCCGCTTTCCCATATTGGTAAAATTATAGGTAAGATTTGGCAGAGGGAATCCTTCTCCTACTACCCTGCCCCCTTCACTTGATCCCTCAAAAGTTTTCCCTTTTCTTTCCAGAGGTTAAGATAGAAGTGTATAGTTTCAAAAACAGTAATTGTTATTGCTTTTTAAACATTCTGTCGGGCCCATTTAAAACAAATCTCAGTTATGCATTTGTCGATTACAGCAGCCAAGATTTAAGGTTTTCTGCCACCTCACTCCCTATAAAGGTTCCAGTGCAGACTCACACCATAGGTGGTGTTAGAAGGGGTGCCCAACTATTCCAAAAGTTCACCCGACTGCGCCATATTTTAATTCCACGTCTATTAAGGTTTTTAAAGAGCGGACAGGGTTTATTTTAAGGTTACAAGCAAAATACTTTGGTCAGTGTCCATCTCCGGCCAAAAGAAAGGAAGGGAAAAGAAGTAAAGGGTGGACAGGGAGGTTTTACCGGCAAATAAATGATACTACAAAGTATCAAGACCAAGGGGGGTGGCCCTGCCCTGCCTCTTCCTGGTGCTGACGAGCGCAGGACGGGCCCGCCCTTGGCTTGGGCTTTGCCCGGGCGCGTCCCGCGCTGCGGGAGTGCGAGGTGCCTTAAGAGGCATTGCAGATCCACTCCACCTGTGCTGCACTGCAGGGATTATGGAACTCTGAGTGCCCAGAGGAGGCGGTCTCTCCCGCGACCGCTCTCCCCACACGAGTTAGGACCAGTAGAAGCCTCCTCACAAACTTAGCAATTAGACAGGGATACCACACCCTGTGAAGTGGCAACAGGCTTTTCAGAATCTCCAGCACCGGCTCCCGTGCTGCGGGAGTGCGAGGCGCCTTCAGAGGCGTTGCAGATCCACTCCACCTGAGCTGCATGGCAGGGATTTTTGGACTTGGAGTCCCCAGCGGTGGCGGTCTCTCCTGTGGCGGCTCTCCCCACATGAGTTAGGACCAGCAGAAGCCTCCTCACAAACTTAGCAAGTAGACAGGGATACCACACCCTGTGAAGTGGCAACAGGCTTCCCAGAATCTCCAGCAGCGGCTCTCGCACTGCGGGAGTGCGAGGCGCCTTAAGAGGCGTTGCACATCCAGTCCACCTGTGCTGCACGGCAGGGATTATGGTACTTTGAGTCCCCAGCGGGGGTGGTCTCTCCTGTGGCGGCTCTCCCCACATGAGTTAGGACCAGCAGAACCCTCCTCACAAACTTAGCAAATAGACAGGGATACTACACCCTGTGATATGGCAACAGGCTTCCCAGAATCTCCAGCAGCGGCTAAATATATAATGAAAAATGTTTTGTAGAATGTGCCATTTTTGCCCAAAACTATCTTTGGGGGAGAACCCCCCAAACCCTTCATGGAACCCCTTACTATCATCCTGAAACAAGCAGGGATCAAATACCACCTCTATGCAGATGACACACAACTCTACTACAAAATCAAATCACCCAGTGACATCCTACATCTCAATGTCACACTGAATAAGATACAGTCTTGGTTTAACTCTAACCATCTAAAATTAAACCCCAGCAAAACAGAAGTTATTCTGCTCTCCCCCAAAAAGAACCATCTTCCAATACAAGACTGGATCAGCGACCTGAAGGCCCTTAATTGTTCGCTCACTCTATCTAACTCGGCTAAATCCTTAGGCTTCACCCTGGACAAAAACTTGTCAATGAAGAATCACATCAAAAACTCAGCAAAAGAAGCACTTTACACACTAAAACACCTAAAGAAATTAAACCATTCATTACCTGGGATGATTTCAAATGGGTTGTTCAATCCCTGGTCCTCTTCAAATTTGACTACAGGAATGCTATCCTCACGGGGACACCGAAAACTCACCTCACCCCCCTCAGATCAGTACTAAACATGGCAGCACGGCTCATAACAGACATCAAACGGTATGAACACATCACGCCTGCCCTCAAGTCCCTAAACTGGCTTCCCATCGAAGGAAGATGCATCTACAAGACTGCCTGCATCACCCACAAAGTACTCCATTTTCACTCCCCGGACTATTTAGACAACAAACTCACAAAAGCAGGAAGAACCAGACCGCTGAGAAGCTCCACCGCACTTCTTCTGGTTCCTCCCAAAATAAAAAGGAAAACAACCCAGGCCCGCTTTTTCTCAGGTAAACCTCCCAGCATTTGGAACTCCCTCCCGAAGAACCTACGATGCAACCCCTCCTTCCCCTGCTTCAAAAGAGACCTGAAATGCCATCTCCTCAACAAATACTGAAACTTATGAGCAAACAAAACTTGGTTCAAATTAGCTCTCTTGCTCATTTCAGACTCCGTTGATCAGTTGGCTGTTTTTCTTTTCTTTGTGTTTTGCCTCGATTGTCTTGGATGTCTTTCACTCTATGGACTCTAAATGTTTAGAACTGATCACAATCTTAGCAATCCAACCTCATGGCCAAATGTTTTTCTGTGTATAGATTCATGTTTACTCCTACCGCATGGCCTATTCTTTTCCTGTGTATATATGTTATGTATACTTGAACTGATGATTGTTGCACATCATATGCTCAGTGACTGTTTATTGCCTTGCTCTCGATTCTGTAAAGCGCTCTGATACCTCCGGGTCTAGCTAGCGCTATATAAAACCTTAAATATTAATAATAAAAACCCTCCTTGATGTGGTCAGGCTTGCTCACTGCACTCACTTTGCACTATGCACACACTATGCACTCACTATGCACCGGACGGGGGCTGGTCTGACAAAATTTGGCAAGGCTGCTTTGGGTTCCCAGTCCGGACCTGCTCCACAAGCACTGACTGTGTTTTCTAGCTGTCTTCATCGTTCGCTTTACTCCCTCACCTTGTTCTCTCCTCCCATGTGCTTCTCTCCCACCAGCCGCAATCATGTTGCTCTCTCTAGTCCATGTGCTTTTGACCTCGTGCTCCATGTTGCTCTCTTTCACCCATGCTCTCTACCTCTCGTTGCTTCTCTCCTTCCACCATGTTACTTCTCCTCTGCCCTTTCTCAACCCGATCATCCAATACTGATTTATTTCTTTAACCCGTTGCATGCTCAGGGCGGAACGCTTCCGTCCTGAATAGGGGTGCTTATGTGCCGAGGACGGAACCGTTCCGTCCTCTGCACAAGACCACCAAATCCCTCTTCTGTAAACAGCAGAGGGATTTCCTTATTTGTTTTGGAGCCTCAGGAGATAGGGCAGAGCTTTCCCAACCTGTCAAGGCCTTTGTTTTTTTTTCAATGTAATGACGATTGCGCGCATGGCGCACTGACGTCATTACATTTAAAATGAAAGTGAAATGAGCCGATCGGGTTATTTCACTATCACTGCCTACATGCTCTCAGGGCTATCTCAACCCCCCGAGCACATAGGCAGACGGGAGAGGTATCATTGGAAAGGGGGGAATCTCCCCTTTCTAATGGTACCCTTCCCTAGTGGATCCCTGCTTGGGGATCGGCATAGGAGGGCGATCCAAAAGCAGGGATCCACCCACTAGACCACAGGGAGGGAGGGAGCAGCCCCTTGGGCAAGGACTTTTGCTCCTCCCGTATATTATGGCCATATTCAGTTTTTTTGCCCCCCACCCCCTCGGACAGCAGATGGGGCAGTAGCCCCAGATCTGCCCCAAGCAGAAAGCCCACTAGGAACCAGGGATTTATTCGTATATATATATCTAGGAGTGGGGGCTGCCCTAAATGGGCATTATAATGCCCCCACCCCTCCCAAAAATTGCCACAGTCTTTCTGCTTCCTGGGGTGCAGATGGGGGGCTTCCGGCCCCTAATCTGCTCCCCATGGGGGGGGGGGCAGGAAGCCCACTAGGCACCAGGGATTATTGCTTTTTTTTATGAAGAGGGCTGGGGAATGCCACAATGGGCATGGCAATGCCCCAACGCCACCAACACAAAAGGGACAGTCTTTCTGCCCCCCCCCGGAGGCAGATGGGGGTTGTTAGAAAGCCCACTAGATACCACTGATTTTTTTTCTTTCTAAAAGAGGGGTGGGGGCTGCCCTGAATGGGCATGCCAATGCCCCCAGTCCCCCCAAAAATGGGCACAGTCTTTCTGCCCCCCCAGGGGCATGTGGGGGCAATAACCCCCGATCTGCTCCCAGGGTGGGGGGACAGAAAGCCCACCAGGCATCAGGGACTAGTTTTACTTTGTGTAGGGGTGGGACTGCCCAGAATGGGCATGGAGATGCCCCCACACCCTCAAAAATAAAATGGGCACAGTGTTTCTGCCCCCTCGGGGCAGAGGGTGGTTATTACACCCGATCTGCCCCCCCCCCTCCCCGGGTGGGGCCAGAAAGCCCACTAGGCACCAGGGATTGGTTTATGGGCATGTTAGGGAGCGGCCACATAGTCAAGGGTTGCAATCCCTTTTTTTTAGGCACATATTTTAGCCGTTTCAGCCCTCCTTGGGGACAGATCAGTGATATTTTTAGGCTCATCTGTGGCAGGCACTTGGCCCACCCACACAAGTGAGGTAGAATTTCGAACAGGAGATCTGGTGGGACGCTGGGAGGTAGGAAATTTGGGATAGCCCACTGATCTCACAGCTTTCTCACACAGACATATGAGGAAAATTTGATTTTCTTTGCTAAATTTGAGGTTTGCAGGGGATTCTGGGTAAGAAAAGTTGGGGATCCACACAAGCCACACTTCAATAGACTTCCCCGGTTGTCTAGTTTTCAGAATTTTCTGGGTTTGGTTGGTTTCCCTAGATGGATGCTGAGCCCAGGACCAAAAACGCAGGTGACCCTCTTGCAAAACCGGGTCATTTTTGATCAATACTTTCAATGCCCTTGCAATAAGTTTTGGGCCCCTTCCTGTCGCGGGCACTTGGCCCACCCACACATGTTAGGTAGAATTTTTATCGAGAGACCTGGGGTAACGCTGGGTGGTAGGAAATTTGTGATGGCCTGGTGATCCCACAGCTTTCCCACACAGAAATGTGAGGAAAATGTGATTTTTTTTAGCTAAATTTGAGGTTTGCAGGAGATTCTTGCTAAGAACATGTTGGGGGATCAACATAAGCCACTCCTCCCTGGACTCCCCCGGGTGTCTAGTTTTCAGAACTGACTGGGTTTGGTAGGTTTCCTTAGAAACCGCCAAGCCCGGGACCAAAAACGCAGGTGACTCCCTTGCAAAACTCGCCTTTTTGTGATCGACAATTATGAAGCCTCTACCGTACGTTTTAGGCCATTTCCTGTCACGGGCACTAGGCCTACCCACACAAGTGAGGTACTATTTTTATTGTGAGACTTGGGGGAATGCTGGGTAGGTGTAGGTTTGTGGCTCCCCGCAGATTCCAGAACTTTCCATCACAGAAATGTGAGGAAAATGTGTTTATTTTGACACAGTTTGAGGTTTGCAAGGGATTCTGATTAACAGAACTTGATGAGAGCCACACAAGACACC
Organism: Calotriton arnoldi; assembly: GCA_963921515.1. Classification (NCBI taxonomy): domain Eukaryota; kingdom Metazoa; phylum Chordata; class Amphibia; order Caudata; family Salamandridae; genus Calotriton; species Calotriton arnoldi. The sequence continues at coordinate 311,713 of CAWUFW010011620.1, read as the reverse complement.
CCATCCTGGATTCCCCTGGGTGTCTAGTTTTCAAAAATGTACAGGTTTGCTAGGTTTCCTTAGGTGCCGGCTGAGCAAGGGCCCAAAATCCACAGCTAGGCACATTGCAAAAAAAGGGTCAGTTTTCAGTGGACAATTGTATTGTGTCCACATTGCATTTTGGGCCGTTTCCTGTCGCGGGCACGAGGCCTACCCACACAAGTGAGGTACCATTTTTATCAGGAGACTTAGGGGAACACAGAATAGTAGAACAAGTGTTATTGCCAATTGAATGTCTATACATTTCTGCCTTCCAAATGTAAGACAGTGTGTAAAAAAGATGTCATTTTGAAAAATGCCCTCTAATTCACATGGTAGTACGGGTACCCACAAATTTGGATAATTGCAAATAACCACTGCTTCTAAATTCCATATGTTATTCTCATTTCAGAAATGCATAGGTTTCCTTGATACCTATTTTTCACTCTTTATATTTTACCAAATGAATTGCTGTATACCCGGTACACAATGAAAAACCAATGCAGGGTGCAGCTCAGTTATTGGCTCTAGGTAGTTCAGGATGTTGGTGAACCTACAAGTCCTATATATCCCCACAACCAGAAGGGTCCAGCGGACGTAACGGTATACATTTTTTTTTAAATTGCCATACCCAAATGAAGTTACAGGTGAAAACATTGGCACAAATGGTTGTTTTTTTCAACTTAATTTCAATATTATTTTATTTCAGCTGTTACTTTCTATAGGAAAACCTTGAAGGATCTACACAAATGACCACTCGCTGATTTCAGAATTTTGTCAAATTTTCAGAAATGTTTACCTTTCTGGGATCCATTATTGGTTTCATACCCATCTCTACCACTAACTGGAAGAAGGCTGAAAGCACGAAATATAGAATATGTCCCACTAAAATGCTAAGATTGTATAGAAAATGTTGATTTTCTGACAAAAGTCTGGCTGTTCCTTAAAGCTGGGAAGATGGTTATTTTTTCACCACAATACCTTCGTTGATACCATTTGCAGGGAAAAAACCAGACACTTTCTTCTGCAGCACTTTTTCCCATTTCCCCCCCAAAAAACAAATTTGAGCTGTATTTTGGCTAATTTCTCGCTCCCCTCCAGGGGATTCCACAAACCCTGGGTACCTTTACAATCACCAGGATGTTGGAAGAAAAGGACACAAATTTGCCATGGATGCCTTATGTGGACAAAATGTTAAGGGGGCCTATGCGCGAACAAATAGCCAAAAAATGGCTTAGCACGGGGAAAAAGGCCTAGCAGTGAAGGGGTTTAAATAAAGAAACACTTTCGTACTGCGTTTTAAGACAGCTTCTTTGCCCTACTGTTTTTTTACTGCCCATCTTAAATTGGTAAATAAAAAAATTGTCCATTTTTTAAGCATGCATATGCATGTTGAACACATGCATGCTCCTACAAAATGGCACAGTGGCCACGTCAACCCGTTTTTTTTTTTTTTTACAGGATGCACAGCCATGTCAGCATGGCAAAAAATTCTTTAGCAAAGTCAATAGGTCTTAAAGGTGAAACATTTGCTTCCAAACACTTTTAGAAACACTTCCTCAAGAAGGAATGTGGTTTCCTAAGTTCATTACTATCTTCAATGGTGTTCAGTTCACTTCCAGCAAGATGTCAGAATTTATCAAACGGGAAGGGATAGTTCTAGTTCACAAGTGTACTTCTTTGTATTCTCTCAGCAGTTACTGCCTTGTCAAAAAGATTAATAAAATTATTTAAGAAGAGGTTCAAATAAGGAAAGTATTGTAAAATCCTTCATTCAAGATTAGTTGTGGGCTTATCATGGCATGCTGTATTCTTCCAAAAGGGTTTTCATCAATTGAATTGGTAAGACATTGTATCCCTAGATCAGATATCTCTGGTATGACAAAGAAAGTAATCAAGAACAAAATCAGTGTCAAAGGTGATAAGGTGAAGATTACGAATCAAAAATTTACTCGCAAAGGATTGTCAAAGTTTTCTGCACCTAAGAAAGTATTTTATGGAAAATGACGGTAAAACTCAATGGGCCCGATTCACAAAGGCAATCTGAGACAAAGGTCCAGCTTTACAACTTTTGGTATTCTCAGAGGTCATTTACGAGTCGTATCTTTACGTCCACAGTCAGGCCGGAATCTGTACCATGATTCAAAGGAGCAAACTTTTCTGGGATATGATGTAGTGTCTGGCCACACCATTTTCCCTGCCCAAACCGATTTTTATGACCTCCTCTATCATTTATCACACGTTTCTAATTTTCCTTTTTGCAAAAAAATGCAGTCCAGCCCATTGATTACACTTCATCTGGCACGAGCCGGAGAGTACGGTCCGAGCCGGAGAGTATAGCTCCAGCCGCAGAGTACGGCACGGGTACATCGAGTACGGCCAGAGCAGGAGATTCCGGCCCGACTGCGGACGTAAAGATGTGACTCATAAATGACCTCTGTGAATACCAAAAGTCGTAAAGTTAGAGATTTGTCTCAGATTGTCTTTGTGAATCGGGCCCAACGATGGTAACTGATGGAATCTCAATAACATTGTGAAAGTAAATGGTCACAGTGGAGTGATCTGACGACGAAGGTAGAATTGAGCACTCGTGATGCTTTAGGTTCAGCCATTGGAGATCTTGTTCCTTTGTTGCTGGTTGATATCAGTTCCCACAACGAAATTTCTGTTTATTGAGATTCTGAGTCAAAATATGACACTTGAGTTGCAAGTGTGGAAAAGCCTGTTTGTGGTAATGTTGACAAATGTGTTGTTGACATGAGTCTTTCTGAAGAATTAGGTGTTCTAGAAATTCTTTATCAGAGCTCGAGGAACACTTACCGTCTGAACGTTGTAAACATTATATCCGAAGACATTTCAATGCTTCACCTGGTTCCGGTCCCACTCCGTTCTGTATTTTTATTGTTCTACATTGTTTCTTTCTTTCTAAGCTTTTAGCATTTTAAATCCTTGATTTGATAAGGAGGGAGATGTGCTGCATCTACCAATGTTATATTCACAGCACTCCTGTTTCTTTTTCTTCCATAGGTTTACCCCAATCCCTCGCATTCCGGCGTGGGCTCTTGTTTTCCTTTATCTCATGCCTTACCTTCCTGGCATCCTTCCTTGTGTTTCCTTATTACGAATGCTTCTTCCTGGATGTATATCTGTGGAATGCTAGAAACTAAAGAAGACCGGGCTCGCTGACAGTTACTTCAATATGACTAGTGCAGGTGGCATTAAAGGCTTTAGGGCTCTGCCCTGCTCCTCTGATGGTTTTAGGGCCTGCGCCCTGCCAGTCTACAACAACTTAGTTGCACATAATACTTAGAATGGAATGGTGCACTGGGCAGGTGTTCTCTTCAAAATAGTCAATCAAACAGTCTTTGTGAATTTTCCTCTTTATTTCCTTTTCTCTTCTTTCCTATTTAATCTTCATATGTAATCCATGCACAGTAAAAACATCCAGCCAACGCGTGTCGTTGCGAACGCTGAGAGCATGCCATTCTACTTGCTGCCTGCATCCATATCATGGGTACCTATGATGGGCAAATAATTCCCGTTTCCGCACTTATGGACCAAGTTATGTTGAAACACTAATGGAGTTTTTCTGATCCATCTATAAAAGGAGGAATATCTATGTATCTCCTCATATACTTAATATTGGAGTAAAAAAATGTTTTTGCAATATTGTCTAAATACGGTATACAAGAGCCCTGACGAAGTTCAATATTTTGAACGAAACGCGTTGGCTGGATGTTTTTTATGTGCATGGATTACATATGAAGATTAAATGAGAAGGAAGAGAAAAAGAAATAAAGAGGAAAATTCACAAAGACTGTTTGAGTGACTGTTTTGAATGAACACTTGCCCAGTGCACCATTCCATTCCAAGTATTATTATCTTTCTGCTGCGCAGTAGTACCAAACAACGGCAGTGCGCGGGATTTTGACTTTATGAAACAAGAAGTGTGGTGCAGTATTCAAAGTCCGCCGTTGTGCTGTTTAAGTGTATGATTTTTTAACAAAACTTAGTTGCACATGTTGACAGTCTTCATTAGCATCACAAAAGATAAACATATTTCTGAAGCTGCTTTGTGCAGGACACCTTCTTTACCTGAGCTCTGTGAATAACATTGGCCCCTCATGGGTACATCTGCCGAGCTCGTGTTGTTATGTCATGTGGTTTTATAGAGCATATCTATGTTTTGATTACATTCTCAATTTATTTTACATTTTCAATTAATTTCACGAGTACTGCTGGAAATCTCTAACTCAGATACGAAATTGTACGCGTGCATACCCACATATGGAAATGCCACTGTGAAATGTATTTGAAATTTAGAATTTTTTTTAATTCTGGAAACATATTTTTCAAATGGAAAAACCCCAACAAATTGTTATCTGGTTCCATTCCAATACCCAGCCTAAAAACAATTTACTCCCACTGAGAAGGAAAAAGCCTCTGCAGATTTTTAGGATGGGAAAGCACTGCACAAAAAATGTGAATACCGATATACGTACACGTTTGTGGTTTTCCACCTCCTTTGTCAGGAATGCTGTCCTTTAAATGCTCAAAAGTTGTTGTTTGCAGCTCATTTCTACCACAATAACAGAATTTTCTGTATGAGTAAACCCATTTAGGAATGCAAAATCGCCTTCTGTGAATCAAGATTTACATTTGTAAATAATGTGAGTTGTGTAAATAATGTGAGGCGTGCACCTAAAGGATATATAGGTGCACAAATACAGTGGTGAATCAGGTTCCCTGTGCAGAGATGTGTAGGATAGTTGGCGCTGGTTCAGGACAGTACACATGTGCACAGAGGGGTGGTTCACCATTGTTGCTGAAGTTCACTACTGCTCTTGCTGCCAGTCTTGCCACTCAGACCACATGGTGTGATCCTCCGGATGTTGATCATTTCTATAGAACGTCGGCAGGGATAGCACTGAATCACAGCGATGGGATCTTTTGCATATTTTTATGTTGTTTGCTTGGGTGCCTTACCCATTTTTCCTTTACAGGCACAGTAATTTCAATATTTGCTTCCAGTTACTCTTCTAATAGTTATCACCTGATCAGTGCATGTTGCATGATCATCGTAAGTTACCCACAATGTGGACATTTAGAATGAGTTATTCCATAGAGCGCCGAGAAGCAGACCAACTACCCACTGCATAGGCATGCCAATACGTTGGTGTGCTTATGGTTGGGCGCAGAATATTTTGTGATCCTTGTTACCAATGTGAAGTGAGGTGGAACGGCACTGGTTACACTAATAAAACTCACACTAGACAAAGACTGATGGAAGTCTCAGACCCGTGCCCCTGCCCATGAATGTCCACAGGTACACTGGCAACGATGGTGGGGAAATGACTTTCGCTCATTCTGCTGCCAAGTGCGCGGGCATGCTGAAAGGGAGGCAGAGGGCGAAGGCTAACTCCACTACAAGTGAAATTGTGTATTTTCCTTCCACCTGTAAAATGTGTGTACTTGTTTATTTTTACTTGTACAGTATTGATTACCTCTTTCTCTTTTAAAATGTCCCAACTTTCGTTTGCAACATATTCCCCTTCTAAGCTAATAATTTTGTTTGCGTCAACCTCTACCCACTTCACCTTTTTAGGCCTGTGTGTTGACCACACAGATGTCAACCAGATCTATTACTTACAACAGTGCTTTAAATTGAAATATAGAAGTGCAGGTACTCACTATTTAGAGTACCTATCTGCTCCTGAGAAGTGCCAGTACTCTCCCATTAAATGCATTACAGGAGTGCTAAGAAGTGCAGGTACTCTCCCTTTCAAATTAAAGAAGTGCAGGTACTCAGTACTGGACAGTACCTGTCCATTTAAAGAACCGGCTCACAATATAAATAGAGTTGGCTTTAGTTCCACTCCTTTCATTCATTAGCTATCTTCCAGTAGCCTCTTTCAGCCAGTGGCTTGAGTCTTTGGGCTTTATTACGAGTTTGGACGTCCGTGAACCGTTGTACCCCCGGTCGTGGTCCGACTGACACAAGCTCGGCGGTGGGACAGCCATATTAAGAGATGGGGAGAATGCTATTGCAAAGACCGCGGCTGAACCGCCTACACCACCAGCACAGCGCAGACCGCTGGGGACGCGGTCTGGGAAAAGCAGCTGTCATAGGGCAGTACAAAGGAGTTCCACCGCCGACCGCATTACGAGCTGGCTTTCCGCCGAGTCGACCGTAGTGGTGACCCCGCCAGCTTCAAGTCGGTGGAAACGAAGGATTTGGGGTGCGTACCCACCCCTTTCCTGTTATTTTGGTCGGAGTTTGACGTGGATCCCTTCCTTTGGGTCCCCCTTCACAGCAGCATCTTCACCCCGAGGATTACGACCCTGTTTGCGGCGATTACAGGTGAGTGCTTTTGTACCACATACCCATTGCGTGGACTGCCCACATATGGGCCAGACTCCGGCAATGGGTAGGTGGTATTTTTCCACATGTGCATTCGACACAAATGCAGTCGAAATGTTCACACAGGCATCGATACATATGGAAAACTAATCCCACCACTGCAAGATCTCCGCAGCCACACTGCCGGCACTGTGGTAAACTCATAATACAGCAGTCGGAAGACCGCCAGCGCTGTGGTCTTCTGGTGGCCGCAGACGCAGCGTTCGGGTGGTCGGACCGCCACACTCCTAATCAGGCCCTTTGTCAATCACGTTTTCGCTCAGCTCAATGGAGTATATACCTGTCACCTAATGATATTGGCTGTTTGGGTATATCCTTCTGCCTCAATTCAAGTGTGTGCATTGAACTGCATGAGGAACTACTTTACAACTATGGCACTCTTTTATTTGAAATAGAAATAAAAAATAGTACAACATTAAAGGCAATGCAGCTTTCTATCTAATCCACCTTTCTTTTCTTGTCTGGCTTACATTTGCTTACTCTGCATGTGTTGGCACATTATACTCCGACCTGTTGGCTTTGACAGTGCTTGTTTAACTGGGAGATGCAATTTCCCAAATAAGGATGTGGAAGATAAAAGTTAACCAGCATACATATATTGTTTCTTTATTTACTACTGGCACAGATTAAGTCTTGTGCTCCAGCTTCAACTTGACGCACATTTCTCAATGTATTACTAATGTCTTTAATTGCTACAAGATTCAGAAGGTTGTACTCCCAGGATGCAAGAGCCCGGAAATGATGTCCAGTGGAGAGAGAGGAAATAGTGTAGCATGCCAAAGTAAGTAAGTATCAGGGGTTGTATAATACTATGGTTATTTATGTTACATATAAAGCATATGATGCATGTTCGCGAAATGTCTGTTGTTATAATGTGATTTCTAGAGACATGACCAAAGCTGCACCTATCACTGGTACATGGAGGGCGTAAACCACACTCTTGTATTGACAGAACCTTGCGAAATACAATATGAGGCAGTTTTAATAGTGCCATTGGGCCACTCAAAACCAGCCCTGCATATGGCAAAGGTGTGGTATAGCGTAAGAAGTCTGCGCAGGTCACCAAGTGACCAATGTAGTGCACTTAGGGAACAATTACAAGCTTTTTCCTTTTTTTAAAACATCTTGCTGTTCATATGACCCGAGGGCATTGCTGCAAATATAAATTCCACATGGCAATTCGACCATTTTGATCCAAACATGCATCCTGTTCTCTATCAGTGAACAAAGCTCCTTCGGAGAAGATAGGCGGCTATTTTGGCGGCTATTAAGAAGAGTTTCTTAGACAAGAACCAGTCAATTGTCACTGCCTGTTTCCATAGTTTTAGGACTGTTTTGGCTTAGTTTGTCTTGCTTCATGTCAAGCTTCGAAGTGCTTCATCGGTCCTGGAGCAATTGCCATAAATTGCCTGATGCACACCACATTACCTCCTCATCCGATTCCACGTCCTGGCCTTACTACTGCAGTAGTAATGAGGCCTTGCCTCACATGGACACGCCTTCCGAAGCACCCCTCTCTCCTTCGCAATATTTTACCCTATCACATGAAGTATTTAAAAAAAGATAAACCCATTCAGCGCATCCTGTCGTTATGGTCTGGTTTGACAGCACAGCTGTCGCCAGACAATTATGTGAGCATCACCAGAAAGGGGCTTTGGCTCCGCTCACACATTGAGAGCCATGAGTAAATGTTTTGATTACGCAGAAGTTATGGTCTTTCATAAACAAGCATTGGCAAAGCCGATAGGTCTCGCCTATGCAAGAGCTATTGGCTTTGTCAATATGTTTTAGCCATGTTGTACACCAGCGTGGCTGCTGTCCAGCATGCCTAAAAGTTAGTGGGGTAAAGAAGAGTGGAGTATCATTAAGTGGAGTAGAGAGGAGTGTTACGGAGTGGTGTAGAGAGTTAAGTAGTTGCGTAGAGAGTCATAGAGTGGCGTAGAGTGGTGTAGAGTAGAGTTGAGGGGTATGGAGTAGAGTGAAGTGAAGTGTCATGGTGTGGCATAGAGTGGAGCAGTGTATAGTGTTGTGGAGTGTTGTGGAGGGAGTAGAGTGTCGTAAAGTGGAAGGCTGTACAGTGGAGTAGAGTTGAGTGGCATAGAGTGGAGTAGAGTGTCAGAGTGGAGTAGAATGTTGTAGAGTGCAGTGGCTTGGAGTGTCACAGAGAAGTGTAGAGCAGAGTTGAGTGGCGTAAAGGCTGTTGCGTAGAGTGGAGTAAAGTGCTGTAGAGTAGAGTGATGCAGAGTGGAGAAGACTGTTGTAGAGTGGAGTGGAATAGAGTGGAGTAGTGTAGGAGAGTGGAATGGCATAGGGCGGAGTAGAGTGTTTTAGAGTTGACTGGCATACAGCAGAGTGGAGTGGCATAGAGTGTCAAAGTGGAGTGGCATACAGTGGAGTGGTGTAGACTTGAGCAGTGGAGTGGAGTAGTGTGTCGTAGAATAGAGTGGAGTAAAGTGGCATGGAGTGGTGTAGAGGGAGTTGCATAGAGCGTCGTAGAGTGGAGTTGTGTCGTAGAGTAGCATAGAATGGAGTACAGTGTTGTAGAGTGGAGTGGTATAGAGTGGAATGTCATCGAGTGGTATAGAGTTTCGTGGAATAGAGCATCATAGAGTGAAGTATCATGGAGTGGAGTGTCGTAGAGTGGACTAGAGTTAAGTGGCGCAAAGTACAGTGGTGCAGAGTAGATTTGTGTAGAGTGCATTCGTTTTGAGTAAAGTGGTGTACGGTCCATTGGCGTAGAGTGCTGTGACGTAGATTAGAGTGGTGCAGAGTAGATTGCAGTGGTGTAGAGTGCAATGCGTAGACTGGAGTGGCGAAGAGTGGAGTAGAGTGGCATAGCGTGCAGTAGCGTAGAGTAGATTGTTTCAGAGTAGAATGGAGTGGAGTGGGGTAATGTGGACTGGTGCAGGGTAAAGTGGAGTGGTCCAAGGCAGAGTGCAGAGATGTAGAGTACTGTGGCATAGACTGCAGTGGCATAGAGTAGAGCGGTGTAGAGTGCAGTGGCATGAAGGGCAGTAGTGCAGAATAGATTAAAGTTGCATAGAGTGGAGTAATGCAGAGTAGAGTGGAATAGAAGGTGGTGGCATAGAGTGCAGTGGTGTAGAGTGCAGTAGAGTGGCGTAGAGTTGAGTGGTGCAGAGCAGAGTGCAGTGGCATAGAGCGCAGTGGTGCAGAGTAGAGTGGCATTGAGGTCTGTGGTGGAGAGTGCAGTCTTGCACAGTAGAGTGTCATTGAGTGCAGTGGCACAGAGTGCATTGTTATAGATTGCATTGGCATAGAGTAGAGTGGTGCAGAGTACAGTGGTGCTGTTTCAACGCGGTAGTGGTGCATACTAGAGTGGGGTAGAGGGCACTGGCATAGAGTAGGGTGGAGTAGAGTAGAGAGGCGTAGAGTGAAGTGATGTAGAGTGCAGTGGCATAGAGTGCAGCGGTGCACAGCAGATTAGAGTGGCATAGAGTGGAGTGGCGTAGACTGTAGTGGCATAGAGTGTAGTGGCGTAGTGTGCATTGGCGTAGAGTACAGTGGTGCACAGTAGAGTGCAGTGGCATAGAGTGCAGTTGCGCAGAGTAGAGTGGCATAGAGTTTAGTGGCATAGAGTGCAGTGTCATAGAGTGCAGTGTCATAGAGACCAGTGGTGCAGAGTAGATTAGAGTGGCTTACAGTGGATCAGTGGCGGCTCGCAGAGGGAGTGCTGCGGCGGTGGGACGGGGCAGGGGGGTAGTGGAGTCGGACATACGACGGGCAGGAGTAAGGTAAGCAAATAAATAAATAAAACTATTTACCTTGCGCTCGCCGAGTTGGCGATGCAGCGAGCGCAAGGTAAATAGTTTTATTTATTTATTTATTACCTTACTCCTGCCCGTCGTATGTCTGACTCCACTACCTACCCACCCAGCCCCTCCCCCGCCCTGCCCCACCGTCCCGCAGCACTCCCTCAGCGAGCCGCCATTACAGTGGATTGGTAACAAAGAAGGTAGTGGGGCATAGTGGAGTAGTGTGGGGTAGAGTGCATTGGCATAGAGTACAGTGGTGTAGAGTAGAGATGCGCTGAGTCGAGGGGCGTAAAGTAGAGTGGTGCAGAGTAGAGTACAGTGACGCACCATGGAGTGGCATAGTGTGAAGCAGTGCAGAATAGAGCCCAGTGGTGTGGAGTGGTTCAAAGTAGAGTGGAGTGGTTTAAAGTGTAGTATGCATTGGGTGGTAGAGCACTGCCAATACAGATAACACATCTTCAATTGCACAGGCAAACAGTTTTACTGATAAAAGTATACAGCATACAAACTATAATGTGTGGAAATGTCATCACAATGAGTATTGATTTATTTTGATCGTATTAAAATAGTTGTTTCCACCACACTTCAGAATTACCAAAAAATGTGCTAAATGTGTGCCTTCCATTTTATGAAATATCTGCACAGTTCATTTACAAACATTTAAATTTTGTTTTGTGCTAGAAACAAAAAAGATCATTGTGCAGCACACCCCGAGTAGCCAGCATGATTGTCACATAAATCCTCTCACTTTGAAGTCAGAGAAAGAAAAGTAAACACCAAGATCCCTGGAAGACAGAGCCTGACATTTGACCTCTGTCTTTGCATGCACAGCAAATGTGATAAAATAAGAACAAGATTTAAAGGCCTGTTTACAGAAATTCAGTACTAGGGGAAGAATACAGTAAATGGGGTTTTGACAAGGGAAGGGGCAAACTCACACTGGATTGCCTAAAACTAATAAAGCCAGCAAATAGAAACCAAGCAAATGTGAGTTACAAACCACAAAGCCAATAGTAAGCAATGGGTGGAATTCATTTCCAGGGAAGATTTCCGAATGTCCCCAAGATGTCGTTAGCAAACCAGATAGCTTTGCTGTCTGACAGGCTTCGACCTAAAAAGTGCTTGACCTCCACACAGCTGTGATAATTTTATTTATTTATCCAACTGCCTGAGCTTGAACTTTCAGGGGCACAGACACATTTTAATGCTATTAAAATGTCTTAGATAACTAGATAATATATGGTGTTTTTCCCTGGCAGCAGCACAGATCAGAAGAGGGCAGTCATTAACCCACATGAATGTTTGGCAGTGCAACTGTCACCTGACCTTACAACTTTCACCAATATTAATTGCTTCCACACAAATACATATCCATTACCATGCTATTTACTGGCAATTTTTCACATTCCCATACAAAAGTCCTTTAAAGCCAGACCTATTGGTATTGACAATGCTCGTTGTTTTCTTGTGTGCACTCTTGAATGCCACTTTCTTTTGGCACAGTGCATAGGCCTATGCAAGTTGGATTACTTTGACGGTGCTTGGTTCAGGGTCACCATTTTGGTTTTTCGCCAGTTACAGAGTGTGGGCCTGTCTCATCTGGTTTTATCAATGTAATTGGCCTGCATTGACGGCTAAATTATTATGACAGGATTTCATGCACAATCTTTTTATGGCTTCCCTTTGTCTCTTGGAGCTTTCCTTGCAGAGGGCCAGTTTCTCCCGCCAGTGACAGCTTTGTTTGTTTAATTTTGAGGAAGCAGTCTGCACGGCATGGGCATTGATTCACCACAATGCCAGGTGTAGCAGAAGTGACATCACATACTCTTTGACCCTAATGACATCACAGGGAGTGACATCGTATGACCTTTATTTTTTCAAGCAAGGCATGTCACATGACTGTAACATCACAACAACTGACCTCGCTGAAAGTCCATACTAACTGCATGATTAGAATAACAACATAACATAGACAAATGTCTATTTTAGATACCACCTATAATATGTTGCTGGCTTGGTCTTTGAAAGTTCTGGGGAAAATATTTGCCCTGAATTGTAGTGAGCGAGCAAAGCAAGAAAGCCAGCACTCTAAGGGGGTTTCACCGCCTGAGAAAAATTTGAAAAAAATGGGGTGAAATAGTGCATTTATAGCACAATGTTCGCATAAAATTGCTAAAATGCCATAGGGCCTGAAAGGGCACTCATTACATTTTTTAAATCGTTTCAAGGTGTGCCAAGCCCATGAATCCTGACATTCCCCTGGAGTTGACCCCATTCTTTTTCAAAATGTGGTATGGGTGCCCGCATATTTCTAAAATTACCTCCATTGCGCCAGCTGCAGCATTTTGTCGCGAGTATCCCCATATTGAAGGGTGCCTCCTTATATAAAAAATGGCATAAGATATACAGTGCCAGAATTCTGCAATTTATGCAGTCCATATAACATAAATGACCCTTATGTCAAAAATAACGTCAGTATTTCAGGGCCAGAATTTTGTTATGGTTGCCACCCTCCCGTACGGCAGGTTGTCCACCTTTATAACAAGCATAATCTCCATTGTGCCACTCACTACCAGCTATCTGCCACTGGTGTCCATATGCCAAGAATTTTCTCAAGTATGCCAGAATGTTTCCACGGTGTACTATATGCCATCTCCAGTATGCTAGTACTAGTATTTTGCATTTGGTACCCTTAATTCCAAGAATTACTCCTAGAGTGACAGTGCCAGTATTTTGTCACAGGTGTCTGTCGTGCTAAGAATTGCTGCAAGTATGCCAGTGCCAGTATTTTGCCCTATGCAACTCTATAAGATAATAATGCCTTCAGTATGCCTGGGCCAATGAAAAACTTGCATGCATCACATCACATTCTCGCTCACACTCACTCATACTCATTCTCTTACACTCACTCATTCATTTTCACTCACAGTCTCTTACACCCTCTCACACTCATACAACTCACTCACTTGCGTTCAGTCTTAATCTTGCTCACTCATACTTACTGACAGTCAGGCCCAGGTTTACTAACGCTCACTTTTGTGATGTAAACCCAACGCAAAATGTTAGCATGGGATTTACTATCCAGCGCAGATCCGGATTTGTTTTGGATAGTTTCCCAAACTAATGCAAAGTTGTGCGATGTGTACCTTTGCTTTACTTTACATCAAGGGGCAGTTCCATGGCTGGTGCATGTGCGATCCCATGCAACCATGGGTTTTGATCTATTTACAAACACTGGTAGACAGAAATTTGACACAAAATATTACGCCTCCTCGAGGCAGAGGTAAAGAGGTGACATTTTTTATTTCTGCTAATTTTTCCAAGTTTGCATGTGGGCTGCATTGTACAGCACCCATACAAAGAGGGTTAAAAAAAACCTTAAAGCACAGTTTCTGTACTGGAAGCTTTCCGTTTCTGTATAAAACCTATGCTTCAGAGAATGCACAAACACTGGCACTATGGCGCAAGGTGTGTGCGTTGGTTCATGGCTGCGCAAAGTGCGCCAGCGCAAGGGGAGACAAAAAATGCACCACAGATGGCACATTTTCCCTTGCTCCCTTTGATGAAAGACAGCACAGCAACTTTGGTTCAGCATTGCTTCACGTCAAAGCATAGTAAATCTGTTCCGCAATCTCACACAATCTTTCACACACACACACATGATCACATATACACACGCTCACACATGCACACACTCTCACATAAACACACTCTCACCTGCAAGCATGCAAACATACATTAAAAACATTTGTACTTACCACAGCAGCCACCAAAGGTCCCGTTCCAGCTAAGTGTGCTCCATTTTTTATCACACTAATAGTGTATAATACAACATTATTCACTATTAATATAATACAAATGGGCTGAAAGTAAGGAATGTTGAGCTGTCCATGTGTTATTGGCACTGATTTTGCCACCTCTGAGCCACGGGTCGCAAGGGGCAAACGAGGGGCCACAGCTGCGACCCCTGGTGACCCCTAAAAGATGTCCATGCGGCACTGATACATTGTTTCCTGAGGATGGCGCTCTTTCTAATGGCCTCTTCAGCCTGCTGTTTGGGCTTGGAGGAGGGCCAGGGAGGGGCGGCCAGATTCCTCTGACAACCTCATTTATACTTCCCTCTTTTGCGCAAAACACTAGATGATTAAGAGGAAAATATGCATTTTGGAATCGCAGTTTTCCTCATATTCATATTCAGCCTGCTGCTACCCTAAAAATGAGGTCTTTTTTTATCTAAAATTGAGGAAATATTGAGGTAAAAATGGGGATAAGGTGCGCTGAAAGATCGGGTATTGTCACCACAGTTTCACTGTACTTTATATGTAGGCTGAAATGACTTACATAGGGACAAACCTCCAGCTTTCAGCTGGCAGTTCAATAAGAAAACGTCTATTTAAAAAAGGGGAAATTAGTATTTTTACATTATCTAGATGAGCATGTCATCTTTTTTATTAAATGCAATGCGAAATATAATAGTGTGAGCAGTGACAGCGTCTGGTACGGACACAAAAGAGATGGAGGTAAGGACATTACGGGTTTATTTTAAAAATGATGCACCACTCATTATATGGGACTCGACCAGCCTGGAAGAAAGCAAGAAATCGAGGCTCTTTGTACCGCTTCTGTGCACCAAAACATATGATTAAAAAAACAAGGGAAATCAAACGCATGTGGACTGGCATGCATAGTTCACACAGTGCTAATTGTAGATACTATCCGCTAGTTCAGCGTGCTGATCGGCGGGACAAAACCCGCCAGAAAACCACATCTTTTAGCAAAGATATGGTTTTCTATAAATCTGAAGTAAGACCAGTAGCGGCTCGTGGAGGGAGTGCCGCGGGGCGGTGGGGCGGGGCGGGGCGGGGGAGGAGCAGGGTGGGGGGTAGTAAACTACGACATACGGCCGAACAGAGGTAAGTAAACAAATAAATAAATAAAACAAATTTCATTGCACGCGCTGCATTGCTCCCTCCACAAGCTGCTACTGAGTAAGACCTTTGTCTGCTTATGCAGAATCGTTAACTCCGTATGAGTGGGAAAATGGCGAGCGATGACTGCATGTGCGATAAAGTATAAATGAGGGTGCTATGTACCAGGACTCCCTGGATACAGGAACTCTGCCCCCATCATTGCGAGAGCGTGTCATTATTACACTTCTCAAACCAGGGAAACCTGCTAATGCATGTGACTCCTATCGGCCTCTATCCTTAATAATTGTGGACAATACAATTCTACATTGGTACATGTTCTGTGGAGAAGGGCTGATTTGTATGCTTTTATGAATAATTTTCCAAAATTGAGAGAAGACCAAGCAAAGTGGTATGAGGAAATACACCGGTCGACACACATTTCTCCAATGTTATGGGCTGACTTAAATACTTTATTTGTGATTGTAGCCCCTGGGAATCTGTGGTTAGAATGCAACTTTGTTACTGGATAGCCGATATAGGAACCAGCTAGGTTTGGTGTTAGAAAATGGCCCTCTCTGAACGGTCACCCCAAACTTTTTGCCTTCCTCCTCCTCTTTTTCTGACATTGTTTTTGTTGACTTTAGGGCTCTTCACACCTTACCACGGCTAACCAGTGCTAAAGTGCATGTGCTCTCTCCCTAAAACATGGTTTGCTTGACTTATCCACAATTGGCACATTTAATTTTCCTATAAGTCTCTAGTAGAGTGCACTACATGTGCCCAGGGCCTGTAAATTAAATGCTACTAGTGGGCCTGTAGCACTGATTGTGCCACCCACGCAAGTAGCCCTTTAAACACTTCAAAGTCCCGCCACTGCAGAGCCTGTGTGTGCAGTTTACACTGCAATTTTCGACTTGGCATTTAAGACCTCTTGCCAAGCCTTAAACTCCCCTTTTATTACATATAAGTCACCCCTAATGTAGGCCCTAGGAAGCCCATAAGGCAGGGTACTGTGGCATTAAAAGATAGGACATACAGTTTTAAGTTTCGCATGTCCTGGTAGTGAAAAACACCCAATTTTGCATTTCACTACTGTGAGGCCTACCCCTCTCAAAGGTTAACATTGGGAATTCTTTATTACACTTTTATGCTGTAATTCCTGATTGAGAAGGAATAGATCTGTCATGTTTCATATCATTGGAATGGTAATGATACATCCTCTTTACTGGTAAAGTCGAATTTATCATTACACTTTTTAAAATGTCGCTTTTAGAAAGATAAATAACCCAGAGGGCACGTGACTTACGCGCCCATCAGTCGCACTGCGTGGTGCAGGAGTTTATTCTCACATTTAACCAATAAACGTATAGTACTCCAAATTTATCCAAATTATAAACCAGCTTGTTTTTGAAACCTTAATCCAGAGGTAATCCATTGGTTTTCAATCACAACGAAGACAGCGTGATACCACCAAAGTTCTTTATTATATATTTTCAGATGCCTTCTCCATGCCCATCCGGGCCTCAACAGCGACACGTAGGGTAGACAATCCATGAATGGTAGCCTCATGTAATTTCACCCAATGCATTTCGGGCCAGAGGGCCCTTCGTCAGGGGTAACTGAAATAGCAAGAAGACATCTAAACCAACTGCTCAATACAAAATGTCTATAACATAGGCATATAAATGGTCCCAGTGCCCCCTGTGATTCACCCTTGAAGAATCCCACCTCAGATCCTTATAAAATCATGCTTGTATAAACATGCTCCCCAACCCAAGATGGCATTTTTCTGCTCTTAGCCCTGTGAGCCTGCAGCCTGTCTCCAATGCACGTCTGGGGTGGGTGACAGCTGGACTTTGTGCATTCCCTCTAGACAGCCACACACAAAGGGAGCTTAGGTGTGACTGAATGGCCATCCACATCCTGATGGGTCATCCTGGGAAGGATGAGAGGGAGGAGCTGACCCTTACACCTAAATATGTTGTGTGTTGTCCCCACCATTCGCGGCTGGCATTAATCACGGGGGTGGTCGCAAGGGAGGGTTGCGCGGGGTGGGGCGTTAATACATTTTTAAAACCTTCCAGTCCGCCGACCGGCCGGGGCCCGCGTTTTCCTGCTCTCCTGCCACCGGCAGGAACAGGAAGCAGGCTGCCTCTCTCCCCTCCCCTAACGCAATCACAACACTGCGTTGTGATTGGTCGGGACGCCGACCAGCCAGGCGCCTATGGGGAGGCCATTTTCTCCATGTAGGCTGCATGCAGCCTACATGGAGAAAAGTCAGAGTGCGCATGACTGGTTTGGTCGGCCCCAGAGGGCCGACCAAACAGTCAGCGCCCTCAGCAGTGGGCAAGCCACTCCTCCCCTGCCCTAGAGCAGACCCACGCATCTGCCCGCCCCCAACTAAACCCTTCTGCTTTCTCACAGTGCGAGAAGCAGAAACATAAAATGGTATTTTTACCATTTTATGTTTCTGTTTCTCACAGTGCGAGAAAGCAGTGGGGCGGCAATCTTCCGCCCTAATGGAGGAGCCGGCCAAAAAGGGCTGCATATCCCCCTGGAATGAATCTGGAGCGGGAGCTGGGAGGGAGGACCTCTGTGCACTTCAAAGCCCCTCTTTGAAGTCACCCCCACTTCAAAGGCACCACTGAGTATAAGAACTGGAATTCTGACCCTGTCACTTCAGTACACAACTGGACTTTTGAAGAACTCTGCCAGGAGGAAGGACTGCTGTGCTGCTGCTCTGAAAGAATTGCTTTTCTTCTGTGCTGCCCTGCTGCCTGCTACCCTCTGCCCTGCTGAAGAAGGACTGGGCCCCTCTCACTTGAACCCAAAGTCACTGCAAGGACAACTTGGCCTGCCCCCTGTTCTAAGTATCAGGGACATCAAAGATTTTTCATCAACCTGCAACAGCACCTGAACTTTGCTTGCTGCAAGTCTTGACCTGCCAACTGGTGCCAATCCAGTCCTGGACCCTTGGAAGTGGGTATAAATTGCTGCAACAGCCAGAATCAATGCGTCGACTACGCTGCGCCAATCGGAACTGGCGCATCTCCCTCAATGCCAATGCATCGCCGCTGATGCACAGACTGTAGGCATCATATTGCTGACTGTGCATCACCTCCAGCTTTCAACACATCTCTGACTTTGTGCAGATCGGCACTGATGCAACAGCTACAATCCAGCCTCTTTGCTTTCCGCAGCTCGACTCCGTCGACGACGCAACTAAGGCACTTTACAGCAGGCCAAGGCTGATCTCTGTATCCGACCCGAGCTCCATCGCAGTCAGGATGCGCATTTGGATTTACCCCAGTCTAGCGCAACCAGTTAGCCCAGGTTGGCGCTTTAAATTTTTAAGCACTATATTTTTATTTAGTCTTTAAAAATTCATAACTCCAGTTATATTTATTGTATTATTGTTGTTTTAGTCTTGTTTTGTTCATAAACATACAACTTATTTTTCTAACTTGGCGTGGAGTCTTTTTGTGGTGTTTTCACTACGTTATTGTTTGAAGTGTTGCATAAATACTTTACACATTGCCTCTTATGTTAAGACTGCCTGCTCTGTGCCATGATACCAGATGGTGGGCACAGGTTAATTTATTACATGTATCTGACTGATCTCGAGTAGGATTATGGTTCTTGCTTGGGCAGAGTGCATACCTCTGCAAACAGGAAACCCAATATTTAACATTGGTGATCAGCAGTGAAGATAGGACTTGTGTTTGTGTAGTGCCATACAGTGATTTGGTATACACTACTATTCCACATCTAAGACCACTACAAGTTTTAAATTCTATTTTTTCTTTCAATTTGTCATTTTTCTAAATTTGACTCCTGCTTCACCTTCATTAATTCGGGACTCTTTTGGTTGTTGCACTAGTGATACCTTGTCAGAATGTCCATGGGTCTCAACTGCCTAACATCCTACACTATGGGGGACCCGAAGGTGTTCTGCAAGGAGAGGGGGCTGAATGTGGGTAGGAAACCTTCCAAAGCGGACCTACAGATAGCCCTCTGAGCCTATGAGGAAGTCAAGAGGCTGCAAGCAACAACAGAGGAGGAGAACCTTGAGCTATGGGAAGGACCCCCTGACTCCAGAAGGGGGAACAGGATGTCCAGGATGGGGCAGGGAGCAGTGTATCTACCAGGGGCCTGTCACAGATGGAGTTGGACATCAATGCCATTGAGAGCTGCAGCATGGCTGAGCTGAGGAAGTTGTGCAGGGAGAGAGGACTGAAAATCTCTAAGGGTTATCCAAAGTTTGAGTAGCAGATAGCCCATAAACGCTGGGAGGAGGTCTGCAGAATGCAATCTGCACCACAGGAAGAGTCTGAAGAGGACTACTTCACCACTCTAGAGAATCCAGAACCCTGTTTATACCTGACCTCAGAATCACGGCTCATGGCCCTGAGAAGGATGAGGACAGTGGCGGCTCCTCGAGGGAGTACTGCGGGGCGGTGGGGCTGCATCGCCGATTTGGCGTTGCAACGCGCGCAATGTAATTCGTTTTATTTATTTATTTATTTACTCAACTCCGTTCTGCCGACTGCCGGAGTTTACTATACCCCCACCCTGCCCCTCCCCCGCCCCGCCTCACCACCCCGCAGCACTCCCTCGAGGAGCCGCCACTGGATGAGGAGCAGAAGAAAAATGAACGGGCAAAGGCTCCAGAGAAGAGAGGGGATCCCACAGAGAGGGGATCCCCTGCTGGATCCTGTGCAGGAAGCAGTGTCTCCTTTCAAACCCTGTCTGCTGAAGCATTAAAGAACAGACAGGCTGAAAGGGACCTGAGGCTGCAGCTGGCCCTGCTGGCTGTAGAGGAGAGGAAATCTGAGGCTGAGAGAGCATTGGAAGAAAAAAATATCTTGCTGGGTCATGAACTGAGTCTCAATGAGCTGAACTTTAAGGCTAAACACCTGGTAGAGTCTAGCAGAAATGGTGGCTGCAATGTTACAGTGTCCAGTGGTGAACAAAGGATCCACACACCCATGGACTTGGTGCCTAGCATCAGGAGGGGGGAGACATAGACAGGTGATTTGAGGCATATGAAGTTACTCTAGAAGTGCACAGGATCCCTGAGGAGGATAGGGGAGCTGGCATATAGCGGCATATACCTAGAGATTATAGGGATGCCCTACTGGCCCTAGAGAAGGGGGACAGGCTGAGGTATCCCCCCATGAAGGAGACTCTTGTCAAGAAGTATGGATTCACCCCAGAAGAGTATAGGTTAAGATTCAGGGGCAGTCAGAAACTGTCTCAGCAGTCCTGGAAGGATTTTGTAGGTTTCTTTTGCAAGGCACTAGATGGTTGGGTAAAGGGTAGTGAGGTAAACACTTATGAGGGGCTGTACAATTTGATGGCTAAAGAGCACATGTTCAGGCACTGTTTTCCATAGCTATGCCAGCACCTAGTTGATTGCAAGTTCACTGTCCCCAGGGAATATATACCATTACAACGCATGCGAATACATCGCTTGTGATTACAACGTGGTCGTTACAACGACCGCGTTGTTACCACGCATACCATTACATCGCAAGTCCTTACTACGACTTGCTGTAGGGGGCGCGCTGGACTTAGAAAGAGTATTATTTACTATTCCTACTCCAGTTTGTGCAACAGCAGGGAAGGTGTTGGATTCTAAATCCAACACCAGTGCGCCCCCTACAGCAAGTCGTAGTAATGACTTGCGATGTAATGGTATGCGTGGTAACAACGCTGTCGTTGTAACGACCGCGTTGTAATGGTACGGCGTTGTGGAGTCAGCGTTGTAAACGTTGTTTCCCTCCCCAGGGAGCTTGCAAAGGAGGCAGACCTCTGGGTGAATACCAGAGTGTCCAAGAGGGCACTGGAGAGTGATCCTAAGGAGGGTAGCTCAGGTTCCCTTTAACAGAGTGAGAGGGAGGTACACAGTGACCTAGACAGGTCCCAGTATGGTAAGGGGGAAAAGGGTCCCAGGGCCCTTCTAAGAGTAGGAGGTGCCGGTTGGGATGGGAAGAGGCCCAGGGTGCCCTATTTCCAGCCCCAGAGCCGGTGGCACAATACAGATAGTAAGCAGGCAGTACGTTTGCAAGGGATTAAAGTGGCACTAGTATATGTAAAACATCATTATATCATTATAACCTACTAAAATCAATGTAATGCATTTCATTAAATTTTGTATGGCATTTTATTTTGCGCCAAGCCCAAATGTTTATGCCTCTAAGCACAAATAAAATCATAAAAAGTCCAAACTTTTAATGCCCTAAGCATAAATACAATCCTAAATACTTCCTAGACAGGCAATCAGTCAAATGCGCTTAGATTCAAATAACATTTAATATCACTCGAATACCTGATTGTTAAAGAAAAACACAATATTAAAGATTGTACGTTTTTGATGTTCATCACATTTACCTTTAGTGCTCAGGTCCAATGGTCAGTATTCCGTAAGGACCACCTGGTCCAAATGGTAGGCCTCTTTTTGTTCTTTCAATGGAATGTTCTATTGGTATATTGATATGTTAATTGTCTTTTGTTAGTTTTTGTATTGTTGTTTATTGTACGCTGAGGGATTCACTTCATCATTTTACTGCTCTGCATACCCTCTAAATAATGATATTGCTTTAAAGTTATTAAGTCGGCTCACTGGCTGGTGCTGTTTGCCAACTGCATTATGTTGCTGGCTTTTGTTGCTGTGGACCCATTGCACCTGTGTAGGACTCTCAAGTTGATGCACTGGGTGGGTGTCCGGCATTGTTTTCTACTGTGTGCTGCAAGGGTCTTCTGGCGTTGTACGGGCCTCCTACTCTTGCTTGCCATCATCACTGTCAACAATGAGGTCCGTCTTCTCTTATGCTGTGTGATGATGGCTGCAGAGGCGTAACTACCATTGGTGCAGCTGGTGCAATGCACCGGGGCCTATATGTCAGAGGGGGCCCAGCCTGCCTTCAACATAGTGCTGATACTGCACAACGCAAATTCTTCTTCGTAAATCAGTTTAACCCTGTCACACGGGATAACAGCGCCGATGTGAACCCTTATACAGTAAATTAGTACACAATATACTATAAACATATATTCATCATGGCCCCATTTACAGGGACTCTGAAATATTTTAGGCATGGTCAGTAGCGGCTAGTGTCAGAGGAGAGGGGTGAGGCGGAGGGGGGGAGACAACAAACAACAACAAAAAAAAGGAGAAAAAAAAGAACTTACCTGCCGCCTGCAGCTCGCCGCATCGCAGTCTTCTGCTCCTCTTGTGACTCCATTGCAGGCAGAGGCTCCAAGACTCCACTGTGGCCAATCCTGAAGCTGCTTTAATGCATGAGAGAAGTTTCAGGATTGGCCTGAGCGCCGATGATTTGCACTCCCAGGGAGACTGGGAGCCTGTGCTTTGCTGTCTCCAACCCAGCAACGCAGCTGGGTTGGAGAGAGCTTTAGTGAGCATGACAGTCTGGCCGGCCTGAGACGGCTGGCCAAACTGTCATGTGCACTGATAACAGTGCATACCACTCCCTGTGGTGCCTGTTATCTCCTGGCCCTGCCCCCAAGGCTCCAGGAAACAAAAATAAAATGATAATAAACCCCGGGTTATTATCTTGTTTTTTTTTACTCTGCTGGCTAGGGGGTGGGGGGAGGTAGCCGACCCTGACCACGGCCTAGTCTCAGGTAAACCTGCATGCTTCCGTGGAAGAGGGTTGGATCTCACAGAAGGGAGGGGACAACGCAGTGCACTGCACAGAAGCAGGCAGGTACACCTTCACCTGTATGCCTTCCTTCCTGTCCTGAGATAAAGAGTGACTTGCCGAGACACGTGTGTTCTGCTTGGCTGCTGCAAACAGTCCCAAGTCGCCTCATTCCCTATGGAAGCTGGATTGACAGGTACACGTTTCCCCCCATTCTCTTGTCTATGGAGATTTTTTGCTGTGCAGAAAATCACGCTGACTAAGTAGCCTATTTATCACGTACAAACAACAGTGCGGCGATGGGGCCTCCGTTTTCTTCTCTCCATTGCCTTTGCAGGGTCTCATTGTTTGGCGAGGCGTAGACCAGGGCCACATTGTTTTGTTTCTTTCTTAGAAAAAATATTTTAATATGTTAACGTGTTTAGAGAAATACAACAAACGTAACTTTTTCTGCCCAAACACAGTAAGATTTAGCACCCTTATTTCCTGTTCATTCTGTGACAGTGTAAGTGAATAAAACTGGGCAGCATTTATGGGATTCGCTACATTTCAACATTGTTTGTAAAGTGAGGTCAATAAACGTGCATATATCACAGTAGAGTGAAAATCCCAGTCGCCGTAGTCAGGGTAGAGGCAGCTATCATTGGTGCAGCCGGTGCAGTGCACCGGGGCCCAGAGATAGGAGGGAGCACAGTCTGCCCGGCACCAGCTAATTTTATTTCAGAGGCTGTCTGTTCTGATTTTTTTTAAAGACAGAGCACCTGCTGTGTTTACTTTTCAGGAGGAGGGGTACAGTGGGAGTAGAGAATAAGATAACAATAAAGAAGGGAGAGGAAAGATATGAAAAATAAGGAGAGGGTGAAAAACAGTGAGGAGGGCAGGAAAAGGTGACAGAATGGAAGGAAGAAATAAGGTAGGGTGAGAAAGAGAAGGGAGACAAGGAAGAGCACACTGGGCAAGGAAAAAGGGAGAGAAAGGAACCAGAAATAAGCACAGAAGAGAGGAAGGTGATGAGAATGAGTGAGAGATGGAAGAGGGGAAATGAAAGACTGAGGAAGGGACTAAAGAGGAGAACATTAAATGTGTGAAGGAGATGATAGGAGAGCAGGGTGGAGATAGGGAGGCTAGAAGGAAAGACAAGTAGAATGAGGATCTTGGGAGACCCGTAAATTACACTAGTATAGCAGGTGCAGTGGTGCTGGGATCCATGGGTGTGACGGGGAGGCTGCACCTCATTTATAGCACCATTTTAGTACCAACTGGGGGGCCTGTGAATGTGGGCTTCAGTGGAACTATGGGCCAGATGTATCAAGCTTTTTACCGGTCGCGTTTGCGAACGGTAAAAAGCCTTTAGGGATGTATCATCCCAAAAGGTAATTGCAAAATAGGGAATCACAATTTTTGCGATTCCCTATTTTGCGAATGCATTTAGGGAATCGCAATTTGTGATTCCCTAAATGCAATGCAGGAAGCAGTTAAAAATTGCGACCCTGCTTTAAGGAATCGCAAATTACCACCAACTTCAAGTTGGTGGTAATTTGCAAATCCTTAGAAAAATGCACATTTTTGCATTTTTGTAAGTGCCATGTGGCACACACACATGCCCTGAGGGCATGTATGTGCGCCACATGTGCACACTTACCTTTTTTGGGGGTGCAGCAGGGTGGCCTTTTGGCCCCTTATCACCCTTGAAATTGCATTCGCAATTTGCGATTACCAATTTGGTAATCGCAAATTGCAATGTCTTCCCATTCATTCCTATGGGCCTGTAGGCCCTTAGGAATGAATGGGAAGGGATTCCATAATAACGAATCGTAATTTGCGATTCGCTATTAATGAATAGGTAGGAATCGCAACTTTTTTAGCGAAACCTACATACATTGCATTTTCCGATTTCATAAAAGCGAATCGGTAAAATTTGCTATGATGGAATCGCAAAAGGCAATGTTGATACATCTGGCCCTTAGTCTTGACCCAGGACAACAGATCACCTCACCCCGAAGGAAGTTCTCCAGGCAGGCTAAATATATCACTATTGTTATACTGGATGGTGGAGCAGACTGCAGAGGTGGTTGCTGATAATGCTGGCACACCTTTCTTGCTTGCTTCTGAGCTACTAGAAGTAGCTTAAGTTGTGAAGGTGGCTGAGCCTGTGTGTTGTCAACCTCATTTCGATTACGGAAACAGACCTAAAATGCAAAAGATAAGCACTGCATAATTTGTGACTGCTATATGTATAGAATGAGATACTCAAAATGGTTATTAAATGCACAGTGTCTCTGTACCGCTACCTCGACCTTTCATCTGGCATCCTCATCATGTCGCCTACACCAATATTTGAAGGTGACGACTCTGGGCCAAATTCACAAAGGGCATTTGCACTTGAGGCGGAGGCCCCGCAGTCATGGCGGGGGCCCCGCAGTCATGGCGGGGACCCCGCACTCGTGGTGGGACCTCCACACTGCAGCTACTCATTGCGGAGGTGCCGCCAAGAGTGCGGGGTCCCCCCGACAAGTGCGGGTCCCCCCGCTACGACTGTTGTCATCCGTTATCACACAGTCCCCCATATTGATTAAGACGTTCAACTTCGGTACTGTTATTGACAGCATAGAATCTTTTGTCTTAAAAAGTTCCCTTCTGACTAATTATTGCTTCCATTTGTGTCAATTGTTGCCATTGGTTTTGTTTTCCCACCCATGACCTTCGTCCCTAGTCATCAATGATGCTCTTTCTTTTTGATAGATTTCTACCTTCCCCTGCGGTTGTATGTCAAAATATCATATCCAGTAATATTTCTGACATAAATACTGTGTCTTCAATATAATTTTCAAATATATTGTGCCTTAGGTGTATATTTTCTACTATTAACTCCAATGGGGCGATATTTTAGCAAAGGATATTTAGGACGCAATATTTGTGCCATACTGTATTCTTTCTGGCTAGGACATTCTGATACAACACCCACCCTGTTGATGAAATGTTAGCCTACTCCCGCTTCTGAAAACATCACCTACATTGATACTGTGGCCATTTATCCTGGCCTTGCTACCATCTTTGTCAGAGGGCGAGCTAATCAAAATATAATATGTGTAGATGGAAATTTGAGTGGGTGGCCATTCAATTTCCAGATTACTTCTCTCTTTATTAGCGAGGATCATTGCTATTATGTTTATCTCTAGCACACGGCCATTATCCTCTGTATGTTATTTTGTTGGAGTCTTCTATAAAGTACAATTTGTACCAAATATCATTTTATAGACTTTTAATCAGTTTTGAATAGGCCTGATGTGCTTAATTTGAGCCGGTGCTCAGCACCAGCACTTAATTGATTTCCGGTGCTTGGCACCAGCACCTAATTGTCAACACCATACTTACAACAGACTACCACATGGTTTCGCTGCTCATCTAATTTAGAGATGAGCAGAACAACGGTTGTTTAGGAATAAAATATACATTAAAATTGCTAATACCTGCCTCCCCAGCCATTCCTTTAGCTTTGGGGACCTGAAATAATCTGAACTGTCGCATTTACATGCGAGAGTGATGGTTAGTAGCTGTTTTGGCAGCGATGACAAGGGCGATGGGTGGTGCAAGCTGCAGTGGCGTCCTGGTCAGA
This sequence comes from Calotriton arnoldi, assembly GCA_963921515.1. Classification (NCBI taxonomy): domain Eukaryota; kingdom Metazoa; phylum Chordata; class Amphibia; order Caudata; family Salamandridae; genus Calotriton; species Calotriton arnoldi. Next base: position 285,311 of record CAWUFW010011620.1, on the reverse strand, counting down.
GCCCTGGCACTTAAACTGAAACTTTGCTTTTTTCTACTTGTTGTAATGTTGGATCCTGTATAGTCACATTGTATCCTATTGCAGCTTTTTTACTTGTTACATTTTGGATGCTCTAAGATAACAGGCTCTTAATCCCATCTTCTATTCTATCAACAAAAAGTGAAGAAGTCTCGATTAGGGGTGAATCTGGGAGGTCAACCCCCTCTATTGCATTTTCTACTTTGGTGTGGTATTCTTATGCTTCTGTTAGGATTGATATCTCTGCAACCTACCAGTGTTCGACAGGCATGTCTGGATGGGGACATGGCAGACCATTTATGGACTTGGAGGTGTTTGCAGCAGTTATGCTAACCCATTTAGTCATGGACAGCTCTACCTCAACACAATTGGTGCTAACAAAAGTTTGATCGCGCAGTTCTGTTGCAATACCTATGGTAATTTGGAATCAAAATGAATTAGGTCATGTGCTTTTAGGAATAGCATTGTGTGCTCCTACAAGTACTGTGTAGTAAATTGCCCTTTTTGTATGGTCACCCCCACTATTTGCCCGATGCTGATGGTTATGACTCTGAAAGTGCATTGAAGCCTGCTGCCCATGCCCCAGTGTCAGTGCTCTCTCCCTAAAACTGATATGTGTGAATTGGTAACCCCAATTTAAAAGGACTTTCACCCGCTTATAAGTCCCTGTATATGGTACCAGTGGTACCCAGGGCATGGGTGTTAAAGTTGTCGCCAGGGCCTGAGCCACTGTTTGTTCCACTCTGAGTGGCTTTTGTAAACTACTGACAGTAGGACTGCCATTGCAGACTGCAGGAGCAGTGTAGACTGCTCAAACTCAACTTTGCCCTCACCATGTGTGGCAAAGTCAATGCACTATTTTTAATGCTTGCCAGTCACCCCTAAGAAAGGCCTCCTAAAGCCCAGGGGGCATTATATTAAAGGTGTGGACATGTAAATGCAAGCTTATTTGTCCCTAAAGTGGCCTTTACAATTAAAGGACACAAGACGTGATAGAGGGTTTATAGGATAACATGGGCTGGCACCCGGGCAAACCAGAGGTTGGCAGCTCCATTATGGTACCGCCTAAATATGTCATATTTGCTATCAAACAACGTGGCTCATTACCCCTGACACAAAAGTCTTATGTCGAGGAGGAAGTGGCATGCTCCCAGGTGGCTACCTTAGCGGTTGCCCGCGCTTGCTGCCACCAAGACAGGAATCTTACCCCCCTGCCAGGAGGCATGAACTCTCCCAGGAGTCAGAAACAATTGCCTGGACAGGAAGGAGGTCACACTTCCCTCCCCGACAGGCTGGTTAGTGAAATGGCACATCAAGGCGGTGAGCTTCAAAGGCTGCACCGCCTGTGATATGCAACCAGGCTGCCTCCCAAAGGAGGAAACAGCCCTTTCCCTGCCCCCAGGCACATTTCCAGGTGGGAAAATTAGGAAGTCAGGAGATGTACACCCCCAGAAGGCTAGCCACACCTCTAGGGTGGGCTACCTGGTCCATACGTCTGAGGAAGACGTCTGCCATTGTTAAAAGTGGTAGAATAGTGGGTTCTGGATAGAAAAGGTGATTTACAACCCCTCAGGGGTGGATTATCCACTGGGGCTGATAGCTCATTGGCCACTTGCACCCACACCAATGCCCCTAAATCTAGGATTTAAGGGCTACCCCTGACACCAGAACCTCAGTTCTGAACCAACCTGCATCAAACAGGACAAAGAAGAGACCCGAGACTGCGACAACAGGAACGGCACAAACCAAAAGAGGGCTACTCTGCACTTGTGGCAATACTCCTGGAACTGCAAGACTGAGACTCGTCCTAGGCTAAAGCTTGGTTCCTCCAGACAGAGGGACTCCTGTAAGAGCCAGAAGCAACCTCAGACCTCCCTGGACTAGTGGCACTAGTCCCTTGCAAACTGCAGGTAAAACAACACTCCAGATCCGAAGAATCGCTGGCCATCAGGCCTTCTGAGGTATCGCACAAATCCAGATGGTCCAGTACATTGTAGGAACTGTAGTCTTGCCCTCCGTGAAGTTTCAGGCAGCTGCTGTGTTTCCCGGGATCCCTGGACATCGAAGCACCAATCTGCAGCACTTACCACTGCCAATGCTTGTTGGTCGCCAGTCTGGCAACTGACCCCTTCACTCGACGCTGCATTTAGTGGGAACTCCATAAAACTTTCGTCCGACGTCAGTAGTGGCCCCTTTCTTAATATTTTGCAGCCTGTTCCCCTGCAGCATCATGTGTGTGATAAAAGCAGCTCTCACGCAGCTCCCGTTCAGCACCAGAGACAGCCAAAATAACTCTGCGTCCGGGCTCCACGGGCCAGGTAAAATTGAACTGACTGTCATGGCTTGGTCCTGGGACCCGCATCTCTTTTTCACTCCTTGGGTTCCACGCAACCCAACCTGCAAGTGACCGATTGTCACTACCATTTTTTTCCATTGACCGCAATGCAAACGTTCTGCAGTATTGAATTGCTGTGATTTATGTTTTCTTCCAAAATCCATAACTCCGGTTATATGCATCTGATCAAGTTCATTTTTGTGTCTAAATTAATATGAAAATCTGCTTTATTTGTATAAATTGGTGTCTGATTTCTTTTGAGTCGTATCAATGACTTATCGTCCATGTTGGTACCCTGAAATGCTTAACAAATGTTCCTTCAGTAAAGCATGACTGCTTTTTGCCACACTACCCGGACTGAGCTAAGGAGTTATTATGGCGAAACCAAGGTCCATCTTTGGGGAGAGTATTGCATTGTGAAGCCTAACCAGCATCAGCACATAATACTCTGATTCCTACATACTGCTATCTAAATATGCCCCAAAGTATTTCCCCACATTTAACCCTCATTCATGGTCCAGATAAGGAGAGGCAAGACGTTACTAACATTGAAGAGTCTTTCTGCCAGAGCTCGTTTGAGACAAAACAGGTATCTACATTATTTTGGTTCTACCTCCCCTTTGGACCGTCCACAACTTGTTCTGTGTTCTTTCAACCAGGTGAACATGATCTACTGAAAACTCTACTTATGACATCTCAAAGAATCTAGTATATAATGGCGATAATTCAACAGCATCAATGTCCAGGAAAGACAAACTCTATGGCGTGGTACCAGGACATCAACGTGCTGTGGTACTGTTTCCAATGTTGCGACAACTGATGAAAAAGTGCAAGTCAAGCTGATAAGCAACCTAGGCTTTAAATGGCAGCACCAGAATAGTGTGTCGACAGAAAGAAGAATTGTTGTGAGTCAGAGGAATAGAAAAGTGTAATAAGAGTTCTCTTCGGCCTATGAATGATATTATTTAAACCACAGATCCCTCTTGATAACTGGAACTCTCTGTCAGGAATTCAAGGAAGAGCAGAAACCCTAGTGTTCACCCAAAATATTACCTTCAGCATCTTATCTGGACAATGAGCAGGTGCTAAATACATGTATCTCTACTTTATATGGCTGTATGTCAGAATAGCGGCAAAAATGTTATCCGAAAGAAATATTGTGTCCTAAGCATTATTTACGAATAAATATCCTCCCATTGGGGTAGATTTTATATTAATATGGCTAATGGGGTGACTTTTTGGTTAACGGTATTTTGGTATGATATTTCTGTCAGAAAAGACTTTGGTTGGGGTATTGTGGAACCATACCTATTAGGCATGAATTTTGAATAACTTGATTGTACATGGCCTATTGAAAAAACATATCAGGACATACTCTGAAGTAATATTTCATACAAAAGCAGGAAGCAGCTAGGATTAGGGCTATAAAAGCTCAAATAAATGACAGAAGGAAAAAACAAGGACGAGCATGCATGCATCCCATAGATTCTGCCAGCTGGATTGGCACACCAGAAACATGAGTACAGTGTACAAATTATTTTGCCCAAAGCAAATCACTAACGTTCTGCTCGGTAAAAAGTGGCCCCAGCATACTAGGGACACATAAACAAGATAGATAAGTGTCGACAAAAATTGATTGCTTTTCAACCTGCAATAATGTTTCTTGCAAAGAAAAACCAAGTATCAAATTGAAAACATTAGCATTTAATTATCTTCATACACCACCTGAGCAATGAGTATCCGGTGGAAAAATTAAATTCCTCTTTTTGAGCACGCTTTTTAGATTTGAAGATTTTGGGCCAGATGTACTAAGCCATTTTGAGGTCACTTACTCCGCGATGCTTAATTTGAGCCGGTGGTTGCTGTTGGAGGTCACCGGCACTCATTTTTGGGGACGACACTTATTTTCCATCTTCAGACATTTCCCGAAAGCAAGAGAGGGAAAACACGCAAAATAGAAAGAAGGAGGAAGAGAAAGATGGAAATAACGTCACAAAGGAGAATGAAAGTACCTGTACGAATGAGCTAAAGGAGCAGGGAGTGTCTGACAGTGGTTAAAAACACCTGGGATGAATTCAAGGCAATGCAGCCTTGGCATTGGCGCACTTACATATAATATCGCTGGCCCTCCAGATTCTGAGCAGAACTTTGGGCATCAGCACTTAAGCTATTATAAATTAAGCACATGGAAGGGGTATATTTAGGGAACCCTTCCAAATTGCGGTTTGTATCAGATGTATCAATGATTTACAAGCGTATTTCCGGTCACAAACCATTGAAAGGTTACAGACATTTCACTCATTTGCAAAAGGAAAATGGACCTCTTGGGACTTCTTCCCTTTCGTGAATGTTAAAGAAAGTTTGTTGGGGAGTAGGCAGCGGTTCACAGGACTACTCTCAAGCAAACTTTTTAACAGAAGTAAACTTTTCTTTTTAAATGCAGCACTGTTTCCTTAAAGAAAAAAGGGGCTGAATTTAAAAAAAAATGTTTTCTTTATTTAAACTTGATCATAGATATGGTGGTCTGCAGACCACCATCCCTTTGATGGCCTCCAATCAGAGTGAGTCTGATCTTGTGACCTACCACATTAATAATAATGAGATAGATCAGATGGGGTGTGGCGAAGCCAGCCATGATGGTGGACGTACCTGGCGCCTCGTCCAGAATCTGTGTAGAGGGCACCACCAAACGATATTGCAGGCTCCCGCTTAACCAAAGAGACGGTGCCGTGCCAATCCCTTGAATATCCAGCCCCCGGAGATGTGAGAAACACGATCCGCGCGGCGTGTGCTGAGGACCCAACATGGCGGCGCCCACGCAGTAAGGACGAGCCCGCTATCAGTGTTTCAGTTCCAGAAGCCGCTTTGCGACGCGCCTGCTACGGCATCCTGCGGTGAGCAGCGGGGCGCCGACTCAAGTGAAAGAAGCCAATCCGGAGTGACCAGAGCAGCGTACACCCCGGCGGGGGTGGTCAGGTGCACCAGGAGCGGCTGTGGCCTGTCTGCCGCATTGGTCAGTTGGCGAAGCAGCATCGAGCTCGGCCCGCGGTGACGAGCGCCGCAGAGTGACGGCCTTGGTCCTGGTGGGGGGCCAAGTCCCAAGGAGTAGCGAGAACCCAAATTAAGGCGGCCCCCTCCTTGTGCCAAGAGAACACCGGGGATGGCTCAGGTGAGAGTAACGCCTGACTCATAAAAGCAGCCCACAGTGACAGAAGGAGCCAAGGACTTGGCACGCAAGCCTCCGCCATAGATATTGAGGAGTTGCGTTCCCAACTGAACAGGAGGCCCCATCCTTTGTAGTAGGCCACACAGTGCCCCTGTACAAAGAAACAAGCACCAACCCCCATGACACCAGTGACTAAGTGACGCCCTGGGGGCCACCTGGGGATTCTGGCATGGGACCCTTGGCATTGAGAGCAGAAACCCTGGACGACCAGGTGCCTTACTGGCCATAATCGGAACCAACATCCCCAGTATTCTAAGGGCTGCATCCAAGATGGTGGGTTAGTGAGCAGGTACCCTCTTGCCTGGCCCCCACTGGAGCCCCCAGGGTGCGATTGGAGACGAAGGGAGGCCAAACACATCTGGTGGGCCCAGCCGCGGCTCGCAGTACTCGCGGGGGGAGGGTTCGCGCGGGGGTGGGGGGCCGAGGGAGAATACAAATTTAAGAAAACTTACCTGACCGCCTCTGCTCCTGGTCCGCGTTGCAGCAATGGCGCCTCTTCGATCAGGAGTGGAGTGGCAACCCCTCAGCCAATGCTGGCGCTGCTGCAGCGCCAGCATTGGCTGAGGGCACGGTTACTCTTCGCCCGCTGCCTGCCCATTAGGAGACCGAGGGGCTCCTAATGGGCATGCGCAAGCTAGTGGAAACACAAGTGCGCATGAATGGGCACAGGCGAAAAATTCGCTCACCTTCCCCACTCATGCGCACTTGTGCTGCTGCCTGTCCCTGGCTGGTCTGCAATGCACGTCAGTCAACATGACGCCGGACCGCCCACCCCCTTCAGACTCTGAAGGGGGTGGGCGGTCCGACGTCATGCTGACTGACATGATTGTCAGACTCAGTTCTCCCTCGGTGACGGCATCTCTGAACTTAAGTAAACTAAGTTCAGAGATGCCGAGGGAGCTGCGGGCACGGGCGGGGGGGCAATGCCCCAACGCCCCCAATGGACGCACCGCCACCGGTGGGCCTGGGCGCACACAACCTCACATTTAGTTCAAGCCACTCTGTGTACGGCTCACCGCAGAAGTGCAAGTGCGGCCCATGGTGCGACCAACACCTCATCTGTTCCGCCCCGACCAAGCCCCAGCTGGAGCACGGGAGATAGGGAGATCATCAGGAGTTCATTGGCGCCATTTGTGTCAGAATAAAGCCTGAACCCAGTAACAGGTACAACTCCCACGGACAAGCTAGAGCCAAGCATAGAAATCCACACGCACCAAATACAAATATGGGGAAGCTCCGCTCCCATGCTGGCCCCTTGCAGCCTGCCACAGCACAAGGTAACGCTCACACTGCCAAATCGCAGCTGGAAGACTCGGAGCCAACCTCGATACTGACTATGTCTGATAAGTTAGATAAGGTGCTGGCGGCCATTGAACATTCCAGAGTCACGATGGAGGAGCGATTTGGCACCCCAGCCACCGATCTTAGTCTACTACACGACGATCATCGTAAATTGGGGGACAAAGTTGCGGATGGAGAGAAAACAATCCCCGCCCTGCAGCCACTTGCCAAAACGCAGCAAGAAACACTGCGGACACTGCAAAATCATGTGGCGACCCTGGAGGAGCGTGCAGATGACCTAGAAGGACGCTTGAGAAGGTGCAACATTCACATCCTAGGCCTGCAGAAGGAATAGAAGGTACAAAATCCATTTCTTACATGGAATCCTGGATACGCTCCTTCACACCAGCTACAGATCTAACTGCCTTCTTTTCCATAGAGAGAGCACACAGGGTGCCAGCCCGCCGTCCACCCCCAGGATCCCCTCCTCTCCTAATGCTAGGGAAGTTTCTTCATTACAGAGACAGAGATGCAGTGCTTCGTGCCGCTAGACAACATGGGCCCATCCGAGTCGAAGACAAGCACATCATGCTTTTTCCGGGCTACACTGGAGCAGTACAGCGCCAACGGTCCTCGTTCCAGTAAGTCAAGCGGCGTCTTCGCCTAGAGGGCATCCAATATTCACTGTTATTTCCGGCACGCCTCAAAATCATGCATGAGGGTATCACCACATTTTTTACAGACCCAGAAACAACCTACGAATGGCTCGAACAAAATTGCCGAAAGCATCCACACCCAACCGCAAGAGGTATTGAGCAACCTCAAAAAGCGAAAAGCAGATGCTGTCCTATCAAGAGGCATAGAATGCGATCTGAATCCAGGACTTGCGCTCCAGTTTTAGGATCCCCGGACTTGGAGCAAATTATAGCTGAGTGCAGGAAAGCCCTGCAAGCAGTGGCAGCAAAAGGGACAGCCTCAACAGCAAAGGATGAAGACGGAGGCCCACACATCTGCCCCTCGGAGGAAGAAGGCAGTGACACGACCATGTCCCGGAAGGGCTCGGTGACCCCACCGCTGGTGACACCACAAACTGCGGGCACACTTATATGAACTGCATCCTTTATTAAGCGTAAGCCAATATTACTTATGTGAAGTATGCACAACTTAAACGTATCTGCACATGTATCACAAGCTGAACATGATGAATGCATGTTAGACCCCTCTACACACATAGATCCTGCAAATGCCACTTGTGAAGTTAGCTTAAATGCGCAGCCAGTCACGCCCCACAATACACTACAGTTTGTGCCAAATGCAAAGTTTGGATGTGCCGCCTGTAGTGGTAGGTCCTGAGTATTGGGAGTTTCTCCCGTCCCAGTTATTTCCCATACTTTTATTGACTGCCCAAGCACTGAATATACACCTACAGATGGATGAGCACGATCAGTACATATGCAGCACTAAGGCCGGTCGAAGAAAAATGCATACACAATCCACCACCCAGCCCCGCAGCTCCCAGGTAGCAACCCTCAAATTTCCCAATGATACACAACGATAACGTTAACATCATTACACTCAATGAATGAGGCATGCACACGGCTCGCAAGAGATACGCGGTATATGCATACATAAAGCGGCAGAAAGCGCAGATAGCGTTTCTTCAAGAAACGCATCTAACGGAGGGAGAACTCAACAAACTACGAAACAATGGCGAGGCACATTCTGTGCAACCACATACTCAGCTTTCGCACAGGGCACTTGTCTGGCTTCAGCCGGGGGTCCTGTTCCTGGAGCTGGGCAGAGCAATCGACACGGAAGGTCACTATGCTCTCCTGGAGGGACGTTTGGATGGCAGGCATCTATGTGCCAAACACAGAACAGGGGAAATATTGGGACTCTCTATCCCGCACTCTCTCTCAATATACCGCAACACCCTGGATATTGGGAGGAGACTATAATTGTGTGCAGGACCTCTCTCTAGACATACCCTGAAACCGGTCCCAGGATGCTTGTTTCCGGTCCAGGGAGGACCTGGCCTGGCAGTTCGGTCTGGACTGTTCCCATGGGGCACAGGGTCAAGACTGATTTGCATATGGCTGGGTCCAAACTGGGGTGGCGTAGTGGGCAAAAGAACGATGGATTTAACCCAGATCTTTTGACTGGGGGAGAATGTTTGCATTGTCAGCATTCCGTCTATCATTTGTTTGCTGTAACACTTTTTGCCCTAAGTGGGATGGGTATGCCCAGACGTGGGTCCCTTGCTCACTGTGTACTGGATTCAAGTTAGCCTGGCTGAAGAAGGGTGACATACCCTGAAACCGGTCCCAGGATGCTTGTTTCCGGTCCAGGGAGGACCTGGCCTGGCAGTTTGGTCTGGACTGTTCCCATGGGGCACAGGGTCAAGACTGATTTGCATATGGCTGGGTCCAAACTGGGGTGGCGTAGTGGGCAAAAGAACGATGGATTTAACCCAGATCTTTTGACTGGGGGAGAATGTTTGCATTGTCAGCATTCCGTCCATCATTTGTTTGCTGTAACACTTTTCGCCCTAAGTGGGATGGGTATGCCCAGACGTGGGTCCCTTGCTCACTGTGCCACTGGATTCAAGCTAGCCTGGCTGAAGAAGGGTGACATACCCTGAAACCGGTCCCAGGATGCTTGTTTCCGGTCCAGGGAGGACCTGGCCTGGCAGTTCGGTCTGGACAGATTTGCATATGGCTGGGTCCAAACTGGGCTGACGTAGTGGGCAAAAGAACGATGGATTTAACCCAGATCTTTTGACTGGGGGAGAATGTTTGCATTGTCAGCATTCCGTCCATCATTTGTTTGCTGTAACACTTTTCACCCTAAGTGGGATTGGTATGCCCAGACGTGGGTCCCTTGCTCACTGTGCCACTGGATTCAAGCTAGCCTGGCTGAAGAAGGGTGACATACCCTGAAACCGGTCCCAGGATGCTTGTTTCCGGTCCAGGGAGGACCTGGCCTGGCAGTTCGGTCTGGACTGTTCCCATGGGGCCCAGGGTCAAGACTGATTTGCATATGGCTGGGTCCAAACTGGTGTGGCGTAGTGGGCAAAAGAACGATGGATTTAACCCAGATCTTTTGACTGGGGGAGAATGTTTGCATTGTCAGCATTCCGTCCATCATTTGTTTGCTGTAACACTTTTCACCCTAAGTGGGATGGGTATGCCCAGACGTGGGTCCCTTGCTCACTGTGCCACTGGATTCAAGCTAGCCTGGCTGAAGAAGGGTGACATACCCTGAAACCGGTCCCAGGATGCTTGTTTCCGGTCCAGGGAGGACCTGGCCTGGCAGTTCGGTCTGGACTGTTCCCATGGGGCACAGGGTCAAGACTGATTTGCATATGGCTGGGTCCAAACTGGGGTGGCGTAGTGGGCAAAAGAACGATGGATTTAACCCAGATCTTTTGACTGGGGGAGAATGTTTACATTGTCAGCATTCCGTCCATCATTTGTTTGCTGTAACACTTTTCGCCCTAAGTGGGATGGGTATGCCCAGACGTGGGTCCCTTGCTCACTGTGCCACTGGATTCAAGCTAGCCTGGCTGAAGAAGGGTGACATACCCTGAAACCGGTCCCAGGATGCTTGTTTCCGGTCCAGGAGGACCTGGCCTGGCAGTTCGGTCTGGACTGTTCCCATGGGGCACAGGGTTAAGACTGATTTGCATATGGCTGGGTCCAAACTGGTGTGGCGTAGTGGGCAAAAGAATGATGGATTTAACCCAGATCTTTTGACTGGGGGAGAATGTTTGCATTGTCAGCATTCCGTCCATCATTTGTTTGCTGTAACACTTTTCGCCCTAAGTGGGATGGGTATGCCCAGACGTGGGTCCCTTGCTCACTGTGCCACTGGATTCAAGCTAGCCTGGCCGAAGAAGGGTGACATACCCTGAAACCGGTCCCCGGATGCTTGTTTCCGGTCCAGGGAGGACCTGGCCTGGCAGTTCGGTCTGGACTGTTCCCATAGGGCACAGGGTCAAGACTGATTTGCATATGGCTGGGTCCAAACTGGGGTGGCGTAGTGGGCAAAAGAACGATGGATTTAACCCAGATCTTTTGACTGGGGGAGAATGTTTGCATTGTCAGCATTCCGTCCATCATTTGTTTGCTGTAACAATCTCTCTAGACAGGTCATACCCTCCACACCCAGCATCGCCGGGCATAACACAGACAAAGCGCTTTAACGTCTTGGCTCGTCACTGGTCTCTGGTAGACGCATGGCGCAGCAAACATCCCAACACCAGACTATACTCCTTTCATTCTATTCCGCATAACCTCAGAGTTCGTCTTGATCGATTCCTATGCTCCCTGCACATAATCCCCATGATCCAAACCATGGAGTATCTAGGGCGAGTTCTATCCAATCATGATTCGCATACACTCTCTTTGACTTGGCAACCACCGCTACCCCCAAGCCCCACTTGGCATCTACTGCGTGGCTGTCTGAAGGACCAGGTGTTCAGACAGGAACATAAAATGCACATTCGGAATTCTTTTCATGACAACGCTAAATCGGCAACCACAAGAGCAATAGAATGGGATGTGTTTAAAGTAGTGATTAGAGGTACATGTATCAGGCACATCTCTGGTGTCTGCAAAACCTTGGAACGGCGTATATTAGAGGAGGAGCGAAAGCGGCGGATAAAAATGAAGCTTCACTGGCTCAGGTAGCGGACGCAAAAACAGCATATGCGGAAGTGCTAGCGGACCTCAAACAATACAACTTCAGAGCGCATGCAGCCAGAGCACACAGAGATGGGGACAGAGCAGGCACACTATTGGCATAGTTGGTTCGGCAAGACACTATCCCTCACCCTATAACCGAGGTGAACACAATCAATGGAACGACAGTCCGCTCCCAAACAGACATTACACAAGCATTTAGCACGTACTATGCAAGACTATACACAGCCCCTAGCCAAACAGACCTCATGGCGGTGGACAAATTCCTAACTACTCACTCACTGTTGTGCATTACGGCAGCTGACAGAGATACTCTCAATGCAAAAATCATGGCAGCGGACGTGACACAAGCAATACAAAATCTGGTCAAAAATAAAGCCCCAGGTCTCGGTGGCTTGCCGTTAGAATTTCTTCATACATTCTCCACACTGCTGGTGCCTCGACTGGCAGAAATGTATGAGGTGGCGCTAGAAGAAGGGGAGCTCCCTCTTTCCCTCCGAGAATCATTGATGGTATCCTTCTTAAAACCGGACCGAGACCCATGCCCCCTATGATCCTATCGGCCTATTGCTCTATTGTCTGCAGACTATAAAATATTCCGCAAGATATCAGTGCTCCCAACCCTAGTGCACCCAGACCAATGTGGGTTTGTACCGGGAAGATGTACCTCTCATAATATCCGACGGTTGTTCCATGTTCAGGATCAGGTCCAGGGTCGATACCCCTGGGCCATGTGCCTGGTCCTGGGCCTGGAGAAGGCCTTTGATACTCTGGCATGACCATATCTATTTGCGGTCTTGCGGCGGATGGGAGTGGGCCCCAGACTGCGTGCATACACACAACTGTCATATACGAAGCCGGCCTCTAGGGTCAGACTGGGTCGCCATGCATCGGCCCCTTATGCAGTATAGAGAGGGTCACGACAGGGCTGTCCAGTCTCCCAGCTGCTCTTTGCTCTGGCGATGGAGCCACTGGCGGTGCGTTTACGGGAAGAGGGCAAACAATGGGGAATACTGTTGGCAGGAACCACGCATAGCATATCACTCTATGCAGACGATTTACTACTCTACATAAAGGACATTACATCGGACCTTACCCCTATCTTTACGGCCTTGGCAGACTTCGAGACAGTAGCCGGCCTCAAAGTCAATTGGGCCAAGTCCACAATATATCCGCTCTCCACCGATCTCCCGCCACGGGAGGTGTATGCCGGAGGAGTCAATATCACTTGGGTGTCTGCCTATACCATACGCCACGGGACATATACGAAGGTAATCATCGTAAAGCTCTGGCAGTTGTCCGCTCCTCGGTCGGGTAGTGGAAGACCCTCCCCTTGACCACCTTCGGAAAAATAGCTGTGGCTAGAATGGTTCTTGTTCCGCGGCCACTTTATCACTTTGCCAATCTCCTGATAATCCCTCCTCGCTCCTTTTTCCAGGAGCTAGACACACTCTTATGTACCTTAATCTGGGGAAGCGGGCGCAGGCGAGTGGCCCTGGCCAAAATGCAGCTACCGGTGGACAGAGGGGGCCTGGGGGCCCCCTCATTTGAGGCATGCTTCCTAACAGCCCAGCTTCAATGGCTATCATGCTGGACAGCAGAACGCCTCCTAGGAGAGACCAACACGGACACCGGACCGATATCACTCCCAATGATCCGACGTATGCTAATACCAGGATCCAGACCAGCGCCTACCCACCCATTACAGGTGAAAGTGGCGCGAGCCTTTATGCAGCGGATCCATCGTAAGTCACGTACAACTCCACTCTATTCCCCACTGCTGCCATTGGTAGGCCTTCCTCGAGAACACAAGCACTACATTGAGTATGCTCTCCGAGTCTGGACAAACCACTCGCTTACGGAAATAGGTTCCTTGTTCGCAGACGGCCACCCACTTCCCTTTGATGAAATAATAGACAATACAGGCCTACCCAGGGGCCAATTCCTCCTACACGGTCAACTGGTGGCAGATTGTCACCGAGCATGGCATATGCGCGGTAGTGAACTTGCAACACATCCGGTCGTCCACGCCATTCTGCAAATGGGCCCAGGACGCCACATAGTGACTTGGTTATACAGGACCATCCGGAACCTTATAGCAGTGTCACTTACAACCCTACGGGACAAATGGGAGGCGGAACTCCAAAGGTCGTTACATGACAAGGAATGGGAACAAGCACTAAAATACCCAAAGAAAGTATCCTGCAATCCCCGATTTAAAAACATAAAACTTTTCATTGTGCATACCTAACGCCCGGACTCCTTCATAGATATTACCCGAGCACACCATTCTCATGTCACCACCCCAGCACAACTTTTTTTCACATGTTCTGGAATTGTCCCGCGCTTTACTCCAATTGGAGCACAATACACACCACATTGCGTGTTGTAACGGGTCTCACAGACCTTACAACATGGGACGCCTGCACACTAGGCATATTCAAATGCCGCAAACATCACAAAGTCGAGGTGCGATTTGCATCTCTAGCCCTTCTACTAGCTAAGCGAGGTATTGCCATGCATTGGAGAACCCCAACAGGGCCCCCCTTGGCAGCCTGGGTAGGAGCAGTCTCTAAATGGGGGGGCATCAGAAGAGGAGGCCCTGTGATACGAAGAGGGACAAGGCATACATAAGCATTGAATCGCCATGCTATGGGCGACGCTCCTACATACCTTTCAGCACACCCTAGATCACACCAGGCACCCCTTGTCGTCGCCACACTCCCCACAGGCCAAGCCAGATACGTCCACTTCCAAAGGAGACCTCCCATCAGAATTCAACACACAAGCCGCGAATGCAGGGAATACGGAAATGACTTCCCCTGAGCCTTAATAAGCCCTCATTTTTAGCGTCCTTTCCGCACAAGTGCAAGCGCAAACTCACAGTGCCGCTCATCTCGGCCCACCCTTCTATTTCTCCCCTCACACAGTGCATTTCCAGTTCCATTTAATTGCCCCAGTCTGTTTACGGTTACCTCAATAGGACTACTAGACACCCGTAACTGCCCAAGCTCCAGTTGAGGACAAGATGCAACTACGAAAGAATAAAATCGCAGCCACACTATTCATTAGGTAGCAAAACACGGGCTAGCTGTTGAATAGAACACCAAACCTGCCTTGTGACAACAGATAATGCGTAATTGCAATCAACTGTATGTACAAGCTCTGATGTATAACATGATCATAGCTGCTGTAACATTTTACTGCCATACGTTGAAAACCAAATAAAAAGAATTTACAAAAAAAACGAGATAGATCTGATTGGGACCCATTTGGAATGGAAATTTTGTGAACCAACCCATTAGTACATAGGTCAGTTTGCAAAATCAGAATCGATGTCCAAAACGTAGGTGACAATTTGAGATCGGTTTTTGAAAATCAATTTTTAGTAGATCTGGCCCTTGGTTTCTTGATCAGCACAGCAAAACAATTCACAAATACTTACATGAAGAGCCGTTTGAAAGGAGGATCCTTCTAACTAGGATATAACTATGGGCTTCGAGATTGGGTGCATATGAGCTGGTTAATGGTGTTATATAAACAGCATTTAATCTCATTAAACATAAGCCAACAGAACTAATAGGATGCAATGAAAAATGACAAGCATAGCCAAAGCAAGTAGGCCTGGCTTTGAGAAACTAATAGGATGGCAACTTTTTTTTTAATTGATTGCAAGCACACATTAAAAAAAGAAATCATGCTGCCATCTAAACATGGCAGCCATTAGCTTGCAATAAAAATATTACATTTGAAAAAAAAAATAACCCTTGCATACAAATTTATTAGAACAGGCCGAGTGCTTCCTAGCGGGTAGATGTACTTAAAACAGATATAGAAATACTTTTTAGTTTTAACGTACCGCACAGGAAAATATGATTCTTATTGCTGGAAATAAAATATAATACTGGTTTGAATTACTACAACCTGAAGACAATTTAGACACACAAGAATGACTGAAAAAAAGATAAAGGAAGGAAAGAAAAAAGCATTGGCAAAGAAAAGTATTAGGCCACCAGCCCTAGCACTGACATGCCCTTCTTTTTAGGCGGATGTGCACATGTGATGAGGACAAATTGCATCGCTCAGACAGCAAGGAAAGATTTGGAAGCGCCATATCTATATCAAGAATGACCGTATAGGTTCTTTTCATGCCAAGGCACTGCTGCATAACTCATCTGTACCAAACGTATTTGGGGGGGGGGGGAGTTAGTTAGTGCGAGCAGGTTGAAGACAAGGGGAAGTCCAGAAGTAAAGAGATCTGAACAACTGACTGCTTGCTAAAGTGTCTAAAGGCCCTAAGGAGCTGTCGTGCCACGGTTTTGTTTTTCTTCGAGACAAGTAAGTTCAAGGAAAGTCAAATGACTAACAGCAGAAACGCAATATTAGATATCAAAGCTCTCAGGTGTCTTCAAGGGATTTCCGCAAGAATGCCCTGAAGCTCTGCATGAAACACAACACAGGGCCTATCACTCAAAAGCAAATGTGATTAGGTCAGCAAGCGTCAATGTTAAAACTGAAAACTAGCTATAAAAATGATTGTATAAATCCAAGGGATGTGTAAGACCAATTCTAGTCTTACTAGTTCTGGCAATAACACTTTGTGATCCACTCGAGATCTATATTCAGAAAAAACAAATATTACATCCATAAGGATACACAAAAAATAAATCAAAACTATTCTCTTGTAAGAACTTACAGACTCAGAACAGTTAAAAGAAGCATGCGCTGCTGCTGAATGAGACTGTCACACACGAGCTACAGCGCTCGCCAAAGTCCCCTTTTATTCTCCACACGCTGCCAACCGCTGGGCTGCGCGTGACGTCAGACGCGACTGTGAAAAGGTAAACAGAATTTCCCTTTGCACTTAGAACGAAAAGAGCACAAACTAGCAAAATACGAAATACACAACATGATGTAGAGAAAACGCAAGTGTCAATAAAGTTCACAACTAATGAGTCTTTCTGATGAGAGGCAGTGTGGCCGAATATTCTGTCTGCCACAATGGCGGCCTGTCTATGCCTGTGTTCGCCTTGTGAATCGCCTTAGGGCTCCTCAGATGACCTTGATGTAGCCACTGGTTGGAAGAGCCGATTTGCTCAGGGCTCTGCAACATGCGACACATCACACTCTGAATGAATTAAGGTGACTGATCCAGGGGTTTTACCCAAGATCGGCTCAGTTTTTATCTGTTTGAACATCAATACATTTGTTATACTGCTGCTGCTCCTGGTGGGGCTCTCTCATCCTTGTAACATCTAACTTACAATAAATCTACTTGGAAACTTACCTGGACTGCCTATCTTTATTACAACAACATTCTAGGAGAAATTCTTCCCCTTCAATTACCTTCGTGCCCTTTCTGTCCTTTGGGCACATTCGAAAGACATTTTGAAGATCCCCCTTGTAGAGAGCCATGCGGCTCTTTCTCTACAATGTATCCCCGCCCCACCCCACATGACCGGGCTCGGTCCGAGGGTATAAATAAACAGGCCCAGGTCGCACGTGACCTTAGGCCGAGACCGTAACCCAGTGTGTGTGTACCTCTTGTTAACGCACTGCGAAGGCCTGTCTCCTCGCCTAGGCCAGTGCGCTACACTGGCGACGAGGGGAGTATGAATCCTCGCTCTCTCTCTCCCCCCTCTCCGGCACTTACTGTCCAGCATGCTGCAGGTGTGTCACGCAGCCGTCGGAAGGATCGGCGCCCCGCCTGAGCTCCCCCGGCGCCGCTGCCTCGATCCGGCAACCCGCTGCGGCATCCTGCAGAGGCCGCGAGCAGAATAGCACGCTGACCCGTCCCGGGCCGCGTGGTGAAGTGCCTTGATCCGGAGCGGAAGAGCTCCCAAAAATAGAGGCGAGATACTCCAGGGGCCTGCCCTGCACTAGATGCTCGGCGCGGGGCCTTCAAGGTCCGACGTGCAGCCCAGCTCTGGCCGATCTGAAGCCTGGAAACAGACGCAGGCCATACCCGATCTGCCAGGAAGCCAAATAGAGGTGCCAGAAGGACAGGGGCACAACGTGATCTGCAGCCTACAGCCTGAGCCTGACCCCAGGAGCACCACCATCAGGTGCCCACGCCCTGCACTAACCACAGCCCCAAAACAAGGACAGGTCAGTCCCAAGGCCCCAGGGGAAGAGTGCTACAAGGCCCCAAAACCACACAGATCAGGCTCATCACTCTGGGGTCGTAAGAAAACAGCGACACCTCACCCACTGCATGCATCGCCACACAGCCCGCAGGAGGGGACAAGCATCTGCACACTATGGGGGACCCACCACCACCACAGGCACAAGCCCTGCCGACACCGTATTCACATGCGTCAGTGACCCCAATACCCCCATTCAGCCAACTCGCTGACCCCGCCACTGCAGCGCCCAGATGGAAGCTCTGGGTGGGTCGCCTGAATCACTACTTTACAGGGACCAGAGAGACAGACAGGATGGTAAAACGGTCCCTGCTGATGCATTTTGGGAGTGACGAGCTCTATGAGTTGTTTGAGATGCTGCCGGACACCGGGGCAGCTCATGAATATGACGCGGCCATCACGGCTCTCAACAGATACTTCGACCCGCAAAGAACCCGGTTTACGAGCGGTTCAAGTTGCGTCAAACCCGGCAAACGGAGGCGGAAATGGTAGACATGTTCTACGCCCGGCTGAGGAAGCTGGCGCGCACATGCACAAACATTGACCAGACGGAGGAAATTCAGGCGCAGATCATCCAGGGGTGCAAGTCCGTTGCGCTGAGTTGCCAGATGCTTCGCCAACCAGGAATATCCCTGGATGAGATCCTGAACCTAGCCCGCTCCCAAGAGCTATCAGACAGACGGGCGGAAGAGATGGAGGTTGTCCGAGTTCCCAACACCCCGACCGCCCGACACAGAAACAGATCCAGGTCAAAGAGGAGACGTGGAAGCGGTGTAACAACGCCTGGGACCTGGACAAGGACGAGTATCAATCAGCCGGCCCACCGTAAAGTGCGGACATTGCGGCTTTGATCACAAAGCGCAAGACCGATGCCTAGCGAGAGGGCAGACCTGCTCAAAGTGCGGCAAGGCCAATCATTACGCCAGCATCTGCCGAGGTGGAGGAGGACGCTCCCGGGGAGGCACATCCAGAGGCCGCCCCACAACCCTACGCCACCTAACCCTCGAGGACAGTGACACCACGGAAGCTCCAAAAGAGCAAGGAGCCACCGCCTACTACAAAGATGACGACGACACCTTTGTCATCTCGTTTGCGGGATGACCCGGCCGCAAGAAGCGCCCCCCTCCGATGTTCAATGTATAGGTCAACGGATCCACTGTGCAAGCACTAATAGATACTGGTGTGTCCGTGAACGTGATGGACTCCGACCAGTATGAAACGTTTTCCCCCAGGCCACTCCTAGCCCCCAGCTCGACCAAAATCTACATCTATGGAGGAACAGTACCCATAGGAGTGATCGAGGTCAATGTCTCGAGTTCCGAACACTCTGTGAAGACCAGATTCCACGTCACTGACGGCAATAAGGGAACATTGCTAGGGTGCCACACTGCAGAAGACCTAGAGCTGGTGTTCTTCGCCAAACAAGTCCAAGACGCCCATGCGGAAGACATCTTGAGCGAATTCCCACAGCTCTTCCAAGGCCTCTGTAAATTGAAAGGGCACCAAGTGAAACTTCACATAGACAAAGCCATCAAGCCAAGAGTGCTTCGGCACAGACACATTCCATTCCATCTCCGCCCCCTTGTGGAAAAGGAGGTGCAAGACCTAGAAAAGGTGTCAGGACCCACCCCGTGGGTGTCCCCGCTGGTGGTCGCACCGAAGTCGAAACAGGCTGGCGCCATTCGGCTATGTCTCGACATGAGGCTCCCCAATCCGGCCATCCGGAGAGAAAGGCACGTGACCCCAATGATGGATGACATCGTGGCTGACGTGAATGGGGCATAATGGTTCTCCAAACTAGACATGAACAATGGGTACCACCAGTTGGAGTTTGCGCCCGAAAGTCGCTACATAACCACCTTTTCAATGCACGTCAGCCTCCGAAGGTACAAAGGGCTCAGCTTCGGTGTCTCCTCCGCCACAGAGGTGTTCCAAAATGCCATCAAGGAGACCTCTCAGGCCTGGTCAGCGTGATAAATCTAAGTGATGACATCCCGATATACTACCAGAGCCTGGAGGAACAAAACGTCCGGCTGAGAGCGACCCTACAAAGGCTGGCAGGCTGTGGGCTCACCCTACACAAGAAGAAATGCGCCTTCTATCAGGGGTCAATAGATTTCTTTGGGTACGGCTTTCCCCGAGACGGACTCCGTGTTGACCCGCGCAAGGCAGAGGCCATCAGGAATGCCCCGGTTCCCCAGAACCCAACCGAAATCAGGAGTTTCCTCAGCATGGTGACATATTGCGGGAGGTTTATCCCGAACCTGGCCACACTCTCGGAACCCATGCGCCAGCTGACGAAGACAGGCACGCCCTGGGAATGGGGCCCCAAAGAGGAAGCGGCATTCCAGAACATCAAGAAGGCTCTTCTGGACCAGACAACCATGGCGTACTTCCACCCCAAGAAGAAAACAGAACTCGTAGTGGACGCCAGCCTCGTAGGGCTCGGGGCGGTCCTTCTGCAAGAGAATGCCAGGGGAGTCTGCGTTCTGATTGCCTACGCCAGTCGGGCGCTATCCGAGACGGAAACGCGATACGCCCAAATAGAGCGAGAGGCCTTAGCTATAAGGTGGGCGTGCCAACACTGCACCTATACCTCTGCGGCCATCCATTCCGAGTGGTGACCGACCACAAACCTCTGTTGCCACTGTTCAACGGGTCGTCATGCCTGGCACCACCAGGGATAGAGAGGTGGGCGATCCAGCTGCACGCATACTCTTTCCAGTTGCGCTACAGACCTGGGGCTGACAACCCAGCTGATTTCTTGTCCAGACACCCCACAAAAGGCGAAAGCGAAGCAACCCCAGAGGATGCCGTACACACCGAAGCAATCATGAACATGGTCGAGGTCAACGCCTGCCCCGTACCTGTGACACCGGAAGATCTTCGAGATGCCACCGACACGGATGACACCCTGGGAAGGGTAAAGGAGGCCCTAGAGAAGGGGCAGTGGCATCGATTCCTCGATGGAGCAAAGCTGCTTACAGCGCAAGAACAGAATAGCAGACGCCAACTCTGGAGAGTACAGCATGAGCTCAGTGTAAGCGGGTCTGGACTCGTTCTACGAGGGTAAAGGATCATCGTCCCGAAAAGCCTGTGTAAATGAATGGTCACGCTCGCCCATCAAGGCCATCAGGGGACCGCCAAGACGAAGGCAAGATTGCGCATGAAGGTGTGGTTTCCCAATGTGGACGAGATGGTGGATGAAGACGTCAAGCAGTGCCATCCATGTACCATCACGGGCGTTGACCCCACTCCGGCACCAGTACTAACGGAAGAACCCTGCCTCACACCCTGGACGAAGATTAGTATCGACTTCGGGAGTTTCCCAGATGGGCGGCATACCATGGTGATCCTGGACTCGTTCTCGAAGTTCCCCATCGTCGAACTCGTACCATCTACCTTCCTTCTTCTGTCTCCATTACATTCCCTCCTATTTCCATACCCTACAATATCATTACTGAAGTATATGACGGGTTCCCAGGTATGGGGGAGGTGGCACATCATGCAAAACATGAGATGCCTTGCTTTGTATTTTCATTCTTTGTGATAAGTTGTTTGTGTATGCCTATTTAGAGCTCTACGTACTGAGAGAGTCTGCTGACGGTTGAGTCGGACTTTACCGATATAATCATGGTAAGACACAGGTAGATGCTCACTGGGAGCACCCAACACGCAGTGCAATGGTGGTAGACACTGGTGTTGCACGTTGATTGCGCAATTCCATTTCATATTTCTTTTTTGTTTTTACAGTGCCATCTGGCCCGCTCAAGAAATTTGGTGCTATAAGTACAACTGGTCACGTGTTTGTATGGCCTAATTATATAAAAAGTATTATTTATTTTTGCACACATTATATACAGCAGAGTGATTTACAATCTTGGTCCTGAAGAATGCCCTGAACATTACAGTCATACACGGCAGAAACATGTTGACCTCAATATAATGTAATATCCATATTCCGATTTCACTATGCCTATAACTTCTATCCATTAGGGTACTGGAATAAAGTTTTTTTGCCCTTAATCAGATAGTTTTAAAACACTTTTTCTTTAGCACTCTGCCGCTCACTCTGCCCCTATAGGTAGTGGTACTATTTGTGCTATAGAACAACCCTGCTCCTTTCCTACGGGAAAGTCGTAGCTCCCACTGGGTACCTTGCGCTCCCAGTGTGCGGAGGGTACCCTATGATGAAGCATGTCACCCTAGGGTGAGTGAGAGTTCTCGTCCAAACACAAGCAGTGCCCCATATTCACTTATATAGTTCCACTTTTCTACCCCGTACACAGTGTGAAGTGAGTTTCATTCGGAGCAGCATGTTTCTAATTGGATAGTGCAAGCTCCTTTGTGACCCTTTTGTGTGTGAGATTTATTATTATAGTACAGCCTCCTGGTCTGTGGGTCGGTTTTTGATATTTAGCTAGTTTTTATTGGCGTACTATCCACCTTTCACATAGGTCAAATATGACTGATAATATAGGCCTAGCTTTTGATGAGAACATGGTATAATCCATTTTCCAGACACCGATCATGCTAGATACGCATATTTCCCAAACACTATCACATTCTAAGGAATGGACGAAACTAACTCACCTTAAAAGACAACATATTAGAACAGCTCTCCATGCGGCCATACTCACTGAATATCTGAGAGCCAATATTGCCCCACAAGGCTTGATTGTCTCCAATGCTCCTAAACCTTTACTAGAAAATAAACCTTTTAAAATCAATTGGTCGAAAATTGCCTGGAGATGTTCAATAGATTGGTTGATCTCATTGATTAACACCGCAAAAAAAACGGCAGATCTCCACATTATAGAGATCCAATGTCTAGGGAACCAACTAAAATGTTCTAAACAGATTATGGCTTTCAAAAAGAGGTTGGAAGACATTACCAAGACATTAAATGAGACCAAGGAGGACCTTATCAAGTATAAAGTGAATTAACTTAAAAAAGATCTTGAAAGGTTTTCCCAAGAAAAGGTGTACCTGTATACATCTGATGACTACTCTACACAACAGCCCAAGAAGAACAACCGCAGAGTGGCTAGAGGGTGGCGCTGTAATACGAATGAGTGGACATCGAATTCAGAGGAATGGAGTAACACAATGCTTCGGACTCTAGCGACTCAGACAGTTCTCATAGAACTAGAACATGGCCTACAAGAAGGTGAAGTAATTTCCATTCATTTCCTCAACATGGCACGTGGTGGCCACCTCAACCTTGGGGTTTTCCAGCTCACCCATTTCAACTGATGCCACTCAGTGGACTTGGTAACCAGCCTTTTTTTTGGCCAGGACCGGGGACGAAGAGGTCGGAGAAGAGGCAACAGAGGTAGATCCCAAGAAACCCGACAAGAACAATAGAGACCGCAGGTACAATGGGACCCAGCTCTAGAACAACGGATAACCAGGAGCATGACAAGTGCATCAACAAGCGGAGCGACAATCTAACAGTTAATCTGAGTAGTAGACCCTTGACCGCCGTGGAAACTGAGGTTTTGGAGAAGGGTCTGGGTTTCGTGCCCACCTACATGGGCGATGATTTTAAAACACATCAAGAACTAGCTGAATTCTTTCCAAAAATACGGTTATCTTTTTTCTTTGACAAACAGAACGGTACCACTCAGGAGACACCTTCCAACACTGGCTTGAGAAATAAATCCAAATTCCTTCCCTCTCTCCAACAAGTGCCATCAGAGGTAGCTACCTATGAGAAGGCAGTTCTGAAGGATTTTATTACCTTTAAGGGTCAAGCAAGATGACCGTTTTTTAATTTGACGAAAGAAGAGGAGCTTTGCCTACACAGATTAGGATCTGATCCGGCTATTGTCATCAAGTCGGCAGATAAAGGTGGGGCCACCATGGTTTTGGATACTCTGACATATCGCACTGAGTGCCTCCGACAACTTAGTGATACGAAATATTATAAACCTATATCACATGACCCCACGCCAGGACTGCAAAAAGAAATTAAGACCCTTGTACAGAGAGGTAGAGAATCGGGTTGGATCACTAAAAGTGAAGCTGATTTCCTCATTCCTACACACCCTAGAATCCCAGCTTTCTACGTCCTACCCAAGATATACAAAACCCAGAGACCGCCACCGGGTAGACCTATTGTTTCTGGTATTGGTTGTATATTAGAATCTTTATCTCAGTTTGTGGATTGGTTTCTTAGACCACTTGTGGCAGGTATGCCCTCATATTTACAGGACACTAAGCACATCTTGTCCTTCCTGACCACTGTCCAGTTCGACTCGGAGAAACATTTCCTGGTCTCATTTGATGTGGAGGCATTATACACGAATATTCCGCAAGAAGACACTTTACGAACCATTGAACACTTGCTGGAACAACATCCACGAGGCGATCTGGCCCCCACCTCTTTTGTCATGGAGTGTGCGTTGTAGGAAGCTGGCTCTGTATATACTATACCAAAGTGAGGTATAGTGTGCACAGAGTCCAGTGGAACCCCAAAGGTAGGCAGGGGTAAAGTTAGATAGCACCTCACTCTCTATTTGTGGTAGTGTGGTCGAGCAGTAAGGCAGTATCAGAGAACAGTATTAAGCATTTGTTGTACACACTCAGTCAGCAAATGAATTCACACACTCAAAGACTGAACTTCAGACCAATTGTTTTTGTATAAAAATATTCTTTTAGGTATTTTATTTCCTAGAACCAAGCAAGCCTGGCACAGGTAAGTGATAAGTACTTTGCAGTAAATATACAGATTGTAACACAGTTTGGATTGCAATTGTAAATGTACTTTGATTTGATTACAGTAGTGTTACTGATAATGCAATGCTTTTCTGAATACAGTACATATACTTTGAATGGGATTCTCAGTAAGATTACAGGTAAGTTACTTTTGGATTACTTTTCTTACTCAGAGTAGTATACCTGGATACTACTCTGGGACATTTCCTGTAAACAGGTAAGTAAAATCGTTTTTGTTAAACAGTACAATTTTAAAGAATTTCTTTAGGTTTTCAAACTCCACACTTAAAAACTTTTAACAGAAAAACAGTCAATGTTATCCTATGGAGGAAAATAGTGTTATCGGTTTTGAGGTAAGTATTTGGTAGTGGGAGTTGAGGTTCTGGGGGTAGACTCAGGGGTCCCTCAGGGTCAAGGATGCACTCTACTTACACCCTCAGCGGCACTAGGGCGGCCGGGGGCAGAGTGCTGAGGCCCAATGTTATCCAATGGGGGATAGGGGGCCTCCGGTTGGTGTCTGCTGGCAAGCAGGCCACTTGGTTGTGGGAGCAAAGCTCCTGGACTTTAGCTCAGGGAAAATGGGGAAACAAAGTAGCACCAAAGCTACAGCGGCACTAGGGCGGTTGGGTGCATGGTGCTGTTTCGACGTCGGGCGCCCTGTTGTTTTCAATGGGGAACCTCAGGTTTGCAAAGGCACTGCAGGCTTGGGGACGAAGGTCTTCTGGGCATGACCGCCACTTCGAGAGGTAAGTTGGGAAGTTAGGGGTTGGCTAGGAACCGTCGGTTTGGGCACCCAAGGCCGTGGGGCGTCGGGTGCAAGGGTGCCTTTTGGGGTTGGATCTTCTTACCAGTTCCTGGTCGCGGTTGGGGGGACCTTCTGGATTTAGGCTGCAGGCGTCGGCTGGAGGCTTGAGGCAGGTCAGGGGTCGCAGGATCTCGGGTTAGGATCGCCGGGGGGACCTCCTAGTGGTGTTTGCCCACTCGAGCTCGGGCCGTGGGCGGCGGGTGCAGAGTGGGGCGGATCCGCGGTGTCCGGCCGGAACCAGAGGTTGCAGATGAACAAATCCGGTGTTCACGGGAGACACAGTCTTTGTAGTTGAAGGCAGGCAGGTCCTCCGGGGTTTTCGAGGTTGCTGGCTGCAGGACACACCGGGATTTCGCAGGAGCAGGTTCGAGGGGGAGACAGGCCGGTAGGGCTGGGGCCAAGTCAGTGGGCGTCTTCCTCTTGTTAGCTGCTGCATGGCTGTTCGGTCCTTCTTTTTCTTCTTCTTGTAGTTTCTTCTTGTCTGAGGAAGCGAGGTTCAGGGGTGCCCCTAAATACTAGATTTAGGGGCGTTACAGCTAGGGGCCAATGGGTCCCTTCCCTGGGGTGGGTACACCCCCTATTATGCCACCCTCCAGTGGGAGGGGGGCATGAGCCTGTCCCTGGTTGGCTGAGTCCCCCCCATCTGCAAGATGGGGGGACTGAGAGTTGTGCTTCACCTCGCCTCCCCCACCTGAGGGGTGGAGTTGGCAGAGGTGGGCACACCTCTCCCTCACTTGTTTTTCCCACCGGTTCTCCCGCCCAAAGTGGGGGTCAGAACCAGTGGGGACCAGTTACTGAAAGCAGCAAGTGGCCTGGGGAAGCTCACAAAGGTGGCAAGCCTTTAAAGCTTCTCCTTCGTGAACCCTGCCCATCCTGGGGGAGGAGGCTTGGCACCTCGTCCCAGGATGTGCATTGTTTCAGGCACTACAGGTAGTGGTATCAGGGGGGCCTTTGAGGGGCCACCTGTCTTGCCACTGGCCTGACAGGTGACACAGGAACTGACAAACTCCTTTACTTGTTGGAGCATCTGGGGCCAGTAAAAGTGGCTAACTAGCCTTTCCCAAGTCTTGGTTTGGCCCAGATGTCCAGCTAGGGGGATGTCATGAGCTAAAGTTAGGAGAAACTCCCTGTACTTCTGAGGTACTACCACTCTCCTAGTGGCTCCAGGTTTGGGGTCTCTGGCCTCAGTGTGCAGTAGTCCCTCTTCCCAATAAACTCTGTTGGTACCACTGACATCTCACTTTTCCTGTGCAGCAGCTTGCTGTCTCAGGCTTTCAAGAGTTGGACAGTCCTGCTGTCCAAGGCACAGCTCTTCCCTAGAGGGTCCCCCTGGGCCTTAGAGTTCAACCTGGTAAGGGTCAAGCTCCATGGGCTCAGTTCCCTCTGGGGTGTCCAAGTCCTCTCCCTGAGGAGAGGGGTCCTGATCCTTTTGCTGTACAGAAGCTGGTTCCCCAGTCTTCTTACCTTTTCTCTTGGAAGGTTGGGCCATACTTTCAGGCTCCAACACTTCTTTTCACCCTGTCTCTTGCTCTGTGCTCTTGTTTTTACACACGCCAATTCAGGGATATCCAGCATTGCTGCATGGGTTTTCAGTTCAACCTCAGCCCATGCTGAGGTTTCCAGGTCATTGCCAAGCAGACAGCTGGTAGCTTTGGAGAGACCACTACCTGTTTCAGGCCAGTAACCCCCCTCCCCCCAGTCTAATGTCACCATAGCCATTGCATGGTTAGTAGTAACACTGTCAGCATTGGTGACTGGGTAAGTTCTCCCAATCAAGTATGGCTCAGGGGAAACCAGTGTATCTCTCACCATAGTGACACTGGCACCTGTATCCCTCAGAGCTTCTATCCTAGTTCCATTAATCCAAGGGTATTGTAAGTATTTTTTTAAGTTAGGTGGCCACACAGCTACAGTGGCAAACTCAACTTCCCCTTCTGAAACTAGAACTGCTTCAGTGTGCAAACTGATTTGCTCTTGGCACACTGTTGATCCCATCTGGAGACTTGGTACACCAGGAGTAGCTGTAGTAGGACTAGGGACCTTCTTCGAAACTTTTCACAGAAAAACAGTCAATGTTATCCTAAGGAGCAAAATAGTGTTATCGGTTTTGAGGTAAGTATTTGGTAATGGGAGTTGAGGTTCTGGGGGTAGACTCAGGGGTCCCCCAGGGTCAAGGATGCACTCTAGTTACACCCTCAGCGGCACTAGGGCGGCCGGGTGCAGAGTGCTGAGGCCCAATGTTATCCAATGGAGGATAGGGGGCCTCCGGTTGGTGGCTGTTGGCAAGCAGGCCACTTGGTTGTGGGAGCAAAGCTCCTGGACTTTAGCTCAGGGCAAATGGGGAAACAAAGTAGCACCAAAGGTGCACCCCCAGCGGCACTAGGGCGGCCGGGTGCAGGGTGCTGTTTCGACGTCGGGCGCCCTGTTGTTTTCAATGGGGAACCTCCGGTTTGCAAAGGCACTGCAGGCTTGGGGACGAAGGTCTTCTGGGTGCGACCACCACTTCGAGAGGTAAGTTGGGAAGTTAGTGGTTGGCTAGGCACCATCGGTTTGGGCACCCAAGGCCGTGGGGCATCGGGTGCAGGGGTGCCTTTTGGGGTCGGATCTTCTTACCAGTTCCTGGTCGCGGTTGGGGGGACCTTCTGGATTTAGGCTGCAGGTGTCGGCTGGAGGCTTGAGGCAGGTGAGGGGTCGCCGGATCTCGGGTTAGACTCGCTGGGGGGACCTCCTCGTGGTGTTTGCCCACTCGAGCTCGGGCCGTGGGCGGCGGGTGCAGAGTGGAGCGGATCCGCGGTGTCAAGCCGGAACCAGAGGTTGCAGATGAACAAATCCAGTGTTCACGGGAGACACAGTCTTTGTAGTTGAAGGCAGGCAGGTCCTCCAGGGTTTTCGAGGTTGCTTGCTGCAGGACACACCGGGATTTCGCAGGAGCAGGTTCGAGGGGGAGACAGGCTGGTAGGGCTGGGGCCAAGTCAGTGGGTGTCTTCCTCTTGTTAGCTGCTGCACAGCTGTTCGGTCCTTCTTCTTCTTCTTCTTGTAGTTTCTTCTTGCCTGAGGAAGCAAGGTTCAGGGGTGGCCCTAAATACTAGATTTAGGGGTGTTACAGGTAGGAAAAAGATAGGGACCAATGGGTCCCTTCCCTGGGGTGGGTATACCCCCTATTATGCCACACTCCAGTGGGAGGGGGGCATGAGCCTGTTCCTTGTTTGGGTGAGTCCCCCCATCTGCAAGATGGCGGGGACTGAGAGTTGTGCTTCACCTCGCCTCCCCCACTTGAGGGTTGGAGTTGGCAGAGGTGGGCACACCTCTCTTCCTCACTTGTTTTTCCCGCCGGTTCTCCCGCCCAAAGTGGGGGTCAGAACCAGTGGGGACCAGTTGCTGAAGGCAGCAAGTGGCCTGGGGAAGCTCACAAAGGCGGCAAGCCTTTGAAACTTCCCCTTCGTGAACCCTGTCCACCCTGGGGGAGGAGGCTTGGCACCTCCTCCCAGGATGTGCATTGTTTCAGGCCCCAGAGAGCAGCAGGCTCTCGACCCAGGGGTCCAGAAATATGTCTGGTGGTGGCAGCTGAAAGCAGCCACTCAGCCTGGACACTAGAGGTGGGTTAGATTTCAGGGGGCATCGCTAAGATGCCCTCTGTGTGCATTTTTTTATTAAATCCCACACTGGCATCAGTGTGGGTTTAATGTGCTGAGAAGTTTGATACCAAACTTCTCAGTTTTCAGTGTAGCCATTATGGTGCTGTGGAGTTCGTAATGACAAACTCCCAGCACCATATACTCTTAATGGCAGCACTGCACTTACAATGTCTAAGAATGGACTTAGACACTGTAGGGGTACAGGGCTCATGCACCTGCACCCTCACCACTGGTATAGTGCACCCAGCTAAAGGGGTGACTGATCTATGCCAGGGCAGTGGGTTGCAGGCATGGCACACAGAGATGTGTGCCATGTCGACTCTTCACTTTGTTCTGCACCAAAACACGCAGCCTGCAAAGGCAGTGTGTGAGTGTAATGGTACAGGACCTCTAAGGGTGGCACAATAAGTGCTGCAGCCCTTAGAGGCCTTCTCTGGTCATAGTGCCCTGGGTACCTGTGGTACCATTTACCAGGGGCTGACCTGTGGCCAGAGATGCCAATTGGGTTTAGGCTTCAATGCAGTTTTAGGGGAAGAACATAGGCCCTGGGTACCTGATTAGCAGGAGCCCAGGGCACACTCAGTCAAAGCACATCAGCAATTCAGCAAAAAGTGGGGGCAACCATGCAGAAATAGGGCACTTTCTCACATGCGTCTCTTGCCATGAAAGAGAATTTTGTCTCCTTCGAAGACCAACTGTATTGGTAGGTGACTGGTACTTCCATGGGCAGCACCTGTGCCCCCAGAATGGCCAATCTTTACATGCACTGGTTTGAGGACACTTACATCTACCCTATGGATAATCCTTTCCAGACAAAATGATAACTGTTGAAGAGATATATCGACAATATCTTGGTTATCTGAGAGGGTGACCAAGTATCTTTGGAGGCTTTCTCTGTGTGGATAAACTCTTTGAACATCCACTTGAAGTTTACCTGTGAGTTTAGTAAAAAAGAACTTCCATTTCTTGATCTTAATTTGTACCCCAAAGAGGGTAGTATCTATACAGAACTGTATCAAAAACCAATGGCCTGCAATTCACTGCTCAGCTACACGAGCTTTCACCCATGGGCTCTTCGGGATAACCTTCCAGTAGGACAGTTCTTGCGGTTGGGAAGAAATTGCACGGAAAAGGCCAAGTATAAAGAACATGCCAGCAATCTTGCTGAGAACTTGCTGGCATTACAATACCCACAAGACCTTGTTCGGAGAGCTTCAAACGGGCACGGAACAACAATCATGAGGCCCTACTGGAAACTCATCCCAAACCCAGGGTGGAAAGACTGGTTTGTGTCAGCACGTTCAGCCACTTGACAGAGACAGTCAAGAAAGCGGTTAATAAAAACTGGCACATTCTGAATAAGGGCGACAAACTTTGTGAGAACCCCCTCTTTGCCTTAAAATGTAGTAGCAATCTTGGTAACATTCTGGTCCATACAAGACAATGCCACCCATTCACTCCTGATACCACACGAACAATATGGACAGGGGAGCCTGTCAGGGGCCATTTTCCTTGTGGCACCTATGTTGCTTGTCAATCTACTCAGTGTACGAAACAGCTAGACTTGGGCCTGAAAACCCCATGGGTCTTATCTGACCATACCAATTGTAATTCAGAGGGGCTAATATATTTGATCAGGTGCCATGTGATTTACTGTATGTGGGCATGACCACCAGGAAGGTCAAGATGAGAATAATCGAACATAGGAGCTCTGTAAAATGTAAAAAAACAAATACAAAACTCACAAGACACTTCCTGGATGCTGGTCACACTGAAGAAGACATCAAGTGGGTGGTTCTTGACAAACCACATTATTGTAGGGAGATGGGCCCTCTGGAGAAAGTACTCTTCCGTAGAGCTGTTTAGACTGGGCAGCTACCTCAGCGGTCTGAATGATGATATTCCGTGGTGTGCACTGTAACACACCTAGAGACATACATGCTATATAGAGTTGCCACATGCAATCAAATATGGCTTTGTCCAGTGCATTTGACGAATACAAACATAGCCCGCCTTGCCATTATCTTCTTGTGGTCCATCATTACGTGTTGTCAGGACACAGCACATACTGTTGTTACTGCTGCCCTATTTTGAATAGACATACGTTAAGAGCTGACGATTCAAATCGTGATGGGACACCACAAGTTCCAGGTACGCATTGCCTGTTTCTTGTTAGAGGCCCGGGGCAAAATAAGCCCCGACTACTATTTGTATAAGTACATAGATGGTCAAGATGGCACCTCTGCTTAATCCTGCAGTTACACTTTAAATGTAGTCTGTACGTCATTTCTATTTCTAAGGCTGATGAGGAGTTATAGTAGAACATACAGCGTTTACATTGCCCGGTCACATATTGTAATAAGGTGTGTGGTATGAGAGAACCCACGCCTCGGGGGCGTGGCCAAGCACCTAAGATGGCGGACGTGCTTTAGTGGCGCTTCGAGTCCCATCCCCCGGTTATCCTGTGCATCGTGGCGAAAGGCGGCTCGGAGACTGACCCTGCTG
The DNA here is from genome assembly GCA_963921515.1 of Calotriton arnoldi. Taxonomy (NCBI): domain Eukaryota; kingdom Metazoa; phylum Chordata; class Amphibia; order Caudata; family Salamandridae; genus Calotriton; species Calotriton arnoldi. Next base: position 253,940 of record CAWUFW010011620.1, on the reverse strand, counting down.
GGCTGGAGGACAGAGAGGAGTCCTTGCTGGGTCTGAGGAGAGGTTCCTCTCCCTTGCAGGTGCAGCAGCGGCAGAATTCTACAACCGCGGCCTGACACGCGGCCGGCCGGGCTCCTCTGTTGCGAGGTGGAGGACGCTGTAACCAGGGATGCGGAACCCTCTGCGCTTGAGGTACGCACAGGGGGGTGCCTTCCTGAGCTATGGGGACTCGAGGCAGATCGGAGAGGACACGGCGCCCTGTGGAGGAATAGTGGCGCGAACTGAGGCTGTACTAACGGTCTGGCCGTGGCTGTGACAGCGGGTGGTGAAAGGCGGCCGGGGACTACCCCTGCTAGAGGAGAAGATGGAGGAGAGCCCTCGCTGGGTCTGAGGAGGGACTCCTCTCCCTTGCAGACGTGTCAGCGGCGGAGCTCCGCAGAAGTGGCCGAACCAGTGACCCCCTCGGGACGAGGTGGTTGACGCCAGAGCCGGGGACGCAGTGTCCGTTGTGCTTGGGGTGCGCGTAGAGCATCCGCCGGAACCTGCGGCAGGCCTGAGCAGACGTGGAGGCCTGTGACAGCGCTGTGAAGCGGCAAGAGGCGGGGGATAGCAGTTGGAGGACGGCTCTCGTAGCAGAAGACACCGTTCCGGGAAACCTGCAACTCCCTGGTTTGGGGCACGACAGGTGAGCCTGTGGCAGCGGTGTTGGGCTGTGGTGAATGGTGAGGGGGTCAATCGGGCCCAGGCCCCCCCTTGTGTGCAGATCTGCGTCAGCGATTGGCTGCCGGGGGGTGTTTGGTGGCCTAGGAACGATCGCCTGACACTTTCAGGCCTAAGCTGACCCCCGCTTGATATCCGATCCATAAAGAGACCCTGAACACTGGGTTCACGGGCGATCGGGGTGGGGAGGTCCGGGGGCCAGTCGGGCCTAGACTCCCCCACCTGATCATTCCCACGGCAGCCCCAAGTCGGTGATTGACGCAGCAGCGGCCCGGGGGGGGGGGGTTGAGCGAGCTTGGGCCCTGTGAGGCGCTGCAATATACTTATGAACAAGGGAGGTGAGGTTGTCTGGCCCTGCTCTGTGGGCTTGATGAGTGGGCGCTGTCCCTCCCCTTGCTGATTGGAACCGTGGAAGTGACTAGTGGTGTGGTTGCGGTGACGAAGGGCCCAGGGGGCCCATAGGTTCTAAAAGACTGCAAGGACTGTGGCCTAGGTCCCTGGGTAGTTCCCCCTGAGGAGCGAACTCTCCGGCTTCACTGCGTGGGAGACAGGAGGGGGCCCCGGGTTTGACAAGGGACCACTGGTGCTGAATATAACCCCCTGCAAGGAGCTGGACTCGGTTCCCTGTTCCAGCAATAGGGAAACACTCTAGAACAACAGTGTTGCCGGCTGCATCAATAGGAATGCGGTGGGGGGGTCGGCACTCCGCTGGCACGGGCGTGTAACCAACTCCATAGGTGCCTACACTGCAACTAGCCTGGAAGTGATAACATGTCTTGAAAGTTGCTGGGAGGAGCGGTGAGCACAGCGCATTGCCGTAGTATCTCTCACGCAGCAGTGGCCACAGGCAAGAGTTGCGCACACTCTACCCCTTATGCCTAGCACACAGCAGTTAGCCATGGGCCGCCTCCGCTCAAATGTCCTCCAAAATACTCCGTCCCACGGAGTGAACGGGGGAGCGCCCAAGAGTGTTGGAACATTCATGGGGTCAAACCAGCCTGACCTCTCAGCCAAGTTAGACTTGGTGCTGGCAGCGGTGGAAAAAATAGGCACAGCACTGGAACAGACATGCACTTCCCTAGAGAGTAGGATGGACAGCATCACTTCCGACTTCACGCTCTTACGGTCTGACCAACACAAACTGGCCGATCGTGTACATGATAATGAAGTGGCGCTTGCGGACCTTCAGCCTAGATCCTGTAATCTTACGGCAACCCTACAAGACCTGATGGATTGGGTTTGCACTCTGGAGGAGAAGGTGGATGATGCGGAGGGACGGTCACGCCGCAATAACGTACGATTAATTGGTTTACCGGAGGGAGCTGAAGGCCAAGATACAGAGGGCTACACAGAGTCCTGGATGAGAGAATTACTTCCCCCGGGCTCGCTCTCACCTCAGTTTGCAGTGGTACACGCCCATAGAGTTCCCGCCCATAGGCCTCCCCCGGGAGCTCGCCCTCGCCCTTTTCTGTTCCGTCTACTGAATTTCCGTGACAGAGATGTGATATTGCGGGAAGTAGAAAAACACCCTGGCCCTAAGGTGCAAAATGTCACCGTCTCCTTCTTCCCAGACTACACTGCACAGGTGCAGAAGAGGCGTGCCACCTTCGGCGCAGTCAAGAAACAACTCAGAGAACTAGATCTTCGATACTTTCTGCTCTTCCCTGCCCGCCTACGAGTCATCCGGAACGGCAACACCCGATACTTCGATTCCCCTTCTGAGGCCTGGGATTGGCTGGAAGAGAGGGGGCTGATGACTGCGCCCAGGCCTCCAGAGGACCTCCACCTGCAAAAGATATCCTGTTGTAGCCGTCGAAAAGGGAGAGGCAAGGACATGCGGCAACGAGCGACTCTCGTGGCCACCCCAGGCCCGGAGCAGATCAGATCGGAACGTCAGGAGGCATTACAGGTGGCGGCCGCCCTCCAGCCAAGGAGACCACCGTCGCCGTCAAGCTCCACAGCATCTCCATCGAGGTCTCAGGAAGGCACTGACCACACACCTGAATGGTCGACAGATGCTAGTTCGCCTCGTCTGCCAGACATCACACCGCATACATCGGATGAAATTATTTGAGAGCGAGACATATATTGCCCCCCATATACCCAGAATGCACGAAATAAAGATGGCACTGCTCTATCAATTCTTATACCCGCTCCTACCACCTTGAGCTCCACATTTCTGTACCATTATACATATGTGAGGCCCCAGGGTACCGCCACCTAATACGAGCTATTATATGGGGATGGAACACACAGGCTACCTCCTATTTTGTGTTCACCCCTCCGGAGTCACCTTATGACAACGTGTTAACTGCCATGATTAGGCGTCATTGTTTGGGTCGATCCCCCTGTTGGGGATCCTCCCTTATGATGTTACTTGACCATTTGGTTTCAGTTTTGTTTTCCCCCGCAGCGATGTCGCCATGCTCAGAGACCTGTTGCCGTTACACTTACTCCTTTAGTTGGAGTCGACTGCGTAAGTTGAGTCTGATAGATTCGTACCGCCCTCATGACTAACCTGAATATCATCACCTAGAATGTTAGGGGTATTCATACTCCTGCTCGACGGTACTCTATATATGCCTACCTACAACGCAGAGCGACTAGTATCGCTTTATTACAGGAAACACACCTGAAGAGCCCAGAGGCTGTTCAACTACGCCGTCGTTGGTGGGGCCAAGTATATAGCACTAACTACTCGTCCATGGCTAGAGGGGTACTTATCTGGGTGAAGGCCGGGGTTCCATAAGAAGAAGAAGTAGTGGTAGATCCCGCTGGGCGGTGTGTGCTCCTCAAGAGTAGATTAAATGGCCAACCTATTCTGCTAGGCTCCATTTACGCCCCCAACACAGATCAGAATGCCTTCCTCTGCAGTCTATCGGCACTCCTACCCCGATAGAAGGATGTCCCATGGTTATTGGGAGGCGACTTCAATTCAGTTTTAGATGTCTCTCTTGATCGCTCCTTCCCTCCCCTGCATCGCACTACAGCCTTCTCAAACGCACACTCCCTATGCACTTGGATGGGGCATTGGTCACTGACAGACATCTGGCGCGAGCGTCACCCTCACACGAGAATATATTCTTTCTACTCACCGGTTCACAGCTTACACGTACGGCTAGACCGCAAACTGACCTCAGCAGCTCTAATTCCCCTGATTCAGAATACAGAGTATTTAGGTCATACACATTCAGACCATAATCCACAAATAATGCATCTTACCTGGGAGGCGAGGACACCCCCCCGATCCCTGCCTGGTGCTTACAGACAGCAGAATTGGAAGACCCGGCGTTCCGGAGCTCGCTGGAGTCGGCAGTGATCGGATATTTCGAGCTCAATGCGGTTCCACGGACTCGGCACTGACAGAGTGGGAGGCCTTTAAAGTGGTGACCAGAGGGCATTGTTTAAGCCACACATGGAGCATTCGTAAACAACTAGACGAATCCCTGCCTAGCATCTAGCGGCGGCTACTCTGATTGGAAACGTTAGCCATCGCCCGACCTGAAACACAAAAGCAACTTGATGATACCCATGTAGAGAGAATGGAGTTGTTAGAAAGGTTGCGCTGTCACAACTATTTGGCACATTCAGCACGCACTCACTCTGCAGCGGATAGAGCAGGTAAATTATAGGCCTATTTAATTTAATACAGCAAGAACACCCGCAACGCCCCATACAGCTGTTAGTGGATGAGCTGGGACATAGGAAATACACGCAGCGGGACATTCACACAGTAATGACGAAACATTATACTAGACTGTATGCGTCCTAACCGAGAGGGGATGATCAACACATTGAGGCATTTTTGAATGCAGTCTAGCTGCCCACACTGACGATTGATCAATTCCTAACACTGGACTCCCCCTTAACAGTGGACAAAGTGCGGAAAGCACTAATGTCACTAGCGTCCGGAAAGACACCGAGACCGGACGGGCTCCCAACTGAATTCTTTAAGACATATACGGAAACTCTAGTGCCCCGTCTACACTCCTTGTACACCTCTGCAATCACTAATATGACCCTACCGCCCTCACTGTGCGCGGCTAATGTGGTCTCTTTGTTGAAGCCGGGTAAGGATCCAACTTCCCCTGGATCATCTAGACCGATAGCGATATTAAATACAAACTATAAAATCTTAGCAAAGATCTTGGCCAACCGATTGGTGCCACATATCCCCACCCTGGTGCACCCTGACCAGAACGGGTTTGTCCCTAACCGTAATACTGCTCTGAACATCCGTCGCTACTTTAGGGTAGCAGAGTACGCTCCTATAAATTGGCCTTGATCGGGTTGCTTGGTGCTGGACCTTGAGAAGGCTTTTGATTCTCTTGACTGGAACTTTCTCTTCGTAACCTTAGCTAGATATGGCATAAGACCTCACTTCCTTAGCATGGTTAAGCTGCTATACAAACGCCCGACTGTCCGAGTTCCGACGGGTGCTTATGTTTCAGACCCTATAGAGGTGAGACGTGGGACACGGCAAGGCTGCCCGTTGTCCCCTCTCCTCTTCGCGTTGGCGGTTGAACCATAAGCGGCGTACATCCGCTCGCACGTGGACATGGGAGTCACCCTGGGAGATGGCACACACGTAATCTCATTGTATGCTGACGACCTGCTGTTGTACGTGCGAGATCTTCATGCCATCCCACTCTCTTTAGACCTGGCGCTAACACGATTTGCCAAAGCATCGGGGCTGCGGGTTAACGCTGCGAAATCCATTCTCTCCCCTGCAGGCGACCTTGACCCAGGATACTCCCTTGGAGAAGTCCCTGTGACATGGTGCACAGATCCTTTCAGATACCTGGGGGTGCGCATACACCGTACCAAGGAGAATCTGTTTGAGGGAAACATAATTGGAGCCACTACCGCCATCCAGTCGCAAATGTGCTTCTGGAAGACCGTCCCACTAGCTGTCTTTGGTAGGATTGCCCTTGTAAAAATGGTGGTCCTCCCTCGCCTCCTCTATTATTTCACTACCTTACCTATTGTCATCTCCCCTTCCTTTTTTTGCAAATGGGAGAAGACAATCAGGGATTTTATATGGGGAACGTCGAGGCATAGAGTGTCTATGGGGAAACTATATTTGCCAACGGAGCAGGGGGGTTTCGCGGTGCCCAATTTCGAACACCATTATCTAGCCTCCCAGCTGCAATGGATAGCCCGTTGGCTGTCTTTCCGACACCTAGCAGACACAGCTTCATTACAACTCCCAGTACCCCATCACACCCTGCTGCATATCTTTCATCCATGCGTGAAACCCAGAACCCTGGGAGCGTTATTACTCTCCATAACTTACAAATGCTTCCGCAGATGCCTCTTCCTCACCAGGAATACCACGCCGTATGCCCCGCCATCCCATTATTAGGAGCGCCACAGACACGTACACCACGACAGCCGAACTATGACACTGGGACACAGAAGGCATTCAGGACACCAGGGACCTTTATCGAGATGGCTCCCTCGTCCCATACTCAGAGCTTATATCCGAGGAGAATTTGTACCCTGAGCAATATTTATTGCATCGTGCGCTCATAGCCTCCCTGTCATCCAAATGGGGTAATCTCAGCCTGGAACCGCCCACACACCATACGATGCAGTATCTACATGTGATGGGAAACGGGGGACACCTGACTCGTTGGTTCGCGTCATCACTCCGCCAACAAACAGAGATTGACCTTACCCCCCTAAAACAACATTGGGAGGAGGCTCTAGGGCATATATTTACAGATAAGGAGTGGGCAGCCGCTCAGGAAGGCCTGACACATATCCCGCGCAATCAGCGTTTCAAGCAGATTCAATTTTTCATAATACATCGGGCATACCTCACCCCAGCCCAAATTAATAAGTAGTTCCTCAGATCCGATGCAGCCTGCCCTAGATGCAGCTTATCGGATGCAGACATACTTCATATGCTGTGGCATTGCCCTGCCCTAGGCGAATACTGGGCTAATGTGGCGACTACACTGGCCAATTGCACAACCCACGACATTCCCTTTCGCTGGGAGGTATACATAGTGCATCTTTTTAGTAGGAATAAGAAAAACAGGGCAACCTCCCGATTTCTCGACCTGGGCCTGATTGCAGCAAAACGCTTGATCACCAAGAGATGGAAATCCCCGGTAGCACCCAACACAATAGCTTGGCGCCGCTCCCTACTCAACTGGGCTAGGGCAGAGGGGGTAGCCTTGCGCCGAGAAGACCTGCTAGGGATTCGTAAGTTTCCCCTGGCGAGTCACTGGGAGAATATAGTGTTGGACTTGCAGGGCCTGGATGCTACCGCGGAGGAGACTCAGGAGGGGGCATGCGGCCAGTCAACCCAACATTAAGGGGCCGATTCCGATCTGGGTCGGAAAACTCTCCGACCGAGCCGGATCCGGAGAGATTTCCGACCGAGCCGGACTCCTGCAGTCCGACCGAGCGAGTACGATGCGGCCGCATGCTGCCGGACTCGATTTGGTCGGACTCCCATTGAGGTCAATGGGAGCCGGTCGTACGACGCGTACATGGGCTCCCATTGACTGAATGGGTACGTCGCGAACAAGTGCGCCCCCTACAGTGTGTACGCGTCGGTGCAACCCGCACCGTACATGCATGTTTAGGGGGGACCCATGTTCGACTCGTAAGGCTACGGGTGAAGGGTGGTCCGGCACGGACCCCCCAAGTCCGGCTCCGGGAGCTTTTTCGAGCCGGACGCTCCGACTCGATCCGGCTGTCCGACACGTACATCGTACTCGCTCGGTCGGATAACGTCTCCATTGCGTGGTGCGATTCGTTTCCGTACGAGTCGGTCGGAGCGGTTCAGGTCCGGAAACGGTTCGGTCGGAACACACGCGTACATTCACATCGTACTTGCTCGGTCGGACAGCTGTACGAGTTGGTCGGAAAAAACACGTACGGCTCGTACTTTTTCCGGCCGGATCCCGTTCGGAGAGCTTCCGACCGAGATCGGAATCGGCCCCTTAGTCTCTGAGACAGAAGACCAGGAAGAACAGGCCCCACTCACATATCTTAAAATCCTACACCAAGGGGTTATCACCAACAGTTTCTAGCGGGACTCTCCCTTTCCAACACATTAGGCAACAGGTCTCAGGCGAATACCCAATACCTAATTTGATTACTTTGTCCTCATTTTGTTGTATCCTACATCCACAGTTCAACTACGTAATGCACCATGTTTAGAATGTAAGCGTGTGATATATCACAATGTCTCATCAACACCATTAGTGTTATTATAATGCTATTCCTTAAGTACCTATTTGAAATGTTGCATCCTCCAACTAACTTGCCTTAATGGTAATTTGTACTTTGAACCGCATTGCCTACATATTGTCATGGGATATGATGTCATCATACTGTTCGTGCTGTATGAAAACAAGAAAATGCCAATAAAAAAGATTTAAACAAAAAATAAGAGAACCAACGCCTCTATTTTGTAGCGGCAACTACAACTCCCAGGTATACCTTGCTCCTACTTCCGGTTGAGGCTTTGAAGTCATAAGAAGCGCCCGAGCCTCGCGCAAGCACTCCCCCCAGATATCTTCACTGCATCTATGATACACAACACGTAAGGTGAGCTGGCGGGATCTTTTGAAATGAGAGATTCTTTAGATATGAGACTCTTTAGAAATTAGATCTTTAGAAATGGGGCTGCTAATATCTCACTGGTTGAAATGTTCCTCGACCGTAGTAATTTCCCAGTCTGTGATACCTTGACTTATACGCTATTGCGGGGGGAGTCGCTATTTTACACGAAGTCCCACCACATTATTGCTAAACACAAACGTAACGGCTGCTGAGATGTGGCGGCCAGTTTTACTCTACAGGGCCAACGATGTTTGGCATGCTGATGATTACAAATACCGTAACTTTTCTCTACAGACTTCAAACAGGGTCCTGGACCCATATTTTTGTAGTGTTCGGCACTCTTGCTAATGAGTAACAATTTTCTGTAACGTACATTATCTTGGGAGTGAAAGTGATGATGGCCATAAGGGGGTGTTTCACCTAACATCATAGGGTCTCCCTAGGCCTAGCATATTGTCAGGGAGTTGTGGTATACTTTAGAGATCCACGCTAGCTACTGACAATGGGGTGGTTCTATTCTGCTACGGAAGGCTTAGCCATCTGGTGACCATTACCTACCTTGCTTCTTCTGTCTCCATTACATTCCCTCCTATTTCCATTCCCTACTATATTATTACTGAAGTATATGACAAGTTCCCAGGTATGGGGGAGGTGGCATATCATGCAAGACATGAGATGCTTTGCGTTGTATTTTCATTCTTTGTGATAAGTTGTTTGTGTATGCCTATTTAGAGCTCTATGTGCTGAGAGAGTCTGCAGACGGTTGAGTCTGACTTTACCTATATAATCATGGTAAGAAACAGGTAGATGCTCACTGGGAGCACCCAACACGCGTCTGGCAGTGGTGGTGGTAGACACTGGTGTTGCACGTTGATTGCGCAATTCCACTTCATATTTTGTTTTTGTTTTTACAGTGCCATCTGGCCCGCTCAAGAAATTTGGTGCTATAAGTACAACTGGTCACGTGTTTGTATGGCCTAATTATATAAAAAGTATTATTTATTTTTGTGCACATTATATACAGCAGAGTGACTTACAATCTTGGTCCTGAAGAATGCCCTGAACATTACAGTCATACACGGCAGAAACATGTTGACCTCAATATAGGGTAATATCCATATCCCTATTTCACTATGCTTTTAACTTCTATCCATTAGGGTACTGGAATAAAGTTTTTTTGCCCTTAATAAGATAGTTTTAAAACACTTTTTCTTTAGCACGCTGCCCCTATAGGTAGTAGTACTATTTGTGCTATAGAACAACCCTGCTCCTTTCCTACGGGAAAGTCGTAGCCCACACTGGGTACCTTGCGGTCCCAGTGTGCGGAAGTGACCCTATGATGAAGCAAGTCACCCTTGGGTGAGTGAGGGTTCTCGTCCAAACACAAGCAGTGCCCCACATTCGCTTATATAGTTCCACCTTTCTACCCCGTACACAGTGTGAGTTGAGTTTGATTCGGAGCAGTACGTTTCTAATTGGGTAGTGCAAGCTCCTTTGTGACCCTTTTGTGTGTGAGATTTATTACAGACCTGTTAAACACATCTGACATTCTTATAGTGTATGTATATCTCTCATATACAGGACCTGAACAAAGTCAAAACCATGCCTCTGTTAACTACTTGTAAAGTAGAAACAAGCTGTGTGCCTTTGTTTCCCCTCCATTGCATTTGGATCTAGGTGTGAGGCTCCAGAGAGCTCCCAGCCAGGATACTCAAGCAAACAGAGTACTGATGGCCCCTTAACTTCGGCCTTTGTTTTGGGCCCGCTCCAATTTTAAATTAGAAAGCCCCCTCGCCAGCTGCATGTTGCTGCTCGGAAAGGAAAGCAGATAACGTGCAGACGTTTCTGAATGTGTCCCGGTGTCAGTAAATCACACCAGGACAAGTTCAGCATATTTCAGTGGGGCCCAACTTCTTGTGAAAATAGTAGGTGGACGCAATCTAACCGAGTGTACCCCCGACTTGTCCCCCTATTCAGAGAAAATCATGAATCAATCCTTTCAAATCAGATATAATACACATAATTTTCTTAATTTTATACATTCATCTATCAACCTCACCGTTTATCTACCAGAAAGCGATTTTACAATGGTGGATGTTGTGGAGAATTTAGCTCCCTGAAGTGGCAAATAATTGTCTGTTTTCATCTTATGAGGTTAGCCATAAATACCCTAAACCTTTTCCAACTTGGGGTCACATTGTCAAATAGAGCTGATGTTACAATCTCTACTACCCTGTAATGGGTGCAACTATCAAATAAACCATCAGATACCGGGCATCAGGATTGATGCAATAACGAATGCTGACATTGCCCAGGCTATGCAGCATTTTTGTCCATTATGGGCAGGCCGGGGCATCTGGATACAGAGGAGGGTGAATGACACAAATATCGAATAAAAAATATTGTGTGACATGAATATTGTATCAAAAATATTGTGACTACCAAAATATGGAACAGAATGTCTAATGTAAGAATATCGTTTTTTTTTCATTATGTAATACAATGTTTCAAGAATATCGTTGCATTCTATATCATTTAAATTAATATAGTATCAATAAATATTGCTGTTTTAATTAATTTAATATAGATTAGTTATCACATTCATTTTAGGTGTTGTGTTAGTATTGTTAGTTTAATTGTTAATATTTCTGTAAATATAGTTTGTAATTTTAAATGGGTTATTGAAATGTTTTTTCATTTAATTAGTCATTTTGATGTAGAAACGAGTTGCTGGGTTTGTAGAGGCATAGGGTGGGAAGTTATTGAAATCATAATTTCTTTAATTGAGATGTTAATTAATTTTTAATTGTAAATTGAGGGCCATATTAATGGCAAAATGATGCAGTGCAGCAAGTCAACTTGCTGCACTGCGCTGCGTCATAGGGAAAGGGCAAGAATGTGCCATATTTATCCCAATAAGGTGTATTCCTGTCCTTTCCCCAGCGCTGGCGTACAATGTGTCTCCGTTGCATGCAGGATTGTTTTGGTGCAGGAAGTGGCCCTTTCCTGCACAAAAATAATCCCCTGGCAATCCCCTGAGGCATATTCCTCTCTCTATGTGTGTTGCAGAATGTAGCACACTTAGAAAGAGGAAGTAACAAGGAGATATTTCTCTTTGTAACGCCTCCCCAGGGAAAGCGCAGCATTTTGGCAAATTCCCAGGTTTACCAGTTCTGGGAAATCTGGGAATGCGTCAAAATCCATTGGAGTTGTGTGGGAACAGCCATGCAATGCCCATGGTACGCAATCCGAGGGCAGAGTAACGCGTTATCCCAGATTTCTGAAGTCACTCAGAGCCATGCAAAGTGGCCTTGCATGGCTTCATAAATTAATTTTTGAGTTGTGTCGTGCATGCACCACATTGCATGGTGCAAGTGCGACTCAACCGGTCTCATAAATATAATCCTAAATATTTATCACATTAATGCTTTTTTAGTTGTTTAAGTGTTATTTAATTTATTTTAATTCAATTTGTAAATTATAATATATATTTTACTTTTTAAACTTTTGTTAGTAATTTATATTTTACTATTTGGTTTTGTTGCGGAATAGGGTAGGAAGCTATTGAAATTATATTATTTTTTAAACTAATTGTGCATCCTACTTATTAATTCATAACTAATTATGTGTATTTTTAACTGTTTATACATTATGTACATTATTTAGTTCATTTGAATTATTTATTAAATAATTGTTGTGTTCTCATTAATAATATTTGTAGAATGTACTTTAATTTATTCTTTCGCAAATTGTGTTTGTTTCTTTAAGTAATATTGTCATTTAAATATTGTTTTATTTCTTCCAGGGTTTGAGTTTTTGGGGGGTTTTATGGAAGGAAGTGAATCAAAAGTTACTTAATTTATATATATTTTTCCACAATGTTGTTTTTTACTTTATACAGTATGCACTTTTAATATAAAATATGATTTGATATTTATATGTTGTTCAGTATTTTAATGTTTTCTACAAAATGTTTATGAGTCTACATGGTATATATAATCCTTCCGAAGTCCAGCACTTATCCTACTGTTCCATAGATTGAAGCCCAACACTTCCCCTACTTTTGCTTAGATAGGAGTGGGAATAGTAAACCTAATCCCTCTGAAGTCCAACACTTTCCCTGCTGTTACTTAGACTAGAGTGGGAATGGTAAATCAAATCCCTCCGAAGTCCTCTACTTTATCTACAGTTGCTTAGACTAGAGTTGGAATAGTAAATCTATCCCCTCCGAAGTCCAACACTTTCCCCACTATTGCTTTGACTGGAGTTGGAATGGTAAATCTAACCTTTCCGAAGTCCAACACTTTCCCTACTGTTGCATACATTGGAGAGGGAATAGTAAATCTAACCACTTGGAAGCTCAACACTTTCCCTACTGTTGCTTTGACTGGAGCATGAATTGTAAATCTAACCTCTCCAAGGTCCAAAATCTTCCCTACAGTTGCTTAGACTGGACCGGGAATAATAAATGCAACCCCTCCAAAGTCCATCACTTTCTATACTGTTAATTAAATTGGAGTGGGAATAGTAAATCTAGCCCCTCCAATGGCCAACACTTTCCATAATGTTGGTTAGAATGGGTTTATATTAATTATTTTTATATTGCAGCTTAATTTTATTTATTTTTTATTTTTTAATATTTTGTTTTTTAAAACTTTTATTTTAGTTTTAGAAAAATATTTTGATTTCAATTTGTTTTTCATATTTATTGAATTACTTTAATAAATACATTACATTACAGTTATTTAAAATACTTTTTGTTACTGTAAATATTATTTTTGCAATTTAAAAAAAATATATATGGGGGGCGTGGTCTAGCCGAGCTGCGAGATGGCCGCTCTTTGAGAGGGCTTCGCCGGCTGAGTTATCATCCGTTCAGAATCCTTGCTAATCTTCGAGATTCTACACATTGAAGCAATGAAATAGATTGCCCTACGCTTTGTGACAAAATCGAGCCCATCCCCGAGACATCTGAGTCAAGAATTCAACATTTGGCTGATCGAGACTGGCGGAGTCGGAACTCGCGGCCTGGGCCGGTGCATAGCAGGGATCGGCGTGTAGACCGATATGGGAGGACTGAGCCTGCAGGGAGTGAGCCCTCTAAATAACTGCAAGTACCCGGTGACTGAGGAGACGGCCCACGGCTTCATAACACTTGCGGGGGCGGGCCGGGCCTTCTGAGTAGCCGAGTGCGCGGACCGCCTGAGTCGCACCGGAGGTGCAGGCCGGTCGGGCCCAGCTGGAGCGGATGTGCGCGAGTGGCGGTGGCGTCCCGAGCTGCCTGTAGCCTGCTGCTTAGACCTGCCTCGACATAGCGCTGGCTCCCTGAAGCGGCCGTGCAGATTGGGGCCACCGCTGGAGACCACGACCTGACTGGTAGAAAGAACTGCTGGCTGGGGCGAGTGGGCGGGCTGCTGGCACCGGGTACGGCCTACGAAGAGTTGCCGTGATTGCGGTTCCCGCGTGCGGAGCTGTGAGGGGCCGACTGGACGAAAAGGCGTCACTGCGCTGCACCGGCGGACCCAGTGGAACTGAGCACGTCCCTGTACGGACCATGCTGCCCTGAAGTACATTGTGGGCCCCTACGTGTCTCGTGCGCTGGGGCTTACCCCCGCCATTGCTGCACACTGTAAGTGAGCAGCCCTGATCACCTATAATCTAAACCCACTGGGGGAAATATTTACTGAACTGCAAATACCTGACTACTCAGCATAACAGGCGCAACTTGCAACACATATTTCGTCTGCAGGAAGGGTGGCTCACCGGCGCTAGTCCGGACCCAGCAGCCCTGGACTGGGGCGACACAGACTACCTGCTCGACATGTGAATCGACACGTGGTGTCTGGGCCGGTTGGAGAACAATCCTCCACTGTCTCGTCTGAGGCCATACCGGTGTAAATGAAGATCCGACACCGGGACTGTGCACGCAACCGAGACCCTGTTCCCAAGGTGTGAGAGGGATTGAGCCTTGAAGAAACGTTGCACGGGGAGGCCGGACGGTCTCGGAAGTGGTTGTCGTGCAAATATGAGCTGACCCCTGTGCGTGCTTGTGATCAGCAGAAGGGGCTCTCCCCCATCTGGGAATCCGTGTTACGGCGTTAGCTGTACCAGCTGGGTTGACCCTGCTGCCGAACAAGAACAGCTGCTGGTGGACACCGTTGAGTGGATGACCCGGCTATTTAGCACTGACCGAAGGGATTGGCATACAATAAATGAGCTTTTAGCCAATCAAATGGACCTGCAACTATCTGTCTAGATTCCTGGACGGCACGGTACCAACAACTCTAACTCTGGTCTATGGCAGGCTATAAACGGAGGGAGATTTCTCTTTACCCACTAGCACTTACATGTGGGAAACCAACTGGGCCTGAGATTGCGCAGTTCGAGCACTTGCGGCCTACTTACACTCCAAAGAACACTTGCTTGCCCTGCGGCAAGTGGGGTACTGAGTTATTTGCGGACCCCCCTGCTATCCTCTGACCTGGCACAAGAGAGTTGTTCTGGTACAGTGTCTGCCGCCGCATTGCTGTTGAATAGTAGTGAGTAAAACCACCGGGACATAGTTCCAAACGCAACACCACACTGCCAGGGTACCAACGCCACCACACCATACCGAAATATATGGGGAAAACGGATACTAAGCAGACTAAGCTGCCGTTCGAAAATAAACGGACAACTAGACACACTGAATCTGATCAAGACCCGAAACCAAACACAGAGATGGAGCTGCTGAGGGGGGCGATGACCTGCGGTCTATCTTCTTGGACGTGAAGTCTAGCCTTAAAACAATAGACAATAAGATAGACAAGCTAACTGAACGACTATGCCAAGTTAAAAACCAAGTGGACACACATGAAAGGCGCATAGACCAACTGGAAAACCGAGTCTCTGATGCACACGATTTCCAAACTGAATCAAGAGAGCAATTGCTAAATATGGAGAAGGTCTTGGAGGTCATTAAGGCTAAAAACGAAGACCTGGAAGCCCGGTCTCGCCGGAATAACATTCGCATAATGGGCATACCGGAATCCACGGCCCTGGGCAAGGTGGAGGACTTTGTGGAAAGTCTACTGCGCGATATCTTCGGGGCAACTCTCTCCGCCATGTTCATCGTAGAGAGAGCCCATAGATCCCTTGCTCCGAGACCTCCAGTGGGCGGCACACCGAGACCCATCTTGGCTCGCCTGCTCAACTACCGAGACAGAGATGGTATCCTTCGTGATGCTAGAGAGATGGGCCAGATCACACACCATTGCAACCAAATCTCCATATTTCCCGATTTCACCCCGGCGGTCCAGTCCGCGAGGAGAGAATTCATCCAGGTCAAGAAGATTCTCAGGCAGGCAGGAATCACATACGCTCTATTACATCCTGCTAAGCTTAAAATTACACATGAGGGCAGCAGCCACCTATTCACGGATGCCAAATCAGCACTGAAGTTCACTAAACATGTTACTGGCAACAAACGCCCGCCGAAAACTCGAGAAAGGACGGAAGCACACCTCAGCGATAATGACTGACAGCTCTGCGGCCTTATACAAATTGATCCAATAAGTGTAGTGGCAAGGAGGGCGGAGGTCTAACTGGGTATTCTGTTCTAGATACTGTTCATTGTATGCTCACCCCGCTGTTGGTCTCACTCTGATTCACAAAAAGAGTAATGGGTATTGTTCATTGTTCTCTCATCAACACCCTCAGCCACCTGGTCTTGGACCAGGGTGTTTGCCAGAGACACCTCGCCCCCAGGGAGATCTCCCGCACCTGTTCTTTTAGCCTATGTTGGGAGGCTGCTTGCTGTTTGGGGTTTGGGGGGATGATATTGCTCAACCTAATTGGGGGGTTGGTGTGGGTGGGGGGTTTGGGGTCATGGTTGTTGTACAGCAGGTCAGGATTCATGAGTTCTGCAGTATGTGTCGATCCTCAGATGGAAATAGACAGCATATTCGTTGCAGCAGTAGACAGATTATTCAAACTCATACACTGAGGGAGGTGGCTTCTTCTAAGCTAAGTCGCCTGTATCTTTCCAGTCACTTCCACAAAGTATATTGGATCTTTAATAACACACAAACATGTCCACCCTAAGGTTCTTGACATGGAACATCAGTCTAAATGATCATAGAAAGGTTCGGCTCACTCAGGCATATCTGATCCGACACAAAATCAATTGTTGTTTTTGCGGAAACACACTTATCTGACACATTTAGCACTAAGTTATAACATAGATACTGGGGAGAGAGGTACACCACGGGATACTCAAACTATGCAAGAGGTGTAGCTATAGTGACACGCAGAGGATTAGAATGGAAACACACATACATCCACCTCGACTCCGAAGGGAGATATATCATCCTTAAAGGTTCATTATGTGGGGTGGAGATGGTGTTTGCAGCCATATATGGCCCCAATTTTGATGATCCTGAATTCTTCCATAATGTATGGGCGAACATTGCTGGATTACACTGTGAAACTGTTATTTGGGGAGGTGACTTCAATGCCGTATTGAATGACTCTCTATACAGAAGGGGGGCATCACGGTCACTGCATCCCCGTGCAAGCGAAGCTCTTAACTCTCTTATTAAAACGAATGGCCTGGTAGATATCTGGAAGTCGTAACCCAGATAGTGCAGTAGGATCATATATTACCTCACAACATAATGCATGGTCCAGGTTGGACTACTGGGTTGTTTCCCGGGACATTGCCATGTTAACTACGGAGGTCTGCCTTCTGCTGCGTACTCTCTCTGACCATGCCCCCTGTCTACTGCAGATAGAAATCTCAGCTCCTGCTAGAGCTCCGTTCGCATGGAGGCTTCCCCCTCTGGCCCTGCTTGACTCTGCCTTCCGTGAAGAAATCAGGAAGGACATCAGTGATTACTTTGCTGAAAATAAAGGTTTGGTGGAGTCGGCGGGTACTCTGTGGGAGGCCTTCAAGGTAGTTATCAGGGGATGCTGTATCGCCAAACAAGCTGGTGTGCTGAAGTCAATTAGACAAAGACTCAATTCACTTGAGACACAAATTAAAAACAGAGAGACCAACTTTATAAACACTGGAGATGGAGACCACTTGGCTTTGATTAGAGCGCTCCTTTCAGAATACGCCGAGGAGGCGAATCGTGAGGTAAAATTCCTGGGGAAATACAGTACGGCCAGAAGATACGGGGAAGGGGATCAGCCCGGCAAAATACTTGCAGCCATGCTCAGGCCCCCGAGAAATTCTGCCATTATTACAGAGTTAAGGGATGAACACGGCGACACAATTAGAGGTCCGCAAAAGATACTAGATCACCTAACTGACTCCTATTCTACTATATTCTTCCACTATCCCAGACATGAAAGAAGAGCTACATACATATCTAGACTCTCTTGAATTATTATGGCTAAGCGGAGCAGACAGAGAATATCTAAACGAGCCTTACACGGTAGAAGATATAATTCGGGTCATTCACAGCCTCCCTAACGACAAAGCTCCAGGCCTGGATGGCCTGACTAAAACATATAGCGCATTATTGGCCCCACAATTACTGGAGGTATACCAGGAATCGCTGGAAACGGGATGTCTTCCACCTTCAATGCGCGAGGCAGTAATTCTAACGTTGTTAAAACCTGGAAAGGACCCAACCAGCTGTGATTCTTACCGCCCCTTATCTCTCATCAACGTGGACAATAAGATTTACGCTAAACTAATAGCCCAAAGACTTCAGCCACTACTTCCTCTGATAGCGAGGCCGGATCAGTCTGGTTTTATACCGGGCAGATCGACAGCCCACAATCTGAGAACTTTCTTTGCCCTACTTCATTACTTACATCCCGAGACCCCTGCAGCAGCGGTGTTGCTTGACGCAACTAAAGCCTTCGATTCACTCGAATGGTCTTACTTATTCACCATCTTGAGCAGACTGGGTCTCAGCCCGGCATTTATTGCACAGATCAGACTCTTGTACGCCAGCCCCACTGCAAGGCTGAGTGTTAACGGGCTGTTATCAGAAAAGTTCCCTATCACCAGGGGCTGGAGGCAAGGATGTCCACTCTCCCCACTCCTTTTCACTATCGCCATGGAACCTTTGGCCGCCCGGATTAGACAACACCATGCTAACAGAGGGGTGGGGTTCAATACATGAGGTCTCTTAATATCGCTTTATGCAGATGACATCACGCTCTATATCATCAATCCGGAGAAAAATACTTCCCCCATACTCCGTGAAATAACCAAATTTGGCGGGCTATCTGGAATCCAGATTAATTGGCTCAAATCCACGATGTTTCCTTTGACTGCCCCACTTGCTCTAGATTATCCCCTCACGTGGGCTGATGGTCTAGTCAAATACCTGGGGATTTGGCTAAGCCGCAACATGCAGGTACTCTGGGAGATGAATCTTGGGCGTGCAGTTGGCTGGTTAGAAGGGAAAATTAAAACCTGGTCACGGCTGCCCCTATCCTTGGCGGGACGAATAGCTATAGCAAAGATAATCGTGCTACCAACCTTTTTATACATTTTTATCAATCTACCAATCCCCCTGACACTAGCGTTTTTTAAAACAATGAGAACCTTAATGGTACAATTGGTGTGGGCGGGAAAACAGGCACGTGTATCATGGGAACTTCTCACCCTGCCTCCGAGTCAAGGGGGGCTGGGAGCACCGGACATTCCCTTGTACGCTTACTGCTCACAAGCTCAGTTCCTAAATCATTGGTTATTCCCCACCCCATTTCAACCGCATATATCCATCGAACTGGACAGAACAGCGCCTGTTCCACTAAATGTTTCAGTCTTTTCTGAATTCAAAAGACCCAGACACGAAATAGATACCACTGAGACACTGAGGTGGGCTTGGGATAGTCTGCGATTGAGAGCAAAACAAGAGCTGTTATATGCCTCATCCGCCCCCCTCGCATATAACCCCCAGATACCAGCAATGGCCGACCGGGGTGACATTGCACGTGCAGATAGGTTAGGCTGGAAGACCTTTGGTGTCCTTTACCCAGGGGATACAATTATTTCACCTCCGGTAGCAACAGCAGACAACGCAGCACACTTCTCTGATCTATTCTTATACTACCGTGTCAGGGCCAGCTGTCGCAAACTGCATAGTTCCTTCCCTTCACCTCCACCCGACCTAGCAGCCCTAGAACAAATGTTACAAATACATCTCAGCGTAAGCTGATCACTAGACTATATAACTCCATGCAACTTTATTATCAGATTGCTAACCCCAAGTCTCTTGAGGGTTGGAACGCAGAGTTACCCACTCCCCTCACTGAGGAGCAGTGGACGTTCTGCTGTGGTCAGCTAGAGATGCTATCCCCGAACTACAAACTCTGTCTGATTCATTTTAAATTCTTACACAGATATTACAGAACGCCAACTCAGCTTTTCAAGATGGGGTTACGAGAAGATGACAAGTGCTGGAGGTGTGCCTCGCCACAGGCCTCCTTCCTGCATATGACATGCCACTGTCCTAGGATAGCACAATACTGGGTGGAAATCTTCACCTCCAATAATGAGATATTGGAGCTGAGGCTGGAGCCATCACCACTCCTGGGTATCTTAGGGTACAGGAAACACACCACTGATGAAGTCAGACGCCTGCTGGCGATGTTGTTGTTGCTGGCAAAGAGACGGGTTGCTATGAGCTGGGGCAGGGCAGGGGCAAGGGCTCCGAAGACTAAATCTTGGGTAACGGATGTGATCTATTGCCAAGAACAGCTAAATACATTCTGGGAAATGATGCGGGTTGCCTCTAGAACCCGGGGTACTGGATTAGAGCTCAGACCTTAATAGATGTTCATACAACCGACTCCTAGGTCTCCACTAGAAACTGGCCGTCGCTGAGCCTCTGGAACATACTATCATGTTGTAACAAACCGACAATAATATGCTCCCTCTTGTGTAATAACCCCTCTGTTCGTGTAGTGGATGTTACACCCTATGCCAATCTTCTTTGCCAAATGTTGTAACTGTCGCACTGCTTAGTTAGCGAATGCATGTATTTTGTCTGCTGTACTGAGTTCTCCCCACTGTTGGGGCTGTTACTTCCTCTTTTTGTTTTCCCCTTTTTTTTTCTTTTCTTGCCTTCCCTATTTTACCTCTCACTTCCCTTATTTCTTTTCCTTCCCCATCTTTTTTCTATCCCCCCCTCTTTCGTTAGTTCAAATCCACAAATTGTAAATGAAGTGCATTTGCTGTTTGCATTGATCGATCTTGTATGGATTGTGGATTTCTTATGTTCTTACAAAATGTTCAATAAACAAAATTTAAAAAAAAATATATATATATATATTGTTACTAAAAAGTATTCATTTAAAGTGTTAAATAAAAAAAATTATGTGTTCATTTTAACATTTAAATTTTCGTTGTGTGCATATATACTTTTGTTAATTTTAACTTTACTGCTAATATTTTCAATTAAGTGTTTTCAAAAAAACGTTTTGTGATTGTTGTTACATTTTTTAATATATATATTGTGGTAGCATTTATTTAGGTTTATATTTTTGTGTGTGCAATAAATAGTAATCAATATTAAGATAATTTTGTTGGATCCAATACACACACATATGATGAATTAATATGTTTGCAGTTGAAACAAATTTCCTACAATGTGTAGAAATGTATATAAATTAATGTGTTGTAGTTATGCCACATTTAAGTGAAAACCCCATTTTTGATAAAATGGATGCTGTTTTTGTCATTCACTCGTGTATTTACTCCCTCCCACCATATCCCCCTGCGCATCTTCTCTCCTTACATGTTCCTCAGAGCGAAGTCAGCTGATGTAATGGTTTATTTCCACCTTTATGAATTCAAAGCTTTCAATGAACTTTTCTGTATTCCTCATATATGTTTCAACTTCCAAGGCCCTTCTGCTGTAGAACAGCTGTGTAGATTAGTATTATTCATTTTCTGCAAAGTGATATTGTTGAAAAGTTTCATATGTTGTTCAAACATCTCTGGATGTCAATAGCAGGGATGATGCCGAATGCTTTCTTAAAACGGTATAGTGCTTACGTGTTAAGGTAATGACATGCATTTTTCTAATTTGCCAAAAGAGTTGATACTTAAGGTCATACCATGGTGATTCTGCTACTCTACTAATTTGTTATTCAAGAATTCTGTATAAGAACCCCTTAGGTGAGCCAGACATTTTTGAATATGTTATGTTTCACTAAGAATGCAGTGCCATTCCGCTTGATTTTGCTTCTTATTTGGGGCTTAGTACATTTTCTGATTTTTTTTAATGCTCTGCATACCTCTGCATTGAAGCCTTAATGGCATTTATTCTGTATTGCTCGATTTTGAGATTTTTGTAATAAAACCCATTACTTTTTTTTTTATCTAGAACTCGATTAGTGAGTGGTCCCAATTACTTATATTCATTACTCTGCTGAATTGATGTCGGGGAGATTGAATTTTCATGCAATTACTTTCAGTGAGAGAACTATCTGATGCAAATTATGGATGCTTTGAATTTTGGGGTGTCCTGAATATTGCGGTACGGTCCTGAATATATATATATATATATATATATATATATATATATATTTCCCATGCGATGTCCTCCGCTTTCCGGTCATAGATGAGGCGCACACTGGGAGATACGTATTTTAGCAGTTTATTTTAGCCGCACAGCAAAAACACCCGACGGACGCGTTTCGGCTACACGCCTTTGTCAATGTCGGTGGGGTCAACACAAATCATCATTTTTAAAGTCAATAATAAACATAAAGAGAGGAAAACAATTCATTCAGGCTATGTATGAAAAGTGAAGAGGGGTTCACTGAAATTCGAAGCACAAAACATGATTTTCATAGCGGCCATTTTGGAGTGGTGTTTTCAATGTACAATATAACAATGTATCTATGCCATTTACTGTAGTTACCACATGTTAGCATTAGGGCATGAAACGGTATAGTTTCCCTGAGACATGCTTAAATGTGATCCTCCTCCTGTGCAATACGATGTATTTCAAAAACAATACAATTTATTTTTATACGCGTTTGCATGAGTGTTTTGGTTTCCTCCGATAGAGCCCTGAATGGGCGATCTTTCCAAACCAAGAATAGTGTGAGCATGTATATGTCTATTTCGTTAAGTGTTTTGCATTCCGTTAGATCAAGCCCTGGATGGGCAATATTGTCAAAACACTTCCATCAAAGAAATACTATGCTACATAGGTATACATTCAATATCCAGGTATACAAAGAGAATTCTTAAAATTATTCCTACAATGGCATTTGAATTGCATCATTCTATTCTTTCTCTAGGCGCAATTTCATGTCCTTACATTGTTAATAGCTTCTAACCCTTCCGATCTTTAAAGTGCCAATTTAAGTGCATTTATGGAATATGTACCCACAATTCTTCCTCATTATTGAGGCCTAATGGAGTTTTTGTTTGTAATTCGATTATATATTTGGATTCCAACCTTCTGAGTTTCCTAACTCTGTCCCCTCCCCTTTCATCCTTAGGGATCTGATCTATGCAGAAGAACTTCAGGAGATTTTGGTTGGATTAATGCTTTTCTTGGAAATGGCGTGCCACGGGATATGTGACATCCCGATTTTTAATGGCACGCATGTGCTCAAGGACTCGTTTTTGGTAGGATGAATGGTACTTCCTACGTAGTTTAAATCACATGGACAGGTCAAACAGTACACTGTAAAATCAGTGTTACAATTCATTAGTTTGTTAATTTTTCTTTTTGTTGTCCTGCCTGGAATGGAAAATTCCTTTACCTTTTTACTGTTTTTACAAGCTTTGCAGCTCATGCAGGGATAAAATCCTGTTACAATGTCTTTCTTTTTAGGACTTTTAGAGAAACAGCTCCTCACCAATTGATCCTTCAGGGCCGAGCCTCTCCTATATGTTATAAGGGAGTTCTCTGAGATATGTGGCACTATGATGTTATCTGTTTTTAAAATCCTCCAATTTTTTCGGAAGATTTGGAAAACTTCAGGAGACTGGGCCGTATACTCCGTTATCATCTTTATTTCTCCTTTCTTGTCCTGTTTTTGCTCTAGCGTTTCATTGTCTACGAGCAACAAATTCCTTCTTTGTAACTTTTCTGCTTTTCTGTCTGCCTCTTTTAGCACCCTCTCCGTGTAACCTCGTATTTTTAGTCTATCGAATGTGTCAGTCTTAGATTTTAGAAATTCATTTTCTGTAGAACAGTTGCGTTTTAGTCTCACTAACTCCCCATAGGGGACCCCACTAATTACGCTTCCAGGATGAAAGCTGCCCGCGTGTAGAGTGCTGTTTCCAGCCATTGGCTTCCGATATAATGTGGTTTGTAGGGTATTGTCCTTAATGTAGACTAATAAATCTAAGTACGGTACTTGTGTATCACTGATACATTCCGTGAACTTCAAATTGCAGTTATTGTGATTGAGGGCTGCCACATAGAAATGAGCTTCTGCCTGCGACCCCTTCCAAATGATGAAGAGGTCATCTATGTAGCGAGCCCACAACACAATATTGTCCAGCCACTGCTCATTGTTTCCTGCCCAGGCCACGTGCTTGTCCCACCAGCCCACGAATAAATTCGCGTAGCTGGGGCCGAAGCCGTGCCCATAGCAGTCCCCTGCTCTTGGTGGTACAGCTCCCCTGAGAAAAGGAAAATATTATTTCTAAGGCAGAAAAATATCAATTCTACTAGCATCAGGTTGTGTTCATAAAACTTCACATTTCTTTTCTGTAAAAAGAACTCAACCGCCCTGAGACCTTTTTCATGTTCTATACTTGTGTATAGACTTGTTACGTCTAATGTTATTAACAACATGTCAGGTTCCCATTCAATGTTCGCAATGATGCGTAGAAACTTAGTCCTTAGTATCCTTTACATAGGAGCTCAAATCTTTGACCAGCGGATTTAAGAAGCAGTCAATGTAAACAGAGGCATTCTCCAGCAAACTGTTCATCGAAGATACGATTGGTCTTCCTGGTGGGTTACTTGTGCATTTATGCACCTTGGGGGGAAAATATATATATATATATATATATATATATATATATATGCCACACAAAATCCAATATAATACGCACACTCAGGAAATGCCGCTTGCAGAATTTAATGCATACAGGTTACACGTTTCGACAGACACGCTGCCTTGATCACACAGTGAGTAAACAGTGAAGTTTCTTTACATAGCCTTATGTCGACATAGATAACGGACTAATTCATATGCATCTATGAGTCTTACAGACAGTCATGGGGGCCATATTGGAAGGTTAAATAAACAAAGAAAGACAGTGTCACAGTTATCCAGAATACTTAATGGCAGTAAACGACATTACTGTGGTGTGTCAAGAGGTTATTAAATAATGAAAATAAAATAAAAGTGCAAATGCACAGACACGGATGTAGCTCCACACAAATAAGCAGATAACATTAGAACAATGAAATGTAAAGCCCTAAAATGTGAATAAATCATAATACGGACTAGCCGGACATATGTTACTACAACATTGTCACTAAAGAGCGTAATGGGTTAGGCAAAATGTGCCCAGTAGCAGCTCATAATATAAGAGTAGGAATACCAAGGTGGTATAGTTCTGGCGCTGGGAAGTTACGATTCACCATAGTAGTGTAACATGACAGTGTGGCTGTGCATGTAAAAGTCAACATGCTTATGAACAAAGTTAAAACACTAAAGTGGAATCCACTTAGTGTAATTGCTAGAACGCATGAGAGCGCGAGAGCATGGATCACCAGAGAGGTAGGACGCACAGTGTGCTGGCGCACGGGAGTGCTTCGGACAACACTGTAGTAGTGATGGGATATGGCAATATGTATCCGAAAGTCTACGCCTGTAAAGAGGGCAACTCGCACGTGGCTAAAATTGAATCACCGTAGTGGTTATGTGCAAGTATAATCGCATGAAAATGGTTATAGAATCACCATAGTGGTGAAGGGGCAAGACAGAAGTGTAACCTCAGTGGTTCAGCGTATATATTACATGTAACACACTAAGCTGCGTATATTCATAAGCTGGGCCCTCAGTAAAAACCAAATACGCATCACCAAGTGGTATAGCACATATGAAAGATGTTAGAATATACAGGCATAGAAGAATAGATCCCCAGTACATTCGGGCTGAGGTAGTACAAATAGCAAGGTTATCCGTTTAAACAGCTTGGACTCAGTTATAGTCAAAAACATTAAACATATGGCCTAGACTGTTAAGGAACATGAGGCAAGATACTCAAGAAACAAATATAGAATACAAAGGAAGAAGCAAGTGATAGGGTGAAGAAAGTCTTATCTCAGTGAAGTATGCCCGGAAGCGGGGAAGAAAAGGGTAGGGAACCCATGCATGTAGTGTCCGTCCCAAGGCGGAGGGTCCCTTCCTTTGTTCCTGTGAAAATATAAAAGAGAAGAAATTTTATGAGTTAAAAACCATACTATTTACACATAAATATATGCATAGTATCATACAAAGTTCTGATCTAATGAGACACATCATGGAATGACAGAGGAGAAAAAAGAGAAAAAAAACGAAGAAAAAAACACAGTATAAAATGCAATTTAGCTTTCATGTAAATGTGTGTTAAGTTTCTCATCAAGATTATGTCCCCCAGGGTATTTCGTTTCGAGTTCTAAAATCCATTTAGATTCGCGTTTGCGAAGCTTAAGAACTCTGTTGCCACCCCTGGGGCCCGTATGTACTTGTTCAATGATGAAGAAACTCAAGAGAGAGCTGTTAGAGAGATGGTACTCTTGAAAGTGTCTGGCCACCAGGTAGTGCATGTCCCTGTTGTTTATGGCACGCATATGCTCGAGTACCCTCTTTTTACCCATTAAGGTGGTACTGCCTATGTATCTAAGCCCACAAGGGCATTCGAGAGCATATACAACAAAAGGCGTGCTGCATGTCAAAAATTGTGATATAGGTTTCTTTTTAATTCTCCCTGGTATGGAAAATTCCTTAGTCATGAAACTATTGCGGCATGCCTTGCAATGTCCGCAAGGGGAGAAACCTTTAAGGTTATGGTCTCCTAGGTGTTGAGTTTTGGTAATGTCATTGTGAACCAAGATGTCCCTCAAGCTGCAGCCTTTTTTGTAAGTGATTCTGGAACGGGTCACTGGCCAAAATCGCCCAGTTTTGTGTAAGGGTCTTCTGTATTTGTTGCGAGTTCCTATTATATGTCATGATCACCCTGGTATCTTGTGGTTCAGAAGTGTTGGTGTCACTGGTATCTTTGTCAGGTGCTTCAAGGGTTTGTGGTCTGCTGACCTTGCTTACTTTTTCAAGGGCCCGTTTCAACACTCATCTTGGGTAACCTCTGTTCTGAAATCTAATGATCATGTTGTTCTGTTCAGTGATAAATGCTTCCTCAGTACTACAGTTCCTTCTTGCTCTCAGCCGTTCTCCATAAGGGATACTCCACTTGAGATTATCAGGATGACTGCTGAGAGCATGGAGGAGGGTGTTGCCTGCTGTAGTTTTGCGGAAAAGACTAGTTTCTAAAGTGCCCTGGTTGGCAGAGACTAGTATATCCAGGAACTCAATATGTTTGTTACTCATGTTTGACGTGAGTTTGATGTTGTAAGTGTTGTTGTTAAGTTTATTGATGAATCTGGTGGCATCTTCTTCAGTGCCATTCCAGATTAAAAAGAGATTGTCAATGTAGCGCAGCCACAATCTCACCTTGGAGAAGTCTGACTCCATGGTAGTGTCCTCCCTGATTTCTTCTTCCCAGAGACCTAGGAACAGATTGGCAAAGCTCGGGGCAAAACAAGTCCCCATTGCAGTGCCAAGAATCTGTTTGTAAAGAGTCCCGTTGAACATAAAGATATTGTTCTTCAGGCACTGGCTCATTTTGTCAAGTAGCATATTAGTGTGGTCTAAATACCCTATAGGTTTGTTTTTAAGAAAGTGAAAACATGCCTTGATGCCTTGTACATGGTCAATTATGGTGTAAAGAGAATTGACGTCTAGGGTGACCATCACAAAACCTTCCTCCCAGATTACGCCATCAAGTTTAGAAAGAAAATCCTTAGTGTCCCTGACATGAGAGGGAAGAGAGGTAACCTTGTCACAAAGAAAGTGGTCGACATATTTAGATACATTCTCGAGTGCACTAACAATAGATGCTACAATTAGTCTTCCGGGTGGCATTAACGGGTCTTTATGGATTTTGGGCAAAAGGTACATAATGGGTATTTTAGGGTAGTCTCTCTTCAGGAAGCAATATTCTTCCCAGGTGATAATGCCATTATGTTCCCACTCTGTCAATTTATTCCATATTTCAAAAATACTTTGGTTGAAATGTCACTATTGATTTTGAGATAAAATCTAGAGTCATCCAATTCTCTGAGTGCTTCATTGATATACATCTCTTTGCTCATATGTACAATATTGCCGCCTTTGTCTGCAGGTCGAATGACAATGTTATTGTCCTCAGCAAGGGACATTATGATATCTTTCTGTTGAGTAGTTAGATTATAGTTGGGTGGTGTGTTTTTCCAATTTTGATGTTTGAGCTTAAGGAGATCTTTTGTGACTACTTTGTGGAAAGTATCAATATTGTCATGTGGGAGAACAGGGTAAAAGATAGAGCGAGGTTTAAATTTGGTGGAAGCAGCCAGATCTGTGGGGATATCGAGATCATTGGTGTCTGCAGGGGACCCTAAAGAGGATTCAGATGTTCTTTGTAAGTCGTGCATAAGAAGGAGGGTGTCAACATCTCCAACGGTAAGGTTGGAGCACAGACAGGTGGTTGGTTGCATGGCAGAGTCAATGCTCCCTGTGGGTTTTTTCAAAAAATGCCATTTCTTTAATTTCAATTTTCTGATAAACTTGTATTTGTCAATACGAGTATCAGAGTAGTTAAATATCTCAGTGGGATAAAACTTCAATTCTAAACATAAGGTTTTCTTTTCAAGAAAGGAGAGCGGGCGTTCGGTAAGATTGATGATGGTTCTATTTACCGTGTCCTTATCCATTATTGTTTGCCCTTGGAGCTTCCCGCCTTGTTTCCCATGTGCTCCTTTGCTCTGTCGCTTTTGTTCTTTTTGTTTCCTTCATTGTCTCCTTTGTTTGCTCCTCCCCTCCCTCTTCCTCTTCCTATTCCCCTGCCCCGTTGTCCTCTTCCTCTTCCTTGGTTCGTTGGTGCAGGTGTTGTTCTCTGTGTTTGCCGGCCTCTTCTCAGGAGCCGGTATTCGTCTAAAAAAGTAGCTGGTTTTGAAGGGACTACTCTTTCAGATGTCGAACTGGCAGTGGTTACAGAGTTATCGGTGTTATCAGTGTCAGAGTCACTGGCTTCTATAGATGATGGTTCTGTTGCATCTTGGATTGTGGTCTTTGTCTCGGTTGTAGCTGGTAAGTCCTCATAGAGATGGTCATATTTGTGACTGTATGTGAGTATACGGCCACTCTCGTAGTCTACACAATCCCTGTGGAGCTTATGTATATATATATGTATGTGACAAAGGTGGCTTGCCGTCGAAACGCGTCGTGGCTTTTTCTTGTAAATAAATTACTTTCCTGCTTTATACTCACGGAGTCTACGCCTGTCATTTCGCTAAGACAGGACTGGTTGTATATATATATATATATATATATATATATATATATATCTCCTCAAACCATACCGCCCAAACCACCTGTCCAGCCCAGGCAGGGTGAGGATGCATGGGGGTCAGGCCACTAGTCAATGTCCAAAATCACGTCTCGCCACACAAAGAAAACACATTTCTCAGAGGATAGTGATGCTAGTGATTTATTCCATATAGCAACGGAACCAACATGATTCGGCCACAAAGGCCATGTCCACAGTACAGACTACCATTGTTTCCTTCATTTTTCAACTCCCATGCGACCCCAGTGAATCCAAAACAACTAAAACCAGACTATAATATCATAATCTGTAGTATTTTCTTCACACCAAAAGTTAATCAGGTTTAAGCCTTTTAAGAACAACATTGCATTCTACATTTCTGTGCTACAGAAGGGATAAAGATTTACTTTCTAGATGCACGAAGAGAGGGTCTAAAGAAGGGGACCTGAGAGAGAGGAAGAGGGAGGTAATACGGATGATTACTACTCTTTAAACCAGTCTTCCTTATTCAGTACTATTTTAGACAAACATTGGGGCATTCTCCAGAATGATGCAATTGTTTAACAAGCAATAAGTGATAATCACTTAGGGCCTGTTTTGGATGTCAGTCGGCAAGCCTCCGACCACTCGTTGGCGGCTTACCAACCGGCATCCTTGGTTTGAACTCCGACTGCCGTATTTCAATGACGGCGATCGGAGTCCAAACCGGCTGGTCAATCCGATTGGCTTCCGACAGGCTCAAGGAGCCCATCAGCTAGTCGGAAACCTCACATAATCCCTGACAGATGACGTTTCCTCCTTAGGGATTATGATGTCAGTCTCCAACAGGCTTTGCATGTCGGGCTTTCTGACATGGAAAGCCTGTCAGAAAGCGAATTTGGGGGCTTTAGGTAGGGCCCCCTTCCCTCTGCAGCCTACGGTTGTGGGCCTGGGGTGTTGTGTGTGGCCGCTGCAAGACATGTACATTTAGTAAAACCAAGACAAGTTATGTTTTTTCATACCAGAACAGAACATAAAAGATCAATAAATTAATGTGAAAGTTGGATCACACAATGTATTTATTGACTGCCCCTGTTAAACGAAATACATCGGAAGCACAATCCTTCTGGTGAAAAAACGTAGCCTGGAACACTTGAGAGTTATTATCCACAAGGATTTTAAATATCTGGTTTCCCGACAGTTCCAGCAATTTCATAATGCTGACGACCAAAGCACTGTATTATAGAACAGACAGGGTGTTTGTGAATCCTAGTGGAGGAGATAGGGAGAGAACCGTTAAGATGTTGGAGTCGAAATGGATAATATATTTGGAAACGGGAGAACCGGGAGGATTTAACATGACTGAGGAACTATTAGTTTACTTGGGAGATTAGACAAAAATGGCAGCCTAATTGCATGATTATTTGTAGTATATTTTTTAACTCTGTGTATGGATTAGCTGTCATTATTGTTTTAATTAATAGCGCACCAACAATGCAAGATGGTAACAAGGACTAAAAGGATCCATTTATGTAATGTATTGATACACAAATTAAATAGACGCTATATTGTGTTAGCCCAGTGGAGCTCAATTTAGTGTGTTAATAGTAATAAGATAGATGCAGCAATTGATTTTGGGCAAATCACTTGATCTACAAAAATGAATGTGTCCTTGTGTTAAGTAACTGGTGCTAATGTAAAGTGCTCCAATGTCTTCGGGTTGTATTGCGGCTATGTAAAACTGCACACAAAAAAGTGAAGGGAGCTAATGTAAATGGCTCCAATACCTTCTACTGGCGTTGGTGCTATATAAAACTGCACAAACAGGTGAAAAACAGAGTCAGTGGAGGAGAGGATCTGTGCAACAGAGTTTAGCGGGGGCAAGCAGCGATGTGCGGGAGGTGGACAGGCAACCTAGAGCACATGCAAGCAGCCACAGGGAGATTAAGTGATTTGACCATAATCACAATATGTGGAAGTGAGGCCGAGGCTAGGGAGATGATGCGGTGTTGTCTTGGAAGAGGGTGTGGCATAAGGGCCAGAGCTGCCGACTATGGAGCTGGGAAACCGGGTTTGAGTTTCATGTTTTGGGACATGGCCATCAATTACATCAACATAAAATTATGAAAGGATATTTGTGTTTGAGTTACAGATTTTTTTGCCAACTTTTCTTTAAAAGATATAGCTCAATATGGCAAGATTTACAAAATGCAATGCATATTTTAGTTTTTAAAGTTATTTATATTGTAGCCCAAAGGAATATGTGGAAAAGGTAGTAGCAATTGGTACATTTTAAAGAACAAGGACCAAGAACACTGATCACTACTAGAGTTAATTTTAGAGATTTTCCATCAAATATTTCTGGAAAAGTTTGTGTCAAATTGTAATGCACAAATTAGTGGTGAATATTGCAACTATAATCACATTAGGACAGTACTATAAGGGTTGGTTTTGGATTTTGTTTTTACAAGAAGAATGTAGGGTTCATCCCAAGAAAGTTTGGTGAAAATAAGTGGATAATGATGCATATCCATTTATAAGCACATTTGAAGACATACTTTTTTGAAAACTGATTTCGTTTTATTATATGCAGACCTAAAGACACTGTCACACAGATATGGGTACACAGATATAGGGAACATGTACTCCTGAACTCATAAGCCCAGATACAGCCAAGTCCCTCATGATTACCGGCATACTGCAGGGGTGGGTAGTGTAAGAAATCTGGTTATTGTTTGAGGGAGGTGGAAGACCCACTCAGGCAACAACCACAATCCTAGTCAGGGTGAACCACAAAAGTCACTAAATTAAGCTGCCCATAGCCCTCTGGTAGCCTGGCACAAAAGCAGTCAGGCTTAACTTAAATGGAAATGTGTAAAGTATGTATGCAGCATACAAACAGTGATTAAGTGGAGACACAGCACAAGAAAAATCCCACACCAATTAAGAAAAATAGAGACAAATCTAATAAATAAAATGATAGCAGAACAGCAAACATCCAACCATAAGACTGGAGATATTCAGTTGTAATGTTTTAAGTAGATAAATGCAGAAAACGATACTCGCGGTCATCTGATCATGCTAGACTGGGGGAACGTCCCAAGTTCAGGTTGCTGGCAATGGAGCGCAGCCCGGGTACAGTGACCAGGTTAGTCCCATTGAAAAAGTTACGTTCTCAAAGTCCAACTCGAACAGCTCCATTCATTGTGGAGGAGGCTGTGAGGAGCAGGGAGAGCGTAACAGATGGACGTTGCTGTAGCGCAAAGATCCGGTTGGGTGTCTCAGGTGGCTGTTGCTGGAGCTCCGCGTTGGCGGTCACTGCCGGCTGTCATTGCTGTAGTGTGAAGTGCAGATCTTGCATTGCTGGTCATCACTAGCGGTGGCTGAAGTGCAAAGAGTCAGGTTCTCCGGAGCTTCACGTTGGCGGTTGCCGTGGGCGTCGAAGTCTCGGCGTGAACGAGGCCGTTCACGGTTACGAAGAGCCCAAAACTTCAGGATTTCAATTTATTTCACAGGAGGAGCTCAACTGATGCCAGCCAAGGGTCCAGGACCTGACGAGGCATGTCTTGGGGATCAGGAATTCACTCCAGCAGAGGCTAGCAGGGCTCAGGCAGGTCCAGCTGCAGGGCCAGGCAGGTCCAGTGCAGCAGAACAGGTGGGCAGTTGCAGGGATGCCTCTGGAGATTGTTGGGCCCCTGTAGCACAAACAGGAGGTCAGCCAACTGACCCTTGGAGTCACTCAGTTAGCCTGGGATGAAGGGAGCAGGCCCAGTCTTTCTTTTCAGAGAACAGGGCAGGCCTTAAGCAGCAGGGTAGTCCACTGGGATTCAAGGCAGTTCTCAAGCAGCAAGGCAGTCCTCTGGGGAACAAGGCAGTCCTCTGTGGAACAAGGCAGTCCTTCTTCTGTAATTTCCACAGGCCCAGGAGTGTACTGAAGAGGTGGTCTAAAGGTCCGATATTCATACCTGGTGCCCTCTTTTGAAGTGGGGGAATCTTCTAGGGTACCCCCACATCTGGTTCTGGAAAGTTATTCCGTTCCTCTGCCAAGGCTTGAAGAAGTCTGGGGTGAGAAAAAGCTAGTGTCACATTCCTTTGGGTGCTGAAGGCAAGCCCTTTGAAATGTGAGTGGGGAAGGGAACAGCTCCACCCCCAACCATCGTGGCAGGCCCACCCTGTTAACACCTAGTCTACCATTGTCTCACTGTCTGGGAGGAATACGTAAAGTCGAACAGCTAAGCTATTCACAGTCATGTGACACAGGACACTGGCAGCAGGCACCAAATGGTTAGGGAATAAAATGCCAACTTCTTAAAAGTGGCATTTTTAGAATTGTGACTTAAAATCAGACTTTACCCTTAAGGAGGAATTTAAATTACAATAAATGTGAGACCAAACATGACATTCCTACCTGCTCCCAATCAAAAGTTAACACTTATTAAATGTAAAAGGGTAACCCAGTGTTATCCTAATGGAGAGGTAAGTCTTACAGTAGTCAAAAATGAATTTAGGAGTTGTTCACTACCAGGACATGTGAAACGTAAAAACACGTCCTACATGTTAAATGAAATGCACCCTTCCCTATGGGCTTTTAGAGCCTACCCTAGGGGTGACGTATATGTATTAAAAGGAATTTTAGGCGTGGCAAAACATTTTTTGCCAAGTCGAAATGGTAGTTTTAAAACTGCACTACTGGCAGGCCTCAGGGATGTTTTAAAATGCTACTTAAGTGGGTGGCACAATGAGTGCTGCAGACCCATTAGTAGAATTTCATTTACAGGCCCTGGGTATATGAAGTAGCATATACTAGGGACTTATAAGTAAATCAAATATGCCAATCAGGTGTAAGCCAATTGTATCATGTTTTAGGAGAGAGAGCACAAGCACTTTAGCAATGGTTAGCAGTGGTAAAGTGGACAAAATCCTAATACCTACAATAACAAATTCAGAAAACAGGAGGTGTGAAGGCAAAACATTTGGGGGTGACCCAGCAGAGAGGGCCAACGTTGTGGTTGGACAGCTGGCTAAACTAACTTGAGACACAGGAGACATAAGACGTTGGGGGAGCATAGACACAACACTCAGAGGATGCATATGTTTTGTTGGTGGCAATCACTCAGTGTTCACCTCCAGTTACATTATATGGCCAATCACTAGTCCTGTTGGTAATCCAAAGCCATGGAACCCATGGTTCTAGTTGAGTAGTTGTGACACTGATTGGACCAAAACACCAGCTCCTTTGTTTGTCTTTCTCTGTGCCTGGCTTCAGTGTGCTTGCCATGTGACAGGGTGCGCACCAGTTAGTGCTACTGCAATGGTAAAAAAGGCCCAACAGCCAGGATAAGCAAGTACCCTTGCTTTCCTCTGCAGTCATCAGGCACAACACATGGGCTTTCTCATGGTGGCACACTGTATGTATGCATGTACTCAAGTCCATGTCCGCACTCATAAGAACACGTGGACAGTCTTATTAAATTGAGTCCACTTTTCATTTCCTTATTTTCTTGTTTTATTTTTTTTCTTCATAACAACTTAGCCTTCCACGTTCAAAACAATTAGCCAGGACGTGTTTCGTCAGGCATCATCGTCAAGGAGTGGAGAACTTGTAGGTTACCCCACACTCCTTCCACATGGCCTTCATGTACCCTAACATGAGGTTAGTACCACGGTCAGATACCACTTCCATGGGCAAACCCACATGGATAAAGATCCCCATCAGTGCCCTGACCACTGAGGGCGCAGTCACAGTTCTTAGAGGGATAACCTCCGGGTACCGGGTGGCATGGTCCACCAAGACTAGAATGAATCTGTTGCCCATGGCTGCATTCGGGTCCAGAGGCCCAACAATGTCAATGTCCACCTTTCAAAGGGGTGTCAAAGACTGGAAAAGGTTGCAGGGGGGCCTTGCACTTCCCCCCTGACTTGCCACTGGCCTGGCAGGTAAGACAGTACCTGCAGAACGCATCGAGTCCTTCCTCATCTGGGGCCCGTAAAAGTGGGTAACAAGCCTGCCAAAGGTCTTATCCTGCCCCAAATGACCTGCCAGAGGTACATCATGAGCCAGCTCCAGTAGGTAGGTCCTGTAGCACTGGGGGACCACCAATACACGGGTTGCACCAGGCTCAGGAGCCTTAGACTCGCTATACAGGAGACCATTCTCCCAGTATATCAGGTGTTTACCAGAGGTGTCACCAGCTGCCTGGGCCTCGGCCTGCTGCCATAGACCCACAAGAGTAGGGCGTTCCTTCTGCGTCTTGCAGAGCTCCTCCCTGGTGGGGCCCTCTTCCTGCTGCTAGTTGGCCAGCTCAGGCATGTTCCCCAGTTCAACCACATCCTCCCCTGTAGGCTCCGGGGCATCCTCTTTAGAGTCAGTCTCCTCTCAGACCTTGGGAGTCTCAGGAGTGGGTTTCCTACACCCATTGCCCTTCCTCTTTTTGGCAGGCACCTGGACCATTCTTTCAGGCTCCAGGTCATCTTGACTACACTCTCGGGCTGCCATGGACCGTGTGGTCAGGCGTACCCACTCAGGCAATCCTAACATCTCCAAGTGGGACCTGAGCTCCACCTCCTTCTAGGCGTTATGCTCCAGGTCATTGTCAAGCAGACAATCCACAGGCATGGGCAGACTCACAGATACCCTCAAGGAACCGGAGACCTCCCCCATTCAAAGGGAACTAGAGCCACTGGATAGTGACTCTCATGGGTTTCAGCTGCAACAACTTGGTGGAATACATTAGGGACTACCAGCTCTGAGGTCACCAGAGGAGCTGAACCCAGCTTCACTTACACCTGAATAGGATGTGTCCTATCCCCACAAAAAGGGCTGCAAATCCCCTGTAGTGAGTCTGGAGCCAGGGCAGGAAGGGCACTTCAAAGGTATCTCTTTGAAGTCTCCCCACTTCAAAAGCACTACTGGGTATAAGAACTAACCCTCAGACAATACCACTTCAGTACACTTCTGGACCTGTGGATACTCTGCCAAGAAGAAGGACTGCTGTGCTGCTGAAAACACTGCCACTCTGCTGGACTGCTACTCTGCTGGACTCCTGCTTTGCTGTGCTGACCTGCTGCCTGCTGCCCTCTTGCTTGGGTGAGAGGACTGGACCTGCATCACTAGGCTCCAGAACCCAGAGTGACACCAAAGGCTAGTTTACTGGCCTCCTGATCTGAAGTCTCAGGGACAAATAAGACTTCCAACCACCCTGCTTCTGCACCTGGATGCTGCCATCTGTGAGTCTGCCGTGACAAGTGATGCCACCGCGGCCCTGGACCCTTAGAAGTGGGCCAAAGGTGTTTTCTCCAGCAGAACCGATGCATTGCCTCTGCTGCGTGGATCAGAACCGACGTATCACATTTGGTTCGTGGATCGGCACTGACACAGCACCTCTGCCGCTTGGTTCAAACCCGGTGCATCGCCTCTGTTGCATGCAGCAACACATTGCTGCTGTTGCGTGGATCGGACCCGACGCATCACCTTTCGAAGCACCATTGCGAGACACTCTTCACACCGCAAGGCCCTCACATCCCTGTCAATGGCAGCCTCGAGGACGACACCAAACCTCCATATCGCAGCTTATCCCAACTGATTCATCACGGCTGCTGCCCAGATCAGGACCGGCGCTCTGCTGCCACTGTGTAGATTGGCACCAGCACATCGTCTCGAAATCAACGTACCCAGGATTAAGGAACGTTTGTTCAGCGTGCCTCACTGGGTCCCTGTAGCTGGCCCATGCTCCATCGCAGTTGGCATGGACTTTTGACTTTGTCCCAGTCTGGCGCAAGAAGATATCCCAAATAGCGCTTTTTTGCTTATCGGTGCAATTTTTACCCAAAAACTTTGAAATACAATATCTCAAGAACTACTCATTGGATTTTTGTCATTTTGATCTTGTTTTATTTATTAAAATATCCACTATTATTCCAAACTGGTGTGGGATCTTTTTGTGTGGTGTGTTCACAGTTTTTCCTGTTTGAATTGTTGCACAAATACTTTACACATTGCCTTCAAGTCAAGCCTGACTGCTCTGTGTCGAGCTACCTATGGGTGAGCACAGGTTAATTTGGGGATTGTTGGTGCCTTATCCTGACTAGGATTGTGGTTACTACTTGACCAGGGTTCACACCCCAGTCAACCAGGAACCCAATTTCTAACACTTTGGTGAAAATTGGGGTTCGAAACTGTCAAGATGCATGCCAGTCATTTAGCCAAATTTGTACTATTTTGTGTTTAATGGTCTTAGCAAATAACACAGAATCGGTCTTTGTTGAGCTGAGTCTCAGGTAGGTCCTGGACATTCAGGCTGGATGATGCACAGGCAGTGTTGGAGACACTTTATATCTGAAGCAGAGGAGACTTTCAAATAGAGTTGTATATCATCAGCACATTCATGAATCTTGATGCTGTTATATATGAGTAGTGCACCAAGCAGCTAGGCAGCTGTCTAACATTTCTTAGACAGGCAAACACATGGTGAGCTGTATTAAAGCCCCATTTTCTGTATCGTAACTGAAGAAAGCACATGGACATGCCCCAAATCCTGCAGATAAAAATATTCTTACCCCAGAAAATCATAATCATGGCATTGGTGTTGGGTAATTACTAGGAGCAAGGCAGAGGCTTCTTGGTATTATACATGTAATTCCGGAACCTGTTTTATCGCTACATTAGTACCAGCCATTTCAACATGTCTGCCATAAGTTCATCAATTTTACAAACATGTCTCGGCTGTTCTACCATGCTTTTAATGGGACAGTACTAACTCTTCTCAGTAGGTTTCCACACCTATAATTTTATGGGACCAAACCTGCTCATTTGGCTGCTGTACCCCATAATACACAGTATCAACAATTCTCATTAAGCTCCTGTGGAGGTACGTCCTCTTCAAGAAGCTGTCTCACACATGAAGAGTAGAATAAATGTCGTTTATTCAGGTACAGGATTACATGGAGACCCCATCCAGCAGCAAGCTGAAGACAACTGAACAGTTGTTTTAAACATCACTAGGCAACCCGCATTCTAGGCAACAAGCATTCTAGAAGCCAAGGGCTAGCAGAGAGGCTATCAGAGATGCTAAGAACACCACATCACCTCCCCCTTCACAAATCAACAACCTTGAAAAGGAACATTTATAATTAAAACAAATATACCCCAAAAAAAATTACTTTGAAAACGAAAGTGCATAAAAACCATCATGTAACACAATCTTGTAACCGTAGGGGAACTCGCCTCACACGAAGTGGTCTGGATCCCCTTTCTTCAGCACCAGACTCCGGGACCACCTCACGTGTGGGAGTCACACCAGTTCCATCGATGGATGGTACAGGACGAAACTTTGCAACCCTGCTTAGGTTCCAAATCTTGTGATCACTTGTCTTTATGGCGTTCTTAAACACTTTAATAACCTGAAAAGGCTTACTAAACTTGGAAATGCCTCCTGTTTTCCTTGGAGATTTAATTTTGACCCAATCTCCAACACTGACAACAGTACTCTTGACAGCCTTCCTTTCATCATACCCAACCTTCCGTTCATCCATTAAACCTTTCTCCTTTTCTCTCCATCCATCTGTACTCCCCACATTGTCACACACTAAGGACCTCTTGTCACACACCCACAAAGGAACAGTTTCAGTACTCGCAATTCTACCTTTAAACAATCGAAAAGGAGCCACACCAGTAGATGAATGGGGAGTGAATCTATACTCCCTGACCTTCTTTCTTAATGCCACCTCCCAATTTTCACCACAGGATCTTGCCTGTTGCATAGACTCCTTCAAGACCTTGATTAACCTCTCTACAACACCATTACATTGGGGATGGTACAAAGAAGCCTTCTTGTGCTTAATTCCTCTCAAAGACAGAAAATCTTGCATCATTTTTGAAGTAAATTGTACGCCATTGTCTGACAAGAGAGTTTGCGGGAAGCCTTCACTCTCAAAAATCTCATCCAAAAATTCAATCACCACAACAGTCTCCACTGAATTAACCACCTTTATCACAGGCCACCGAAAAAACAAATCCATGCAGACAATGACATACCTATCCTGAGCACTGAACCTCACAGGCCCCAAAATATCTATCGAGATGTCAGACCATGGACTAACTGCTTGCTCCCTAATAATCATGGGTTGAGCTCTGCACTTAAGTAATTTGTCGCAATTTGCACATTCAACACAGTCACGAACAATTCTTTCCACAAAAACATCCATGGCAGGCCACCAGTAAGCTTCTCTAATCCTTTCCTTTGTTTTAGCAATGCCCATATGTGATGCATGAGCATTACTGACCAGCTTATTTCTCAAAGTAAAAGGAGGAACAAGCTTACTCCCACGCAAAAGAAGTTCATCCGCTACAGCCAAATCTTCTTTTACATTCCAAAACCTTTGATAACCTCACTACAATCTTTCTTCTCACACCAACCACCTTTAACCATAGTAATGACCGTTTGCAAAACATCATCACCCACAAGACATTGTTTCCATTCACTTTCAGATATTATCCCCTCAGTGATCAAACAAACATTGACTTCTTCTTCAATGTACTCTCCTCCAAACCATTCTACATCATCGACTTCGTCATTATTAACAGAACCAAGTCTTGAAAAACAATCAGCGATAACGTTATTTGCACCGGGTAAATACGACACCTCATACTCAAATTCTTGAAGGGCCACTACCCATTCTAGGCAACAAGCATTCTAGAAGCCAAGGGCTAGCAGAGAGGCTATCAGAGATGCTAAGAACACCACAGCTCCCATACCTTTAAACAGTTGGAACCAGCACTTCTTAGCGGGGTCACCATACATTTCATGGATAGCGCTGATTCTTTTTAGCAGGGCTGCTATATTTGTATTCCAGGTGTTAATTGTTCTGGTATACATTTCATGGACAGTACAAACCCGCCTTAATGAGCTTGCCAATTTTTTTTAACTGGACCAACCTTTCTTGTGAGAGCTGCCAAAAAAGGGCAGGACCAACACTTATCAGGAAAGCTGCTAATTTTTTCATTGAAATTGCTAACACACCTCAGTAGGACATCCATGCATTTCGGACAGTGCCAATACACCTCTGTAAGGCTGCCATATGCTTAACGGGGCAGTGCTGCCCTTCTCAATAGCCCTGTCATTCCTTTGTCATCACTTCTTAAGAAAGGTGCTACATGTTTAATGAACCAATACCATCATTTTCCAGCAGATCTTCCAATCAAGGCTTCTGAGGAGATCACATTTTTTTTTTGTAACTGTGCCAGCACTTCCTAGCGGAGCTTCTATACTTTTAATAGTAAATTACATTCACTTCTAAGCAAGAAGCAGATATTTTGTAATTACGTAATTACATCTCCCCCTTTCATGGAAAGTCAGTGTGTAGGAAACGAGAGCCCCTTCCTTTTGTGCTTCCACCTTTGATGCTGGTGGCACACCCTTATTTCAGATTTTCCAGGTTAGACAGCCTCATGTGGATGTTGGTGTGACAATGTCCTAGTGAATCCTATTAACCAGCTGTCATTGGTGACTACTGACCCCCTCATGTGGATGTCGGTGTGACAGTGTCCTAGTGAATCCTAATAACTAGCTGTCATTGGTGAATATTGATCTTCTAAATGTAAGTGTGCCTTTAGCTCATTAAAGCTTCAGTACCTGGTCTTTGTGCATGTTATCATTCAAAGTTTAGTTGTAGAATAAACTAAAAAGCCTTGGACCTTCCAATAAGAAAAGTTCAATAAGAGTATCTAAGGGGCTGTCAGCTTATTCCAGAATTGTATGATGCCACTCCAGTCGTGTCTTGGAGAATCACTGGAGTTGTGTTATTGCTTCTGCAACCCCTCGATTCTTAATGCAAGGATGTCACTTTTGTCCTGGGGTTAATACATGTTCTCATACCACTAGTGCAGTACTGACCTGGTGTCAACAACCAAGCAAACTATTTATTTCTGCACCACGATCCTCCATCC
Source organism: Calotriton arnoldi (assembly GCA_963921515.1). Taxonomy (NCBI): domain Eukaryota; kingdom Metazoa; phylum Chordata; class Amphibia; order Caudata; family Salamandridae; genus Calotriton; species Calotriton arnoldi. The sequence goes on along the minus strand of CAWUFW010011620.1, from coordinate 213,180 downwards.
CAGGAAGTACTGCCAAGTGGAATGCAGTGAAAAGAATCTTCATCATGTAACACAGGAAGCATACCCCAAAATCACTACCACTCTTTGACTTTGTGCAAGCCAGTCATGAGGATGATTGCCTCTTGGCTGTAATTCTGTCTGCAAAGAACAAGACATGAAACTCATTTCTGGAGGCATCGTAACATCCAGGTTGTGGCCACCCTGAAATTGTTATGGAGAGTAATTAATGAAATGGGCATGGCAGTGCAGTTTTGAGAGGTAGGAGATTCATAATTCCCACAGCATTGATACCTCACATCATAAAGTCAACTCACAGAGACATCCGTCGGTTGAGAGACAATGGGGCTGATTACGATGGCACTGTATCGGAAACAGGACCGCCCGACATGCTGTCGGCAGTCCCGTAAGAGTCATACAATGCGATCGCCACCATGGCGGTCGCAATGCCTATATTTTGTATTGCGGCGGGTGCTGCTGGCTGCAGCACCCGCCGCAATGCAAAATAGGGACACCTGACATATCCCTTCACCATGTGGCAGGCACCAATGGTGCCTGCCACATGGTGCAGGGATATGTAGTGCCCATATCGTAGGGCCAGGGAGGGAAGGGGGGCCCGCCATGGGCCCCAAACTCCCTTTCCGCCTGCCTTTTCAATCAGCACATCTCCTGTTCAGCATGACTGAAAGTCACTGAAAAAAGAGTGATAATGCAGCCACCGCAGGCCACATCATAGTGCTTTTTTGTGTTAGGAGGGGCAGGACAATAAACTCAACATGGGGGGCGAAGAGACTCTGCATCGGCTCAACATCCTGTAATTCTGGGTTTTCAGTGACTTTCAGCCATGCTGAACAGCAGATGTGCTGCTAGACAACATGGCTAAAAGACCTTCACATTGACAAGGCCAACAGCTCTGGCATTGCCGAGAGCTATTGGCTTTTCCAATGTTTGTTTAGTAGTGAAATTAATAGTTGCTACAAGTAATCAATTAAAAAGTTTGTCATTTCGTAGGGTCTACTTTGCCCTGGCCAAATTACGGGAACTACAGTGCACTACGACACTGATGCTCCTAAATTTCGAGAAAGCGTTCAATTTCCTGGACTGTACCTTTCTCCAGGAGGTGCTGATCAAATGAAGCTGGGACCCAGATTCCGAGCCTACATCTGTGCCCTCTATGCTGGGCCGCAGTCATGGGTGCAGGTGAATGGCTTACTCTCCCACAAATTTCCGATCTGCCAAGACACGAGACAGATATGCCCCCTGTCGCCCCTTCTTTTCGCCCTGCCATGGAACCCTTGGCCTCGTTGATACGATGCAATACCCAAGTTTGGGGGTTTGACTGGGGGATGGTAGTGGAGGACAGAATAGCCCTCTATGCCAATGACGTCCTCCTGTTTATGGCCCATCCAGCGGAAACAAGACCTTGCCTTCTTTCTATCCTTGATGCCTTCGGAGATGCATCAAGACTCACAGTGAACTGGCCCAAGTCCCTGCTGATCCCTCTTAAGGGGGACAGAGCTGATGACACTTGGCACCCGCCACTGCTGATCTGGCATCTAAGCTATCGTTACCATGGGATTTACACGATGTGGGAGCCGGACCTGACCTGGAGCCTCAACCTTGGCCCTCTTACCCAGGCCATACGGACAGACCTTGACAGATGGACCAAACTTCCACTCAATGTGCTTGGCAGAGTGACTTTGTATAAAATGATGGTACTCCCACGCCTCCTTTATGTCCTCCAGAATTTCCACTACCCTGTACTCAGCCAGTGGTCTGTTGCCATGACCTACCGAGCACCGAAATTTGTTTGGGACAATAAACCCCCCAGTTCACCCTTCAACAAATGTGTCCGTTCTGCATACGAGGATGACATGGCAATGGCCGACATCCGCCTCTGCTATTGGGCAGCACATACCGTTGTAGTGAATGACTGGATGAATGAAGGGTGGGTGGACCTGGGCTTTAGACAAGAGGTCTCCCTGATTGGTTTTGACAATCTTATGGGCGTGCTCTATGGCGCACCGATCCCACACTCACTCCGGGAGATCACCAAAGTGGTCTTCATGACCTGGAGGGCTGCCCTGCAGTTGATGGGAGGGGATCCCGGGTAACCCTAGAAACTCCACTGTGGACCAGCAGATGGCTCGACCTGGTGGCCCGGCTGGAGAGGTTCAAGGGATGGGCTGATATTAGTATCTCTGGACTGGGGGACATCTGGGAGGGAAACCACAAGAAGTCCTTCTAGGACCTCCAAATATTGTTCTCCCTCCACAAATCACTGTTCTTTCTTTACCTCCAACTCCGCCACTCACTCTGTGGATACCGGGCAGCACTGGCCGGAACCCCCGACTACAACCCCTTAGAAGTGAGGCTCCTTATGGATCCACTGGCTAAAGGGGGTATCTCTCAGGTTTACAAGGCCTTGGTCAATTACTCCCCCTGCACAATGTCACCCTTGAAGAAGCATTGGGAGGGGTGGCTGGGACCGTTGGAGAAGGTGGCATGGAGAGAAGCATGTATGGCACCTCGTACCCCCGCCATTTCTGTCCGGTAACGCCTCATCCAGTTTAAATTTCTCCATTGCGACTACTACAAGCCCAGGTGCATGTGGAAAGCTCAAAGGCACCCCGAACCCGCCTGCACTAGATGTGGGAGAGATTTGGGGGACTTTCACCTCATGGTCTGGGAATGCCCCATTATCCACAAATACTGGTTGTCTATTTTTGCAACTCTGTCGTAGGTGCTGGGCCACAACATCAAAGCATCCCCCAAGGTCGCATTGTTAGGTCTGGTAGATGACCTGCAGTGCCCTAGAGGAGACCGCAAGTTAGTGGGGCTGGGTATGTTCCGGAGAAAAGGGACATGGCCAGATTTTGGAAGTCACCAATTGCCCCTATGTTAAAGAAGTGGAGGGCGGACATGAACTGCTTCGCAAAGTTGGATAGCCAAAATACTGGGCCCGACGATGCCCCAAGAAATACTCAAAGATATGGAGGGAATGGTAGTTGTATTATGGATTAGACACTGGGGATGTGATTCACAAAGGGCCCCCGCACTCATGGCAGAGACCCTGTAGTTGTCGGGGAGTCTCCGCACTTGGGGTGGAATATCCACCAGGAAGGTTTTCATTGCAAGGATTTCACCCCTAGTGCTGAGACTTACCCATGACTGCGGGGCCTCCACCACAAGTACGGAGGCCCCCTGTGAATCAGGCTGTGGGGCTACGCATTACCCTCAGGGTGGGGTGTGTTGAGTGTAGGTATTGTCCATGAATGTATGCGTAATCCCTTGAGTGGATCAGCATTGTGTGTGCGCTTCAAATAAAACCAATAAAGTGTTATAATAAAAAAAAGCTTGTTCATTTACTGCCAGATTGAGTTGGCCTTCCCAGGATTCAAAAGTGTGATCCGCAACCACATCGGATCAGCGACCAGTGTAACTTGCTGAGCCACGGCCACCTAGCCAACATGTTTTACTGTATTTTTCATCTGGTTTTATTCAATATTTTAAATGTTGCAATTATTTATATTTGCACGTTCTTAAGCTTTCAATTTTCTATTAATGTAGGCAACGGATTATCGTCAAAAGCGTAATAAAAAATTGAGGAAAAGACAAATCAAATTAAAAAAAAGTTAAATAATGAAGACTAGTAAAGCACAGAAATATGAGCCATCTAAGCTCTTACTTGCCTTGCAGGGGTTCCTGTGAAAATACCTAAGGGTGCTACATCAAGCAAAGCACTTTTCTCAGTTTTAAATAAGATGGTTCACTCAAAAGCTTTACATGGTAACATCATTAAAGTGCATATCATAAATACACTGTGCATTTCCATTGACTGTATAAAAATCGAAGATTTTCCTAGATTGAATAAAATCCCTAGGATGAATCTTTTTCTGGAACTGAGACCTTCATTTTTGAAACCTTCAGGAGCAAAATCTGAAACAGCTAAAAACAAGTGAAAATTAAAATTAAAATTCTAAGACCTTTTTCCATAAAAGAAGGATAATCCAACAGATAAAAGCGTTCACCTACCACTTTTGGGAATTTCCAGCTTTTTCTCAATTTACTTTACTCCCAGGCATAACCTATGGAAACTGTGATTTTCACAGTTTCTTAGTGCAAAAATCTTTGTCTAATCCCTATAGACCAGATTTACTAAGGTACTGCACTAATTTGAAGCAAAGCCACGCAACACAGTGCATGGGTGTTTACTATCCAGTGCAAAACCTATTTTGTGCTTGGAAGGTGAACTATACACAGCACACCTTGCTGCACTTTGCACTGGGGCAGATCAAAGCAAACATTTTTAGCTATTGCCTTGAAGTCTGATTACCTGTGGCATGTGTGTTGCAGTGCACAGCACAAATCAAATGCATGGGAACTTTCTGTGTTTGTCTATACACAGGATAGTGGCGGCTCCTCCGCTAAGGCGGATGTGCGTCATCCCACTGCTTTTCAGCAGTGTAAGGAAAAATAAAATGATAATAACTGAAGGTTAATATCATTTTTTTTTTCCTGTTTGTGGACGCAGCAGCTTTGCCAGGCAGAGTGGGCGGGGCTGCTCTGCTGACAGAGAAGAGGAGGGAAGGAGTAGTTTTCACTCCCTAAGTGCGCATGAATGTTTGACCGGTCCTCTCGGGCTGGCCCACCATTCATGAGCACTTTCCCTGTTCTCTACACAGGCTGCATTACAGCCTGCGTGGAGAACATGCCCAGGCCCCCATTCCCTGGCTGAGCGCCAAACCTCGACACTCAGACCAATCACAACGCTGCATTGCAGCGTTGTGATTGGTCAGGGGAGCCTGGGTGCTTACCAACTAAAACGCTGCAATGCAGTGTTGTGATTGGCTCAGGGAAGCCTCAGCCTAGGTGCTTCCTGTTGTTCCTGCTGGCGCGACGAGGAGGATTCCCCCCGCCTCCCCGCCCCCGACCCCTGATCCATGCCGGCCGCCACTGACACAGGAATTTGTACGACAAGGTAATAACTACTTTTAATTGATATATCTTACATAAGAGTGTTTTTGTTCAATAAAATTAAGAACACACTGGAACACATGCACGTTGCTGGATGGGCAAGATGGCATCCGAGTAACTCGCCCGTAGTCACCTCTCTCCCCCACACTCCTCGCTTTGCGGTGCTCCTGCCGCAGGGATGAATATGGACCCCAGATTTAACTTGCAGTAATGCCGGACCAGTGGCGGCACGTTTACATCCTCCGAAACAACGTTGTTGATTGAGTATTCGGCGGGCGCCTGAAATGAAGGGTAGTGAAATGGAGCGGCGCGGCAATCATCAATTTAGTTCTCCCGATAGTGCCGCAGGAGCTGACTTTCCCTGAGCTGCCCACCAAACCGCTCACCTCGCTCGTAAATCCTTTTGCACTGATGGCGGGCAGAGGAGCTCAGGTCCAAAATTCTCGCTGCAGCGGCGACCGCAGCTTCGATCCCAGCCAGCTCCTCCAAGACGTCTGTTTACTCAGAGCATTCCAGGGAGACCAGCACAGAGAGGAGGGGCCAGAGCGGAGGTGCTGAGGCAACCAGCTTCGGAGGGAAGCCTAACCAAAAGCTGATCCGTGGAGGAAACACCTCCACAAACACTGAAGGGCAACCAGCGATTTCAGACATATTTCCACCTAAGCATAGTAAAAATCCGAAGAATCAAGAGATGATTGCCGCTGTTCCCCTGTCGGATGTGACTGAAAGGAGGGATTCCTACCTGAACGAGAATCCTAGAGTAAGTGGGGATAAGACTCAGGTAATCAGTTTAATTGTGACCCCAGTGAGTGACTTACCTTCTGAAAATATACTCTCTAACACTGTGTTCACTGAGCAGGAAGGACCTGAAGGGCTGGGGGGCCCTTGTTAGTCTCCCAGGATCTGTCAGTACCATTTTGCCAGAATTTGGCTCTCTGTGGGATGCGAAGGGGATCCCCTCTCTAGAACCAGTGGGGGGTGGAGAATTTTTTTTTCCCTAACGGACGACTCCGACTCCTCAATGCCGGATCTAGAATCCTCAACTCCCACATTGTCATGCTCATCCAGTGGGGATTTCCTGGATGAGTCTGTTGTCCATACAAACGCAAAAGTCTGTTTGCGCGCACGAAGAGACAAGAGGAAATCTACGAGCATGGAAAAAAAACATACAGGAAGCGGCAAGAACACGGCGACCGGACATGAAGGCTCACCCTGGAAAGACATCCCCAGGTAGAGATGGGACTACTCGTCAATCCAATTACTCAATCAACAAAGGGGCGGGTCTGAGTGTTCAGGACCAGCACCCAGTGACACTTGTGAACCGTCATCCTCTGTTATTTTGGCAGCCATCAAACAGATGCAGGAAGAGGTTAGGAGGGATAACCGGTATGCTAGGCAGGCTTAAAAAAAAACAACAAAGCTCTGTCAGGAAAATAAGCAAAACCTGCTCTGAGATCTCTGATAGGATGACCATGGTGGAAGCACGCACGGAAACCCTTGAAGCAGAGATGGCCGAATTAAAAACTTTGCGTATCTCTCAGGATCCCAAACTTACTGATATGATGTGGAAGCTCGAGGATCAGGAAAACAGGCAAAGGAGGAATAACCTGAGACTGTGTTAAAGGAGGAGACCCTAGTGACTTTGTAGTCAGGCTCCTAAAGGGCACCTTCCCCGAACTTGTGGGATGGGACTGGGAGAAAGAAATCCAGAGGGCCATATATTCCCCCTAACCCTCAAGAAACAACAAACCAACAATAATGCATATCCCCGGGCGGTTTTGGTGTATTTTGGGAATTTCTTGCAAAGGCAGAGCATTTATGATCAGGCACGTCCCAACTCTAAAAAAGAGTTTGAGGGGGTCTCATTTTTCACCCGGCCAGATTTTGCCCATGCCACCGTTGAGCGGCGATGGCGTCTAAGAAAGATGCTTTCTCCTTTTCAGAAGCTAGGGGCAGAGGTTTACCTGCAAAACCCAGAGAAATTAAAAGTGGTTTTTAAGGGGTGTACAAGAAGCTTCTTCTCAGAGTTGCAGGCACAGGAATATTTGGATGAGTTGAAGGGGGGGTCTCAATCTAAGAATCAAGAATAAGGGGGGGAAAGAATATGGGTGGTCAAACAGATGAAAGGGGAGGTTGATGAATAAGCATTGTGTTGGTGAAGAAGGGGGAAAAGGGGCTAAAAAAAGGGGGAATAAAGGGGGAAAAAAGTGAAACCTATGGGGGTGTTGAATTCCGACTGAGGAGTGGGGGGGGTTGGAGAAGCTGTTCCTGGGTCTTGGATGCCTTCACTCAGGCCAGGCCTGGTTGCCTATTGGATGGGTAAGGGTTTGGGGAGGGTATCTTTGGGGGGAGTGGGGTTGGGATGGGGGAGGTGGGGGGTCAGGGGGTCCCACACGATCGGAAAGAAAATAAGTAGAAATGAGGAATCACCTAGGAGAGTGAAGAAGCTTGGGAGTGTTCCCACCGCCATATTAAGAACTAAGAACCAGATAGCTCTCTTCTTCTTTTTCAATAGGTTAAATGGGTGACACACAGAGGATACGTATTGCCTCCATTAACGTCTGTGGCTTGAACGATCCTAGAAAAAGATCAAGAGTTGCAATAGGAATACAGGTCCTGAAGGCAGATATTGTTTGTTTACAAGAAACACACATTGAAGCCTCACAATGGGATGTTCTAGACACTATGGGATACAATCTTATTAGTGCAACTTCACAAGGGGCACGTATGGGGGGGTTGCAATTCTGGCCAAAGGCAATTGGTTTAAATTTGCACATGTGGCAGTTGATACTCAGGGTCGATGGGTTGTGGTAGTCTGTCATACTGCTAGCAGAGATAAATTTACCCTCTGCACAGTCTATGGTAGTATCCTGGATAATCCCTCTGTTATTCACCAAATATCCCGGGAATTGATAGTTTGGCCCCTACCCATAGTTTTGTGCGGGGACCTGAATATAAATCTCCCGAGTGATTGGAATATTGTGGCTCAATTTCCATACACCAGTCATAAACCCAGAGTATTTAAAGCCCTAGAAGGGCTGTCGAAAAAACATGACCTTTTTGATGTCTGGGCTAGATTGAAACCAGCAGAGCATGGTTACACGAATTTTCTGCCCCACATTCTACACATGCCCATCTGGACTATTTCCTTGTCTCAAATCGGCTCCATGCTGCTTGTAAAATCGAGCGATACCCACGGTTCCTTTCAGGTCATAATCCACTGGTATTAGAAATCCAAGGAATGGGTGGTAAAACTAGAAATGCTTGGAGCTTTGAGCGTTCCCTGCTCGTTAATGAAGGCTATTGCACACATATCAGCAAGTGGATCCCAACATACTTTAAAGGGAATGTTGGTAGTGCCCCATTTAGCATAGTCTGGGATACTTTCAAGGCCTGTTTAAGGGGTGAGACACTCAGGTTTTCACTGAACAGGGCAAAGATAGAGAGGCAAAACATGCAGACTAAACAAGACGATGCGGTGGAGAATTTGATTAGAGTTTTACAGCAAGGAGGGGATGTGAAAGATGCACAAGTCGGGGTAATAACAGTCAGGGCTGCGATAGATGCAATCTTTGCAAATAGAGCACCAGAGAAATATACAGCCTGGAAGGAGAGAACATACAAATGCAGCGAGCATGTTGGGCACCATTTGCCGGTCAGAGCAAGATAAAAAACGTGAATAGCGAGATAGGAGAAATTTGTGATCCTAATCTCGGGTTAGTCTCAGATTCAAATAAAATTAGAAGCACTTTTCAAACTTATTATCAAGCCCTATATACCGAAGATATCAGAAGCAGATCACCACATGTTGAGGAATTTCTTCAAACGGTGGTAGCAAATAAATTGTCCATCGCCGAGGGGGAGTCCCTAAAAGGAGAACTATTATGGGAGGAGATTCTTCTTGCTCTTTCCAGTCTACCCTCCGGCAAAACGACAGAAGTGGATTCTATCCCCTCAGAATTACATAGAATATTTGCCCCCCAACTTAAAAATCACCTGACTGCACTATTTAATCAAATATACGATGGCGTTACTCCCCCGCCCTCGTGGTCAGTTGCTAAAATTGTAGTCTTTCTGAAAAAGAACAAATCAGCGGTGGAGTTAGGGTCATATCGGCCGATAACATTAATAAATAGTGATTTGAAAGTATATTCTAAAGTGTTGGCCATGAGATTAGCCCAGGTCATGACAAAATTGGCGGCAAATCAACAACACGGGTTTATTGCGGGAGGGATACAACTGACCATATCAGAAGTGTCATTTCACTTTTCAATGTAGTACAAGTATCAGGAGACCCTATGGCTTTAATTTTACTCAAAGCTGAAAAAGCGGTCGATAGGGTCCCCTGGCACTATCTTTGGAAGGCTATGCACGCAAGGGGTATTGGCCCAAGATTTATTCAGAGAGTAAAAGCTTTATATTTTAACCTGGTAGCAAATGTCTCCATTTCTGGGGGTATGACAGAGCCGGTGACGGTTACCCGTGGAACACGGCAGGGATGTCCCAGCTCTACACTCCTGTTTGCTAGGCGCGGGCAGAAAACTCTGCTCTGCCCGCGGAGTGTGCAGAGATTTGCCTACTCCACGTTCTGCGGAGAACGGGGAGTAGGCAAATCTCCGCACACTCCGCAGTGGAGCGGAGTTGGCCAGCCCCCGCCTCCACCCCCCTATTAACAAATAATGCTACATTAATCAAAAGTAAAATAAAAGACACTTACCTGTACTGCGGCATCCCCGGGCTGCCCTCCTCCTCTTCCTCGCCGTCTGTGGGTGATCCTTGAGAAAACTGCGCATGCGCGTGCTCGCGCGCATTTCTCGCAAACAATGCGCATGCATCAAGATCATTTAATATCAATTTTGTAGATTTCACAATAGTTGATTTCCGCAACAAACTTGTTGAATTAGACATGGTGACTAATGCCGGCAACGTAGGAGTATTATTAGGTGTCACAGTTGGAAACCATAATATACTTTGCTATAAAATGAAAGCTTTATGATACTTTACAAAATCAGGTAAACCTAAACCACCATTGTTCTTGACAACCTTCAATTTCTAATAGCTTATACGAGGAGGTTTGTTATTCCAAATAAATCTGGTAATAATGCTATCAAGTTTTTTATAGAATTTAAGAGGAAGCTGTATAGGCTTCATGTTCCCATACTGTTTTAATGTCTGCTAATCTACAGGTGCAGTTTTATAAGACCTATTTTTTGTTATATTATACGCCAACGAGAATTGCGAAATGGGGTACGGGCCGTGGGACAAGGTGTCCGCGTTGTGCATCGTCCTATGCCGATATAGTCCATATGTTCACCACTTGCACTTTATTAAGTCCTCTCAAAAATGAAATTCAAGATTTTTTATATAGTAAATTAAATATAGAAGTTCTACTGACCCCAAAATTGATTCTATTTGGATTATCTGAGGTGGGACAAGCGCATGATATAGAGCAGTTCCTTGCGATTGCAATGGCGATTCTAAGACTGGCAATTGCCTCGGCATGGCTCGATCCACAACCTCCACGGTTTCAGTTCTGGCTGGCTCGCCTACTTTCAGTCTCTAACCTTGAGAAAGCGATTTATGCTAGAAAAGGTCATAAAGCAAGGAAAAAAGGGTTGTCAATCTGGGCCCCTTTAGCAAGATGGGGAACCTAAGCTAATATCATTTACCGATTATATTGTTCGGTAAGATTTTTAGCAATTTTCTTTGTCTTAGCACTTGCACTTTAAAAAAAAAAACACAGCGGGCTCCCTGTACCTATGAATTTCTTAACATATGTGGTATATTTATTCTCAACCCAACAGTTATGAATTGTATTGTCTTTGATTTTATGACACAATTTCCGAACACGGGGATGGAGAGGGAGGGGGTAAAAGAGGATTTGTATTGTATTGGTTGTATATGTGCAATAAAAAAAAGGAAAAATAAAAAAAGTAAAAAAGGAACACATGCACATTATTTTTTCTAGTTGTTGCTGGGTGCACAGATATGTGAATGAATGCCATATACCACCTCCAAACATGCAGCACATAACCGCATAATCAAATGTGTTACTGCCTTTCTTCCGAACGCTGCTCCACAAAGGCGTCTGTACCTTTTCATTTGCTCTCCTGTGTCCTTGTGGCTTTCCACCAAAATATCGAACCCATAATATCGCCTGGCCATAATATCATGGTCAAAATATTGTGGCTACAAAAATATCATGGACCAAACTATTTTTTAACTGTCTTGCTGTAGTATGGGAGAATAAACTATCATTTACTTTAATACCTTTTTTATTATGGTGTTTTGTTGTATTATAGTTTTACTTTAAATGTTATTGTGCCTTTTTTTATTATTGTAATGTGTATTTTTTGGGATTGTTGGATTTATAGGAGATTAGGTGACTAGTGTTTATACATTAATAAATTATAATTATATTTTTATATCTTTTAATTGTTTTCTAATTGTTTAAATGTTTAATGCATTTTAAAATTATGTGCTGAATTTTAATTTTAGGTTTTTGGGGTTATTGGAAGGTTTGGCTGGGCAGTGGTTTACAATGAGATGAGTATAGTCTACTTGTTAATTGTTTGTTTATTTGCTTAACACGTTTAAATTCTGTATTAGATTTTAATTAGGGGTTGTGGGGTTCATTGAGGTATTGGATGGGTAATGTTTTTTTAAATATATGTAAATTAATGTTAAATGATTTATATGTTATTTTTAACATTTTAAATAAATAAATAAAGTGTATACTAAATTTAAAATTTACAATGTAGAATTTATTCTATTTATTTTTTGTCATGTTATGTTGATAAATATTGGTTTTAGTAATTTATTTTTCATTGTTTTCTTTAATGTTTTTATGTGTTTTTTGTTATTAAAAAAAATATATATATATATACATACACATATATATATATAGATATATATTTGTGGGCATGTTTATATTTCTGAATTATTATTTACTATATATATATATATATATATATATATATATATATATATATATACATATATATATATATATATATATATATATATATATTCAGCTCCAAGATGTGTCCATCAGTTGAGTCGCACTCGGCCATCAGCAGCAAGAGAATTCTCTTTCCATGGTATGGACGGATACCGCTTACAGCCATTAACAGCCTCCGTGTAGGTTTGCCTGACGCGTTTCGAAAGCTCCTCAGCTTTCTCTTCAGAGGCTTTCACGGGAAGGATGCGTGCATATGACGTTCCCATTTAAATAATGCACTCCCTCCAATGGGATAGTCATATGGAACTGTGCATTATTGGAACTATAGTTCGTAATCGATCATCCCCCAAATGGATGCACGCATTATACTCTGTATAGGTCACATGGACCCCGCAAGCGGGCCCGTCCTAAATCCTCTGCTGTTGGCCCACATAATCGATTTGGTAAATACCTTATCGAGTGGCCCCCTATTATCGCGGGGTGGTGCAGACTTCGCGGCAGGACGGCCGCGAATACATTCAGCTCCAAGATGTGTCCATCAGTTGAGTCGCACTCGGCCATCAGCAGCAAGAGAATTCTCTTTCCATGGTATGGACGGATACCGCTTACAGCCATTAACAGCCTCCGTGTAGGTTTGCCTGACGCGTTTCGAAAGCTCCTCAGCTTTCTCTTCAGAGGCTTTCACGGGAAGGATGCGTGCATATGACGTTCCCATTTAAATACTGCACTCCCTCCAATGGGATAGTCATATGGAACTGTGCATTATGGGAACTATAGTTCGTAATCGATCATCCCCCAAATGGATGCACGCATTATACTCTGTATAGGTCACATGGACCCCGCAAGCAGGCCCGTCCTAAATCCTCTGCTGTTGGCCCACATAATCGATTTGGTAAATACCTTATCGAGTGGCCCCCTATTATCGCGGGGTGGTGCAGACTCCGCGGCAGGACGGCCGTGAATACATTCAGCTCCAAGATGTGTCCATCAGTTGAGTCGCACTCGGCCATCAGCAGCAAGAGAATTCTCTTTCCATGGTATGGACGGATACCGCTTACAGCCATTAACAGCCTCCGTGTAGGTTTGCCTGACGCGTTTCGAAAGCTCCTCAGCTTTCTCTTCAGAGGCTTTCACGGGAAGGATGCGTGCATATGACGTTCCCATTTAAATACTGCACTCCCTCCAATGGGATAGTCATATGGAACTGTGCATTATGGGAACTATAGTTCGTAATCGATCATCCCCCAAATGGATGCACGCATTATACTCTGTATAGGTCACATGGACCCCGCAAGCGGGCCCGTCCTAAATCGTCTGCTGTTGGCCCACATAATCGATTTGGTAAATACCTTATCGAGTGGCCCCCTATTATCGCGGGGTGGTGCAGACTCCGCGGCAGGACGGCCGCGAATACATTCAGCTCCAAGATGTGTCCATCAGTTGAGTCGCACTCGGCCATCAGCAGCAAGAGAATTCTCTTTCCATGGTATGGACGGATACCGCATACAGCCATTAACAGACTCCGTGTAGGTTTGCCTGATGCGTTTCGAAAGCTCCTCAGCTTTCTCTTCAGAGGCTTTCACGGGAAGGATGCGTGCATATGACGTTCCCATTTAAAAGCTGTTGATCGAGTGCAACTCACCAGGTGGACAACCTTTGGAGCAGAATGTAATACGCAGAATGTAATACGCGGCCGTCCTGCCGCGGAGTGTGCACCACCCCATAATGTTATGGGGGCCACCCGACATGGTAAGTATCATGTCGGCTATGTGGGCCAGCAGCCGTAAACAGGATTGAGGACGAGTCCACTTGCAGGGTCCATACAGGACAAGATTTGTGTGCTATCCGGACCACATTTCCCACAATGCACAGTCTCATTCGAGCTTCCCATTGGTGGGTGTGCAATATGAAAATGGCGAAGTGGGTTCAGCATTTGCACACACTGTCTCCGTTCAAGCCTCTGAAGAGAAGCATATGGAGCTTCGAAACGCGTCAGGCATTTCCATTACGGAGCACCTTCTACAAGCGGATCCTCGTCCCTTCCCATCATAAACAAAGCTGTTGATCGAGTGCTACTCACCAGGTGGACAACCTTTGGAGCAGAATGTAATACGCGGCCGTCCTGCCGCGGAGTGTGCACCACCCCGTAATGTTATGGGGGCCACCCGACATGGTAACTATCATGTCGGCTATGTGGGCCAGCAGCCGTAAACAGGATTGAGGACGAGTCCACTTGCAGGGTCCATACAGGACAAGATTTGTGTGCTATCCGGACCACATTTCCCACAATGCACAGTCTCATTCGAGCTTCCCATTGGTGAGTATGCAATATGAAAATGGCGAAGTGGGTTCAGCGTTTGCACACACTGTCTCCGTTCAAGCCTCTGAAGAGAAGCATATGGAGCTTCGAAACGCGTCAGGCATTTCCATTACGGAGCAGCTTCTACAAGCGGATCCTCGTCCCTGCCTATCATAAACAAAGCTGTTGATCGAGTGCTACTCACCAGGTGAACAACCTTTGGAGCAGAATGTAATACGCGGCCGTCCTGCCGCGGAGTGTGCATCACCCCGTAATGTTATGGGGGCCACCCGACATGGTAACTATCATGTCGGCTATGTGGGCCAGCAGCCGTAAACAGGATTGAGGACGAGTCCACTTGTAGGGTCCATACAGGACAAGATTTGTGTGCTATCCGGACCACATTTCCCACAATGCACAGTCTCATTCGAGCTTCCCATTGGTGGGTGTGCAATATGAAAATGGCAAAGTGGGTTCAGCGTTTGCACACACTGTCTCCGTTCAAGCCTCTGAAGAGAAGCATATGGAGCATCGAAACGCGTCAGGCATTTCCATTACGGAGCAGCTTCTACAAGCGGATCCTTGTCCCTGCCTATCATAAACAAAGCTGTTGATCGAGTGCTACTCCCCAGGTGGACAACCTTTGGAGCAGAATGTAATACGCGGCCGTCCTGCCGCGGAGTGTGCACCACCCCGTAATGTTATGGGGGCCACCCGACATGGTAACTATCATGTCGGCTATGTGGGCCAGCAGCCGTAAACAGGATTGAGGACGAGTCCACTTGCAGGGTCCATACAGGACAAGATTTGTGTGCTATCCGGACCACATTTCCCACAATGCACAATCTCATTCGAGCTTCCCATTGGTGGGTGTGCAATATGAAAATGGCGAAGTGGGTTCAGCGTTTGCACACACTGTCTCCGTTCAAGCCTCTGAAGAGAAGCATATGGAGCTTCGAAACGCGTCAGGCATTTCCATTACGGAGCAGCTTCTACAAGCGGAGCCTCGACCCTGCCTATCATAAACAAAGCTGTTGATCGAGTGCTACTCACCAGGTGGACAACCTTTGGAGCAGAATGTAATACGCGGCCGTCCTGCCGCGGAGTGTGCACCACCCCGTAATGTTATGGGGGCCACCCGACATGGTAACTATCATGTCGGCTATGTGGGCCAGCAGCCGTAAACAGGATTGAGGACGAGTCCACTTGCAGGGTCCATACAGGACAAGATTTGTGTGCTATCTGGACCACATTTCCCACAATGCACAGTCTCATTCGAGCTTCCCATTGGTGGGTGTGCAATATGAAAATGGCGAAGTGGGTTCAGCGCTTGCACACACTGTCTCTGTTCAAGCCTCTGAAGAGAAGCATATGGAGCTTCGAAACGCGTCAGGCATTTCCATTATGGAGCAGCTTCTACAAGCGGATCCTCGTCCCTGCCTATCATAAACAAAGCTGTTGATTGTGTCTACTCACCAGGTGGACAACCTTTGGAGCAGAATGTAATACGCGGCCGTCCTGCCGCGGAGTGTGCACCACCCCGTAATGTTATGGGGGCCACCCGACATGGTAACTATCATGTCGGCTATGTGGGCCAGCAGCCGTAAACAGGATTGAGGACGAGTCCACTTGCAGGGTCCATACAGGACAAGATTTGTGTGCTATCCGGACCACATTTCCCACAATGCACAGTCTCATTCGAGCTTCCCATTGGTGGGGTGTGCAATATGAAAATGGCAAAGTGGGTTCAGCGTTTGCACACACTGTCTCCGTTCAAGCTTCTGAAGAGAAGCATATGGAGCTTCGAAACGCGTCAGGCATTAACATTACGGAGCAGCTTCTACAAGCGGATCCTCGTCCCTGCCTATCATAAACAAAGCTGTTGATCGAGTGCTACTCACCAGGTGGACAACCTTTGGAGCAGAATGTAATACGCGGCCGTCCTGCCGCGTGCACCACCCCGTAATGTTATGGGGGCCACCCGACATGGTAAGTATCATGTCTGCTATGTGGGCCAGCAGCCGTAAACAGGATTGAGGACGAGTCCACTTGCAGGGTCCATACAGGACAAGATTTGTGTGCTATCCGGACCACATTTCCCACAATGCATAGTCTCATTCGAGCTTCCCATTGGTGGGTGTGCAATATGAAAATGGCAAAGTGGGTTCAGCGTTTGCACACACTGTCTCCGTTCAAGCCTCTGAAGAGAAGCATATGGAGCTTCGAAACGCGTCAGGCATTTCCATTACGGAGCAGCTTCTACAAGCGGATCCTCGTCCCTGCCTATCATAAACAAAGCTGTTGATCGAGTGCTACTCACCAGGTGGACAACCTTTGGAGCAGAATATATATATATATATATCCAAATAATCCAAACCCAAGGAATGAAGCGGCACACCAATTCCATTACGAGTGGTTTAATCGTGAAACCAACGCGTTTCAGCCGAGGCGGCCTTTTTCAAGTTACCCAAGCGGCTCTAGGCAGATCATTAAGTACATGTGATGTCACAATCAACATAAAAGAGTTACTACAGCGTGAAATTGTAGTTCATTGAGGTTAGCATCCTAAAAATGTACATGGATTGTTACATAACAATTACCATACCGTAAAATGTACAACCAAATATAAATTATATTCAATTGAAGCTAGGATACAGTGCATTTATACCCCCTAGTGCAGCAAAATTAATTCGAGCATACACTGCAGACCGAATATTGGTAACCATATTGTTGCATGGATACAGCCCTATATATTTTTCAAAGCGCATATTGAGTCAATATTGTGCATTTATAAATACATAAAAGCAGAAAAGCCCAAATTAATTTATGGCAGTTCCGCCATATGTAGAATCCTGATCAAATAACTTCATCAACGTGACCGACAATTCTTTCACCAACAAAAACGAGGCACAGTCTCCACCGACTCCAGTTCTGATTTGAGTTCGGACACAGAAAGACAAACACCAGCAGTCCCTTTAGGTTTGCGCCCCTTGACTTTCCTGCACGAATTTCAGCTGCTGAACAGCAAAAGGAACAAGCGACACACGAGCGAACACCCCCAATAGGAGAAGGAACAGGAAGGGGTCGAGGAAGGCCAAGAGGAAGGGGCACAAACAAAAAGAAAAGCAAAGACTAACCAGAAGAGGAGAAAGAAGAAAATTCTGGTCCAAACACAAACCAGATCTCGACATTATGGATAAATCGATTATTAATTTATCAGCACGGAATCTGACAGTGGATGAGGAAGCCTTATTGAAATTAGGGCTGTCCTTTTGTCCAACAACGGACTGGAATTATGTCAACACACGAATTGATCTTTTCCTATTTGTGAGGAAACTCAAGTTGATGAAACTACATACAATACCCAAACAAAATGAACATCAACGGACAATTAGAACGAATGAACCAACGTTACAAATGCCAACCAGTTTCACGTTGGAAGAAATTGATTCCATCTTGGAAATACATGAATTGGAAACTAACAGTGGCAGTACCAACAAGGGAGATGTGAGATTAACATTAAAAACCCTAGGCTTCCCAGTGGGCACATCATGCAGCAGTGGCTTAAAAATGAAATCTAAATTTAATCCAAATGTTGCACACGGGGGGAAGGAGTTTCAGTTACAATACCATAAAGGAATGGAATGCTCTCCCGATCCCTCTTAGGAAGTCCTCCTCCTTGTTGGAGTTTAGGAAATTGCTTAAAACATGGCTTTTTAGAAACTAGCTGCCCTGACGACAGTTTTGGAGTCCGCAAGCGCCTAGACACCCCTGGGTAGTAGTGCGCGCTATAAATTGCCATAACATAACATAACATAACATTGAAGCTTTCCATTCAGTCATGATCCATGAACTGGTCCAACTAAGGAATAATCATAATTACCGAATCAAGGACAATCTCACGAAAGGTCAAAGGGATGCACTCACGAATTTGTTGGAATATCCAACGCTAATCATCAAACCCTCTGACAAAGGGGGAAACATTGTGTTGATGGATGTGGATGACTACAAAATTGAAGCCATGAGACAGCTCAGTGATTCTAAGTGTTACGAAATGATCAACTGGGAAACATACGAAAAAACTGTGACCACATACTACAATTTGCTGAGCGAGTGGTGGAAGAATTGACTCTTGGATGACGATGAATACAAATTTCTAAAGAATAACAGCCCAAGAGTCCCCTGTTTATATGTTTTACCAAAGGTACATAAACACCCCTCCAAACCGCCGGGAAGGCCAATTGTTTCCTCCAATGGTGGTCTTCTCGAGAACACATCTATCTTCCTGGATCATTTTTTAGCCCCCTATGTAACCGATTTAAGATCCTATTGTAGAGACAGTACGGATTTTTTTAAAAGAATCCACGATATCAAATGGGAAAAAGGCTATGTCATGATCTCCTTGGACGTGTGTTCTCTGTACACTTGTATAGATCAATTGAAGGGGGTTGAAGCCTGTATGTATTATCTACAGAGGCAGTCTGTTGATATGTTAGACCACACAATGATGTTGAAACAAATGATGTTATTTTGTTTACAGGAGAACATTTTCCTATTTGACAAGACACTGTATTGACAAAAGTCCGGAACAGCAATGGGCACTTGCTTTGCCCCCAGCCTAGCGAATTTATTCCTGGGCTGGTGGGAGGAGCAAGTGGTGTGTACAGACAGTAATGAGAAATATACTGAACATGTACCTTTATGATTAAGGTATATCGATGATCTTTTCATCATCTGGGATGGTGGAAAGGATCTAGCTCTAGAGTTCATCAATATACTATCAAACAACAATTTGAATCTGAGTTTCACTTATACAATAAGTGATTTTTCATGTGAATTTCTGGATATCAAAGTCATGGTAAAGAACAACAGACTGATAACCAATCTATTCAGAAAAGATACTGCAGGCAATACCACCTTGCATGCACGCAGTCATCACCCTGCTTCCCTCCTCAATAGTATCCCGTACGGGGAGCTATTGCGTGCCAGTAGAAATTGCAGCACTAATGAGGGCTACAAAAATGAAAGCAAAAACATGAAATTACGATTCAAACAGAGAGGGTACTCAGATAAAGTCCTATCACAAGCTAGTAATAAATTACTGAATGTAAAACAGATGGATGTCCTCTTTGAAAACAAAGAGAAAAAAGAGCCAGCTAACAGCCCCCGCATGATCACTACATACAATGCCAGATCTAACAAACTCAAAACCATCATGAGGAAACATTGGGGCCTCATCCAGGCAGACCCTATAATTGGCAAAATGGTAGGCAATTCTCCTGTAGTAACCTACAAAAGACCAAAATCACTGAAGGACAAATTGGTCCAAAGTTTCCATCAATCAGAACCAGCTACTTCATGGTTGCAGGTTAAAGAAGGATTTCACAAGTGCAATTCCTGCAAAGCCTGTAAATGTACCACGAGCTGTAAAACATTTAAAACACATGATGGAAAGAACAGACCAATTGCAAAATTCATTACCTGCACCACGGAATTTGTAGTTTACCTGTTAGAGTGTCCGTGCGGTCTTAGATATATAGGAGGCACCAAATTACAGCTAAAAAAACGCATCCTAGAACACCAAAGGGCCATAATCAATATGGATTTCAGCTATCCCGTAGCGAGACATTTCTACAATTCTCATAAGAGTAACAATAAACTTCTTAGTTTCTGTGGGATTGATAGAGTAATGAAACACATACGAGGAGGTGACAGGGAGAAACAGCTACGTATTCTCGAATCCAGGTACATAATCGATCTGAATACTAGGATGCCTTTCGGGCTGAATAGGGAGGAAGAACTGTGCACACATATAGGTACATAACGGTCCATTTTCCTATATTACCTCCGCATGCATGATTACCTATTTGGACTTTTGTCCTTTTTATTATAATGTTTCTTGAAACTGAGATGCATTTTCTTTTTCGTTTTTTTCTCTTCTTTATAAGGGTTTCTTATCTCTATATAATTTTATCATTGGGTGCACACACAAAGGGTCGGTAATTGTGGCGACCAGTACATACACCAGCTGGGCACTGGCCCATGATTGAGGGATGATTTACAAAGAATTTTTAATGTTGTGATCAGACTTATGAATTTGCTGCATATATGATTTGTGTAGCAGCATACGGTTTGACATTTGGACTGGCTGGAGACCATTCACTATAGGATGAATGGTATTGTATTAAATCGCCCGTTCTAGACTCGTATAAACTGCACGTATACAAATCACTGAAATGCTGATATGCATCTTTTTCATCCCGAGCTGGCTATCCAGGACAACATGCGGCATATGCCGTTGATATCAATTTATAATGTTTTTGGGGTGTCCAGAAGGCATATTATCATTGTGATAATGTAACATTATTTTCTTTTCCAATTGATTGCTTGATTTATTGTTATTATATGAAATGAAATTGTATGCTGTGGAGAAAGCAATACCTCCCTATACCACGAATCTGCATTATGTTGATGTATCTATCTTTTATCGATGAAGTCACCTGACCATGATTGTACGAATGGCAGAATTGCAGTAAATTAATTGGGCTTTTCTGTTTGCATGCATTTAGAAATGCAGATGAAGTTATTTGATCAGGATTCTACATATGGCGGAACTGCCATAAATTAATTTGGGTTTTTCTGCTTGTATGTATTTATAAATGCACAACATCGACTCAATATGCGCTTTGAAAAATATATAGGGCCGTATCCATGCAACAAAATGGTGACCAAGATTCGGTCTGCAGTGTATGCTCGAATTAATTTTGCTGCACTAGGGGGTATATAGGCACTGTATCCTAACTTCAATTGAATATAATTTATATTTGGTTGTACATTTTATGGTATGGTAATTGTTATGTGACAATCCATGTACATTTTTAGGACGCTAAACTCAATGAACTACAATTTCACGCTGTAGTAACTCTTTTATGTCAATTGTGACATCACATGTACTTAATGATCTGCCTGGAGCCGCTTGGGTAACTTGACAAAGGCCGCCTCGGCTGAAACGCGTTGTTTTCACGATTAAACCACTCGTAATGGAATAGGTGTGCCGCTTCATTCCTTGGGTTTGGATTATTTGGATTTTTGTGGCTTCCTGCCGCCACTGCTGGCACCGACACATATAGGCAGGCATACGGCGTCCTGACAGACACTTGAAACTTCAATATATATATATATACCGAAGCGCCTGCACCCCATACCTCGGAGTGCCGAGATCGTGGTAATTTCTGCCACGCCCACTTGTGGTTTCCGCCTATCGGAGTGGAGCAAGTTCCTTTCAAAAGCACGAACATTGCAGCACTTGTTGTAAGGGGCATCTGAAGAAGGCAGTAATGCTGAAACGCGTCATGCCGGTGCATTAAAAGTGACAAGAAACACAACCCATGTGTGCTCTGACCTGTTTCCATGGAGAGGAGTTTGGGTCTTTGTTTTGCATGTTTGGTGTGGCCACGAGCACCAAGAGCGCCCATCCTCAAGCAGTCCGGCAATGTGAGTGGCAAATTGTTGAACTAACTAATGAACTTGGTTGCTGCCGGACCGCCGCTAACCCGTAATTACAAGTTAACAGCACTTGTTGGAACCAACTGTGGTTTAAACATTTAAAGGGACACAAGCGGCAGGACGAGGGCTGTGTTAGTCTTGCTACGAGGCACTTGAAACATGGGTGAACGTGGAGGAAAAACCAAAAGGGATGATGGACGGAGTGTTGAGCATTGCAAGCACTCACCCCCAGTCAACTGATTTGGGTTTAATCCATCATCATTCTTTAGCTCACTCCGCCACCCCAGTTCAGACATGGCCATATGCAAATCAGTCTGACCCTGTGCCTCATGGGAACAGTCCAGTCCGAACTGCCAAGCCATGTCTTCCCTGGACCG
Organism: Calotriton arnoldi; assembly: GCA_963921515.1. NCBI lineage: Eukaryota > Metazoa > Chordata > Amphibia > Caudata > Salamandridae > Calotriton > Calotriton arnoldi. Next base: position 191,063 of record CAWUFW010011620.1, on the reverse strand, counting down.
GAAACAAGCATCCTGGGACCGGTTTCTGGCTTACAGCCGTCATCAGCCAGGCTATCTTGAATCCAGTGGCAAAGTGAGCAAGGGACCCACGTCTGGGAATACCCTGCCAACTTAGGGCGAACGTAGCAAAACCAAAGGGGATGATTGACTTAGGCCCAGATCTCTGTACTGGGGTAAATGTATGACATTGTTCTGCATTCTGTCCATCAATTGTTCTTTTTGCATTTCTCCCCCCTTGGGGCACTGATCTTTGGTACATTTTTTAATTTTAATTTATGGATTCATTAAACGTATGCAATGCTCAATGGGTTCAAGAGTGCATGTGGAAACAGCTGTATGGGTGGGTGAGTGTGTGTATGGGTGTGTTGGTGGGTGAATGGATGTCTCAGTGGTACATGTGTGAGTAACTACATATGTAAAAGGCAGTATATGTGAGTGATGCTGTATATAAATGAGTATTAGTGAGAGTGAGTGATTGTGAGAGTGGCTGTATGGATTAGTGTGTACTTGTATCAGTGATTATATAAGAGAGTAATTATGCGTTAGTATCTGTATGAATTAGTGAGGTGGTGTGTGTCTAACTGTATAGGTGAGTAAATGGGAGTTTGATTGATTCTTTGCATTACTGACTAGGTGTGTGAGTAACTCCATGGATGAGTGGCGGTGTGTGAGTGTCTGAATAGGTGTATGAGTGCATATCATAGTGTTGTATTGATGAGTGACTGCATGTATAAGTGAATGTATGGGTGAATAAGTGGATGTGTGTATAGACCTAGGAATCAAAGAGTGCGTATGTAGTAACTGGTATTGGTGTCTCGATGGTTTCGAAAATGGTAGTCTGTATTTTACAGTGGGTGTATTAAAGGTTATATTAGACTGTGAGGAGGTGCATCAGATTTTTATGTGGATGATGTCATCAGTGATGTCATAAGTGATGTCATTTGATATGTCATCAGTGATGTCATCAGTGATGTCACTGACCATGCCATGAATGATGTAATATGTGACGTCATGAGCAGTGCATTGCGGGGGCGCGAGTTATAGTTAGCTGAACTAACTATAACAGTGGAATTTCTATGGTTTTGTACGAGTGAAATGTCCAGCTAACTATAACGCCCCTGAAACCTATGGTTTTTTCAGTGAATTTCAAAGGTTTTTTAAATGCTAATTTCTAACTACAGCGTCTGTAAAACCTATGGTTTTTTCAGTGAATTTGAAAGGTTTTATAAATGCTAATTTCTAACTACAATGTCCCTGAAACCTATATTGTTTTTAACTAAATTTAAAAAAGACGTGCATACTTTTTGTAGTGAAAAACTAACTGTAACAGTAGTCTGTTATAAGTTATAATTTAACAATGTTTAAAACTTAATTAGCACTAATTAACATATAAGTGTGGAAAAAGTGTGACGGAGCAGCTATGATACCCGACTTCGAACAACAGCGTTCACAGGTCGATTCCCGGCTCCAGCGGCACGTTAGCCCACCACTATGTCACTGTGGGCAACACCTTGCTTAATCTTTCCGACGCCCCCGAGCGCCGGCACACCTTTCCAGGGGTAGCTGTACGCTTTACAAATGCTCACATTTTTTTAATTTAAAAATATTATCACTTTTTTTTTTCTTTTATTCTGATAGATCTTTTTTTTTATGTCTTCTATTTATAATTACGGCAATTAATAAATGTATTTACTCATGAATAGGAAATGACACGGTTTTCCGGGTAACAGTTTTTAAGCTCTCCAACGTATGTACATATTAAGGACCTTTTACGTGTTAGGTTCGAAATCGAAACTTTTTCCGCTTCACATTTTGTAACTTTTCCCAACACGTGCACAAGTTAAACAGTTAAAACGTGAGCACGTGTCAACTGTAAAACGTGACATCTAAATGGGCGGAGCCGCATCTTCCTTCCATAGACTACTCAATAACGAAAAAGTATATAAACCACACCCGTTGATTGATTAGTTTCATTTTTGCGAGTTATTTACACGTCTCCATTCAGTGATGCAGGTGCTCTTTTCTACAGTCGGATTCTTCTTTTGCGGCCACAAAACATAATCCTGAGTTGTAAGTTGTTTGATTATGGCATACTAGATATTTATAATACGTAGCTATTTGTTAATATTTAAACACTTGTATTTAGAAAAAGTGTTATTGGTTGTTTTTGCCATTTATATGTAACGTCAGCAGCTTGTTTTCAGAAACAGACAGAATACAGCAAACATTGTTCCTGTTCTGGCTCCTTTGAGCTCATATAGTGTGACTTTGTATATTATAATATTGACACTGTACTTGACCTCAGAAGTGTTGGTGACCCGTCGGCGCGAAGACTAAAGATTTATATGTAACGTCAGCAGCTTCTAGTTTGTAGTCTATTTCCCCCTTGAGATCATATAGTGTGAGTATGTATATTATAATAACCACACATTATGATCTCAGAGGAGTTTGTGACCCGTTGGCGCGAAAACTAAAGATTTATATGTAACGTCAGCAGCTTCTGGTTTTTAGTCTATTTCTCCCTTGAGATCATATAGTGTGAGTATGTATATTGTAATATTAACGTTTATACTGACCTCAGTGGAGTTTATGACCCGTCGACGCGAAAACTAAAGATTTATATTTAACGTCAGCACCTTCTCGTTCTTACTCTGTTTTTTCCTTGGGATCATATACTGTGAATATGTATATTATAATATTAACAGTCATTGTGATCTCAGAGCACTTTATGACCCGTTGGCGCGAAGATAAAAGATTTCGAAGTCCCGGAGAAAAGAAGCTCTCAACATACTCATCGCTGGAAAGTATTTCGTTATTGATCTTGTTTTGTATTGATGACTTCATTTTCATTTTCCTTTTTGTGTGCCATCAGTGACACTGTGTATATTGTAAGAGTGTGATATTTCCACACAACAGGAATTGGAGATTTGTCGCCGCCAGGAGTAAACCATCTGAAATACAGTTTACTGACCTTTATAACTTACTTGTTCAGATATTTTTACAGTGACAATATTTTTGGAAATTGCAGTTTAAAAAAAAATAGTTTCCATAGATACTTTCTTAGTGAATACCTTTGATAAACCCTACATTTCTGAATGTTTTTTTACTATTTCTATTTTTGTCTGTTGCGGTTCCTATTCACCTTCTCCCTATAGAATATATACGACCAGTAGTGTATATTATTATACTACTATCCTATATATTCTTAAAGGAGTACGTGATTTGTTAGCGGAGCAGTGAGCGACCTCTAAGCACTACGACCGAACTTTCCCGAATTCTACAGAATAGAAATTATAAAAAATGATAAAGCGTACATTTCTATGTAATATAAAGTGATTTGTGTTTAACTGTTTTTTACTTCTTATTGTTCTTGTGACCTGAGATGATGTAGTGCGGGAGTGTTTCTTGTAGCACTTCTTTTCTACTTTATCTAAAAGTAACTCATGCCCTCTTATATTATCAAAAATATGGGGCAACACTTTTACAAACTATAGCAGAAAAAAAAGGGAGGGTGTGCCCACACTTAAGGGATATTTTATGAATTGCGTTTTTATTTGTCACCCCTTTGATATATACAGCTTCAGTTTCCGAAGAAAGTATATTTGTAATTGCTTAATATAAACTATTTCAAACCTAGACTGAAATTTTTGCTGCGCAACCACAGCTCCCCGTCAGAAAAGCAAACACCACATTATAACTAAATAGTGCTCCTGGGAAGTATCCCACCCGCAAACTTAATAAAAAGAAGACCGCAACACACTTTGTTATTTTCCCGCCGTGATTTGTACACCCCACGCCAATTATATAAATGGCCCTTAAAATATATAAAAACAATTTTTACCTTCACAATCCCTCTCCACCACCTTGTGACCACTGTACAGAGTTAATAGTGTTCCTACCCTCCCCGCTACTACTTTCTTTTCCCGTACTCCATTGAAGTGCGTCAGAAAATGGTTCACAACAGTGAACCGTTCCCAGCCAATAATGAGCAAACTTGTACTAGGAACACTTTAGCCAATAAAATGTCCATGGTGTTCCGCAGAGGGGGAGGGAATCGCTGCCAACACTTCTACTTTCAATGGTTTACAGCCAATGAACATTAAACTTGGGAAGGTCCTGCTTGAAACACGTTACCCAATCAGATGTCCCTGATGCTCCGCGGAGGGTGAGGGAATGGCTGGCAACACTTCTACTTTCAATGGTTTACAGCCAATGAACATTAAGCTTGGGAACGTCCTGCTTGGAACACGTCAGCCAATCAGATGTTCCTGCTACTCCGCGGACGGGGAGGTAATGGCTGGCAACACTTGTACTTTCAATGGTTCGCAGCCAATGAACATTAAGCTGGGGAAGGTCCTGCTTGGAACACGTCAGCCAATCAGATGTCCCTGCTACTCCGCGGACAGGGAGGAAATGGCTGGCAACACTTCTACTTTCAATGGTTCGCAGCCAATGAACATTAAGCTTGGGAAGGTCCTGCTTGGAACACGTCAGCCAATCAGATGTCCCTGCTACTCCGCGGACGGGGAGGAAATGGCTGGCAACACTTCTACTTTCAATGGTTCGCAGCCAATGACCATTAAGCTTGGGAAGGTCCTGCTTGGAACACGTCAGCCAATCAGATGTCCCTGCTACTCCGTGGACAGGGAGGAAATGGCTGGCAACACTTCTACTTTCAATGGTTCGCAGCCAATGAACATTGAGCTCGTTGTTGGAACACCTCAGCCAATTAAACGTTAATTTTGTTCCAGACACACGAACAGAACACGCCCTCCCACATAATATTAAATTTCGTCTAAGAAAGTGACACTGTCCGTGATAAAAGTGAACACTGCATTATAAGTAAACATTACTGCGCATTATATTAAAGGAAGGCTGCAATACGGCGCATTGTTATTTTCCCGATATGATTTACACAGCCTACTGAACATTGCCGCAATACCGCACATTCACACTACCTGTGTGTGCACCATACACACTGCTTGCCGCAATACGGCGCATTGTTTTCCCGACGGGATTTCCAGAGCCTACGCAACCTTCCCGCAATACCGCTCACCATTGTTCTGCGGACGTGATTTCCACGGCCTACGCAACATTCAAACTCCCTGCCTCTGCACCGTACAGACTGCTTAAACTAAGACCACAGTGTTCCTACTATACCCTCTTATACAATTTTTCTCTTTTGTTTTGCCCTACACCTTTCAACTCAGTCACAAAATGGCTGCCAACACTTCCTAGTTTCAACAGTTCGCAACCAATGAGCTGCACGCTCGTGCTTGTAACGCCTCAGCCAATCAGATGTCAGAATTCTCAAATATTGATATCTGTAAATTTTGATATTTCTCTAAAACTACTGAACGGTACCCCATTTAAACAAAAGCGTGCTTTCTGGACCAAGACCTTTCCCCCTGCCAAATTTGGCGTAATTCCGTTCAGCAGTTTGACCTGTAGCCTTGTCTAAAGTTTCCTATGGAAATTGCATGGAGAAAACACGTATTGGGACCCCCTTTTTCTCAGCCCCCTTTCACGAATCACCCCCAAACTTTCAGGATAGGAGCTCACCTGAAAAGAGGAACTTTTGGAAACTTTCGTAAAGATTCGGCAAACGACGCCAAAGTTATAAGCACATCAAAAAATGCTTTTCCTATGGAAACTAGGTTCTAACTATAACTATCTACTGGCGACCGCCAGTAGATTATATATATATATATATATATATATATATATATATATATATATATATATATATATATATATATATATATATATATATATATAGTAAATTCCACATATGGAAATTGTCCTTTCAAGGCATGAAAGAGACTATATAATTATACTGACAACCAAAGGATTGAAGGTATTGGAACTCGGTGTCGGTTGGGACACCTGTACTTGTTTCACTAAAAATAAGGCATTGTGGGAACTGTAGTTCTGTAATAGTTCGGTAATACAGGTATCCAATGAACTATAAGCAGTGCGCCGATAAATGAGGATGCAACATAATAAACTGTGTGGATTTATCCTTACATCAAACGCTAAGAAACAATGGCCACTGTTTCATTTCATAAATATAGAATGTGAACTTACACACGAACTGCAGTTACACCTCGCATTTTTTGAACTGCCGTTAGGAAATGTGTATTTTGTCCCTTGTCACTGTCCATGAATACCAGATATAAATTAGGTCAGGTGGTGACTATACGATATTTGCATATGACTAAGACTCAGTGGAGTCGAAACGCGTTATGCTACTTTCTCTGCCAGAATAAAGGACTTTTCAACTAAGCACAGTGGTCGGGCTTGATTGAGCATACCGGGAGGTGGAGTCCATTTTTCTTTTGGAGTGTATAGAGCATTGACACTGCTCAACAGGTCCGATTTGTGAGGCTGGGCACCCTTAAGTGTCACAGTTCGTTTGGAATTATTTCAGAGGGGATGCCCGCCGGCTGATGAAGAAGAGAGATGAAATGAATGGAGCAGGGCCCCAGTTGTGAGGCCCGCACAGGAATTTTGAAAAACTTTGTTTATTCAGCTAGGATTTGCAGGGAACTGGATCCCTACACTCTGTGCTGTGTGAAGGAAAGGGAGGCAGACAAGCTTTTTTCCATCGAAGTTTGCCAGTGTATGTCACGACTTTGGATCAAAGAATGGTGCTATGATCTCTACCACATATGGAATTTGTCCTTTCATGGCATGAAAGAGACTATATAATTATACTGACAACCAAAGGATTGAAGGTATTGGAACTCGTTGGTGGTTAGGACACCTGTACTTGTTTCGCTAAAAATAAGGCACTGTGGAAACTGTAGTTCCGTAATACAGGTATCCAATGAACTATAAGAAGTGCGGCGATAAATGAGGATGCAACATAATAAACTTTGTTGATTTATCCTTGCATCAAACGCTAAGAAACAATGGCCACCGTTTCATTTCATGAATGTAGAATGTGAACTTACACACGAACTGCAGTTACACCGCACATTTTTTGAACTGCCGTTAGGAAATGTGTATCTTGTCCCTTGTAACTGTCCATGAATACTGGATATAAATTAGAACAAGTGGTGACTATACGATATTTGCATATGACTAAGACTCAGTGGAGTTGAAACGCGTTATGCTACTTTCTCTGCCAGAATAAAGGAGTTTTCAACTAAGCACAGTGGTCGGGCCAGATTGCGCATACCAGAAAGAGGAGTGCGTTTTTCATTGGAATATGTATATAAAAACACAAGGATACTATCAAGCAAAGAAAGGTGCAAAAATTCACACCAGGTAGAATTGCTTATGAGAATGGCCAAATATTTACATTTGCTAAAAGATTTGACCGATTGAGAAAACTGCGTCAAAAGGAAGGTAACAAAATCCAACAGGAGAAAAGAATAACGGACACAGAGATAGAACCAAGTTCTGAAATTGATACGAACAGTGAGGATCCCAACAAAAAACAAGGGCAAGAGGGAACTTCACCGCAAAGGAAAATAATCATTTCAGATTAACTTGATTTTTTTACGTTTAGACCGGCACCTTACACTCAGACCTCGGATACAAAGGTCACAAAAGCAACCAGACGGAGGTACCGGTGGAACAAACAACGGCAAAAAATCAGAAAGGCAAAGCAGGAATACAAAAAAGCAATGGAAACAAAAGTGATGAGCAAAGAGATCACTAGTAGGAGATCAATTGTGAACCTTGCCAACGTGACATTAACTAAAGCAGAGTTGGACATTTTGGCTTTGGAGCTTTCATATTGCCCAAGGAACACTTTTGACTACCCTCAAACTAGGATCGATACATTCAAATACATAAGAAAGCTCAAACTTAAAAAAATACACTCACTAAATGTAAAACCAATGAAATCAACCTTTGTAGAAGACAATACAATAGAAATGCCTGAAGAGATCACCACTATTCCAGATCTGTCCTTATCAGAAACCCTCACACACCTACAACTTGAAAGCAAAGATTCAAATTTGGAAGCGAGCAGTCAAGATATCATTCAGGAATTCAATTTGGAGGTGGGAAAATCTGAGGATACACCGTTTCGGCCCCGTTCAAAAGCAATGCCGGCTACCATCAAAGACAACATAGACACCTTTCATGATTTGATAACTGAAGGATTAAAAAGGATCTGCAGAGAAAGCAATGACAGCAAATCTAAACGCACTCCGGATGAATGGAAATTCCATGCACTAGTGGAGAAACTTGGAAAGTAAAACAAAGTAGTGGTAAGAAACGCCAACAAAGGTGGGAATGTTGTTCTGTGGCCCCTTGAAATGTATCTACAAGAAGCTCAGATTCAACTGGGACAGAGGGATTGCTACAAGAAATGCAAGCAACGCATGCTCACTCAGGCTCAATTCGAATTTAAACAAGAGTTGGAACATTGGATGGTTGAGGGTCTTTTGTCTCATGATGAATATCTATACCTCAGAAATGATGCTCCGAGAACTCCCATCATGTCCCTTATCCCCAAAGTCCACAAAATTGCTATGTGCCCACCAGGTCGTCCAATAATTTCGGCAATTGGAAGTATGATGGAAAATACTTCCAAATACATCTACTTCTTCCTGCAAAAATATGTAAAAAATCTGCCATCCTATATTAAGGACAGTGGTGATTTTTTAAAATTGATTTATGATGTAACGTTTGAGGATGATTTTGTTCTTATGGCATTAGATATAACAAGTTTATACACGAGTATAGCGCATAAGGATGGCCTTCAAGCCATGCAATACTTTTTGAGTGATAGACCGCTCAGCTTGTACAATCATACCCACATGTTAGTAACCATGGAAAGAAGATGTCTTGAAAATAATTTCTTTCTGTTTGGCGGTGATCTGTACCACCAACAACGGGGGACTGTGATGGGCACCTGTTTCGCCCCCAGCTATGCATGTTTACACGTAGGCTGGTGGGAGGAACAGGTGCTCCGCAAAGAGCATGAACAGATTTGGGACGAAAACATTGTTATGTGGGCGAGATACATAGATGATCTTTTTGTGGTATGGAGGGGCTCGATGAACTCTGCAGAACAAATTGATAGGATCATCAATAATAATGAATTGAACTTGAAATTTACACACAATATTAGCAAAACTAGTGTTGCATTTCTTGATGTTGAAGTATATATTGAAAAGGGCAAATTGGAAACTAGACTATATAGGAAAGAGACAGCCGGAAATACAACACTTCAGGCCTCCAGCTTCCACCCTAAACATACTAAGTTAAGCTTACCTTGTGGTGAAATGCTGAGGACATCAAGAAATTGCTGCACAGAAGATGGTCTAAGAAAATGTCAGGATGACATGACCAACAGGTTCTTTGAGAGGGGATACAGTAAACCAACAATTGATGAGGCAAGAAGATCAGCCAATAAAAAGAGTAGAGAATCGATTTTATTTTCTCCCAAAGATCCCCAGAATACAAAGACTGGGTCAATCATGAGGTTTCTCACCACATACAGCACAAATAACAAAGCACTCAGGGACCTACTGAACAAAAATTGGCACATCCTGAAACTAGATCCAATCATAGGTACAACACTCCCTAAGCACCCCCAGATAACATATCGTAGAGCACCTTCACTAAGAGATTTTATAGTGAAGAGTAGTCCAGAAGAACATTGTGATCAAAGTTGGTTAAAACCACCTAATGGTTTTAAAAAATGCACTCGCTGCAAAGCGTGCAGCATAGGTAAAAACACCACATCTTATCGTACACCCTTTAGGAAAGAGGATGTGCTGATCAAAGGAGCCTACAACTGCAAAACAGATTTTGCTGTTTATGTATTAACCTGCGCCTGCAATCTTAGCTATGTGGGCAGTACCACCTTGCAGGTATATAAAAAGGATCCTACAGCACATGAGGGCAATAACCAATGGGGATCGATCATACCCAGTAGCATGTCACTGTGAGTTGGTACATAAGATGAATCTGGTGAACGTTAGTTACTTTGTTATCGATTCAGTTCCACCAAACAAACGGGGGGGGGACCGTACAAAATCACTCCGAGAATTGGAGACTAGATACATAATACTGTATATAGTTATGCGAGGGCATAGTCTTTCATCTATGTCCTCTGAAAAACGGAAGTAAATAGCACATAATGACACGTACCTATCGTGGCCAAGGCCATTGCTACGCCCGAAACACGTAATGGCTGAAGCTGATTAAAGAATAGACGTAAACCGCAAGGTGTCGGCTCCGTTTGGTTTTTGGAAGCATACAAACGCGAACTGGATATGGATATATGGATATATATAGCATGCTTGAATTTTAATGGGCACTCAGCGGACATATAAAAAACAGCATGCAGAACTTCCTGCTAGTCCGACATGCCACTGGTGACCTCTGAGGAAGAGGTGAATACCTCGAAACGTGTCACGTCGTAGAGCACGATGACCCTGAAATAAAGATGCAAGTTTCCTGGGAAGAAAAAAACGAATGGTTCACTTGCTGTTGTGTGCGCACCTAAGCTTTCGGGCATTTTTTTTTTTTTTTTTAATATATATATATATATAATTTATTTTCAATTAATTTTATATTTATTATTTAAGAATTATTTCCTTTAGTATGATAAATGTTTTCGAATTTATAATTTAATATTTGCGTTTTTTCATATTATTTGCTGGTTATTTTAAACTTACATGTTTTTGCATGAATTTTTTTTTTCAAAAAGTTCCTCAATTGATGTTTACATACTTTTTAATGTTAGATTTTTTTAAAACAATATTGCTTTTTGAAAAAAATATTTATAGTTTTAGTTACAATAATGTTAATTACATTTAAATATATATTCTAACCTATGTAATGCCGATATTTTGGTCCACAATATTTTCGTAGTCGAAATTCTGATAATTTACATAATATTGTTATAAAGTCGAAATTTTGAAACTGATATTTGTGTTTCGCAATAGTTTGATGGTTGCAATTCTCTCATACAGCCACTCTTGCCCATTCACCACTCATGTCATGAAGAGTGACTGGAGAAACGTGACATTCTACTTTAATTCTACTCCTATGCCCTTTCTCATTTCCTGCCTGTTGTTTAGGGCAGCGCTAAGAAGTTGATGTTCTTTTCACCTACTCTCCTTGGTCCATTCCGCATTTTAGGTTTAGCCCTCATTGTGGTACACAATGGCGCCTTCAGACTATAGGCAGAGCCACTGGAATTATGCTGCAAGAGAGGGCCAAATTTTGCAGCAGGGTTGAGTAAATTATGCGGTAAGAAAAGGCAATTTATGCGGCCTAATGTGGCACATTTCGTAATAGTGTTACTTCATTATTTTGTCATTTTTAAATTCGGTAACACTGTATGGGCATTGGTTGTGTCTCATTAGTACCAATTTAACACCCAAATATAGCAATAAGCAACAGAAAGGTGACCAGTCTAGCTTTGCAAAGGGCTTTCCACAGCGTGGCAACAAGTGTTGCTGCATTCTTAGGAACTTTTGACCCGTTTGAGCAAGAAACAAAAATATTTTTGTTAAAATCTGCAGATTATGCGGCAGATGATGGATTATGTAGTAATTGTGGCAAATCTATAATTATGCAAAAATCTTAACTGCCGTACAATCACATAATTCTAGTGGCCCTAACTATAGGGCCAGATTACATGTTTAGCGGTCTTGGAGCGGGTCGCCACACCAGCGCCTCGCTCGAAGAATGCTAAACCCGTAGTCTGGCCACCCGCCGTATTCCGATTGGAATACAGGTTGGGCGATCCTACGGCGGCGGTCCCACGGCAGTGCCTTTCAAAGGCTCATATCTGAGCCTTAGAAAGGCACCGCAATAGGAGCCCCACAGCACTTTCCTGCATGGTATGGACTTCTACATCCATGCCGTGCAGGAACTGGGGGTGCATGCATACAGGGGGGCACAACATGTGCCCCCTGTATGCATCCCCGGGCCCTGTAGGGCCCCCTTAATTTCCTGACCACCACACTTTCCATGTCAGGCTCACCGCTATAAAAACTGTTGTGGTGAGGAAACCTGTAATATGCTTAGCGGTACCGCAGCGGCACCGCCAGCATATTGCGGGCCTCAGACTGCTGCAAGACCGCAAGGGATCGTGGATCCCTGGCAGTAGTAGCGTTCCTATGGCGGTCTGACTGCCCAACTTGGAATGCGGTGGTCGGACCGCCGGTGCGTGGTAGGCACACCGCTACTAAAGGTTTGGCGGTCCATCGGACCGCCAAACTCATAATCAGCCACTAAATGTCATGTACAAGTCCACAGAAAATAATATAAAGGCTTGTGCCCAATACCATTGCTACGGAGTGGATTCGGGAAAACTTTTAACTTGCATTGCAACGTCTGAAAGAGTCCCTCTGCTAGAATGAGTAGTATGCAGAGAAAAAAGAAAACAAGAATCTCTGTAAAGAATCTGGTGAGGAAAGCTATCATATACATAAGCTTAGTTGGAAAGCACCAACAGCCGCATCTGATGTAGTTGCTCCCCTCTCAAAGCTCCTACTGACCGTACCACGCTGTCCATCCCTTCCCTGCCTAACCCATGAAGAACACCCACATGCCACTGACCTAGTGACCCTCCCAGCCCCCATCGTTGCTCAACAGCAACACCTACGCCTCCAACCCTGAAAGCGAGCGCAAAGACAGCAGAGGAGAGCAGTTTAAGCTGCAGCTGATGCTGTCTGTGATCCCCTACTGCTCCTCCACCCCAGTGGTTCTCGTCTCCTCTCCCTTCCCTGAACCTGGCCCCAATTGGTATATGCCTCAGGTGCCACCCTCCTGCAGCAGTGTTGTTTAGATGGAGACAATGAGCTGACCTTGTGCTCATGTAAAGTAACATGGGACCATATCCGCGATCCTTTGCCCCTTTCCTTATGATCATTGCAAACTTGGTCTTAGGACAATATTTAATCATCTACACCCAGAAAAAGCGCAGAGGCTAGAAGGTCTGAGCAAAGCACATGCTGGCTAGGATCCTGGCTACACAGCAAGCTGTATACCATTTTGCTGGAATTTGGTTGCAGTGCAGATCAATAGACAAACTATAAACCATTTAAAATTGCAGCATGATCTACAGCTTATGGGTTTACTTCATTAACGTATTGTATGCAGTGTGTGAATCAACTCCCAAAAACTATCCCTATCAAAGTTGGGCGATAGGATTCGGCCCAAAGGACTAAAATCCAACACCTAGTACAAAAGAGCTACACGGGCGCCAGAAATACACGATTTACCTATTCTCTTGTCGTGTAGCCTCAGCATCCTTAATATGTTACGGGATGGACCTATCCTGTTTACAGCACTGGGCAATGGAGAACACTCAGCTTTTCATGGATTTGGCATGGCTTCAACTTCTTCCTGCCAAGGGCATTATCGCCTAAAGGAATTAATGCCAATAGTTTTCTCACCAAAATGTAAAATGTAAGCAGTATATAGCGCACTCTACCACATACGAGTGTTTGAGATTGACATGGAAAATTCTTCCTTGCCTAGGGTGCAAAAATATCTTTCGTTTTCTTCAGAAAGCCATAAAAATTCGAATAAAAGCTGTATTCCAGGTGCCCATGACAAAAGTGAGCAGCTGCTTGCCCATGTACTGGGGAGAACTGATAAGCATGTTTTATTCCTGACTTGGAAACCCCCCTTCACCTGTCTCTGACAGGGGGGCTCCAGCAGTCCTCAGCCGGTAAGCACTTAAGATGTTCCAAACACCTGAAGCGTTGGTGTTCTCTAACGGGCGTCGTTTTCTACAAGACAAGTCAATTAAGGAAAAGTCAAACGACTACCACTAAGAAAGTGAAGAAATATCAGATATCAAAGCTCTCAGGTGTCGCCAAGGGATTCCTGAGAGAATGCCCAGGAGCGCTGCATCAGGGGCTGTCACTCGACGAAAACGTGTCTAGCTCCTCAGGCTTTCACGATCCAAACTTCAATGAGGTGGAGTAAAAAAAACGGGCAAATCCCATCCGTTGTGAGGTGCAGTATAAAATAAATATTCACCATGAAAACCTACAGACCACTGATCTGTGGTTTTGCTTGTGCAGTGTTTGATAGAAAGTGAGAAAGGACTCATTTCCCCATTGTAACGATTTACCCTTCCTGTATTCTGACTAACCTTCGACCTTGTTATGCCGCCAGATATACCCGAATTTCTTCCAGCCTAGAAAGGCTGGAAATTTAGAAGCGGAATTTACTACAGCTGTAAAGTGAGGCAGACCAGCTGGACCCACTGTTAAGAATCTGGAGAAATTTAAGAGAAAACCTTTTGGCAAATATCCATTGTCATACTACATAAAACAGCTGGATGAGCTGCACTAGAAAGAAGTCCCTTCTTCACGCTCGATAGGCTAGTCTGGACTCTAACCAAATTGAACCATACTTCGCTGTACAAATATTTCAGTGGTTTTCAGGTAGAGACGGACAACATATATTGCTAGATGGCCAAGCGTGCAAGCCTTCTGGGTAGCCAGCTGTGAGTACCGAAATTAGGGTTGAGGGGGTCTTGGAATGGCATATGCCAGTTATTAATTTTTAACTTCTTTTTGCGGTACTCATGGCAACAAGGGTTTGAATAACCTAAAAAGACCTGTAAGTGTTTCTCGTGAGGCCCATGATATGTAAATATTGGGAGAAGGATGTTTCCCACTGCTATCAGGAATGGGGGCAATCGGTGTTCATGGGACAATATTAGACACATGACAAGGGGAAACCCTAATGCATTTTGTATGCCTTCTTACAGCTGACATGAATCTGATTGCATGAGACTAGTCCAATGATTGTGCCCCATGCAGGGGATCTTGGGGAGCCCACAGTCTCTGGAATATTCTGCGTTGTATAGAATAGGCAGGCTTTCTGTTTCTGGGAAGGGGGACAATTTTTTAAGACATTCTAGTCTGGAAAATCTGACGATAAAGTTTTACTGTATTTTCATTTGATTTTATTTAATATTTTAAATGTCATTTATTTATATTTGCACGTTCTTAAACTTTCAATTTTCTATCAATGTAGGCAGCCAGATTATCGCGCAAAGCTTAATAAACAGATGAAAAAGACAAATCAAATTGAGACAATTTACCGAGTACACATCTTGTTATCGAAGTATTTCAATCCAGAATAAAAGTCAGTGAGAAATTGAACTGTACATATAAGGAGTGTGACAGAAAAATAATGGCGCTGCTCGTGTTGAACCAAAGCAGGCAGAAAGGGGACTCATGGCTGGTGCACATTATGTGTATTCTGACCCTTTATTGTTGAGCGAGGAAGCACAGAGATCGCGTTTCGTGAATGTGGGATACAGCAAAGCTAAGGTGCCCCACTGTGAAGGGGCTTACACTATCTCTTTAACTGAGATTCTTCACATGTTCTATATTTCAACTGCTGCATGACTGACTTTTCAAACGTCCTATGAAAGGACAGCAAAAGAGACCTTTGCTAGTGATATTAAACTGTAGGTAGAGTGCATATTATTGCTCGTCGTGTGAAACAAAAGATGTATCACCATCGTCATCCTAATAGTCACATTGCTTTTAGAGTACGTGTTATCCACAGGCATCCAAGAACATGCAAGCTGCACATAGTGAGCACTTGGCTTGCTAAAGGTGGCTTGCTCCTCTGGTTGCAGTGACTGGAAGGTGGTGTCTACTTGTTTGTCCCATCCTGTGGCCATCACTCTTTCCTCCTTTCATCTATGTCTTCAGCCTTCCTCTACTCCAAGTGTGTGGCAGGTCTTCAGGCCAAATTTTACCTCAAACCAAAATGACAGCCAGAACCTAGGCATCTCTTCCTCATCTAAGGCAGCAGCACGAACCTAGATAATCTGTCCTCCGCTTCAGCCAGCCAGCGGCTCCTCAACTCTCCCTTCTGGCTCCAAGCTGGCAACCCCCAGTATGGAGCTGATTTCTGCCTCTGCCACCACAGAATATCAACGTATACCTTTTCTTGCCAGTGACCCAAGAACTGGTGAATGTTGAAGTAAAGTGGACACTTAGCCACAAAGACTACACGAGAAAGCACAGGCTTCCACCTCATAGGAAAAGAGGAGGCTGCATAGGCGCTTTTGAGTGCATCTTTGTTAGAGATGTGCAGATCTGGAGGAGAACAGGCCCGGCTATTGCTCTTTCAGGGTGAAGCCCTCAACGAGTTAGGAAATTGAGGCATAATTACTGTTCCATAGTGTGGGTGCTTGCATAATGCTAAGTAATGCAATGTACATCACTGACAGTGTTTGCAGCAAAAGCTATTGTGAAGGTTGACACGTGGAAATCAAACAAAACTTTGTGACATGGAGAAACAAAAACGTGAACATGTATGCAAAGTAGGGAGGGGTAACTGGGCTAGGAACAATGCAAACAGCTCTAGGATTCCAGGTAAAGTCATCCTTACTAAATTACTGCAATATGGCTTTGCGTGGAACCATACCACCATATGACACCAGGCACAAAAAATGGGCAAGCGGATAATCACGATATTTCCACATGTAGCATGCATTTTTGTAAAGTATCACCTTTAAGCTTACCCTTGGCCGGTTGCCGTCATATAGAAATTCAGACTAGAGGTTGTACCTTGAGGAAAATCACATGCATCAAACTTCGAATTGCCTTTGCTCTGTGACTCAATGCTTAGCATCTTGCTAAAACGGCTTTTATGCACCAGTAGCTCTTTGTAAATAAGGCAAGGCAGATATCTTTCTCGATCCCACAGTGCAGCAGTGGAAGATCTTTAAAGGGGCAATATGCTGCAAGAATATTAGTACATCTGTGCCTGAGTGCAAATCCTACATGATAGGAAACATAGCGCATCCAAGGGAGGGAATCCGCGATGGATTTAGAGAAAGGTCAATATGTTTGTGGGTGGGTGAGCCCCACTGGAAAATTACCGCTACATTTACCACCACATCTCCAAGGGAATAAATCAATAGGAACAAACAAAATAATAAAATAGCAGGCACAGTCATCGTGGTAGCACATAAACAGCCCACTCTTACTAGAAAGAGAGTGCACCCCAGTCTGAGACGATACCAAATGAGCCACTCCATCAACTCCTTTGATGAAAGCTGTGTATTCCCATTGCTTTAACGTTAATGTTCCTCTTCACCTGCATAACACAATGTGCAATGATAGATTTTATAATTAAATATGTGCCCTTTAGCCTCAATATGCCTGCTAAGGTTCATGACTCTAGTAGGTCTAGAACCTATTTTTTTTGAGGTAGCACACCCGCACATTTCCTGCATCTCCTAGCAAAGTGTAGCCTCGTGTTCAGTGTTTATTTATTAATTCATTTATTTAGAGTTTTATATAGCGCTAGCTAGATCCAAAGGTATCTGAGCGCTTTACATGTTATGAGAATACATTTAACATTGGATTACATGGGGGATTCGTGAGGGTCGAAATGGTCATAAAAAGTGTGGGAAACATATCTCTTTAAAGTATTAAAACATAAAAACTCTGATGCCAATAACAATACAGCAAGAAGGTAATGGTAATAAGAATAGATGAAACATTGAATGGGTCAGACGACCATCTTGAGGTTTAGTCGATGCAGGTTGGGTCTTCAGGAATCGTCAATTGGTTCATGTACGTGTTGGAGTAGTTGTTGAGCAGTAGAGATTTGAGGTCCCGCTAAAACCGATGAAGGAGGGGTTGCAAGAGAGATGTTAGGGGAGAGAGTTCCAAATCCTCAAGGCATTTCCTGAGAAAGAGAGCCTCTGAGAGGATTTGATTTTCAGCTTTGGAGGTGTAAGAAGAAGAGAGTTGGAGCTTCGCAGAGCCCAGCTTCTTTCGGCTCTTGAAAGTTTGGTTTCTAGGTATTCAGTAAGCCTGGGCGGAGTTCGCAGAGTTTATGCGGAACTCCGTGAAGTGCAAAAAAAACTCCACCGCGCTACACGGAGCTCCACAAGCGGCGGAGTGCGTTGGATAAATGCCACTCACAGTGATTTTCTGTACCGGGTGTTTGTCCGCACTGTGCAATCATCGCAAACGGCACCATGCACAGCTGCTTCCTTTCTGCGGATCGAGTATATTTTTTACTCCAGCGGCAGCTTTCTCAATGCGAACGGACGGTTTCTCAACGCGAGCGGTTGCGAGTATACGCGACCACTCGCAATGAGAAATCTGACCGCCTGCGTTGAAAACTCTCGCTGGGAGGTTGATTTTCCATGCTCGCCCTAGCCAACTTGACGTTGGAGATCGCGAACGAGGAAAAATCTTGCTGGGAGGTGGATTTTCCTTGCTCGCGCTCGCCAACTTGATGTTGATGAGTGCAAGCGAGGAAAAAACTCCGCTACGCGGAGCGGAGTTTTCTGGAACTTCGCAAGCTCCGCATAACGCGGAGTGTGGAAAACTCAGCAAACTCCACGAGCGGAGCGGAGTTCACCGCCCAGACTTAGTATTCAGGGTTTTTGTATGAAGGGCTTTATGTGTGATGCAGGCTGTCTTGAGAATGCATCTTCTTATAATAGGGAGCCACTTGAGACTCTTGAGGGCAGGTGAGATGTGATTGAACTGCTTAGTTCCTGTGAGGAACGTGGCAGCCGCAATAAGGACTGCTATTATGGGGGCAAGGCGTCTTTTAAGAGTTCCTGGGATGATGGCGTTACCATAGTTAAGTTTCGATAGGACTAGTGATTGCACTACCGTTTTGAGATCGTCAGGGGGAATGAACGGTTTGATTTTCTAGAGATGTTTTAGTGTGAAGAGTGCTCCTTTAGCTGAGTTATTGATGTGCTCCTTCATTGACATGTTTTTGTCCAGGGTGATACCCAAGGACTTTACAGAGTTAGATAGTTATAGAGGACAGTTTAGAGCGTCCAGATTCTTGAGCCATTCTTGTTTGGTAAGGATTTGTTTTTTGGGGAGAGGAGTAGCAGTTCAGTTTTATCGGGGTTGAGCTTTAGGTGGTCGTTGTATAGCGATGATTGTATTTTGATTAAAGTGGCATTCAGTTGCCCGATGTCATTAGGTGATTTAATTTTGTAGTAGAGTTGCGTGTCATCAGCGTAAAGGTGATACTTGACCCCTGCTTGGTTCAGAATAATTGTGAGGGGTACCATGAAGAGATTCAAGAGGGCAGGGGAGCGTATTGAGCCTTGTGGAACCCCTTGTGGAACTGGTGCAGGCTTCGAGAGACAACTATTGATTTTTAGTTGTTGTGTGGGATGCTGTAGATAGGATGTGAGCCAACTTAGAACTGTGCCGTTGATGCCAGTGCGGTTCTTGAGTGTCTCGAGTAAAGCAGGGTGGTTTACTGTATCAAATGCCACAGATAGATCAAGGAGGATTAGTAGACAGGAGTCGTCTTTATCTAAAGATCTATGAATATTGCCCATTATATTGAGCTTAGCAATTTCTGTCCTACAGCCTTTTCTTAAACCTGATTGGAATGTGTCAAGGATGTTGAATTCATTTATGTGTTGGTTGAGTTGTATCAGGACACACTTTTCCATAGCTTTAGCTAGGAAAGGAAGGTTGGTGATAGGTCTCTGAGGATGTTGAGGTCATTAGGGTCCACCCCTGGCTTTTTGAGAATGGGTGTAACTTGCCCTAGTTGGAGGGAGTCGGGTACAGAGCCAGATGAAAGAGAGGCGTTGATGATTTTTGTCCAAAATGAATAGATTATATGGTTGAGGTTTTGTACTAGGGTG
The DNA here is from genome assembly GCA_963921515.1 of Calotriton arnoldi. Classification (NCBI taxonomy): domain Eukaryota; kingdom Metazoa; phylum Chordata; class Amphibia; order Caudata; family Salamandridae; genus Calotriton; species Calotriton arnoldi. Next base: position 171,451 of record CAWUFW010011620.1, on the reverse strand, counting down.
GAGGGGATCAGCAGTGTGAAATGTGGGCTTCATGTGTGCGAATATATTGAAGACTCCTCCTTCTGTCATAGGTCTAACGTCTGTCCAGGTATCATTGTGTTTTAGTGGAAGGTGATCATGGTTGACTTTAGTTTTTTTTGGGGCATTCCAGACCTTAGATTGGTCTTGAGGGGAAGTTTCAGTGTTGGCCTGAGTGCCACTAGGGCAGATGGGCTGGGGTTGCCAACTGGTATCTTGGATAAGAGATTGTTCAGTTTTTGCAACTTTGTCAGTGAAAAAGTTGGCTATTTCTTCACAGCGTTTCTTGGTGGCTGTTGTGTTGGCAGCAAGAAGCATGGTTTTAGGAAATTAATAAAATCAGGAGTGTGTTCATGTATTTGTATCTCAGTTTCAAGGCTGTCTCACATTTTTCTCCATGAGAAGATCTTCATTAGATGAGTTTAGCTGAAGCAAAAAGTTTCTGTTACGTGTTTATGCTCCTTAGAGTTGCATTGAGAAAAAAAGTGTAACATTTTTTTTAGCATCAAATGTTCCAACTGGCATTGATGGGTAAGAGCTCTGGTCAGTTTAAATGACACTTGTCTCCTGATTATTCGCTGTGTTGCTTGCTATCTTTGCATTAAACACATGTTAATCTGTTGGGCTACCTGAGGTATGGTATTTTATATTAGAGAAATCAACTCTGCAGCCAGAAGACAGGAGAGCGCTGGGCCAGACTCCACATGACAACCCAAGGGACCAGAGGATATAAATAAGTTTCTCCAAGGGGACTGGGGTGAAGCACGACCAAGCACTGGACCAGGTAATATGGCAAAAAGCGTGCTCATGACTGAACCAAAAATGTAGGTAAAGTCTAACTGAGCTTACCGTATATTTGCTTGCTTGCCTGCTTCGCATGGCCTGCACTGTTTTATTTTTGTGATATTATTATAAAGAATGTGCACAAATATCCTCCTGGTAGGAGACAACAGGGAAAATAAGTTGGTTTTGGTAGGTAGAATTGGGAGGTGTCCGTTGAATAGAATATGTATATGAGTGTGAATCCATGGTTTACTGCAAGTGACCTCTATAAATAGGGTGGTAGCATAGAAGATAGGCAAGAGAGCCAAGACCTGAAGCACAGGGTGAATGTGTGCGAGACAGAGGTCCACTGATCCAGCCCCTCAAGTTGTTGATTGAAGGTTCGCCAAGCTCAAGGGGATCTTTGGGTGTGAGTGCATGATACCTCTCCTTCCCCCCTACCAAGGTCAGTCAAAAAAATATAACTGAGGGAACTCTGCCCTGTTACCCATCTCCTTCTCTACCTCTCTCCATAGGTTGAGCTGCGGGGACAAGGCAAGCAGACTCCTTTACTACTACCTATGTGACAGTGAACAATAAGGAGCAGAGATGGGGACTACAAAATCTAGATGTAGTGAGCCTCCACCGAAAGGGACTTCTGCCCATACTATGTACCAACAGTACGGTAAAAGCATGTGCAGGTATTTACAAAAGTGGGTGGGACTCACTAACGAGGATGGGAAGAAGCCCTTTCCTTATCATGGTACTTTTGGCCTGGATTAGCATATTTAGAGAAGAAAATGAAGGACCCAAAAATAAAGTAGATGTTGCGCAATGGCCTCTCTTCAAGTCTGAGATATGAGAAATACACAAGAGAATGTAGAGTACCAAATTAGTCAGCTTAGGGACCGTGTTAGGGCTTGCGCTCCAACTGCTTCGCTTCTTCCACATCTATTTCCCCAGATCACTGAAGCACAGGACAAATAGAAGGACAGCGAGAACATGAGGGAGTGACGTCTGGATATGTTCCCTATGTCAGCCGAAGGGACTAGAAGTACAGCCACTGATGCACCCGAAAGCAGAGCAGCACCTGTGGGACTGCTGGTGACTGGTGCACAAGGAGGTAACATGAAAGCGAGCGCTACAATATAGCCAACTACAGTAAAGCCCCCGGTAGAGGGGTGTGGACGACTAGACAGAAACTTAAGCTCATTACCTTGGATTGGCCCAGGACCTGTTTATAGTGCGTTCCGGGGTGTAGAGACTGTCAAGAACAAAGCACCACTATTACCATAGAAAATTTGAGGCAGACTGCAGAACAATTGTCTGGAAAGCATTTCCCTTCTCCCCATCAGGTGACACTGATTATGAGATTGGCCAGGGGTAGAATTATTATCCAAGTGCCATGGGCACCCTCTAATTTAATGAGTATTAAGAAACAGTCCCCTGATATCAGAAAAAAAAACCCTACTCAGTTCCGAGATCAACTGCAGAGTGTGTTCAAATCATACATACCAAACTGGGCAGATGTGAATCAGTTATTGTGACTGGTGGTACTAAGCGAAGTGAGAGAAAGATTGGTGGAGAAGTCGATGTGGCCGTGGGTAGCGCCTGCCAATGATGTAGAGTTCATGGCAGTAAGTGATGTGTAGGTGAATGTCAGCATGCATGTGTGCCCAGTGAAAACTCATTGGACTAAGATCTTGAAGTGTAAACAAAATAAGAATGAAGCACTGATTATTTGGACAAAAGTGTGTTTGAAAGTTACTTGGGCATAGCCTACTTAACGGAGATGGCTCAGGAAGCTGTAGGTGCTGCTTTTATACAGGCATTGCTTCTGAATGTTACATGTCAGTTAATGCCCATCTGCATCGGATGGAAGAGTAAGAAGATGGCCAAGTTGGTGACGGTTGCTAACAATTGTATAGCATCGCAAGAGAGAAAGGAAGAGAAAGCAGAATAAAAACTGACATCTCTGAAATTGCAAAATATGATTAGAAGCTAAGGGGGTAGAAGGGAGAGCTGAAAGATTCAATGGAAGGGACAGGCCCTGGGAGCAAGAGGATTATATTTTAATTGTGGACAACTGGAGCATTGAAAATGGAACTGTCCCAACATCATGTCTAATGCACCAGTTCTCCCCGATCAGTCTGGAATTCAGCAGATTACTCAAAACTCTTATCCTGAATTTTAGGATAGCCCGAGATATTCTACTGTGCCATGAAAACCTTAATATCAGTAGATCAAAAGGGCCCCTATGTAGATTGTGTCGTTAATGGTAAATGGGCTACTTGCCTTATTGACATGGGCACAAATTGCTCAGCTCTAAAACCTCAGAATTCCCCACTTTTTCCTCTTTCGAGCATGCTCATAGACGCAGTTGGTATTTCTAAACAACAAATTCTTCACCATATTTCTGACCCCATGTCCAGCTCCCTGGGATCCATTAGCGATAAACATTCTATTTTGCTTATCCCAATTCCCCCAGCTAATCTGCTAGATATTATTTGCAAATGATACTGTGCTATATTTTGTACTTTGAAAGGTGTGTTCTTAAATATACTTCACCAGCAAGAAAATGAGGCCCTGTGCGCTATTGTGTGAGAGCACTTTTTGCCAAAGTGATGCAAATAAAACTGGCATGTGTTCCTGTTTAATTGATTTGCTTCCACAGGTATCTTCCACATTGTGGTTCGCTGAATCAAATAATCAATGGAACCAGAGGAGGTGAAGGTTGATCCTCAGAAGAAGCTACCTAGAATACCACAGTTCCCGTTAAAACTCGATGCGGAGGAATGGATCCGACCTGTAATAGCAAAGTTGATTAAGCAAGAGATTTTTGTGCCTGTTGTCAGTAGATAAAAATACCTCGATTCTCCTGATATAAAAAAGTGGGGAAAGCCAACGTGTGCAGGTTTGTATAGGACTTTAGGGCCATTGATAATGTGCTTATCTCAAGAATTCCTAGGTTAAAGCATGGAGGCTGGACACCTCCTTCAAAAAATGTTTGGTCAATTCAACTGCTGTGCGACTTTTGCACAATGGTACTATATAAGCAAATTTATTAAAATAATGATCCATAACAGTGTTTCCATGAAATTCTGTTATTCTGGCAGTTATACTATTAAGTCCATGGATATGCGGGACCAAAGTTTCAGGAAAGTAGGTAGTGGATCTAATAACCACATGGTCCTGCTTGTAGACACCTTGTTCTGAGCACAAACTACACAATCCATGAAGTAATTCTCTACAGTCGTTTTTACATTAGGCCATCAAAATGTTCTAAGTACCATCTCTTGCATCTTCCTCAGTCCCGATTGTCTTCCCCAAGGAAATTAATAGCACAAATGTAAATTCTGATTTTGTAATTCTTCTCCTGATATAGAAAGTTTATTTTCTTGAAACAATAAACCGTTAACCTTTTTCCAAGAGCCTTTTCTTTCTTGTAGTCCATGTTCTTGATTTATTGCACCCTGCCTTTGCCTTATCTATTCCAGTATCTGCTCTTCCTTTAATAATGGTTCTGATTGTAAAGTGAGAATTGTAGAGGGATCTTCCTTTTGGACTTCATCCTCGTTATCTTGCATGCCTTCCCTTAGCTAGAACCATGTGAGCAGGTTGATATTAGATTTCATAACAAAAAAGTGAGATTAAGAAGGCCCACCTTGCATGTCTGGCATTGGCACATTTAATTCTTTTCGGGAAGCTTAAGTTCTTATATTCTTATAATCCACCCAAATAGCATAGTGCCAGCGCCTTGAGACCCTCACAGGTGAGTAGCCGCGCTTTACAAGTCCCTGATCGATTGATTGATTGATTGTGAGGCGAGCCTTCCAAATAGTGCCGCCAGTGTTTGAAGGTTTCCTTGATTGCCAAGAGCTCGTGATCATAAATTGTAAAATCCCTTCCTGATAGGGTGCGAGAAAAATAAGCTACTGGATGAATGAGATGCATTTATGCATGTTTTTCCAGACAAGATGGCGCCTATAGCAAAGGAAAGAGCATCAGTCTCTTCATAGAAAGGTTAAGTACAGTCAGGAAGCCTTAAAATGGGAGCAAATGAAAAGACAGTCATTATGAACTGAAAGACATCTTCTTGTTCTCCTCCTCATCTAAAATAATGATTTGTCTTCATAAGATCTGTGATAGGTTTGGTAATTAGGGAAAAGTTTTCTATAAGATGTCTATAGAAGTTAGCAACACCAGATCTTTTAGGATCTGTTTCACAGTCTTAGGAGGAGGCCACTCCACAACCGCCCTCACCTTGTCTGGACATATTTGAATCTTTTGACCAGAAATGATGAATCCTACGAAGGACAACATGTTAGTCTCAGAAAAGCTCTATTCTGCTTTGGCACATGGAGAGTGTTTCCTCAGCACGTGTATGACTTCTTGTACATATTGTATACGTTCTTCAAGGTTCAAAGAGAGTATTTATATGTCATCAAGATATATGACTTCAAAAGTATCCAGGATGTCTTGGAAAACATAATTTACAAAATGTTGGACTGCTGCAGGAGTGTTGCAGAGTCCAAAGGGCATGACTTGGTATTCGTAGTGGCCATATTTAGTGTTTTATGCTGTCCTCCATTCATCTCACTCCCTTAAAGGGATAAGTTACAGCTCCTCATAGATCTAGCTTGAGGAAGACCTTGGCTGTCTTTATTTTTAAAAAATATTTTAATTAAGCATTTTTATAGTTTTACAGGTACAGCATAGCAGTTAGTCTGCAGGTAGAGCGTAGAGGTGGCAACGCAGTGGTACAATACACTTCCATTGAAAGCATAGCAAATAATGCAAAGGTGTGCAGAACAGTAGATAATAGGAGTGTGCAGACTAACGCCGCAGAGTAGAGAGGGCAAAGGATTGCCAGAGTAATAAAAAGGTAGAATATATCTCAACTTCGAACGAAAGAATCAGCCCATCCCTACGCAATAAACAAGAAGAACTGGTACAGTATTGTAGCACAGAAATAGCTGTTACTTGAAAAGAAGGGAAGGACAACATCACTCAAGAATGGAGGTGCCATTCTGCGAAACCAAAAACTGCAGTTGGGCAATAGGTGTATTGTAATTAAGGAGAGGGGTTATTGTCTATCAGAGAAGACTGTAGCTCAGTCAGCAGAGTGTCCCAGCCGGCAGCAATAGGGTATTTACGCAGGCCCCAAATATCTTCACAGTGCAGTGCTGTACTCTCTCCCTGAGCCCAGGTATCCATGGAGTGAGACCAGGCAGAGAGCTGAGGAGGTGTGGGTGACCTCCATCTGCCAATAATCAAACGCTTAGCTAGCAAAAGAGCCAGGTCCAAGAACCTCGCAGTTGCTTTATTCTTTTTGGTACTTCTGAACAAACCCAGCAGGCACACCATCCATGTGGGCAACAAGAGGTTACCTGTACAGCGGGATAAGAGAGTTGTGATACCCAGCGATTGCAGGGCACATCCAAAACATATGTAGAAATCAGCATCTGGCAAGAGGCATTGGGGGCAAACAGTTTCTGTGCGGTGGAAGTAGCAGTTGATTTTGTCTGGAGTGAGGTAGGTCCTGTGTAATATGTAGTATTGAAGTAATTTAACACGAGCATTACAAGACACCAAGTCTGTGTATGCCAGATTGCCCTGCCACTCTTTGTCCGAACAGGGCGACCCAGATCGCAATCCCAGTAGCAGCGTAGTGATGTAAGAGGCACTGCAGCTAGCAAACCATTTTATTAGAGGGCGGCCTGTCCCCATGACATGCAAATATTGAATCACTAGGTGCACTGTATGTTTCTGTTGCATTGCGCTTTAGTGTACCCCCATCGTCAGGGTAAGGGAATTGTATAGTAGGAATTGACAATGGAGAAGCCCGGCATCAGTGATGAGTTCCTCCATGGGAAGTAGGACACCGTCTTGATAATGATCGCCAAAACTATGAAGTCCTACTTCATACCAAGGGCCCACCTCCGCTATGGAAGTAACCAATGTGCCTCTAGGTGTACCCAGTAGCGGAAGTGCCGGAGAGTATGGCATCACCAAGTGAGTAAGGAAAAGGCTTCTCCGGAAGTAACAGCATGCAACCAGCATGAAATGAGAGTGGGGCAATACTGTTTTGGAAAAGGGATGAAAAAGGTGCAATATACGTGTTAACTCCCACAAGGAGATGTAGTTGCGGTGTCATCCAGCTTGAGACCTGTCACTCAGTTGTGTCATATGCCGACGACACTCAAATTATAGTCTCCATATTTCGATGGAAGATGTGCCATCAGCTAGGTTCCACAGTTGTCTTGATCGCATCATACAATGGATGCACACCAACTATTTGAAACTGATTACTCAGAAGACCGAAGTCATGGTGTTCAGTAACGACTCTCCCATCTGGAATTCAGCTTGGTGGCCAGCAGGGGCAGGAGTCTGTCCGTCACCAGTGGCCAAGATGAGAAACCTGGGCGTGGTCTTGGATACACAGCTCAACTTCTCAGGACAGATCAACCAGGTTACCTCAGCCTGCTATTTCACGCTAAAGATCTTACGGAAGATTTTACCATTTCTTCCAATGGAACTGAGGAAAACTGTGGTGGTAGCTCTTGTGATATCTCGGATTGACTACTGCAACGCCCTCTATCTAGGGGTTGATAAATGGCAGTTAACCAAGCTACAATCTCTTCAAAACGCCGCAGCCCGAACCTTACTCAATATCCCTAAATTCAATCGCATATCGGGGGCCATCAGGAACCTCCATTGGCTCCCAGTTAAGCAGCTAATTGAATTCAAGGCTCTGTGCCTGGTCCATAAAACCTTGTATGGAGGCGGTCCAATGGCGTACCGCAAACTATTCCAATGGTACTCTCCGGGGCGTCCACTAAGGTCTGGCAATCAGGCTCTGGTTAATGTCCCGAAATGGAGGAAGGCTAGATGGGGAGGCAGACGCCTCTCCTATCTGGCTCCCAAACTTTGGAACAAGCTGCCTCTGGACATTAGATCCCAACCTGCTCGGTCAAAATTCCGGGGCTTATTGAAAACCTGGCTCTTTCCAATTTAGCAATTGATCCTACCTTTCTGGGCTCCACCTCACTCCCGTGTTCTCCCCGGCGCCAAGAAGCCTCGGCAATCGAGCGCTATATAAAACCCTTACTTACTTACTTATAACCACCTGGTCACCCACCGCAGTTGAGATGCTAGATAGTAATGCTCAAAGGTCAGAACTCCTAAGCCCCCCAGATCAGGTGGGAGGTAAAGCTTAATGAGTGCAACCCTACGTCGCGTAGCATGCCAAATAAAACCACCTGTCAATTGTTCAAGCAATTGAAAGTTGTTTTTGGTGAAATAGAGAGAGAGATTAGCAAAAAAATACAGTGGGTGTGGTAGCATCACCATCTTCATGATGGCTATACGACCTGCCACTGAAATTGGTAGGGACCACCAGTAAGCCATCTGTGTTCGCAGTTAGGTTACTGCATGCATAAGATTGCCATCTAAGAGGTCCGCAGGCATATAGTATATTATTATTCCTAAATAACGGAATGTGACAGGTTGCCCAGGTAAAAGAGCACCATTTATTGTAAGGACAGGGTCAGGCATAGCAGCATCCAATGGGAAGAGGCAAGATTTAGCCCAGTTAACTTTGAGACTCGATACATATGCAAACTCAGTGAGTGTCTGCACTATGTAGGACGGGACATCATGTATGTCCCTTAGATAAAGGAGCATATCGTCTGCATAGTGGGAGACTGAATGAGTTCCGTCTCCTAGCCGAATGCTCCATTGTTGACCTGCATATGGAGGACGTGAGCCAATGGTTCCATATCGATAGAAAATAGTAGTGGGGACATTGGACATCGCTGACTGGTGCTCCTGTGAATCGATATGAGGTCAGAGAAGAGGCAGCCCATTTTTCCCCATGCAGAATGTTGGGTTTAAAGGAGTTTAATCAAGCGAATGAAGTGGGTTCCCAGACCGTATCTCGCAAGTATCTCAAACAAGTAGGTCCACTCCAGTGAATAAAAGGCATTTTGCGAGAGCCTGCCGGGTGCCATGCAGCAGGGGCATACTCTAATATGTGAAAGTACCTGCATGAGTTGAGGGAAGTATTACTTGCCGGTACAAACCCATTTTGGTCTGGGTGGACCAGATGGGGGACCATGGGGGCCAGGCTGTCTTCCAGTATCTTAGCAAGTATTTTGTAATCTGCATTAAGAATTGCAAGTGGTCTATAAGACTCCAGAATGGACAGATTTCTGCCCGTTTAGGTATAAAAATAAGAAGATATTCATGAAGCGAGGGAGGAAGACAAGCAGCTGTCAAAGCCTCATCATCAAGCGTCTTCAAGCATGGGGCTAGGAGGGGATGCATATGTTTTATAGAACTCAGGCCTGGAGGCCTGCCAGATGCACTCGCGGGTTTAGCTTCTTTGTTCTCAAAAAGTGAGATGTCACTTTAAGTTCTTCCCTTTGAACCTTGGCTGTCTTTATTTGATCTAATAGTACTGAGATGAGGAGAAGAGGATGCCTATTGCAAATAATAATGGTATTCAGTTTACTTTAGACAATACAGGGTCTGTACTTGCCATTAAGTGTTGGGATGAAAAATATTGGCGTTCCTGCTGGAGATACTGAGGGGCTTATTTCGATGTCGGGCGGAATTGCTTCCGTTCGACACCAACTCGGTCCTGGTCACACTTTTCTCAATGGGAGATCATGTTACGGCCATAAACCGGCCATAACACAAGCTCCCGTTGAGAAAAGGGAGGTACAGTCCATCCCTGCACCTTGTGGCAGGCACCTTAAGGTCAACAGGGGGGCACCATAGGTGCCCCCTCTGCCTCCAACCAGAGACTGTGCACCAAAGGGGCCCTGCTGGGGGCCCCCAAATACTCTTTCCGACATGGTTTCCATGTCGAACAGGCTGGCATAGAAACCATGTCGGAAACCGTGCATCGTAATCTCAAGGGCGGAAAGGCCCGCCCTTGAGATTACTGGCCGGTTTCTGACTGGCTAGCCCGTCGGAAGCCAGCCGGAATGACCGGTTGGTTTACTTTCCGACTGTCTCTATCATAATGAGGCGGTCAGAAAGTAAACCGCGCGTCCCATTACGATGCGGCCCTGAAGACTCCGACCAGAGGTCGAAGCCTTTACGGGCCACATCGTAATCGGCCCCTGAGTGTCTAATCAACCACTCAGCAGGAATTTTCCTTCAGATATTCCTTCAACACCAAATCATGCATCCTGATTGAAGATCTATGGTGCAATCATATTCCCTGTGAGGTGGTAGAATATTTGCTCTGGCATAGGGGGGGAGGCTATGCGATAGTAGTATGAAAACTGTAGGAAAGTAGGATCTGCTTCTTATGGTTACCCCCACTTTTTGCTGAATGTAATACTGTTTTTGACTAGTCTGGCTGGGATCCTGCTAATCAGGACCCCAGCCTATCTGCTTTCTCCCTTAAAACTGTTATGATATGTACTAGGTACACTCCAGATTGGATACTGGGGTACCCTTTTCATTCCCTAGTATATGGTACACATGTAACCAGGTGTTAGAAATGGGATTTCTAGTTGGCTAGGGCATGTGCCTAAGCCAGGCAGAAACCACCACTAGTCAGGGCAAGGGAGTTACACGCTGAAGATAACCCCTGCTCACCCCCTTGGTAGCTTGCCACGAGCAGTCAGGCTTATCCCAGAGGCAATGTGTAAAGCGTTTGCGCAACACACACACAGCAGCGACACACTAGGCACACCACAAAAGAAACTCCATACAAGGTTATATAAAAAATAGCCTTTGTATTACTCATAAAACACATTAGAACGCAATCACATATATACACTGTGCCACCTGGCACTAGGTATTACTTTACAGGGGATTATATACATTACAGGGCCAATCGGGCCACTGTTATAACCATTAGAAAGCACCGTTAGCAAAGCAACCAGTAACTACTGGTAAAACGCTGCACTCAGCATAGAATCTCATACAAGACATCATTTGCAGTGCACCATAGTAAACACTTATCAGAGTGCACCTATCAGTACAATCTCCAGGTGGAGAGGTGTGGTGCAGCGGCCAGGGCAGCTGACTTCGGAGCACAGGGTTCACGGTTCGATCCCTGGCTCCGGCGGCAGCTCAGCTCAGCTCAGCACCATGTGACTCTGGGCAATAGCTCACTTAATTTCCACTACGGCCCCCAGCGCCTTGAGACCCGTAAGGGTGAGTAGCTGCGCTATATAAAAATGGACTTACTTTACCATAGTGATGCGCAGGGTACCAACCTTGGCATTGTAACCCCAAAGCCTAATCACATCAGGGCACAACATAAATCATGGACCCATGGGCCAATCGGGCCATTGTCAGCAGACGTACGACACTAAAGTGAACACCTATTGCCTCAGGACCCCAACAAGTGGAGCAACTAGATCGAGCCCCCAGCACAGGAACCACTCCTGGTATCAGGTGTTAAAACAACTGTAGTCACCATAAGTAGGACACCCTGATATCGTCAACGATCCTCGCCGTAACTAGGGTGCAGCTCCTCAGCAGGACCGGGACCTCTGGCGAGGGTTTCCCTCCCAGCCTGCGTCCGATTCCCAATCTCTTGAGGCTCCCCACAACGAAAGGGGGAAGGACCCCCACATCCCTCCCCAGGAAGTGCGGCTGCTTGTGGACACGTGGGGCCGCTGCAGCCAATCACTGCTGCACCAACAATGGCGGCCTCTGCCAAATACTCCCCGGGTTGATGACCGCTAGGTCTGGGGCGTGCAAACCTCCTGTGACAGCGGGGAACATCCCTCTGTCCCCACCGTAGGCAGAGTGTTTCACGGTGCAGCGGGCATGGCTGCACGGGTCAAGAAGGGCCGAGCGGGACCTCCGTCGAGGGTTCCTGCCCACTCGGCTGACTGACCTGACTTCCAACGCGCTGCCAACCTGCCCGGTGAGGAGCCGGCAGGATGCCCACTCGGTTCTCCTTCCGTCCTGTTGGAGGGACACACTTTCTCCCCTACTGCCGGGGAGGACGGGTGCGGTCTTCCTTGCCGGCCCCGCCCACCGCAAGACATCAGCGGAGCTCTTTCGCTCCCTTCTCCGGTCGTCCCATTGAAGGTGGACTTCCTCGTTGCTTGGGGCAGCGTCCCCATTCCTCCGGACAGGCGGCCTCCACTGTAGAGGTGCCAGGGCACTCGGCGCGGCGTCTCGCTTGGGCGAGGCCACGCCCCTCAGCGGTTCCTCCTGCCTCTTCCCCGACTCTGGAAGCTAGTTGCCAGGCAACGTCTGGTGCTTCCGCAGCGCTTGCTCAGCTGGTGAGCGGCCGCGTTTATTTTGGGTGCAGGGCATTGACCTCGGGCTGGAAACGCTCCACACGTGTTGTAGCGCAAAACCGGCTACAGGACTCGGCGCTCCCCACGGGCTATAGTACAAAACCGGCTGTAGTCCACAGCACTCCCCACGGGTTTCCAGCGCTCACATGGCCCCACTGAGATTTCCCAACAGGGATGGACGTGCCCACCACGCGCTAGCTTTACGTAACCAAGCGCTAGGCTAATGGAGCACAGCACTCCTGCAGACGTTTCTCCTTGTAGCAGAGAATAACAAGCATTTACAATACAATAGGTCTCGCAATGACATTGTTTTGAGCTATTGGCATTGTAAATGACAATGCCTTCTATTTGAGCTATTGGGATTGCAAATGACAATATGTTTTATTTATGTTTTGGTTTTTAAAACAAATAAAAGGCATTGTAATTTGCAATGCCAATAGCTTAAACTTTCGCAAATGTGCCTCTTTACTGCACATTTTGCACGATTGAATTGACCCAAGGCAGCACTGCGCAGTGTATGTTGTGTGACGGATCTTGGCGCATTTATTGCACAGGGTCTCTGCTGAAGCACGCATACGAGCTGGCACGGCCAGTCGGGTCTTGAACCCCTTCAAGCTTAACCTTCCGAGACCCTACATTCCTACATTTGAAGCCTCGCCCCAAGCAGAGAGCAAACAGAGGCCGCGGTGCTTCAAATTCCAAACAAATTCCAAACAAAGGCCCCGGGACTGGCCGTTTGAGGCTGTAGACTGGAGACGAGAGGCCTTTCAACATTAACAAGTTGGATTAATAAATAAAAGATTTAAAAAAAAAAAAAAACTTTTTTTTGTTTTAAGTGCGAGCGTGGAAAATTAACATTGAGTGCGCCGATGGGGAAGGAAGAATATGGGGGGGGGGAGAAAAAACGAGAAGTGTGGGGGGGGTTGGAGGGCGAAGGGAACATGTAAGACTGGAGGGGGTGAGGGAGGGGGTAGAGGGATAGAGAGGGTAGAACGGTGGGAGGAGGGGGAAGGAAAACGAGTGCAGCTGAAAGTATATATTGTTCTGAGGTATTAAATGATGAAGCAGAGAAGGCGGGTGAGCGGGGGGGCAGGGGGAGGGGGAGAGGGAATGGAGGAGGAAGAGAGATGGAGAGAGAAAAAACGAGAAGTGGGGGGGGGCTGGAGGGCGAAGGGAACATGTAAGACTGGAGGGGGTGAGGGAACCCTGTACACAGAACACACCACAGACGGAGGCGCCTTTAGGCTATAATAAACGGTAGTAAACCCCAAACTAGGATATTACCCTTGGAAGGATGAAAGGCTGAGCTGCGGCCTCTCCACGTTGAAACCAAGACCCTGTACACAAAACACACCACAGACGGAGGCGCCTTCAGGCTAATAATAAACGGTAGTAAACACCAAAGTACGGTATTACCCTTGTAAGGATGAAAGGCTGAGCTGCGGCCTCTCCACGCTGAAACCCAGACCCCGTACACAGAACACACCACAGACGGAGGCGCTTTCATGCTAAGAATGAAAGGCTGAGCTGTCCCGATGTGCTTGGATCCGGTCCTGATATACAATCAAGGTTGTTATCCCAATCCTCCGCTACTCACGGTTCCTAGCGCTAATAATTGGGATGGCCCCAGTGGCCCTCAGGCACGTCCCTGCGCAGGAGCCCTTGCAGAGCCCTGCTTTGAGCCCTCGGAGAGCCCTCCTCTGAGCCCTCCAGCACCCCTCGCCCAGATATAGCAGCTAGGCGAGGGCTGGTCAGGCAGGTCGACTGCGCAAAGCGCGCACCTGAGCTGCGCACGCCCACATCCTGCGCGCATCTGGCCTGTGCACACATACACCTGCTGCACTGCACACCCAGCCGTGCACACGCACAGGGCGCTCAATGCCACCCCTGGCACCTGTCCTGCACCCGTGTGCGGAATGCAGACACGCCTGCTCTGCGCCTGGCCCCGAACCGGGGTCTCAAGGAGCACCATAAAAGGGACCCCTCTGGGCTGTACATTCTTATGTGACTGTGTGCTGCTGAGCGTGCCCCCAAGACAAAGAGTGTGCAAAGAGTGAATGCGGTGTCCCTCGAGCCAGCCGTTGAGTGTGCTGCTGAGTGAACCCCCGACTGTGCTTCTGAGTGAACCCCTGAGTGTCACTGAATGTGCTTCTGAGTGAACCCCTCAGTGCGTCACTGAGTGTGATTCTGAATGTATTTCTGAGTGAAACCTCATTTATCCCGAGTCTGCAGTCTGCACTTAGCCATTCATTCACCTGAGGCCGCACTTCGCCTTTCTTTTGGGTCCATTCCTCACCCTCTTGTTACCCGTAATGACGGCCCACTCTGACCCTGGCAGTGCCCCCGGGTGCCCATACCTTGCAGCTGTCTTTGGCAGTGCCCTTGGCGCTGTACGGCCATCCTGGCACGGGTTCCATGGTGGGCAGCGGCCGGCGGCTTGACTCCTGCTTGAATCATTCACCCCGAGGCTGCACCTAGTCATTCATCCCGAGTCTGCAGTCTGCACTCAGCCATTCATTCACCTGAGGCCACACTTAGCCTTTCTCCCGGGTCCATTCCTCAACCTCTTGTTACCCATAATAACGGCCCCTCCCAATGCTCTCTGGCAGTGACACTGAGTGCCCAGCCCATACCTTGTAGTGCTCGGTGCCCACTCTGACCCTGGCAGTGCCCCCGGGTGCCCATACCTTGCAGCTGTCTGGCAGTGCCCTCGGCGCTGTATGGCCGCCCTGGCACGGGGGCCATGGTGGGCAGCGGCCGGTGGCCTGACTCCTGCTTGGTGCCCGGTGCAGAGTGTCCTGTGCCCCCCCACCCTGGAGTTATATGGCCTGTTATGTGACCCGCACAAAGGGCCCTTTGAGGGGCTCGCGCACAACGCGCCTTACATTCACATGAAACGCCCGGAGCGCTCGCCCACCGCCCTGGTACAGAATGCCCATTGTGTGCAGACACCGTGGACTGCCCAACAGGAAGCAGGATGTGATGTGAGTTAGCTGTTTACCATCTGGCCGAAAGACTGCATCCGTGTTACCTCCTTCCACACTCAAAGGCATGCAGTATTGATAGGAGCCGGGACTCGAGAAGTGAAAGGTGTGAGAAGTGGTCAAGCTTTTGCTGTAGTAAAGGAGTTGCGGGGTTCAAAGGTGTGTGATGTCACGTCCCTTCCCCCTGGCATCTTGGTGAATTGAAGTTATTCTGTCGGGCTGTTTCCTGCCACACATTAGCGCCTAGTTAAAGCGCCAGAAGAGGTTTTTGCTATGAGCTATCCTCGAGGAGCCAGTAAAGTATGCACGGTTTAATCCGGAGACATCTCGCAGTTGCTCCCTTTGTCTCAATAGAGCCACCGCCAAAGCTGCGTGTGAGCATGTTAATGAGGGCGAGAGTGGATCCTCTCCACGAAGCAGGAACACTGCACAGCATCGAAAACTTCACAGCACGGCAACAAGAAAACAAGCGCTATGGAAAAAAAATTAACACGCTGCTGCCAAGCACCCACAGTCTGCCGGGATCCCCCTGTCCTCCCTGTGACCCCTTGCAACTCTGAGCTCCATGCCTGCCTGGAGTAAACAAAGTCATAAAAGGAAACATGACCTGTGAACCGTGACAACCAATCAGAGAGCCTACTGCTGCATGCTTCACGCGTGACTGATAAGAAAAGTCGTCACGACACACGTAAAGCAAGCCATCGAGTCCGGAGGGGCCGGACCAAAAAGCCAAAAGGAGGCACCCTGGAAACCTTATTTCCAATGGCGGCGCACCGTTTAACATAAACGGTGACGCAAGCCAATGGGAATAAGGGGCGGGGCTTCAAGCCCTTTTCAGAAAGTACTCATCTGCAATAAATCTCGCCGAGCGAGCTGCGCATGTGCGCAGCAACGCTAGGCGAGACCTAAAAAGTAAGGAACAGTCCAGTTCTTCTCCTGGAGTCTTTTGGGTCCCTGAGACTCCCACCAGGAGGCCAGCACGCAGGGCCTCTCAGCAGAGGGCAGCCCCTCCACCTCCTCAGGCAGCAACTGGGTCCCACGGCGGTTCCTCCTGGCAGAGTGCTCCCCCTCCAAGTCAGTTCCAGTTCAACACACATAGCACCTTTTCATGGGGTCACAGCCCCAATACTTATACCCCTTAGTGTCTTTGTTCTCCCCCTGCCACAGGGCTCTGCGCCCGGTCCAAACCAGTTCTGTTGGCACTCACACCTTTCTCTAAAGGTGCACCACCACCCCCTTTGTCAGTGTAGGCTCTGGCCCCAGACACACCACAGGGGGGCGGAGCCAGCATTGTGGAAGGCAGGCACAGTCCCATTCAGTCCCAGGTGCTACTCCTCCCACCACTCCAAATGCAGATTGACCTATTCAGCCTAGTGCTGACTCACCCAGCCCCTGTCACTCCAGAGCCAAACATGCAATACACATCAGGCAGGCACAAAGACACATAGCACACAGAAATGCCCACTTCTAAAAGTGGCATTTCTAAAATAGTGATAATAAATTTTTGAACGCCATTGCGCAGCATTTATTACCACTATTCCAAACATACCAAACTTGACCACTCTACTCCTCTCAGAGCAGGAATTACCACTGAAACATTTATCAGGGAACCCCCAATGCATTCATATGAGAGGGCAGCCTCACAGTAGTGAAACCAAAATGGATGTTTGTCACTACCAGGACATGCCACACAGTTATGGCACATGTCCTACCTTTTACCTACATTGCACCCTGCCCATAGGGCTAGCTAGGGCCTACCTTAGGGGTGACTGATATGTAGTAAAAGGGGAGTCACAGACATGGCAACCACTTTAAGTGCCACGTCACAGCGGCAGTAAACTGCGCGCGCAGGCCCTGCAATGGCAGAGGCCTGAGACAGGTTTGAAAGGCTACTTTGGTGGGTGGCGCAATCAGCGCTGCAAGCCCACCAGTAGCATTTAATTTACTGGCCCCGGGTATATGAGATTCCACATTACTGGGGACTGATAGGTAAATTAAATTAGCCAAACAGGTGTAGACCAATCTTATCACGTTTTACCACAGAGAGAACATGCACTTTACACTGGACAGCAGTGATAAAGTGCCCAGAGTCCTAAAACCTCCAACACCATGTCAGAAAAAAGAGTAGGAGGAAGGCAAAAGGTTCAGGGATGACCCTGCAAAAAAGGCCAAGTCTAACACCAGGGCATAGGTACCCCAGAGGCCTCCCATGGTCTGCAGCATTTATTATGCCACCCATGAGAGGCCATGCAAAATGGAACTACAGGTCTGCCATTGCAGCCTGTGTAAGCTGGTGCTTGCACCACTTACGAAAGATATAGGTTTACTATATCTATAGGTCACTACACTTAAAACCTATCAGTCACCCCTCTAGCAGGCCTTGACAATCCTGAAGGCAGGGTGCTGGGTTTCACATGAGAGGGTGCCCCTGCATGAGCAGAGCACCCCTGCAGCCTTCGGAGACCATTCTCCCGGGTTGTCGGTGTCAAAGCCAGAAAAATAGGCAGAGGTGCATTGTATGCTCGCATAAAATGCTATCTCGAAAACGGCTGCAACAAAACATGTCGTGTTTGGTATCAAACACCTTGGAATCATACCTCCACAACGGAAACCAGTGTGGGAGGTATGATTCCACCCTTCTGAAGTGAGCTTCGTGGGGTCCCTGGTCTTCCCGGTACCAGCCTTCTTGACCCGGACAGCACAAAATGGTTGCTGTCAACCAGAGACACATTTCTGCCCTCCTGCTGCTGAGCCAAGCTCGAGCAGGGGAAGGCAGAACAATAGGCATCCTGTCACAGGGAGGTGTGACCACCTCCCAGACAGGATTTAGTGTATTGGGGCTGGGTGGGTGCACTTCCAAAGTGCCTGAAAGTCTGGACGAGGGGCACACTTGGTGTCCCTGGGCATAGTCCAGTTCAAACCTGTCCTGGGGGCCGTTGGCTCCTGCTCTGGCGCAAAACTGGACAAAGGACATGGGAGTAACCTCCCCACTGTCCTGACCCTCCCCTGGGAGGGTCCCCTGAATCTGTCCAACCCTCACCCGTGGGTACAAAAGGGCTTACCTGGCTGTAGGACCTTAGATTCGACGTGGACAAGATTCTAATCACTGAACTTTGACCATCTGGACACTCTGGACTTTGCTGGACTTCGTTTGGGCCCGACTTCGTCTCCCTCTCAGTCTGAAGCATCGTCTGTGCCCATGCGCCATACAGGCTCCGTGCAGGACCTGTGGAGCATCAAGGACAACTGAAGACATCTCCCTTGGAGTGAAGGAGTCACTCCCCTGCAACTGCAGGCACCGTAACGCAACTGACCAGTCTGCTGATCCTGAGCTCCTGCGGATTCTGAAGGCTCCAGCAACACAGGAAGTAGGTTTCCAAGTCTCTCGAGGTCCGAGCTGCCCTCTCACCAAGTTTAAGGTCAGAATCCCTTGTGGGGGCTGCAATACCTGTACCCCTGTGCACCGCGTACTTTTGCAAGTGCATATGCTTGTTGGCGTTCCCAAAATAAGTGCACTGGGCTCCGAGTAGCCCCAACCTCTGGCACCATTTCCACCAAAGAACTTCAGCCTCCTTGCACTAAGTGCTCCGTGGGCTGTTGCTTTGTATTTCTGCTCGAGGTCCCCTCACGACTCCTGTGCCTCCGGCCTGTGGGTCCTCTTGAGGGTCATCTTTGCTTTTCTTGGGCTCCCCTGGTTTCTCCAGGCTTGCCCTGACTCTCCTGTGTTTGGTGAGTCTCCTGGGCCTTGCTGGTCCGAACCGTAACTCCTCTTGACCATCTTCGTGGGTTGCCACTACCAAGGCTTGTTGGTGCTCCAGCCGGACACCGACCACTCGACATCCTTTGTGGGACAGCTCGTATCCAGCTACTGGTCATCCTCGACATCTCCTGGTCCCGGTGGCTGCAGAGTCAAGAACCCCCTCAACGCATCTGAAGCACCCGACATCGGTGGGCATTTGTCTACCGAGCCCCTGGTCACTCCTGAGTGACCCAGACTCTGTCCCCTCTGCTTTCAGGTGCTCTTTGACAAGAATCCACCTTTGGATTCCAACGGACACTTTTCTTCTTTCCTGCAGTGGCATTTCCTTGAAGTCCTCCATTAAGATCGACGGCGGTTTCCGACACCACTTCAGCTCTATGCACCCGGCTTCCCTGGGATAGGTAACCTGGTACTACGGTATCCACGGGTGGGGTGGCTCTCCAACCTCCTATGATCCAAAGGGCTTCCTCGTAATCCACTGGGAAGGGTCCTTAAACTTTAAAACTGCAACCGCGACTCTCCCATTGAATTGTACGTAGCATGCAGTCGTGTTCTCACACTGCACCCGTCCTCCGTGGGGTCCCTACTTACTCACCTTGGGTGGTTCCTTTGGGTCCCAGCGATTCTACATCCTCTAGACACTGTCTTGACTCGAGTCGTGGTTCTTATACCACTATTTTAGTATATGGTTTGGTCTCCCCCTGGAGCCCATTGTGTATTAGTGCTACTTACGATTGATTCTGTTCTACAGTATTGTGTGCTTTGTGTTTATCTGCGTGTAGCAGATACTGTGAAGTATTTAGAGTGTGTTATAATAATAAATACATATTTTTATAACTACTATGTGGTTCTCCTTTCATTTAACCAATACAATAAGGTTGCATTCTGGTAAAACAAGCTGCTTAACATTCCTTCAAGACTAAGCCTGAAGGATGCTCTCCACAGCTACCACTTGGATAGCTTTCTAAGGTTATCTTTGACCTCTTAAATCACCATAAGGGTTGTTTGGACTGGTACAGGGTGCCCATTTTAATTATTGGACAGCATATACCAGGCCAACTTCTCACAAAAACAAACTTTAAATCTTCCTGTATCACATTCATATACTCCTATGTTATGCAGTTTTAGTAAACGCATAAGTAAATCAGAATGTATCAACCATTTAATCAAATATGGATGTTGTTTTATATTAGCTTGAAGTTTCCTGTGACACTGAATCTGACACTGAATACGACACGAAATAAGACACTGAATCGACACTGGATATGTTTGCCCACTGTCATGGTTCTAGTAGGCCCAGAAGCCACAGGGCTCAGGTTTGTACCATGCATATTTTTTAACAGTGTAACCTCGCTTTCAAACCTGGCAAGGGAAGTGCGATGTTGTGAGAATAATAAGGCTAGTATTGTGTATATGAATTATATTTTCTACTCCGGGCTGTTTTGCACTTCCTTGAAAGGAAGATACTGCCACCTGCACATTAGATAACTTTTCCCTGAGAGTAGCAAGTTTATGTTACATGATTATTCTTCGCTGATGTGTATTAAAACGGACGATCTTCTAGCAAGAGCCCTCGTCAGTTGAAATGACAATTGTCTTTGATCTTTTGCTGTGCTTCTTGCTACTTTACATTAAACGTTCATTGGACTTTAGGCTTTCCAATGTGTTATGTTTAATTTTTAACAATAGGTTCTGGGGGGCGCTAGAGAGCCCACGGCAAGATGGCCGCACAACAGTGTAGCTCTGCCGGCCGGACAGCAAAATCTGCCAGAATCCGCTACATGGCCAGGCATCGGACGCCCTAAACTACAGAATCGAGTGCAGCGGTGGACGGGTAATGCAGATCGGTGTAAAAGTGCTGCACAGATAGCGACAAACGTAAATAGAACTGTCGATCGGCGAGAGACAACCACGAGAGGCAAGGCAAGATGGCGGCTCGGAGCGCTCGTATCTAAATAAGGAGGGCTGCTGCGGAGCTGCCATAAGAGAGGAGCCACGGTAGTGGAAGCCTGCAGGAAAGGTACATTAGCTATGTGTACTCAGGGACAAGGGGGGTTACGATCCCGCTCCTGCCAAATGAACATTAGCAGTTAATATTAGGGGAGCCTGCATCGTAGTGGGAACGACATACAAAAGACAGGCACTAGTAACTTAAAGTAGCACATGTTTGTATTGACTCCGCTAAGAATTGTACCATCCTTGTTCAATGCACAATATATGGGCGCTTTATAGAAGGAGTTCTGGGGTCGCCCTCCGCCTCCCCATTTGAGTGGCATATTGTATTCCTGAACACCTAAATTTGCAAATATGGGCAAGACAGACAAGCAGCAGTCGCGCTTGAACTTTGAAGCACTGCTCTCTACGAGACCACCGAGCGTGCTTTCAGACACTGAGCTGGAAACCAAGCAGCCAGAGAAGTCTGTTTTAGAGGCCTATTTAATCTTGATGCAACAAATCCTAAGGGCCATTGATGGCAAGATCGACACGCTGATGCAGCGTATGGACAGCATGGCGACCAAGTTAGATAAGCATGCAGCCAGACTGACTACGGCGGAGCAACGGATATCCTAAGTGGAGGACGAATCAAATAAAACAGCTGGCAAATGTAGGGGCATGGAGAAAGTTTTGGACTTAATCAAGGCAAAGAATGAAGAATTAGAGGCACGCTCCCAGCGCAACAACCTCCGAATCATGGGGGTACCCGAAAGTACAAACACAGGACGCCTGGAAGACTACATTGAAACCATGCTAAAAGCACCTCTCACAGGTTCTGACCATTGAGAGGGCACACAGATCACTGGCCCCTAGACCACCGCCAGGAGCACCCCCGAGACCCATAAGAGCCAGGGTATTGAATTACAGGGACCACAACATGGTCCTGCATCTGGGGAGGGACAAAAAGAACATCAACTATCAAGGGTATGAGGTGGCGTTTTATCCAATTTCATCATGGCAGTACAGGTAGCGCGCAAAGAATTTGCAAATGTAAAAAAGAAGCTTCGCATGGCAAACATCCCCTATGCAATGATGTACTCCGGGTTACGCACAAGGACAAACCCAGATTCTTCATGACGCCGGACGCAGCCATGGATTTCCTGAAACAGATGCAGTGGAACCAATCTATATCGCCGCGCTCTGTTTCCTCTGAACACTCGGAATAGCACCAGGCCTTGTTGGTTGGCGCACAAACTTAGGCACTATTTAAAGGTGGGGAGGACGGTGCGCTACGGACGACTAAGTGTTGGGAACACAAATGGGCAGCGCTGGCGGCTGCAGAGTGATGGCGGACTTGCTGATATCTGCTGCAGCATGATTGAGGGCACAGTAAGTGGTGTAGCGGATAAGCATGCGAGACTGTCAGGCGTAATAGAACGAAGTTTGCATACAAAACAATAATGCAATGCATATTGAGCACCTCTATAATGTTATCAAAAAGATACCCTGATGGGATGCAAATGAGGCCTAAGAGCATGTGGTTCGATATGATACTGCGATAGCACATTTAGAGAGGTGGGCACCCTACAGACTGAACCGGGGGCCATGAAATAGAATGGGCGCGATTACCATACGATACCATGACGATATTGGCCCAATATAAATTGTCTGCCCCCCCCCCCCATATAGCAGGCGGGACTTACGGTACATAGATGCCCCCACAAGGGATTCCCCCCACATCTAAAGCAACTTTGGAACAAGAGGGGGACGTAGTTTCTTCCAGATTATATCATTGTTATTTGTTGTATTTCCTTTTTGGGAATGTCTTTGGCATGATTGGGATGCTAAAGTGGGAGGGGGGAGGGGAGTTTGCTTGTTGTTTACATTGAATACGGTGCATCACAAACATGAATGCAGAAACTTTAAATGCATGGGGAGGTTGGGACGCAAGAGTGCGGCACAAATGCATTATTATATAGAATATCCTCCAGGCTGAAAGTAATTAGGTTATTGACTTGGAATGTTAGGGGGTTGAATAATCCCAAAAAGATTCGACAGGTCTTTGCATATCTGGACCGGCGTCATGTCCAAATAGTTTTGATGAAGGAGACTCATCTCACCAAATTAAGGGACACACATGTCGGTTTGAAATGGGCGATTGTGAGGGCGGCAGCATCCTACTCCTCCTACTCTAGGGGGGTTCTTATACTAATTAAAAAGGGTACTCCTTTCACACTCACTCATTCTATGTCCGACGACAAAGGCCGATACACGCTCATACAGGGTACTCTAGTGGGCTCTTCAATCACCATTGTAAGCACATATGGGTCAAACATTGACGAACCTGATTTTTATCGACAACTAGAGAGTAGCCTTTACGAATTGCAGCCCACAATTATCCTATGGGGAGGTGATCTAAATACTTACTTAGATCTTACATCCCAACCTGGATCGCTGTGCAAAAACAGAATGGCAGGTAAAAAGGGCTGCACGTGTGGTTCATGAGATTATGGAGACCCATAACTTAGTTGATATATGGAGGGTACGACACCCGGCACCCGGCAGCCCAGGAAGGCACCCATGTTTCCTATGTGCACAAAACATGGTCCAGGCTAGATTACTGGTTGATCTCCAAGGTTGCAGCCACATGGGTGAACACTGTAACTCATTTGCCAAGAACGCTATTGGATCACTCACCAGTGATGCTGGAGTTGGGAATGGCCACACACACCCCCCAACCCTTCCAATGGCGCCTACAGGCCACATCGCTACTGGGCCCTGTGTTCAAGGAGAGTGTACGGGAAGCCATTATCCAGTATTTTCTGGAGAATAAGGGCTCAGTAGACAGCGCAGGTATGCTCTGGGAAGCCTTTAAAGCCACAATACGTGGAACAAGCATAGGGCTACAGGCGGGAGTGCTGAAAGCGCTGCGAAACAAGATGCACACTATAGAACAAACTCTGGGTATGCTGGAGAGGGATTATGAAGAGAATCAGAATATAGATACCCTGGCAGAGATCAAAGACCTGATCACAGAATACAATGACACTGCTGAGCAAGAAATAAAGCATATGGAGAGGGAGGGAGACCTGGGCGCTGGCTGGCCTCCAAGATTAGGACACCACGCACACAAGACTACATACCTGAAATGGACCGGCCAGATGGTACAAAATGCTTCAGCTCTCCTGAGATACTAACCAGATTTATGGAATATTATGCAGCACTTTACGGCCCACGTGAGGCAGCCACTGGGGAAGAGGTACTAGCATACTTGGAAGAGCTAGCGCTCGTGTGGTTGTCTTCAGGGCAACAGGAGTATTTGGTACAACCGATAACTGAAGAAGAAGTGAGAGAGTCTTTACAATCGCTACCCAGCGGAAAGGCGTCAGGGTGTGATGGACTACCTAGCGAATTTTACAAAGCATTTACTGACCTGCTCACACCATACCTGTATAACATGTACGCAGAAGCATATTATAAAAAACAACTCCCCCCAACCCTGCGGGAGGCCTTGGTGATAACCTTACTGAAGCCAGGGAAAAACCCAGCGAGCTGTGAATCCTATAGGCCCCTGTCACGTTTTAACATGACACGAAGATACTTGCCAAAATTATTGCAACCAGGCTGCGACCACTACTACCTGCACTTCTGCTTCAGGATCAATCGGGATTTGTCCCGGAAAGATCAACTTCACAATCTAAGGACAATATTCGCTATGTTGCACTATTTGCATCCGGATGTTAAAGCGGCTACGGTGCTGCTCGACGCAGCTAAGGCTTTTGATTCTATCAAATGGGGTTTTATGTTTGATTTACTACATCGGATGGGCACACCACAGGCTTTTACCCAATGGATAGAACTGTTATCCACTGACCCAGTTGCTAGAATCCGAGTCAATAACACTCACTCCTCTCCAATGCCGATCTGTAGAGGTACACGACAGGGTTGCACACTGTCCCCCATGCTATTCGCACTCACATTGGAGCCCTTGGCATGTAGAGTGAGGCAAAAACATGCGGATGCAGCGCTGGGATTTAGGCAGTGGCCACTAGCTATATCACTCTATGCAGATGATATGGTGCTATATGTCCGGGATCTGAAAGAGCGGTTGAACCCCCTGATAAGGGAATATATTCGATACGAAAATCTTTCCGGCCTTAGTATAAATTGGGATAAATCAACTATTTCCTCTAACGGATAGCACGGTTCTGCATGAATTGAACTTCGCACTGGAATGGAGCGTTTACCCAGTCAAATACTTGGGGTTGTGGATACACAAGGACCCAGAAATAGTGCTTAAGGAGAATTATGGCAGAGCACTCTCAGTCTTGGAGGACCAAGTGTCCCAATGGATAAAACTACCCCTTACGCTAGCAGACAGAGTGGCAGTTATAAAGATGGTGGTTCTCCAACGGTTTCTTTATTTATTTACCAATGTGCCCCTCAATCTGACTAAAGCATTCTTTACTGAAGTGCTCTCCAATTTGATCAGACTAGTTTGGGCTGGCAAGCAGCCACGATGCAGCTGGAAGACACTCACTGGGCCATATACATAAGGGGGGTTCGGTGCTCCAGACTTATATTTATACTATCTCTGCGCACAGGCACACTTTGCACACTACTGGTTTCCCCTTACCCCCCTTTTCTTCTGCACATAGCTGTGGAGGCGGACGGCGTATACCCCACACCACTCACAGCCGTATTGCCCAAAAAGCGCCAACCTACTCCTAGAGGGGAATTCAACACAACTGACAGCACTGAGAAGGATTGGCAAACAATTAAGTCTCGCGTAGGGAAAGTGCCAATATTTGCCGCCGCTATGCCGCTGGCATACCACCCTGGGATATCAGTTGCACAAGAAATGAAAGCGCTATCCCTCCTGGCAGACGTAGGGGTGACCGCCATGGGGGATGTATACCCTGATGGCACGTTCCTCACACTGGAAGCGGTATCTGCGCACCAAAATAGTACCCCGATGTTGCCATTTACATAACACAGGCTAAAAGAGGCCCGCCGAGCCATGTATCCACTGCACCCGGCAGCACCGCAAACACTAAAACCGCTAAAGGTCATGCTCACTAGCTCCTCCCGCACAAAACTAATAACCCATCAATATAGCGCAACGCAGACAGAGTTATTTTCACCATGTAGTAAGGGAATGGAGAGGTGGAACAAAGTATCAAAAACCTGTTTTCTTCAAATCTGCTATTTTTAAAAGTACTCACATGATTTTGATGATCTTCGGGCCTAAAGTTATATAAAGATATGTGTTATTTAAAAAAAACAATAGGTTCTGAATGTTGCACCTATCTTCCCAACACGGCAAACCTCACTCAGCATACATTAAGGATAGTGCGAAGAAACTACACGAGTTACAGATGGGGCTACATTTTAATCTCAGTGGCATCTGGATGTGACTAGGTGGAATAATTGGGCACTGGAGAATGAAAATATTTGAAATAATCATTGCAATTATGTTAATTGTAGTTCTATATGTACTAATAAAATTAATAATGTGTATCATCCTACACACAAATAAAGGCATTGACAATATTTTTCTTGCTTACTACTTTTGAGGATGAGGAGGACAGCGATAATGAAGATGTAAAAGTGGAAATTTTGAGACTATTTGCTATTGAATTATTGTAAAGAAATTTTGCCTCCTGCAAAAAAGGGAGAGTTGTGAAAAAATAATCATGCATTCCTATTGCTTTAATGTGAATGTCTCCCTGCACCTGTCTATCACAACGTGCACTGATATATTTTATAATCACATGTGGATGTCATTTTTTATTAATCTAAAGTGCCCTTTAGCCTCAATATGCCTGCTAAATTTCATGACCCTAATAAGCCTGAAAGCCATTCTATTCGAGGAGGTACATTTGTGCATTTCCTGCTTCTTTTAGTAAAGCGTAGCTTAGTTTTCAATGCTGGCAACCAGCAGTGTGATTTTAGGAAATTAATTCCTGCATTTGTATCTTAGTTTCAAGGATTTCTCGTATTTTCTCCATGAGAAGATCCTGCCACCAGTTCATTTCGCTGAGATAACAAGTTTCTTTCATGGGTGCTCCTTAGACTTATATCACGAGAAAAGTACCTACAAGCTGTAAAGGATTGCATGCATTTAGCATTACATGCTCCAACTGGTCTTTTGGGGGAGATCTCTGGTCGTTTGGAATGACAATTGTTTTCTGATTATTTGCTATGCTGTTTGCTATTTTTGCATTGAATGCATGGTAGAGTGTTGGACTTCCTCATGTGTTGTGTTTTATTTTAGCAAAGCCATGGTCATTATGTATACTCAGTGGAGAAATAAAGGCTTTGTGTATGTTGGTGAAAGTTGGCCCCGCCTAGGAACAGAGGAAGAGGTACATAGCAACATTGACAGTCATTTGGTGAAAGGGATACCTTAAATGACACAAGCAACCTGCTGCAATGTAGGGCTGAACGTAGGATACTAGTTTAACAGTCAGGGACAAAAGACTAACATTGTCTATTAAATCTTTACAGAACACCCAAACTGGAAGTGGACATATGATCTATCGCAATATAACTTCTGTTAAAGCTGATTGAGATCATTGGTAAATGCCTACCAGAGACCAAACCAACTCTTGACACAACATATGCCAATTCCAGAATGTGAGACAGCATACAGCCCTGTGCTTAAGTGGGGTACCAGACCCTCAGGTACAGGATAGGAGTTTAAGAAGTATCTTGGTCTAACTGTTTGAGCCTGATGAAATGTGATTCAGAAGTCCTTAATGGACCGAGCAGGGCAGTGCCAGATTCAAAAACCTTGAGGTGAGTAGATTCATCTTTCTGGCAGCACCCTCTGAGTGGACCTACACTAAGCATGTTGCGGCATGGGGCACGCCCGTGCAGTGAGTAACAGCCCTTTAGGTTATCAATAGATTATCTACCTCAGAACAAAGGAGTTGCACAAATCACACTGGTTCCAGGTCACAATACTGACAAAAAAGCACACTTTGCAAGAGGCTGTGACTTCTAAATCCTCACTTCAGGAGAGCTGTGTCTACCCCTTCTAATTGGGAATCGAATCACCTGCCATGAATTCTCCCTTGCAGCATTCCAACAATCACAGAAGAAGACAGTTTTCAGACTCTTACCCATGAGCTATCCAAAGGCTCCAATCAAAAGAAACAGGCACCACATGTGAGAGTTCTAAATATTTGCTGGCTCCAATACAATGCAAACAGGGTCTCTGGTCCCAGCTAACACCAGACCTAACAAAGGCAACCAACGGAAGATGAGAAGAGGAGACCAAGGGCGGGGACATGAGGATACACTTACTAATTATTTTATACTAAGAAAACTCCAAATCTCAGCCTGATTTTTCCTTTTTGTCCTTAATCTGAGGGCGAATTATTTTCCTAACATGCTTGTGATGGGAACAGAAGTCCGTACAACCAAGACACTTTATACTGAATAAAGAATATATAATCCTGAGAATTTACCCTTATACTGATATAGTGGAGTCCTTGATGATAAAAAAGGAAACATGACAGACAAAAGATAAACGTAGGCTTCACCAAGTGAATAAAGATGTTTGTGTTTTTCTTTTCCAAATAAAATACCAGTGGAATAAATTAACTACCTGGATCAAATAACCCTCTTCAGCTTCTTGCTTCATCTGTACTCCAGGACAGTGGTGTCGGTAGTGGGACCACAATAGTGCCAAAATAACTGCATCAATTGCTCAAGAGGTCATGGTTCATCATCACAAGGAAGGTCAAAGACCTTTACTTAGTGACTGAAAGGAATGAGGAATTAGCCTGTTATACGGTTCCTATGAATTTAGTAGGACTATGTATTAGGTCAACAAAACTTCACAATATAGAGACTTAGGGCCTAATTTAGATCTTGGTGGATGGTTACTCCGCCACAACGGTGCCGGATATCCCATCCGGTAAAATATAAATGCCATTATATCCTATGGGATTTATATTTTGGCGGACGGATATCCATCACTGTTGTGATGGTGTAACCCGTCTGCCAAGATCTAAATCAGGCCCTAAGTCTACTCATATCATCAGTACATGTAGGTTCGGCTAGCTCACAGTACCACATCTAAACTCATAACCTTCCAGAGATATAGATGTTATCAGTAACCTCGAACATGACAATTCTGATTCCCACGGAATTCGTGGAAACAGATCTAACCTTTTTGTTTGTCACCTTTGCATGCCCAAAGTTTTACAAAGAAAAGAAACAATAATGAATTTTCAAATGTTTATTGAAAAGGTCTAATCCTTGTAAATAAAATGCAGAGTGTGATTATCAAACAGATGAAACACATCATTGTGATAAGCATTATTAGAATGGTGAAAAACACAAACAATTTAACCATGTTAATTGTTCCTAATATTACTCCTATCTATCAACAATACTTCTGCTCTAACAAGAGCATATTGGAAGTATTCTTCTGCCAGACTTTGGGGCCGATTCCGATTCCGGCCGGAAATCTCTCCGACCGAGCCGGACCCAAAGAGAATTCCGACCGAATCGGACCCTAGCAGTCCGACCGGACGAGTACGATGCATTTGCATGCTATCGGACTCGATTCGGTCGGACTCCCATTGAAGTCAATGGGAGCCGGTCGTACAACGCGTACGCGGGCTCCCATTGACTCAATGGGTGCGAGGCGAACAAGGGCGCCCCCTATAGCGGGTACACGTCCATGCGCATCGCGGCGTACATGTACAGGTAGGGGGGACCCATGGGGGTCCCCCCTGTGTGCGACTAGCGCGCCTACGCGTACAGGGGGGTCCGACGCGGACCCCCAAAGTCCGGCTCCGACAGCTCTTTCGAGCCGGACGGCGCGAGTCGGTCGGACTGCTCGCGGCGCGCATCGTACTTACCCTGGCCGGGAAACGTCTCCATAGCGCGGTGCGATTCGTGTCCGTGCGAGTCGGTCGGAGCGTGTTGAAGCCGCGTACGAGTCGGTCGGCGATTTCGCGGGAGCTTGCATCGTACTCGCTCGGCCGGACCCACGTACGATTCGGTCGGGAAACAGGGCTCCGAATCGGATCCGGTAAATCCGAATCCGATTCGGAGCACTGCTGGCCGAGATCGGAATCGGCCCCTTAGTTGGAATGATCTAACCCCATATCTTGGTATAATGTCTCAGGAAGCCGGTCTCAGTGCATTAACAAATGCACGTGGTCTGAATGTGCAAGCCTGCACACATCTCTGCTTGCGCGGTTATTTTCCCTCCAAGGATGAATGTCGGGGCCTGTGGGGCTGAATCTTATTCACAGCTCTCTGCAGCATTCATGAGAACTCCAGTGTGAAGTGCCTCTCACCAACTTCAACACGGGCACGGTTTAAATAATAAAACACCGGTCCTATCAGATTCTGCTAGAGATGCAGAATAACAATGTTACTTAGTCTGAAGGGATAAAGTTGTCTTCTACGAACACTTAATAAAAAAACAAGTACATTGCGTTCTGATATGTGTTGACTATAGAACAACAACGTCTGCTAAAAATAAATATATGCATGGCAAATTCTCGTGTTAGTGAAAAACATGTGCAAACCCCCATCTCAAAAAGATGCTAACTTAAAAACAAAAACTAGAATATAAACCCTGTAACAAGTCAAATAAGAATGATAGGCCTTCAAGACAGTATTGAGGGACCAAACTACTGTTATGGCAAGTAATCATCAAACCCAAGACATAACATTATTAAGACTCACAGATGTAAAAACAAATGCAAGGTTACATCCAGTGCATCTACATCTGTCCTCCAAAAATACCTGTCTAGAGAAGACACTGATTTTGTTTTCCAATTTTAAAAGAGAAGCCACTAACGGCATGAAGCCCACAGAGATTGGGGTCTATACATTGTCCTGCTGCTCTCCAGTGAACTTCAAACAGCAAGTAAAGCTGCTAATCCTACAGGAACTAATGCTACTAATGGCTACAACAAGCTATCTTTCCTATAGAACTTAGTACAAAGAAAGTTTACCTGGAACAATTCCTGGAAGCACTACCCCTGAATACACAGAAATAGATCAAACAGCATCCTGATTAAACTTTGATAGATGCAATTGAACTTGCTTGTGCCTACCATTGGGCTTCTGTCTTCCGTCCGTCCGAGTGGTAGCCAGACCAAACCCCACTTGTACGATGACTCTGAAAGTCAGAAACTTAACAATAAAGCCTAGACACCTAATAATACCCCCATTTCTTCTCCCAGGCCTATAACAATGCAGTTCCACCCTGTCCTCCTAAAGAACCCTCTCCATTTCAAAACAATCCAACAGAAACATTGCTTTCTCACCGTAAAAGACCCTCATTGTTCCTGCATCTTGTCACCTAATGCATAAATGGCAAAAGAATAAAAAATATATCCCACCCGATCCTGCACAACACCAATGCCACCACATAATTTCTCCAAATACATATATCACCCTGCCAAGAAATATAAAATATTGTATACTCCACCGTGCCAGCCCTCCTACTGAAATTAATGAAAAGAGAGATGTACATCAATGCAAGCAATTGAAAATTGGGTAGAATATAAAACATTTTAGGATAGTTTTTGTATGATGAATTTACAAATAAAGGATCTCAGAAGATAATGATTCCTGAAAAATGATTTTAGATAAGCGCAAGATGAATTATAATGATAAAGTCGGATGGGAGCTATGTCATATAAAGAGGACAAAGGGTTGGAATCGTAAAGAAATTCAGAATATGCGTTGGAATGTTACATTTTCAACATTTATTTACCACTATGTCCTTTATTTTGTAAATTAATGATGACACAAACCAAAGCATGTTCAGCTCCCATACCATCTTCAATGCCTCTTTGAGAATTTGCAATAACAACGAATTTCTACTTGTAAAAACACAGAGGCTTAAAGATTCACCACACACGTGCTCGAGTTCCCTTTAAGTCTTCAACAAGTCAAGAATAGGTCTTGGAATGTGAGAACATGCCAGTTGAGTAAACTTGGGTTTGAGCAAATCCGGGAAGGTGTTATGCGCAGTATTTCAGCAATGCTTCTGTAAGCAATGCCATGAAAGCAGCCCTCTTAGGACCAGCCCAGCAGGTATGCAGAAAATGAAATTGGGATGCTCATCATGCTGTCAAAGTCTCGTTCTATTTCAGATGGTGCACAATGTTGACTTGTTTTACGCTGCAAGAAAATCAAGTCTATATCCCATTGAAGACCAACGTTAATTCAAGTGGCACTCTTGTTCGGAAACTGCACGCTATTGGCAAACGTCTCAGAGATGGCACCATGTTAAAGTAAGTACAAGTCGAGAAAAAAATAGTGAAATTCTGTTTGACCAGTTACAAATGGTTCCTACTGGATGCAGTTACAGCTAATGATCTTACATTTGTCCAGCAAATAATGGAATTCTGTTGGTTAAAAAAACCTGAAAACCAATATTCACCATAACATTATTTTATGTTGTATAGTGGTTGCAATTATATGGCACGTCATTCTCTCCACATCCAAGCACCATGTTTGCCACTGTATCCAGCTGACATAGGAACTTTTAAGTGGGCAGACGTTGTCTTCTTCTGCATGAAAGATTATTTTCGTAATCTTTGCAACTCAATTTAAAATCTTGCAGTTCCGTTGTGCAGAGGTCTGACTGTATTTAAGATATATATATATATATATATATTATAACATAGTATTGAAAATAATGTTTTGTTTCGGTGGATGTGGGCTTCACTGTAGCCCTCGTGTGAGGTATAGCCATAAAAGATGAGTAAGTTAAATTAGACACACAACAGAAAACTATAGAGTCCGTATTAACTGTCTTAAGTGTCCATTATGGAGTTTCCTATTTCAGATAGGATTCACTGTAAGATCAACTGCTTCCAGCCTCCCATGGCAGAGCACAGCTGTAACACGTGACTTCATTCTTGTGTGAAATCTTCAGCTAATTCTGGCTTTTATTCAAGGACACCTTGTATTCTGGGACTTGGAGTTTCACAGTTAACATTGATAGTGTGGGTTTTCCAAAAAAGGTCAGCATTTTCAAGTGCTGCCATAGGACATGACCGCCACGCACAGCATGCAGTCATTAGGCTTATGTTTTATTATGGTGTGTTATGTTATGTTGCCAGGGTCGAACAAGCACATAGGGCAATCTGGCAGTGCAGAAGGGCTGGGCTGACTGGTCAGTGTGTGGGCAGGTTTTAAGTCTCGCCTCCATCAGTGCATCGCATTTGCTCTCTCTTTTCAGAGGTATTGTGTTCTTCAAGGGCCTTAGAACTCTCCCATTGCTTACAACTCCTGCATTTCATTGTCATTTTCATTGGCTGCCTTCTAAGTGGGAAATGCCAGCCAGCTTCACTTCCCTTTCTTTTGGCTGGAACATGGACCAAATGCTGTTTGCTTCATGTGAATTAGGGTCCTTCCCCTACTGTGATTGGGGTACTATTTTTTTATTTTCTTGCTTCTTCCCCTCCTGTTTCCCTGTCCGTGTTGCTTCTTCAAAGGTGTGTCTTCTTCTCCACCCACTCCACCATCTGTTTTGCTTCTTCCCCTCTCAACCCTGCCCCTGTTGCTTCTTTCCCTCCGGCTCACGTCCGTGTTGCTGCTTCCCCTCCCACCCTGTCTGCGTTAATTCTTCTACTCCTGCCACCCCACCCCGTCCATGTCGCTTTCCCCTGCCACTCCCTCGTTGTCCATGTTGCTTATTCCAACACCCCAACTGCCATGGGAAAATAGTGTTATGACGCAGCCAGTGTTGGCTGCTTCATAGCTCTTTTTTATTATTCTCACCATCCTGTTGACTTTAACCTGCCCTCCCAGCGGCCACCGCTAGTCGATTGGCAACACCAATAGCTCGCCCATAGGCGAGACCTAGTGGATTTCCAAATGCAGTCTTTTTGGGCCTGTTTTATGGTCTGGTGGGTCGATTTTTACTTTTGGATTGTCCAGATATTGTCACAGACATTGTCTGCAGCATGAACAAATGCATTCAGTGTCCCTTACCCAGTGGTCGAAGTCAGTGCTTTAAATGGAAAAAAATAAGTGCAGGTACTCATTAAAATGAGCTACAGGTGTAGTGAGGGGGCGGGGCAAGGGGCGGGGCTAAGGGCAAGACATGATGATACTTAACGACTTCTAATTAGTTGCAGCACATACCAAAACACATGAGAAATGTGTTTATATAAACAAAGCAGGTTAACTCATTACACTAAACGAAAGAGAAGTGCAATAATATGTTAACATTTCCTATTTTTGCAATAATTGCACCTTCTTAATGCCATACTGTTAATTGCTGTTTGGCACAATTGTACATATTTTTGAGCATGTGAGTAGGAAGAAATTGAAAATACCCCACTTCGATCCAAAGGTCTTATGGCACCAAGCAAATGAAGCAAATCATCATGACCCTCCCCAGAAGATATCTCTCGTCTCTTCCATCGATCTATCCATTCATCCTACCATTTGCCTGCTGATGTCCACCATTTAACCTTTATATTCTGTCGTCTATTCAGTCTTTCATCCATCATTCTGCCTTTCACCATTCTCTCTGTCCACCCTTCATATCCAACCATCTCCAAACCTATCCATTCATCCTTTCACTCATCCATCAATCCTTTTGCTCATCTATCCATCAACCTTTTCACTCCTTTATTACATCCACCCTTTCATTCCATCCACCCTTTCACTCAATACCTCCTTTCACTCATCCATCATCCACCCTTTCATCCATCCTCCCTCCCTTTCATTCATCCATCCAACCTTTCACTTATCCACCCATCATCCGCCCTTTTATCCAATCATCCACCCTCTTTCACCCACCCATCCATGCTTTCACTCATCCATCCATCTATTCATCCATCCATCTATACATCCACCCTTGCTCACTCATCCATCCACTCACCCACCCACCAACCTTCCCTACTACGTTAGGTATGAATCTTTGTCGCAGAGCAGACATGTACAAAGTGCCACCCATTTTCTTTAAAAACCTCCTGAGAGTGTCTTGATTCTCTCTCTCGTTCTCTCACTTTTTTCTTACAAAAAACAGGCATACACACAAACATAGCAGACACACAAAAGACTTGGGTATGATAAAAGCCATGTTATACCTTTCACCTACCATGGCTTTTTTAATTGCCACCAGGGCCGGACTGGCCGTATCCTTATTGTCACTGCCAGGGGACTGACATGATTCCTGTGCTTGCACGAACGCACACGATAATGTGACTGTGATTGACAGCACAGGGCTTGAATGGACCCTGCTCTGTCAAGCACAGCGTGATGGTGAACACCGGACATTATTCAAATGACCCCTGCTGAATAGCTCAGCTTGGGCTCAGATCGGGGAAGAAGCGGCGCCTTGGCTGCCAGAAACACGTTCCACTCCTGCTCACCAGCACTCACAGCCTACCTTTTCATGAGTACCGGTACTCTCCTCGGCAGTAGAGAAGTGCCGGTACTCGGAGTGATAAATTCAAGAAGTGCCGGTACTCAGTACCGGTGAGTACCGGCCCATTTAAAGCACTGGTCGAAGTGCATTAAAAAAGTATGGGAACTGTGATGCTACGCGCACTGGTGGCAGGGTGAATGAGCATGGGGGCGTGGTCAAAGGCATGGCTGAAAAAAACTAAATATTCTGAAACTTTTTTCGGTTGAAAATTAAATGCAAGTTATATTAATCAGCGGAAAATGCACTATCGTACATTATGAAACCTCCATTAGTTAATGCACTGCACCACAGAATTGAACCCTGGTTATTCAATCCTGGTTGGTGCAGTGGAGAATAGTGGCTTGTGTATATTTAGTGCTACGAGGTCCCAGTCTGTGAGAGAGAGAGAGCACTGTGAACATGTAAGTAATTTACATTCCCTTCAGGCAAGCAGGCACCTTGGCAAGAAGGCTTATTTAGCTGTCTGCCCGTCTATCGTTTTCAAAGCACAGGAGACTTCCTGCCTTACACTTCAGCTGAAGCGTTCAAACTGTTGGAATTACCTGGCCCCAGACGGTTGTCTTTTCACAAAAAGTAGTGGAATTGTTTGTCTTAAATCAAAAAAGTATGGGCACGTGGTGCCCTTCAGACCCCCCCCTCCTCCTCCACCCACACACTTTGACCACTGTCCTTACCAGTAAACACCTATACAGCGAGTCTGCGCAAGTTCAAAGCTTGCAGATGTGTACGCCCTCTTTTTAACTTTCTGATTCACTAACGCTTTCATTTTTGCGGCCAGGACTATTTTACATCCAAGGCCGAACTCGTATGTTTGTGGGCGCAGAGGAACCTCTAAATGTGCATAGTGCACTTCCGCCAGTTGATTAGTTTTGCAGCACTTTCGATTTCTGGACGCCCTTTCCCCGCGGTCTTGGCAGTTCTCATTGACTTGAGAAATGACAGATGGGTCGTTGTGTTTCGTCATCGGAATGTTGATGTACCATACACGCTAACGTACGATTCGCATAGGGACAGGTTCCACTTCCCGGTCTGTAGTATTTTTAAAATGCCAATAGCCATCTGTGTCTCCGAGAAGGAAATCCCCCAATCTGAAGCCCAAAACAAGATACTTTTTAAACTTCACAAAGTCCCTTCGTCCCTTTTTGTAAGTGGCCATATTTCAGTATTCGCTGCCTCTATCACCTGAGCTTACTAACCCCTTATCCCTTAAGCCTCCGAGTAGCAGCCTAAAGCAAAAACCTATCTGCTGTTCAGAAAGTATCCCTCAAAGGGGTGGAAATAATAAACAAGAAGAAAATCCCCCCTGAAGAGCGGGTCCTAGTGGAATATTCTCTGGCTTGGCTAGCTGTAGCAGGGGGCGTCAGTGACTCACACAGCATTCCTTGTCCTCCTGGAAAGAATACAGACACAGGCTTCCCAACGCTCTGACTTTAGTGCTCACAATTTCCATCCAGATGTAATAAATTTTTTTTTTTTAATTTGTTGAACCATGTTTAACCATTAAATAAATCACAAAATTTACAGCCTAAGTTAGCTTGATTGAGTGTGATAATTTCTCAAAAATATAGATGACTGCCAGAAGTTATTAATCAACAATTATAGGATGACGTAAAATACATAAGAATAACAATAGGAACCCCCTGAAGTTGTGCAGGGACGCCTCGTTTCATTTAGTACTGGAAGAATATTTCTATTGATCCAATAATCCAGCGGCGTAACTAGATCCAACTTCGGGGTTGGGTTATAACAGTTCAACCAATGTAGGCGGGCCTGACACGTCTAACAATGGGGCAGAGCTATCAATAAAAACAAAACAAGAAAAGAGAGTGATAAATTGTGCATGTTAAACATCGGCAAACTTTTTACTGGATTTGACAATGGTTATAGGCTACTGACAAATATCTTTAGAGAGGGGAATCATTGATTTGACAACTAAAAAACTGCTTCTACAGATCTCACTGCAAAGTACCTCAGAACCAGTTTTCTCAAAACTACTTCAAGGCGACAGCTCTTTTTTGCCTACTCCTTCTGTGAAAAGACAGTGAGCTTGGGAAAATGTTTTAATTCCATCTTCAGAAAGGTGCTTCTGCCTGAATGCTGCCCCTCGTTTTACTCAATGGGACATTGAAACTTGTGCTTGTTTTTAGGTCGCACACGTGTACTGATCTCAGAATATTGAGTTTAGTGGTTTAACGCACCTGATTTCGGGATGTGTGACTGACAAATCACAGGTTTGATTCTAATGCATCTTTCAGTCCTCCCGAGCTTGAATAAGTAAGTGCCGATCAGTTGGCAATATTACCACCTATTATTGACTCTTCTAGGAAACATCACTATCCTAAATCAAAGTCAAATAGTTTTTGTTGAGCAGTTCTCATCTGAGATCACTGAGCTACATCCTTGCAGGAAGCCTCCACTCCTAAAGAACAGTCAAAAAAGGAACTTGCATTGAAATGTCAAACTCCAGAACACATGCACTGTGGGACTCATGGGCAATGTCCTGCAAAGAGGCCACTCCAACAAAACAGAAACACCTGTTAATAGCAGATGTTATAACAACATGATAACAACAACCATGCTTT
Source organism: Calotriton arnoldi (assembly GCA_963921515.1). Lineage (NCBI taxonomy): Eukaryota > Metazoa > Chordata > Amphibia > Caudata > Salamandridae > Calotriton > Calotriton arnoldi. Next base: position 133,694 of record CAWUFW010011620.1, on the reverse strand, counting down.
CAATTCTGCTATGAAGCCCCCAGCTCATAAAGTATCAAAACCACTAAAATATCAATGTTGTTTTAAAATCCTGCAAGGGCAATGTGCATTCTAAAATGTAACATTTGTTACAAATTTCTCTAAAATGTCTTTGAGAAGAATGACCATATTCTCATTAATGGTTATTCCTAAATGTGTATACTAATTATAGCAATTAGCCTATTGTGTGTAGAGAAAGGGACAACCTTGATTGGGGCACAAGAGAGACGCCAGGCATACAGCACGGTCACCAATTTGTCATTGTAACCCTGGAACAAGTAGAGCACATGGTAGTGTTTTCATTGTGCAATGCTTTTGCATTAGTAACCTATTATACCCAATATCAGAGTTATGAGGCTTTTGATCGGTCTTGGCTTAGTTTGGCAGCAGAATAATGTTTCATATGCATTTTGCTGTCAAACTACACTAGTTTGATGAGAAAGGCCACAGAGATGAAATGCCTGCACAAGGGGGGTGCTGTGTACTGTTTCTGCATAGCCGCCATTCTACAGAAAAACACACAAGACATACGTTAAAGCAAATTCTACATCTGCATTACAGTGCACTCCGAGAAACTAATCATGTTATGTTACATTTAAGGTTTTATTGTGCGCTCAAATATCTATACAGGTGCCCTGACGCTAAAAGAGAAACTCAACTGAGATAAACCAGAGCCATAGAGGACTATTGCCCATAAAGCCAGGTCCTCAAAGCTTTCCTAAAATGCAAGAGTTCACACGTCTTGTACAGTATTACTGGGAGTGCATTTTACAGTTTGGCAGCTGCTACCGAAAGGACCTACCTCTAGAGTGAAACCAATTGAATCCAGGTATCATTATTAGGGATGCATCGGTGGAGCATAGGAAACATATGGAATAAACTTTTTCTGAGGTAGTTAGGCCCAGTGTGATGCAAGGTTCTGTGAAAGTGACAGAGTAATTTACAAGCAATCCTCTTAGCCACTAGGAGCCAAGTAAGCATATCTAAAGTAGCAGCGGCAGAAGCGTGATGAGCTAAAGCAAGAGCAAGTTCAACTGCGGCGGATTGGATATGTTTAAAGTTTTTCAGTCGCCCGACGAGGCACCCTGGAAAAGAGAATTGGAATAGTCCAGGTGACTGAAAATGGTAGCCTGGACCACCACCTGACAGGTCAACATAGGAAGGAGCTGTACTGTTTTCCTCAGCACCTGCAGTGGAAGAATGCAAGTGGAAGACAAATGGTTAACTTGTTTATCAAGGGATAGATCTGACTCCAAGTAGAAACCCAGGTGTTTCACCATCTTGGCTGGACTGGGCAGATCAGATCACAATAGAAGTCCAAACTTGGAGGGGAGAGAATGGATAGATGGAGTATGGTTAATCCATAGCACCTCCATTTTGTTGGAATCAAATTTAAAGGAATTGAACCTCAACCAGGGGGTGATTGCAGACATGCACTGATGAAAGGTCTCAAGGGTGGCAGTCCCTGACTTATCCATGGCAATAATTAGTTGAGTGTCATGTGCATAGTCCATGCAGTTAAGACCGAAAGATATCAACAATTTCGCCAATGGATGGATATAAATGCTAAAAAGAGTGGAACTCGGCTCTGACCCATAAGGCACTCCCTGGTTCAATGCCTTAAAATCTGACAAAGAAAGGGGCCTCTGCCAGCCTGGGCAGAAGGATGAAATGTGACGCTTAATTGAATCATAGAAGTCTTTGCTTTAGGTGGCAGACATATGTCTCTGTTTAGGCTTAAACTATTTGTTCATGTTTCACATAGCTGAGCTACCCATAAGTCAGGCACCAGACACCTAAGCTATCCCTAAGGTGACAGTGATCCATCACCAAAGGACAAGAGTCACAGCCCATTATTTCTGCTTGATTTCTGATAAGATTGTCTGCATTTGGTTATCGAGGGCACTGACTAAATATATTGAAAACCTATACATTGAAAATATGAGTTGAGTTGAGTTGTTACTTAAAAAGATCAACGAACAACCTTAGGTATCTTGGCACTGAACTGCCTAACAACATCAGAAAAGATACGAATATAATCAAGAGCCTTCCTAAACTTAGAATGGTCCAGTATTTTGCATAGGCCAAGACAGACTGCATTCCAAATAGAGGTAGCAATGACAAAGAAGAAACATAATAGAGCCATGGCATGGTGGATACAGGCAGGGAAAATGAAGAATCGCCCCCACATGCAGTAAGAAAGACTCCTTCATTTAAGGCATCTGTGTTTTGTATGAGAAAAGAAAATCATTCTTTGACAGGTTATTTTCTCAATACAAATAAGTTTGCTGAGTGGGTGCTTTAAAAATGGTGCTATCTCAGCAAGCCTGCAGTGCACTGAAGTAGGTGCCGCTGTGACGACTGCTCTCATAGGACAGACATTTCAATCATGCAGGTGGAGATCTCCAAATTGGACAGACTGTCCTCTTTCTGGTTGCCAGAGACCATGGGCTTATCCTCCCAATGGCAGATCTGCTAACTGTCCACCAGGTTCTAAATGTCTCCCTAAGCTTGGCCTACAACCAGGGCAAAAGGTGGGGGTACACGCAGAGTAGACGGCGTCTACCCACTCTTTTCACAGGATGATCGCTGTCCACTCTGCCAAGCAGTTGGGCCCTACTGAAATATGCTGAATTCGTCCCAATGTAATTTTCAGACACCAGGACGCATTCAACATATTGTCTACTTTCCTTCAGAGCAGCAATGTGCAAGCAGCAAGGGGGCTTTGTTATTTAAATTCTAGCTGGGTCGTAAACAAAGTCCTAATTTGAGGAGCCAATTTAAGGGGCCATCAGGCCTCCTTTTGTTCCAGTAGCCTGGAGCTATCTGGAGCTGCACAACTATACACAAATGCAAAGGAGGAGAAGCAAAGGTACACAGCGTGCTATTACTTCCCAAGTACTTAAGAGAGGTATGCTTTTAATTTTGTTCAGCGCCAGTATACAAGAGATATGCACAAATAATTTAAATACCACTATTTTGTTTTATTTCTTTTATAGTGCTACTCATCCCAATGCAGGGTATCAGAGCTCTTTTACATCACATGTACACATTATACATTGGCAATAAATCATATAAGTGTGTAAATCAATGTACAGAATGTGTTAAATAAGACAGTGAGGGTTGCAAGGTGTGAGTCACACATCCTTCAGAGCTCACTGTGCTATTTTAGAAGGTGTTGCAAAGTCATCCTGTGTGCCCTGTGCACCCCCATTTTTGGCTGACTGGAACTGGTGGTAGCTGACTTACTGTGTCCTGGGCTCTGCTAGTCAGGCCCAGGACATGGGCTATGTTAAAACACACACACACATGCATTAGGTTACACTAAGGGGTCGATTCCGATTCGGGCCGGAAAAAGCACCGACCGACTCGGATCCGGAAAAAATACCGACCGACACGTACCAGTGGCGCCCGACACGCCAAGTACGATGCAAGCCGCGATAAATCCGACCGACACGTCAGGAAACCAAGCCGACCGACCGACCCGCTCGGAAAATAGCAATCCGGCCGGAAAAACACGCGAATCCAACCGACCGACACGCACCCGGAACAAATCCGACCGAATCGTACCCGCCAACTCCAACCTGCAAAGTACGATGCAAGGCGCGAAAAACCACGACCGAGTCGGACGGAGGACAAGCCGTACGACCGACACGCATACAAAACCGAGCCGAAGCAACACAATACACCGCGACCGACGCGTACGCAGCATACAAAACTGCACAAACACAGCGTGAACGAAACGGAAAACACCGTACGAGACCAATGCAGGGTCCGACTCGGTCACAAGAACGTTTCCAACATACACAAACAGCACAAAGGAAAAATCAACCAAAAAAGGCCAAACAAGCAATTACCAAGCCAATAAATACTGGGGGGGGTGGGGACAGAGAACAAAGACACACCAACAACTCCACCTATATAAAGGACACAAATCACTACCATGAGCCTTTGCAAATGCCATTCCACTGCCAGCACCCAAGAGAAAGCAACCACACACCCACAGCTCATCCCTCACACAAGCCACACACCAGCAGCACACCAACAAATACCTACCTCACATACACCCAGCACAACACACACCCACACACCCTCACCTGCACACCAACACACACATCACCCACCATCACCACCCATCACCATGCCCCCCAAGAAGAATCCCAAGTTCCTAGATTGTGAATTGGAAGTCCTGGTAGACGAGATCCTCAGGGTGGAGCCACAGCTGTTTGGCACTCTGGTCCAACAGACCCCCATGTCGCAGAAAACCAAGATGTGGGAGAGGATCATCAACAGGGTGAACGCCCAATCACCATGTCGGCGCACAAAGACCGACATCCAGAACAGGTGGTATGACGTGCGCAGGAGGGTCCGGGAGCTGCTCAAGAAAGACTACCACCTGAGCCAATACACCGGCAGTGGCCCTCCTGCCAAGCCAGTATACCTCAGGCCCTGGGAGGAGAAGGTGCGGGCCATCCTTCCGCCAGTGAGCGTATATGGACTAGAGGACATCCCAGAGCCTGGTGAGTACACAACAAATGTACACAATAAACTGCCACAAAACACACACATCACTGTCAAGGGGAGAGTCAAACCATGCACTCATAGCAATTACACAGCAACTAGAACAGAATCATCCCAAAATGTGTATGTCAGTCAGATAAACACAACACATGCCATCAAAAAAGTCACATCCAACTGTGCCAACACATGTACAAACACAACCACAACTACAGCTAGGCAGTGGCACAAATAGAACTAACACACACATCCACACATGTAGCCACCACAACAACACCAACACACAGTGAAGACCACTCAAAGGAAGGAATTCTGTGTATGCTGGCCAAGTCAGTGTAGCCAATAGCATCATGGGAGTCGCACTCACACATATTGCCCCCCACAACTGTCCCATCAACACCACCCTGAACCATGCTCACATCACAGGGAGTGGAGAAGGACTCACAAGATGGCTGACACTGGCTACTGCTGTGGGGAGCACAAGGCTCTGCTGCCAACTGTGCACCAACAAACAGCAGGACACCACTGACTGACATCCTGAGAGACAACTTACACTCCCTGCAATGCAAGCACGTTCCATGGTGGGATATCTGGCTGGCTGGCTGGGTGGGAAGGGGGACTTGCAGCACTGACCATAGTCACCAGCACCTCCCCTCACACCCCCCCCAACACAAACTCCACAGTACCCACCTGGTAGAATGCAATGCCCTCCATCCTAACACAAGATCCCACAAAGCACCACCACCCTGGGTTATGTTGTGTGAAGCACAGGGACACTCTTGGGACTCTTAGCCAAACAACTGCCAGGACAACACTCCCAGCCATCCTGTCAGCACAGCCAGCCCACCCCACAGGGAAGCAGAGTCAAAGGAAGGAAGCATGGGCATGCTGGGAAGGGGGGTGGAGGCAATAGCATGATGGGAGTCGTAGTCACAGACATTGCTCAGCCTCACAACTGGCCCATCAACACCACCCTGAACCATGCTCACATCACAGGGAGTGGAAAACAACTGACAAGATGGCTGACACTGTGCACTGCTGTGGGGAGCACAAGGCCCTGCTGCCAACTGTGCACCAACAAACAGCAGGACACCACTGACTGACATCCTGAGAGACAACTTACACTCCCTGCAATGCAAGCACGTTCCATGGTGGGATATCCGGCTGGCTGGGTGGGAAGGGGGACTTGCAGCACTGACCATAGTCACCAGCACCTCCCCTCACACCCCCCAACACAAACTCCACAGTACCCACCTGGTAGAATGCAATGCCCTCCATCCTAACACAAGATCCCACAAAGCACCACCACCCTGGGTTATGTTGTGTGAAGCACAGGGACACTCTTGGGACTCTTAGCCAAACAACTGCCAGGACAACACTCCCAGCCATCCTGTCAGCACAGCCAGCCCACCCCACAGGGAAGCAGAGTCAAAAGGAAGGAAGCATGGGCATGCTGGGAAGGGGTGGAGGCAATAGCATGATGGGAGTCGTAGTCACAGACATTGCTCAGCCTCACAACTGGCCCATCAACACCACCCTGAACCATGCTCACATCACAGGGAGTGGAGAAGGACTCACAAGATGGCTGACACTGGCTACTGCTGTGGGGAGCACAAGGCCCTGCTGCCAACTGTGCACCAACAAACAGCAGGACACCACTGACTGACATCCTGAGAGACAACTTACACTCCCTGCAATGCAAGCACGTTCCATGGTGGGATATCCGGCTGGCTGGGTGGGAAGGGGGACTTGCAGCACTGACCATAGTCACCAGCACCTCCCCTCACACCCCCCCAACACAAACTCCACAGTACCCACCTGGTAGAATGCAATGCCCTCCATCCTAACACAAGATCCCACAAAGCACCACCACCCTGGGTTATGTTGTGTGAAGCACAGGGACACTCTTGGGACTCTTAGCCAAACAACTGCCAGGACAACACTCCCAGCCATCCTGTCAGCACAGCCAGCCCACCCCACAGGGAAGCAGAGTCAAAAGGAAGGAAGCATGGGCATGCTGGGAAGGGGGTGGAGGCAATAGCATGATGGGAGTCGTAGTCACAGACATTGCTCAGCCTCACAACTGGCCCATCAACACCACCCTGAACCATGCTCACATCACAGGGAGTGGAGAAGGACTCACAAGATGGCTGACACTGGCTACTGCTGTGGGGAGCACAAGGCTCTGCTGCCAACTGTGCACCAACAAACAGCAGGACACCTCTGACTGACATCCTGAGAGACAACTTACACTCCCTGCAATGCAAGCACGTTCCATGGTGGGATAACTGACTGGGTGGGTGGGTGGGTGGGAAGGAGGTCTGGCTGTCAACCAAACACAATCAATGCAGACCATGTTCACACCCCAGAGAATACATAGAAATGGCCAAATAATGCAGGACAATGTGCCACACCAATATCAACCCCTGACTGTGACGACTTAGGACAATACAATGTACAGGCCCGCACCCCGAGGCACAGTCACAACTGTCAGGTGTGTCAACCACTGATGCCTGCAGAAACATGACATACATTGTTTGTGTCTCCCAAAAACAGGTGATGATAGGGACACAGCAGCAGACGCTGAGGAGTCCCAGTCCCAGGCTCAAGAGGATGCCGAGCTCACTGGCGTCGTACAGCCTCTGTCCTCCTCGGACGATGAAGAACAACCTGGCACATCCGGTGCAAGTCAACATGCTGCACCAGCAGGACCACCAGCTGCAGCACCAGCAGGTCCACCAGCTGCACCCCCTGCACCCACCCCTCCAACGACTGTCACCACGAATACCATCCCTGCCGACATGGACAGAATAAGGAACAACACCAGCGCAGTGACCCTGGACCAACCTGGGGCCATGGACACCACCACCACCACCAACCCCCAAGGTGGACCAGGGTTATCTGTGCGTGCAACTGCACACACTGCACATGTCAGCAGGGGTGGTGGGAGGGGTGGGAGACAGAGGTCGCTGCTTGCAGACGTTGCTGGTGTGCATGAAGACCCACAACTGGTACGCATAGCTGATGCGTACCAGTCCAGCACCGGAGAGCTCAGCCAGGTAGTGGGGCTCCTCAGAGACATCAAACAGCAGCAGGCTGCCCATCATGCCCGCTTGGACTCCCACATGTCCCATGTGGAGTCACACATGTCACGTGTGGACTCCCACATGTCACGTGTGGACTCCCACATGACCCGCGTGGAGTCCAAGTGGGATGTACTACATGAGATGACGGCGGTGCACAGGGACATTTTACAATGCCTCCGCCAGATGAACAGCAACCAGTCCACACCTCCCTGTGTGCCAACAACATCTGGTACCGAACAAACTGCAACTGCCACAGGGAGGGAGGAGGACTCTGGCGGAGAGTCCCCTGCACCGCAGCAGCCTGCACTTGAGGGCCCCCCCAAGAAGAGGGGTCGTCCGAGGAGGGGAAAGTGAGAGGCTGATGGCCAAGCGCAACTCCCAGGAAGCCTGAACCTGTTCTGGATTTTCGCCTTTGTGCACAGACTGTTCACCCTGTTGATGGCAACACTACTCCCACACATTGCATGGGGAGTACAAGTTGGAACAATGTGTCAGACAACTGTGGCCCCGATACTGGGGATCCTGTCTACCTGGACTTTCTATTCATCTAGGAACTTGGGATTGCAAGATTCATGTACAGCACAATCCATCCTATGCACTATTATCACAGATGTATCACAATAAACACAATAATACACCATACTTGCCTCTGTCGTGATTCCAACGTGGGTACTGTTATGGGGATGATGAACAACAAAATTACACTGTGTATGCGAACTGCAACAGCAAGGACAACACAGGCATGTGAGTACAGGCAACGTGACACATATGAGGGAGACACACCACCAGGGCTACACAACACATACACACCTAGGCCATCTGACTCATTGCCTACACTGATGTTGCCAGGGAAGACGGTGCAATGCACAGACACCACATCCATTCCCAGTTGTAGTCAAGTAGCCCACAGGTGCAGTAAGCAAATGGCAGTCAAATGTGTGACCACAGACAACGCACATCACTAAGTGAAGCACAGGTTTATTACACAGTAGCAACATGCCGTAACCACTACAGATGCAAGGTAACCCCACCTGGTAGCGGGCACACAGTCAACAACTGTAGACAGAAGGAAGTCCATGGGTGTGGCGCACATCACCTGTAGGGACACAACAGCTACCAGCCTGGATGTGCAATCACGTTGTCGGTGGACACAGTTGACCAAACGAATCTGAAAGTACCCTGTGAAGGACAGAAATGACACACAGTCAAAAGCAATGGAGTACAGGACAGAACAGCAAAACTCATGCACAATACATGTTACAAGATACCCACCCAGAACCAAGTTAGCATGTCAACACTGTTGGGGAGTACAGCCCACCTGTCACCACACATCGCAACACACATCCAGTCAAGTAGCCCATGGACACACTCCAACAGCACCAGAGCACCACCCACACATCATGCCAACTCACATCATTGACATGACACCTCAGGATACTCACATTCAGCTAAAGAAGTTGGTGATGAGCTGTGTGCGGACATCACCATCACCATCATCATCATCATCGTCACTGGCATCGTGTTCCAGGCCAGGATCCTCCACAGGTGGCGGATGTTGGTCATCGTCATCCTGGATGAGAGGCAACTCCTTCCGCACTGCCAGGTTGTGGAGCATGCAGCAGACGATGATAATCTTGCACACTTTCGCAGGGGCATATGGGAGGGACCCTCCGGTCTTGTCCAGGCAGCGGAAGCGGCTCTTCAGGAGACCAAAGGTCCGCTCAATCACTCTCCTGGTCCGACCATGTGCCTCATTGTAGCGCATCTGGGCAGGTGTCACAGGGTTCCTGAGGGGTGTCAGCAACCACGGCATGTTGGGGTATCCCGAGTCACCTACGGACAGACAAGTGCACATCAGCTGACTTGGAAAAGTGGGCGGAATACTACAGATCAGATCACACACAATGGCACAAAGTCAGTACACACCGACAAGCCAGGCACGCTGGTTCTGCATCTGTGCCATCAACCTGGGGATGCGACTACTCCTCATCACAAAGGCATCGTGTGCTGAACCAGGGAAACGGGCACACACGTGTGTGATGGTCATGTCTGCAAGACACACCACCAGTGCATTGACCGAGTGGTAGTGCTTGCGGTTCCTGTAGGCCTGCTCCTGGGCCTGTGGTGGTACCAAAGCCACATGTGTCCCATCAATGGAGCCAATGACATGCGGCATCCTCCCCAGGGCATAAAAGTCACTCTTCACGTCAGTGAGTCGTCGCAGTCTAGGGAAATAGATGTACCGGTTCAGGAAGAGCAACATTGCCGCCAAGAAATCGCGGAGCACACGGCTGAACATGGTCTGTGACATCCCACCAGCAGACGCCACAGTATGTTGGAAGGTACCGGTGGCAAAGAAGTGTAGGGCTGCCATCACCTTCACCTTGGGGGTCAGCGCTGTAGGATACGGCCGGCCAGGCTGCAAATGTGGGGACAACTGCACTGCAAAATCCTCAATCAGCTGCCTGGTGAAGCGGTACCGTCGGATGCTGTCCCGTTCCACCATCGTTGCCAGGTCTGGGAATGGCCGATGGACAGCAGGAGCCCTGCAGTGCAGAGGAGAAGTAAGCAAGATCGTCAGTCACCCCACATATGCGGCATTGAACACACTCAAGATCCCAACATACATCATCATGAGGCACAACTACATGAAGTGTGCAGTACCGGAACGACATGTATGGTACATACATGGCCAACATCTGTCAACACGGTCCTACAGGTGGCATCAATTTGTCCCAGGTTGGCCCATTGGATATCATGATGCTGTGTCACAGTCACCCCCAGTGACATGTGAGGACAGATGTGCCCCAGGCACCACAGCTCAACGACAGGCACATTCCCAGGGACCCTGTAATGCCACATGGACACTGGCATCACCTGGAGTATCATGTGTACACCACAACAAAACAAACATGACCCCCACAGGTAGTGGCCACACTTGCCATGGCAGGAGAGCCATGGACGTCTGTGACACACACGCACAACATCAGAGTCCATGCACACACAACGTGGATGTGGAGACTGTCTCCCATTGTGCACATGAAATCAGAGACATTGTAAACACTACATGCACAAAGACTGTGGAGGGCCATCACTATTGTGCCACTGGGACACCCTGGCTCAAACATACCGTCCCACATGGGACTCACGGGGTATGTGACATGACATACACAAACACCACTGTGAAATGTGACCATGGCACATGCACAGATATGAACAGTTGCACATCACAGTGGTCACGTACACGTAACACCCAGGATCCTGTCCCCATTAACACGTGCACAGCCTGGGGGTGGCTGCCCACAGGTGACACCCACAGGACAACATGTACACCAACATACACACAATAGGAAATGCAGCCTTACATGCCTTATGATAAGGTTTGGACAGGCTGTCGTGATGTAGGTGTGCCCCTCACTCCCTGGGAGCTATCTGTGGCTGGCATATGTCCATCTGAGACAGGCATGCTGACATATGCCAGTCACATGTACAGTGATGCGTTGAACAGCAATGGACCGATCGGTGCCTCCGGCCGGCCCATTGCTTTCAATGTGTGCGGGTACGCGTTGTACCCCTGTGCGCGTTGTACTGCAATGGACCGATCGGTGCCTCCGGCCGGCCCATTGCTTTCAATGTGTGCGGGTACGCGTTGTACCCCTGTGCGCGTTGTACTGCAATGGACCGATCGGTGCCTCCGGCCGGCCCATTGCATTCAATGTGTGCGGGTACGCGTTGTACCCCTGTGCGCGTTGTACTGCAATGGACCGATCGGTGCCTCCGGCCGGCCCATTGCTTTCAATGTGTGCGGGTACGCGTTGTACCCCTGTGCGCGTTGTACTGCAATGGACCGATCGGTGCCTCCGGCCGGCCCATTGCATTCAATGTGTGCGGGTACGCGTTGTACCCCTGTGCGCGTTGTACTGCAATGGACCGATCGGTGCCTCCGGCCGGCCCATTGCTTTCAATGTGTGCGGTGCACGCGTTGTACCCCTGTGCGCGTTGTACCTCAATGGACCGATCGGTGCGCACCCATTGACAATGGGCTTGCCTGGCAACGGACGCGTTTTCGAATATTCGAACGAGTCGGTTGCTGGAAAATCAGTTGGTCACCCACAACAATGTTGCAAAATCATGTATGTCATGAAGTTGAAATTTTGAAGGATGCTGTGGGCGTGTTTTGGTGCTGCTATTCCATGGATTGGCCAGATTCAGAAGATGCAAACGACTTGGACCTATCACTTTGGACACAAGGGACAGTATCTGCCTCTCCAGCACATATATATTGCTGCATGTTCCCCTGAGAGCCCACTTGCCTGCACTACATGCTCCAGGACGACATCTGCCACTGCACTGCTGCTGTCTCTGCCCCTCTGGACCCTGCAATGGCACGTACTGTGGAGAGAGCCCCAGCCTTCAGCCTTGAAGAGAACCAGGCCCTGCTGGACAGCCTACTTCCACAGTACAGCAAGCTGTATGGGACACCAGGGGAGCAGGTGAGTGTTCTGTGCACTGCCTTTCTGAATGTGCATTTTGTCTGACTAGCAAGGCTGAGAGTCAGCACACCACTGGCTAGCAGGCTCACTGAGTAGTTGTCACCCCCCATAGTGTGTAGTGACTTGCACTGGACAGGTATGGTGCAGTGACAGTGCTTCTGAACAGGGTTTTACTCCCCATGCTATGATACCATGTAGTGACTTCTGGAAAACTGTCCATGGGCAGCCGTGCACTGCCTGGGTACACCATGTGCCCCTGTGATTGCGACATGTATATGCAACTGTGTCATGCACGGATATGTTGCATGTGTAGTAATGGCCTTATCACTTTGTCATCCTGACAGGCTTCTGCCCATCGGAAGCATGAGATATGGAAGGACATCGTCCGGGCTGTCCGGTCCGTGGGGGTCTACAAGCGCCGGATCCGCAACTGCCAAAAGAGGTGGCAGGACCTTCGGGGCTGGACCCGGAGGATTGCACGGGTCCAGCTGAAGCTGTCGCCTCCTCGCAGGAGGGGCGGAACACGGACCCTGACCCCCACATGCTCAGGATCCTGGCGGTGGTCTTTCCAGACCTGGATGGGCAGCTGAAGGCCAGAGAGCAGCAAGGAGGGGTGAGTCAAAGACTGCACTGTGTACTCTGTCTAACATGTTATGTGCCCTCCTCGGGCCAGGTTGAACTGCCACAGTACAGCAGTCATGTTGTCCAGGAGCCATGTCCCTCTATTGTGCACTGCCCACTCCTCATCTGATACCCAGGTGTGGCCCTTACATGCAGGGAATTCTGTCACTTAGGACTGTGTCCTTGCAGTTTGCTTGACTCAAGGTGGGAGACAGCATCTGTTTCCCTGACTCTGTGGTGGGCATCATGGGTGGGTCCATTGCTTACACAATGCCTGTATTCTGACATGTATTCAGCGTGTTACTTTGATCTGTGGTCCAATTGCTGAGCTGATCCACCACATGTGGCTGGGGTACCTGGCACACACCCATGCTGCGGGTGGGAACAATGTTTGGGCCCCAGGAGTATGTATATGACGTGTGTCACACATACTTAGCCAGCTGCCTACAGTCCAGGGCTCATCCCTCATTCATGTGGGGCTGGACAGTCATGCCTACTCCAGGCCATACAATACACTCTGTACTCCCACTCCCGTGTATCAGAGGACACATTGTGCACAGTGATTTGACCCCTCAGGTGTCTGCCTCTGTGTCAGTGTGCTGTGGATTAGTCGCCAGGACTGCTGTGGAGTTTCTTGGTAGGGGCTCAGCATGCCACTGGAGATGTGACCATAGGAGACGATACTTGTGTGACACATAGGTGTCTGATCAGCTGCCCATGCAGACTGGGGCATGTAAATGTGAAGTTCAGGCAGCTGTTCCCCATGCACAGCAGAGTGTGAGGGGCTCAGGTTCAGAGGGTAGTGTCACAGGTCTCCCATATGTCCAATAGGTATGACCTGGACAGATGAGGGTTAAGAGGATGTGTTGTGGGGGGATGTACATGTGCACTTGTGCAGCTCCAGGACTTGCATTCCCCATGACCTACTATTGTGACACAGTGCAGAGTGTTGTTGTCTGGCTGCAAAGTCATACATCACTGAGACAGTGATGTATGACTTTGCAGTCATGCCTCCGCCATGGCATGTGTCTACTGATTGGTGATCCTGCAGGGGAGTGACATGTGCTACATGCACACCATAGTGGCGCTGGCTATCAGGACATGGGTGCATCATGGTGTCTGTCGCTGGAATGCATCACATGCATTTCCTATTTGACTCTGGGCATCCCTTACATCCGTAAACCTGTACTGACTCAGTGGCAAGAGCTGTGATGTGTCCACACCGTGTCCTCTGCACTGTCCAACTACTGTGTACTTGGTGCATGTGTCAACACTGGGGTGTTGCAATCCAACAGACACCAGACAGATGGGTGCAAGGCCATGTGGGATGTGAGTGCCATGCTTGGCATCAGACTGACAATTGACTTCTCCTGTTCAATTAGGGCACTTTTAGCAATGTACAACTAATGATGCCAGGGCTTGCTCTGTAATGTGCTGTGCTCACAGTGGTGTGTGCGTTTGGTGCAGGTGACTGATGTCTGTCTGTTTCCCCATTGTTTGCAGATACATCCACGGCCACGGAAGGGGACAGCTCCACGGACCAGGAGGAGCCGGAGAGCCAGACTGGGTCAGCAGCCGAGGAGTGGTCGGAGGGACCCAGTGGCACGGAGGGCGAGGGGAGCCACACCGAGGAGTCCTCAGCAGCATCCACCTCAGCTGAGGACCAGAGCAACTCGGAGGATGACTCCCTTGTGGAGGCGGGTGTCAGCAGCCACCACACCCCAGCTAGTGTTGCTGTCCCCGCCACCACCAGCACCACCACCGCCCTCCCATCGGCTCCCATTCCCCAGGTCCGTGGAGGCTCCCATGTCCGGGAGCGTGTCTCCTTTGGGCCAGGCACCGCACCCCTGCCCCTGTGTCCCCTGCTGCCCTGAGTGAGGAGTCTGTGTACCTCCTTCGCCAGCTCCATGTAGGGCAGACAGCCATGCTGAGTGTCCTCCATGCGCACACCGCGCTGTTGACTCAGCTGGTGTCGTTCATGGAGGGCATCTCATCGGGCATGTCTGACCTACAGAGGGGCAATAGGTCCATGGACTCCTCCCTGACGGCAGCAGTGTCCCTCCTCAAACGGTCCCTCACCCCTCCTGCCTCTGCTCCATCCACACTCCCCAGCACCTTACCCATCCCAGGCACACACACACTGGCACAGGCACACACCAGCACACACACATCCAGCACACTGACACACACGCCAATGACAAAACGCACACGCACGCACATTCAGGGGACTGAAGCCAGACTCACAGGGGATGGGGCCCTGGAACACACACACGCATCCACATGCACTGCGCAGTCCTCAGTTCCCTCTCCCTCCAAAGCACCCTCCCTTGCCTCACCTGCAACCCCAAAGTCACAGCAGCTCTTCCTCTGTGACCTCGGCCTCTTCCCCACCGATGAAGCTGCTCCAGCATCCCGGGGAAGAGGAAGCCCACCCACACGGAGCAGAGTGCCCCTCGCCCCCGGACACCCTCCCCCAGGCGCAGACGGACTGAGGCCCCCACCCGCAAGTCCCCCGGAGTGCTAAGAGCAAGACCCCGCCACCACCCTGCAGCTCAGGCACAAGGTCTCCATCCTCCATCCCTCAGGCCCCCACTGCACAGGTGCCCCCCCCACACCCTGCCCCAGGTTCCCCCACCCACAGATATACCATCCCCAAGATGCTCCGGCCTTCTCCCCCTGCCACTTGCTCTCCCAGCACCACACCCCCGCTGCGCTTGTCTGTGCCACTGATGTGGTGAGGGTGTCCCCCCTCTGTCCAACCCACCTTGCCTGTTCCCCATTCTCCTCCCCTGGAGGTAGGCACTGCAGTGGAGTCCACTACCGCCCTGTCTGACTTGGGCACTGCAGTGGCGGACCTGTCCACCCCATCTGCAGGGTCCACTGCAGTTGTGCCGGCACCCACGACATCTGTGTCATGCCCCCAGTTGTGCCGGCACACACCATGTCAGACACCTCCACTGCAGTTGTCAGTGGCTCTCCAGCACCCACCACCCCTTCCCTGACTCCCCCTGGTGAGCCCTGATCCTGTCCCTGCGGTGCCTGGCCTGCCCCCGGTTGCCCCTCCTAGTGGATTGTCCCTGGTATTGTGCAGGCATGCGTAGGGTGACATCTGCCAGTGTCACCCTGTTTGAACTTTGACAATGGACTGGCCATTGGCCTTTGCTCTTTTTCAGGACTTCGTTTGGCCTCAACACATATGCTGAATAAAGCAACTTTCTTTTCTCTAGTGCTCATGCTTCAGATGTACATGTTGTTGGTGCAGCTAACCATGCCCTTGCTGCAGTGATGGTGATATCTGGTCTCATGATTATGAAGTGTTACTGTGCAGGAACCCATGTGGTCCAGGGGGAATGTGTCCTATCATGTGGTGTATCCATGTCATCAATAGCAGCATCTGAGGGTGTCATGTGTTCAGTATTTGGCAATGGGTTTCCTACTTACATTGGCAATTTCATATCTGTGGCTTCCACCCCTGCACATCTGTTGTGCCTGCCATCGTTGCATTTGTCTACTTCCCTGACCGTGTTGCCATCTCCAGTGGACATGCAGGTTTGGGCATCAATGGGGAGGGACTCATCCGTGTAGTCAGTGCAACATTGCTATACAAGTGTGTTGGATCTGTGCTGATGATTCCGTTGGCACATCCATGACCAGGCTGATGTGATGGGAGCCCTCATTTGGTGCTAATTGTTGATTGTGTGACCAAGTGCTCAGCTGACATGATGGGGCCCTACTGAGGCAACATATGGCACAGCTTTCCTCACACAGGAGTGGAGTCCCCTCATGGCAGTGTGTACACGTGTGACATTGCCTGCGCCCAAGGTGTGTGTTGTATGTGCATGTCTGTGTGTTCACTTCCATTCATCTGCGCATGCTGTGATCCCTAGTGTTGTACCTGTTTGTGATGCTTGCTGACTTGAGCTATGTTCCCCCAAAGTCTTCTCCCTGTGTTCTCTGTGATGTGGGTGCATGGCACATTACTGGTCATCAGGGTGTCACCCATAGGTGTGTTTGCTGTCAGGGCTGAGTTTGTGTGCTGACGCAGATGGGTCACAGTCAGGTTTCCCTTTGGCACTTGTTGTTTGCCCCTGTCATGTGATTTCCAGTTTGTGTTATCTTTCAGTGATTGTGACACGTTGTGTGTGTGACTGCTGGCACTCCTTAGGGTCCGGGCTGCAATGTTGGTTGTTGTCTATGTGTGTTCTTTGTGGGTGACCTTGGCTTCTTCATTGGTGTGTGACTGTGGCTGGGATCCCATTGGTCGGTGTGGTATTGCCGTCATGTCCATGTACAGCGTAGTGTGCAGTGTGTCAGACATTCAGGAGTCTTGTTGAGTGTCCATGTGTGATGTGTTTCTACACCTTGGTTCCCACCCACCACCCTGGAATAGTCATGGGTGCATGTGCAATGTCACCAGTGCATGTGTACTTCACTGCTGCACATTGTTGGAGGTCGAGGGGTGTGGTGTTGAGTGTGTGCAGATGAGAGTTGTTGCCCGGCTAGTCCCCTGCCTCCATGTTGGCCTTGGCTTACTGGCCATGCTGATTGATTTGTGCTTGTGTAGGTGTGATGGTAGTTAGTTGCTCAGGACACCTGACTGTGGTTCACAGTGTGAATGACATTTAGCTTTGTCATCACAGTGGTATTTTTCTTCAGCCCAGGGTCACCACATTGTGGGGGCCCTGGGGGTGGTGCTGTGGTGTGTCTGTGACTTGCTGTGTCAGTTGTTGTTCCTACGTGCCTGTGTGACATGTGTGTTTTGTGCTCCCTCTCACCTGTCAATGCCTGCTTGCCCACATAGGGGATTTGGATCCATGAGTTACCTTAGTGTGGCAGTGTATGCACATCTGTATGATTGGTATTCAGCTCTCCTCATGTGTTGTGTTGTTGCCTGGGGACAATGGCACCCCCACCCCTCACCTGCTGTGTATGATGACAGTGTTGGTCTGCCTGTTTGTGTTTGTGCATCTGCACCACTGCATTGGCATATCTTGGGTGTGCCATTGGCTGTATGTTGTTTGGTGTGTTTCCCCTGCTGTCCCTGGGACTCCTAGGTCATCGGTCAGCACAGTGATCATGGTTTGTGTGTCCCATTGCTGCCATGGTATGGTATCTGTTCACCTCACATCTGCTGTCTCCACAGGGTATCTGCATTTGTGTGCCCATTGGTGCAAATATGTGGTTCTGCATTCTGATGGTCACTTCTGTCATTGTGTCATTGATGACTGTTGACGGTCTCAGCCACCATGGGTGTTGTTTGTCTGCACATGGCCAAAGGAATGTTTCATTTGCACTGCAGTATTTGGCTCCCCCAATTTATGTTGCAATGGGACACATACACGACTTTGCCACAGATGAGTTTTTGGTTCTGTGACCAGGAATGATCCATGCAGTTTGGCAGTTGCAGCTCTTTCTTTGTCAACAATTACCTTTTGGTCACTGTGATGATGAGGGTGTAGACCCCATTGCCACAATGGTCAAAATGTGCTTCAGCTATGGACCCCACACTTGCCTTTTGGTCACTGTGATGATGGGGGTTTAGACCCCATTGGCACAATGGTCAAACTGTGCTTCAGCTATGGACCCCACACTTACCTTTTGGTCACTGTGATGATGGGGGTTTAGGCCCCATTGCCACAATGGTCATGGGCTACTTGCATTGTGGGTGCCACACACATGTATGTGTGGCACATGTGCTAGGGGGTCACATTGTATGTTCAATGTCATGTTCGGTGTTGTAGGCATTTGACACAGCCTGCTCACACGCTTGTCATGGTGGTGGGGGGATGTCTTAATCTTGCATTCCCTAGGTTGTGGTGTGCTTGTTGTGTCATGCATTGTCCATCCTATGAGTGGGGGTGGTAGTAGTGGTAGGCATCCAGCCCCCCTGGCTAAGGGTGGTAGTAGTGGTGGGCATCCTGCCCCCCTGGGTGAGGGTGGTAGTAGTGGTGGGCATCCTGCCCCCTGGGTGAGGGTGGTAGTAGTGGTAGGCATCCTGCCCCCTGGTTGAGGGTGGTAGTAGTGGTAGGCATCCAGCCCCCTGGCTAAGGGTGGTGGTAGGGCATCCAGCCCCCCTGGTTGAGGGTGGTAGTAGTGGTAGGCATCCAGCCCCCTGGCTAAGGGTGGTGGTGAGGCATCCAGCCCCCCTGGCTAAGGGTGGTAGTAGTGGTGGGCATCCTGCCCCCCTGGGTGAGGGTGGTAGTAGTGGTAGGCATCCTGCCCCCCTGGTTGAGGGTGGTAGTAGTGGTAGGCATCCTGCCCCCTGGGTGGGGGTGGTAGTAGTGGTGGGCATCCTGCCCCCTGGGTGAGGGTGGTAGTAGTGGTAGGCATCCTGCCCCCTGGGTGGGGGTGGTAGTAGTGGTAGGCATCCAGCCCCCCTGGCTAAGGGTGGTGGTAGGCATCCAGCCCGCCCTGGGTGAGGGTGGTAGTAGTGGTAGGCATCCAGCCCCCTGGCTAAGGGTGGTAGTGGTGGTGGGCATCTGGCACCCCCTGGCTAAGGGTGGTAGTAGTGGTGGGCATCCTGCCCCCTGGGTGAGGGTGGTAGTAGTGGTAGGCATCCTGCCCCCCTGGTTGAGGGTGGTAGTAGTGGTAGGCATCCTGCCCCCCTGGGTGGGGGTGGTAGTAGTGGTAGGCATCCAGCCCCCCTGGCTAAGGGTGGTGGTAGGCATCCAGCCCCCTGGCTAAGGGTGGTAGTAGTGGTGGGCATCCTGCCCCCTGGCTAAGGGTGGTAGTAGTGGTGGGCATCCTGCCCCCCTGGGTGAGGGTGGTAGTAGTGGTGGGCATCCTGCCCCCCTGGGTGAGGGTGGTAGTAGTGGTAGGCATCCTGCCCCCTGGGTGGGGGTGGTAGTAGTGGTAGGCATCCAGCCCCCTGGCTAAGGGTGGTGGTAGGCATCCAGCCCCCTGGCTAAGGGTGGTAGTAGTGGTGGGCATCCTGCCCCCCTGGGTGAGGGTGGTAGTAGTGGTAGGCATCCTGCCCCCCTGGGTGGGGGTGGTAGTAGTGGTGGGCATCCTGCCCCCCTGGGTGAGGGTGGTAGTAGTGGTAGGCATCCAGCCCCCCTGGTTGAGGGTGGTAGTAGTGGTAGGCATCCAGCCCCCTGGGTGGGGGTGGTAGTAGTGGTGGGCATCCTGCCCCCTGGCTAAGGGTGGTAGTAGTGGTAGGCATCCAGCCCCCCTGGCTAAGGGTGGTGGTAGGCATCCAGCCCGCCCTGGGTGAGGGTGGTAGTAGTGGTAGGCATCCAGCCCCCTGGCTAAGGGTGGTAGTGGTGGTGGGCATCTGGCACCCCCTGGCTAAGGGTGGTTGTGGTGGTTGGCATCCAGCCCCCTGGGTTGGGGTGGTGGCGCGCATTCAGGCCCCTGTGTGCATATGTGGCATTGGTGATGGGCATCCCGCCCCTATGGTGCTGCTGTTGCTGGTGTAAGTATATTCAGATTCCCAGTGTATGTGTGTGATGTGTCGTGTCCGTGTTGTATGTGTTTTGTGGTTGGTGTCTGACTTACCTTCTGCGCCGTACGCGTCCGTGCCTGTTCCGGTAGTAGATGTAGAATATTGGTATGATCGGGACGAAGGGATTCATGGTTGGTTCGTGTCGTTCGTCCTTCTCGTTGCTTCGCGTCGTCCTCGTCGCTTGGCTTCGTCCTCGTCGCTTCGCGTCGTCCTCGTCGGTGCTGTGTTCGTCTCGTAGCCGTGGATCGTGTTGTGGCGCGATTCGGAGCTTATGTGCGCCTCTCCCGGATGCTTTGACGTGCCGTGCGTAGCGACGGGTTCGGCACGTACGGAAAGCGCATCGTACTTGTCCGGCCGGACGGGGCTGCATTTTCCCTTCCGTGCGACTCGATTCGGCGTTTCCGGATTCGCCTCGGTCGGAGAACAGGACCTGGTTTGGGTGAGTACGGCTCGGCCGGGATTTTTGCTGTTGTGCGCATCGTACTTGCTCGTTCGGTGTGCTGTACGGATCGGTCGGGAAACTGGCTTTCGCATGGCTTTTTTCCCGACCGAATAGTATTGGGTGCGCCTCCGACCGAGATCGGAATCGGCCCCATAGTGTTTTTAAACCTCGCAACGTGGGTGGATTTGTTGACATCTCATACTCCGTTACCACCACTGAAAGTGAAGACAGTTAAAAAAAAAAGGTACATTTTATATACATTGTTCAGACAGGCTCTTATGACACTGGCCCTTGCTCCGTAATGGCTATCCCCCTCAAAATCGTTTTAGATGCTTCCCATGACAAACATATTCTTTTTGCAGAATACAGAGAGGCGACTTTAACCCACAACAGTGTACACCTTTACTTGGATATTAGGTGGAGTAAAACTACTACATGCTTTAAGATTATAACCAGCGCCATCCATGACCAAATGATGATCCTTATGGGTATCATAATATACAGAGGAAACTAAGACTTCAAGGTACATAATAGTTATAACATGTGAGGTATAAGCATAAGCCCATTCAGGGAGATATGTAACAAATGAAAATCATTCTACAAATGGAACGGAATATTCTAACTATTATGAGAACAAGTATCCCCTTACTTAATCTTTAAGACTGAATTAAGATCAATGGCCTCATTTAAATTGATAGCCGTTAGACATATAGGCCTAACGAAACAGCAAGATGAACAGCAAGCATAGGTATTGAGTTGGGTTTTGATCTAAATAAATTGCCCTAAAATTTAATGATGTATTTGATTAAAGAAGAAAATACCCGTGTACTATATCTATTACTTGTTTATCAATGGCGTTTTGTGGGAAAATGTCTAAAGATTTTGGAAAGTTATTTTAAACTTATATATATTGTCTGTGTTTTGTAGTCCTGAAGAAGTCTCAGTTTCAGATGAGTCGCATTGGCTACATTGAGGAAGATTGTTTTATATAAAAAGAGAAGTTTATGAATAAACAAAACTAATTTTAAAAGAAACTCAAGACGAAGTCTGTGCATTATTTTATTGAGATATGACTTAATTTTAATCAAATAACTCTTTTTAACGAATATGTATATTATTTATGAATATTAGTGAGTGCTGCATCATCTGGTTTGTTAAATTTTGTGGAGATTTTCTCCAGTGTGTGGGACTAGAGAGACTGGTCCACCAGGTGTGTGCACCACAGTTCTTCACCCACAACCCCCATGGTGATAGGTGCGTATCATATTGCTTCAGTCTTTGGTTGTAAATCACTAGAATTAACTATTGGTATAGGTTGGTGGAGGTGCCACTTGGGCAAGGGTCTTCTCTCCATTTTGAAATGATCATGTCCTTTGTGTTTTATTTCTTGTCCTCATTTTCATTTGTAAACTTTCTTCTTTTTATTGTAGTGCAAAGCTTTTGATTTCCTTTGTGGTGACTCCTGCTTGCAGTTTGAGCATTGGTATATCTGCAGTTTGTGCAGTTGCATTTGTTTGGCAAGGAAACTTTTTTATAATGTTTATGTCAAATCAGTAATATTGCCCTTGAATGTTTTTTTGCTTTTTTAATGGTTGTAATTGTTTACTGTGTTTCAAATTCTAGTTTGGATTTGTACAAGATCTGTATTGTGCTGTCTCATGTGGAACTTTTTTTCACTTTCTAGTGGGATTGCTTTGGTGCTTGCTGTGTCTTTGCAGAGTAGGCGCAGTTGATCCATAGTCTACCTGTCTGTGGCAAGTGAGAGGTATCTTTTTGAAGCATAAAGTTCATTGTGTGGTTTGTTTGTTTATTCCAAATCAGTATTTATCATTAGTTATATTTACTGTTTGATACAGCCACTTTGTTGAGTTCTAATCTGACACAGTGTTGTTTGTTGTTGTCTTGTTTTCTGTATAGTTTAACTAGTAAGCATTATGGTTGCCCGCAGGTTGACCGACCAGCAGGTTGTTGGTTTGCTTTTTGAATCTGCCTTTGAACATAACTCTGAGACTGACTCTGCATCTGAGATGCAAAGACCAAAATTCTGAATGAAATTCTGGCAATGAATTTTCTGCCTGAGAGGAATCATCTGGTGATGAATCCACTATTAGTGCTGATGACGTGCCTCTTTTAGAGGTGGACACTGATATGCCGGTAGTGCAGGAGGAGTAAGCTGCATTGCAGCTAGGGGTCAACGGCTTCCCATTGGAAGTGCTAAACCCTGTGTTGCCCTTAACATACTGCAGCCTGTTTTGCCTGTCTTTAGTGGTACTGCAGGGTGTGGAGTCAATACAGAGAACTTTTTGTCTATGAATTTCTTCCAACTGTTTATTGATGATGTGTTTTTGGATGATACTGTTGAGCAGACTAATTTCAATGCTGAACAATTTTTGAAGGATAGCAGTGTCATACTTAAGATCCACTCTGGAGCTACCCAGTGGACTCCCTCAAATCTCCATGAGATTAAACAGTTCTGGGGTTTTACTTTTGCTGATGTGATTGATTAGGAAGACATCACTGTCTTCATGTTTGTCTACTTGAGTCCCTTGATGGCAACTGCTATATTTCCAGCATACATGTGTCAAGATTGGCATTTGCTTCTGAGGCGAGCGCTGCATTTTGTGGATAATGCTACAACATTGCCACAAGATCACCCTGATTGTGACAGTCTCTTCAAGATTCAGCCGGTCCTTGGCCATTTAGTAGATCATTACTCAAAGATCTATTTCCACAGAAGGAGTTATCTGTGTTACTGTTCGAGGGACGTTTGGTATTCAAACAATACATTGCCAGCAATGGAGCACATTATGGTATTATGCTGTATATCCAGTGTGAAAGTGTCACTGGATATGCGTATAATTGCAGGGTGTACACTTCTACATTTGGAGTCAGTAAAAAAATTGCATGGGAACTTGCCGTAGGCCTTTTCAATTTTTTTATCATATATACGTGGACCTTTTCTATGTAGATGTGCAATTATTTAAGTAATTGTGCAAAGTGGATACTGTGGCACATGGAACAATCCGCTCTAAATGTAAACGTTAGGTACAGATCCTGTGTGTAAAAACTGAAAAGGGGACAGAGTAATGCCTTGCGTAGTAATGAACTTCTTGCTTTGAAATTTTCAGACAGAAGAAATGTCTACATGCTCACGACTATTCACAATGAAAACACTTCACATGTGACTGTTTAGGGTCACATAGCCGAACTGCACAAACCTCTGTGCATTTTAGACTATAACAAACACATTGGAGGTGTAGATAAAGCAGATCAAAGAGTAGAGCCTTAAAATGCTGCGCAAAAGTCATATATCTGGCTGTTCAATTGTTTCATTTTGCATTCTTCAATGCTTCTGTTGTTTTCAAACATTGTTCTTCAGATTCCAAGGGAAATTTTGTACAGTTTCAGCAGTCTGTAATAGGCAGTCTTGTTGTAGTCGAGCAGGCATGTTTTCCCAGAATCGGAGTGGTAGAGGACATCGTCCACCCCTGCGATTCTGGGAACACTTGCCTGCTGGATTGAAAGATCGCCACTTTTCTGAATACATTCCTCCATCACCGAAAAAAGACTTTCCTTGTCGGAGATGTAGATTCTGTGTCTGAAGAGGAGTACGAAAGGAGAGTTGTATGTACTGCCCATAGTGTCCTTCTAATCCTGGCTTACGCGTGCCCACGTGTTTTCTTTTAAATTGTACCATATGGAACTCGAGTATTGGGAGCAACCATGAGAGTAAAGGAAAACTGACTGTGATCCGTATTGATATATAGTTTCTATTTAGATACTTGGTTGGCAGTCGTTTTATGTGCTTAGTTACACCTGTGCACACACTCATGGTTTATATTTCATCATTTACCAATAGGTTGCTTCTTTCTTTTTGGAAACAAAAAAAGTGCTATTTTTAGTTTGGTGTTGTATTTTTGCCTTCTGTGTTTTGTATGAGTAATCTGTTCATTGTGTGGGTGTTTTAGAAATGAAAGTGATGTGGAACGTCATGGTGAAGTCTGAGTAGCAACTGTGTGTGGACAGGTGTTTGGCTGGTGGTGTGTGTGAACTGGTGCTTGGCTGGTGGTGTGTGGGTGGGTAGTGACTTGCTGCTGATCACTACACACACACTTCCAACCAAACATCAGTCCGCACATTCCACCAGCCAGAAGGTGGTGTGATTTCTGTGTCTTAATTGGTGTCTGGCTGGCTGTGTGTGTGGCTGGCGGTGTGTGTGGCTGGAGTCTGGTTGGTGGCATGTGTGTGTAGTGACTTACTACTGGTCACTACACACACTGGCAGCCTAAGTCCATTCCACACACACCACCAGTCAAACGCTAGTCCATACACTCTGCCAGCCACCAAGTGATGTGATTGGTGTGCCTGAACTGGCAACAGGAATGAATCAAACTAAGGTCAATGGGAGTACTCGCATAAGGACTCTCATTGACCTTGATTTGACATGTTCCTATTGCAGGCACTAGGCCCAGATACACAAGTGGGGCAGCATTTTTATTGGGATAAGTGGTGGAATGCTAAGTGGTAGGAATGGTGTGGAGTTCTGCTGATTCCAGGGGTTTATGTCACAGAAATGCCAGGTAAATGCATAATTTTAGGCAAAGTTTAAGGTTTGCAGGGCATTGTGGGTAAGAACACTTTGTGGAATCCATGCAAGGCATCCCACCCTGAACTCCCCTCAGTGTCTAGTTTTCAGAAATGTCAGGTTTGGTATGCTGGGTAGATGTTGATCCCTGGCCAAAAAAAACGCTGCTATCCCAATTGCTAAATAAGATCATTTTTGTGGCAAAAATGTTGATATTTCCACATTGTATTTGGGGGCCTTTCCAGTTGGTGGCTCTAAGCCTTTTATTGGTAGACTTAGGGGAACAGTAGGTGGTAGGACATGTGTGGCTCCCCTCAGATTCCGGAACTTTCCATCACAGAAATGTGAGGAAAATGTGTGTTTTTAGTCACTTTTTGAGGTTTGCAAGGGTTCCTGGGAGCAAAAACCCAGTGAGAGCCATGTAAGTCACTCCACCATGGATTTCCCCTGGTGTCTAGTTTCCAAAAATATGCAGGTTTGCTAGGTTTCTCTATGTGCTGGCTGAGCCAGGGCCCAAAATCCACAGCTACCCACATTGCAAAAAAAGAGGGTCATTTTTTAATGGAAAGATATAATGTGTTTGTGTTGCGCTTTGGGGTCTTTCCTGTGGCAGGCACTAAGCCTACCCAGACAAGTGAGTTACCGTTTTTATTGGGAGACTTGAGGGAACATTAGGTGGTAGGAAATTTATGGCTCCCCTCAGATTCCGGAACTTTCCATTACAGAAATGTGGGAAAATGTGTTTTTTAACCAAGGTTCGAGGTTTTCAAGGGCTTCTGGGTATGAAAACCTGGTGAGAGCCATGCAAATCACACCACCCTAAATTCCCTCAGGGGACTAGTTTTCAAAAATGTGCAGGTTTGGTAAGTTGTTCTCAGTGTCACCTGAAAGAGGGTCCAAAATCCACAGCTATCCACATTGCAAAAAATGTTTTCAGTGGAAAAATGTGATATGTGTAAGTTGTGTTTTGGGCCCTTTCCTGTCACAGGCACCAGGCCTACCCACACAAGTGAGGTACCATTTTCATCAAGAGATTTTATAGAATGCTGGGTGGTAGGAAATTTGTGGCTCCCCACATATTCCAGACAGTTTCCCTTGCAGAACTGTGAAGAAAATTAGTTTTTGCAGTCAACGTCTCAGGTTTGCAAGGGCCTCTGGGTTAGAAACCCCAGTGCAAGCCACACAAATTACCCCACCCTGGATTCCCCCAGATGTCTAGTTTTTAAAAATGTGCAGGTTTGATAGATTTTCCTTGGTGCCTGCTGAGCTAGGACCCAAAATCCACAGCGTCCGTATTACAAAAAAGGGGCCGTTTTCAGTGGAAAAAATGTGGTGTCCATGTTGTGTTTTGGGCCTTTTCCTGTCGGGGACACTAGACCTATCCACACAAGTGAGGTACCATTTCTATCAGGAGACATGTGGGAATACAAAATAGTGGAACATTTGTCATTGCCAATTATATTTCACTGCATTTGTGCCTTCCAAATGTAAACCAGTATGGATAAAAGATGATATTTTGAAAAAATGCTCTCTGAATCACATGCTAGTATTAGTACCCACAAATTCAGAGATGTATAAATAACCCATGCTCCTAAACACAATACTTGTTGTCTATTGCAGAAATACATAGGCCTCCTTGCTACCCATTATTCACTCTTTATACTTAACCTTATGAATTGCTCTATTGCTCAGTTGTTGGCTCTGGTTACCTCGGGCTCTTAAAAAACCTACAAACCCTATATATACCCGCAACCAGAAAGGTCTACCGGACGTAATGGCATATTCTTTTTATAAATCAGTCATCATGACAAGAAGTTAAAATGAAAAAGTTGTCACAAATTGCCATTGCTTACTACTCATTTTTAAATTTGTTTTATTTCAACCGTTAGTTTTTTTGAGAAAACCTTGAGGGGTCTACACAAATGACATCTTACTGAATTCAGAATTGTGTCTACTTTTCATAAGTCTATAGCTTTATGGGATCACCCATGGGTTTACACTAGTTTCCACTACAAACTGGAAGTAGAATGAAAGCAAAACAATATGAGAAATGGGCGAACGCTTTGGACAATGTCGAAACTGAGGTTAAAAAAATAGTTTTTTTGATTCAGCTCTGAATGTTCCCGAAAGCTGGGCAGATGGTGACTTTAGCACAGCAAACCTTTTGTTGATGCCTTTGTTCGTAAAAAAGCAGGCACTTTTTGCGGAGCACTTTTTCAAATTATAAAAAAGCTATATGTTGGTTTTTTTGGTCTCCTACTATGGAATCCGCAAATCCTGGATACCTTTAGATTCCCCAGGATGTTGGAAAAAAGGACATAAATTTGACATAGACGCCTTGAGTAGGAAAACGTTATGGAGGCCTAAACGTGAACTACCACAAATATCCAAAAAATGAAGTAGTTTTGATGTGTGACAATTGTATATCAATGTATAATACATAGGAGCCTGCAATCCCTGTATAAAGGTCTTTCTCTAATTTCCTTATTATAATAATTACATAGTTGGTCAACTGTAATAACTTGTTACAGTTAAGTTATGATGTCATATTGTCGGCTGTGATGAGCAGACGATTTTTAGGGCCTCATCTTTATTTTTTGCACACCAAAGGTCATTACAGGAAAAATAGAATCTCTTTTTCTTCACATTCTGAGCTTCAGCACTTTTTTCAGCTGACCCACATTAATCTATATGGTCACAGAACTCCTCAGTGACTTGTAATATTCTTCTTATGTATGGCAGGACGTAGTTTAACCCATCTATCTTTCTAAATAATAACACAGTTGAAAAGCGGGATATAAACGAAGCTAGCACTGTGCTTGCTCATTAAAAGAACGTCAGTCCACGGAGAAATAACTAAAATCCAAACATGGACCTTATAAAGCAGACTTTAGGTTTTTATTCAGCATGTCTATTTGGAGGTCATGGTCATATTTTACATCAACTAAATGAATAGAGCAAGCCATTTTAAATGTGTTTCTTAACCCAAGGTCCTTAGCACAAAGTGTTATGTAGCCTGAATAGCTCTGGAGTTCAGACTGCTGCAAGACCATTAGAGCAGGGAGGGCTTGATTCGAGCGAGTTTAGCAAAGATGCTTCAGATATTGTTTCTTATATTCAGGTAAAGTGGGCACAGGGACAAAAAATGTACTTTCCACTGAGTGAAGGTCACTACCACGTGTTAAATTATGCTTATGCGGATTTTTCCAGAGTCTCTATTCAATTAAGAGGTACAAGGGCTATTTCTACGACTAACGTACAAAGAACACAGTGCAGAATGTTGACAATCCACCAACAATTTTAACAATCCTGCATTGTTTCCTTGATGCCGCCTCGTGGCAGAGGTGAGAGCTCCTTGCAGCAGTAACGTTTTGTGACGCAGCAGACGGGATAATGGCTTTGATGGTACAAGGTAGTAACATGAATCTGCAGCATCATGAAAAAAGTGCCTACATTATACTTATCCTGGCAGCGAACTGCAAGAAAAGAGGGTCTGTCTGATTGTTTTTGGGACTTTTTTTCTGATGTGACGTGCGCTTCAATTGGTTGATGTAACATGTTTTGTAATTGGTGCACCCTCTCCTTTCTAGGTTGGTGTAATATTGTTTCCATGTTACTGTACTTGCTTGCTGACCAAACAGGTGACCAGAAGCATACTACGAGTCTTCGATCTTGCAGTCAAATCAAGATTTCCCTGACACTATTCTTGGAAATCACAGCTTTGAAAGGTCATCGGCTCCTGAGTTTAAACTGGTGTTTAGCCACTGCCTAAAATTCTGATCTTATTTGATGGTCACTGATTAGGAGAAGCATTGCCATGTCAAAAGCTTCCACAGTGCTCCAAATATACATTTCATTAGCCTCAGGTAGGGGGCAGTGTGCACCACCATTAATTGACTAGGTTCACTCAGCTAAGTGACAAGCTGCCCATAATGCTTTACTGCATTGGCCAGTGAGAAAGAATTACGTCCATTAACCCCTGCACTGTGCCCCTTCCAGATGTCATGCAACCCTTACATTTAGTTTTTGCAATGAATTAACCAACACGCGTTGTTATGTTGTAGTCGATGTTGGCCGCAGTTTTTATTTGCATGACATGACATTAGATCTCCTAATACAATGCCCTGGTCATAACTTTATGACCCAGGCTATAAATCATCATCATGGACTGTCATACAATAGTATCGTAAATCATTTTCTCATTTTACATGTCATAAATCATCCTGTGACAGTTCGTTATCCCGCCCCGTTTCTAGTGTCATAAATCATTCCTGCTGGTTTTGGGGGTCATAAAGTGTTCAGTTAGTTTTCACGCTGATTGCATGTGGGGTGCAGCTTCTCCCTGGAGTTAGGCCCCAACTCGCTACCTTGTATGTGCCTTTTGTGCCCTGCCGTCCGGCAGGTCTGGGCAGCAAGTGCTGTCTCCATTTGCTACCCCCTTTTCTGGCCTACTCACCCTGTCGTAAGGCATCCCCAAGTGAGTGGCCCACCTCCTACACACCGCCCTGTCAGTGTGCTCCAAAACCAACAACTGTAACCCTTCTTATCCGCCTTGCCTGCTGTCCTGCCCTGCGATGCTGCAGTTCCTAAGGTGTGGGTGGGTGGGTTTTGCGATTGTCGTGGCACCGCTCTCCAGCTCCCAGAGGTGGAATACATGGATTGTGCTGGAGGAGCGGTGCCTTATAATCTCCCCCTAGCCCCCTCATTCGGCGGCGGCTTCCCCCATTGGGGGTTTTGAACCAATACCAGGCCCCCCCCCCCATTGGCCAGGTGTTTCGGCGCCTTTTTCTTGGCGTGATAACTCGTGGGGGGGCACCCCCCTCCTCACCCCCTTTGTCTCTGGGCACCCTGACATGCCCAAAAAGGATTTTACGGGTCCCCCACGACTGTAATGGCTCTGGCCCGTGAGGCCCCCTTCGGGGCGGCATCTGCAAAGTGCAACAATTGATTAGAAGAGAAGGTGCAGCAGCAAGAAAACAAAATAACATTAGTAGAAATGTGAATAGTTTTGGTGCAGACGTCATTCTTGCTGGTTACTGACTCTTCCTTTGCATTTAATCCTGAGACTTTGTATGGTAACAGTGAGAGGCAGAGGTAGTATTTGTTGCCATATTGGTAACAATACACTGTTTTTAGGTAGCAAACTTAATACTGACGTTTTGTGTTGAATAACCACTGTTAATTGCAAGAATTACCAATAAACTATAAAATGGTACCTAATTTATTGACTGTTCAAGAATGATAGGATGGAAATTCTTGGCCTGCAGGTAACAGACAAATTGTAGCAGTGAGTGGTTAACTAAGTAATCATAAGTAAAATTATTGCATCGGATGTGTTCGAGGTATACATATTTTAGCAGCTAAGAAAAAGACCCTCTTCTAAAAGGACAAACAAATAAAACACAGTGCCAAGCGTTAGTCCATTTGGAAATTCTCAGTTGTCAGTCAGCAGCCATCTTTTGAGAAAACAGCTTCAGTGCGGATGAAGCCGTTGTCAAGTCAATCACAGGCCCGTTCGACATGATGGATCGTCACTGTACTTTTTATTGTATGCATGTTCTGTACAGGGCAGTGGTCGTTTTAATACTGGTTAAGTATTTTTTCAAGGGTAATATTTGTGATCTTACTCGGAGAAAATAGTCTTTTAGTTAGATTTCAGTGAAGAATTAACACTTTCTCAAGTTGGGGATTGTGCTCAAATAATGAGACCTGATATCTGTATTTATAACATACAATTTGTACAAAAAGTGAGCTTTCCTTAAAAGCATTTATGCAAATTTGGTAAGACAGTTTTTTATTTTGACAATTCTCAAAGACATTGTATGTCTCATATTCTACTATAATGTACATGGCAGTCAGTATCATGAGCCATAAGGCAGTATCTGACTGCATCTGTGTATAGTTTGGTGCTCATGAGCAGGTTCAATCAATCAATCAGGTTTCTTGTAGAGCATGACTAATCACCTGTGAGGGTCTCATGGCACTGAGGGTGGTGGTAGGGGGGTTCTTCAGTTCAGTTGAAGAGCCAGGTCTTGAGGTCCTTCCTGAATTGAGGCAGTGACGGTGATTGCCTGAGATGCAGAGGTAGGGAGTTCCAGGTCTTTGCAGCGAGGTAGGAGAAGGATCTTCATCCAGCTGAGGTCTTGCAGATCAGTGGGATAGTGGCCAGGGCCATATGGGTGGAGCAGAGATGTCTGGTCGGTGTGTAAAAGGAAAGGCAGTGGTTGAGGTATTCGGGTCCGGTGTTGTGGAGGGCTTTGTAGTCGTGCCTGAGGAGCTTGAAGGTAATCCTTCATTGATCGGAAGCCAGTGGAGGTCTCTCAGGTGATCGGCGATGTGCCTTCGATGGGTGATGTCCAGGATAAGTCTGGCAGAGGCGTTCTGAATGCGTTTCAATTTTTGGGGAGGATTTGGGTCGTACCCGCGTAGAATGTGTTGCCTTGGTTGACCTTGCTGCTGATGAGCGCCTGGGCGACCGTTCTCCTGGACTCAGTGGGGATCCATTTGAAGATCTTTCAGAGCAGGTGGAGTGTGTGGTAGCAGGAAGACGATACAGTGTTGATTTGGCGTTTCATAGAGAGCGAAGACTCGAGGATGATGCAGAGGTTGCGTGCGTGGTCGCTGCATGTGGGGAGGTTCAGAGTGCTGCTGGCCACCAGGAGTCGCCCCAAGCAGAGGAAGTGGAACACAGGATGAGGACTTCAGTTTTGTTGGAGTTGAGTTTGAGCAGCTCTCCTTCATTCAGGCATCTATTGCCTTCATCCCATCTTGGATGTTGCTCTTAGCAGCTGTAGGTTCATTGGTGAGGGAGAGAATCAGATGTGTGTCATCAGTGTAGCAAACGATGTTGAGTATGTGGTTTCTGACGATGGCTGCAAGCTGGGCCATGTAGATGTTGAAGAGGATGGGGCTCATAGAGGAGCCCTGGGGGACTCCCCAGCTGATCTCTGTAGGTTCTGAGGAGAACGGTGGGAGCCTGACTCTCTGGGTGCGGCCGGTGAGGAAGGAGTGGATCCACTCTAGCTCTTTGCCACGGATTCCAGCGTCATGGAGTCTTGTGTAGAAGGTGTGGTCGGAGATTGTGTCGAAGACGGCAGAGAGGTCCAGGAGTATGAGGGCTGAGGTTTGGCCTTGGTCGAGGAGAGTGCGGATGTCATCAGTTGTGGCGAAGAGCGGAGTCTCGGTGCTGTGGTTGCTCCTGAAGTCAGATTGGGAGGGGTCCAGGGTGTGGTTTGTTTCGATGAATTCTGTGGGCATTGATGGCCTTCTCGTTGACCTTGGCTGGGAAGGGGAGCAGAGAGATAGGTCAGTAGTTCTTGAGGTCCGTCGGGTCGGCAGAGGGTTTCTATAGCAGGGGGTCGATCTCTGCATGTTTGCAGTCTGCAGGAAAGGTGAAGGATTTGATGAAGCCATTGATGGTGCGGCAGGGTTTGGGGCGATGGCGGCACCTGCTTGGTTGAAAATGTGATGGGGCAGGGGTCCGAGGGGGCCCCAAAGTGGATGGTTTTCATGATCCTTAGGGTGTCATTCGCAGTGAGAGTGGTCCAGTTGAGCAGTATCGACTGGGATCTGGAAGATTCGGATGCATGGTTGTGGTTAGGGGGGGTGGGTCCTGGATTGCGAAGCTGTCATAGACAGCTAAGATCTTGCAGTGGGAAAAGGTGGCAAGGTTGTCACAGGGATCTCGGGAGCGGGAGATGTCTGTGGTGTCCGTGCAAGGTTTGGTAAATTCTTTGATCACAGTGAAGAGTTCTTTGCTGTTGTGTTCGCTGGCATTTATGCACTCCTGTATGGCAGTTTTCTTGGTGGTTCTGCTGAGGTGGTGGTGTGCGGTGACGGGGGTCTTGAAGGCTGCGTGGTCTGCTGATGTCTTGCTATTCCTCCATCTTCTTTTGTGCCGTCTGCAGGTGCGCCTGGACTCTTGGAGGGCCGGGGAGAACCAGCTGGCTTTCCCAGAGGGCTGCTTGCCAGAGAGTTTCCTAAGGGGGGCCAGTGTGTCGGTGCAGTCTGAGATCCATTGGTGGAGGTTGAGTGCATGGGCATTGGCGTTCGTGGTGGTCGGCAGTGGGGCTTTGCTAGGGGAGGTGGCGAGTTGGTCTTCCGAGACCTTGTTCCAGAATTTATGTGGGTTGTGGTGGGTATGGTGGTGTTCGATGGTTTTGATGGAGAAGTGGATGCAGTGGTGATATGTCCAATGTAGTTTGGAGGTGTGGCTGATGGAGATGTTGGGGGTGAGGTCTGCGACCCCGTAGACCAGGTGGGGCCACTAGAAAAAGGCAAAGAGTGTGGTCTGATTGAGACCACTATCGAGCAGTAGAGGCCACCGCGGTGACCCATGCAGCCCTAAGTCCCAATTGAGGACCAGCACCAAGAGCATCGGACCCCAGACGGCGACGCAAGACCGCATGTGAGGAACTCGAAGACACCTGACCGCTGCACATGCAGGGCCATATGTGAGGAACTCACCGGAGACTGGCACTGCAACTTCAGCACCTGTGAAGATGGCGTGCATGGATACTCTTTTTGTGCAGGTCCTGCTGGTGTGGGTAAGAATGATTTACGGCCAGACAGACCTGGGAAAATTGCCTGCCATATAGTGTTTCTGCACTGGGACAATATTGACTTAATAAGAGTCAGAATGGGTCTTCTGAGACTTGAACTACAAGTGGGGCTTAACCTGAATGTCACCTATAGTGAATTGGGAATAACCACTACCACTAGTGAGAAGGGAGTGGGACTCAGGAAGTCACCTGTTGAAACACTGGAGCCCTAAACACATAGGACTGTGTGTATTGTTTGTTAATGTCATATTTCACTTTGCGTTGGTATATAAATTCTCCTTTTTTCAAGAAAGCAAGTATTTGTAGTTCTACTGCATCATTGTATACTTCTTACCACTTTGCAACATACCCCACTTTGTTATTCTTGTCAAGCGCTCTGTCACCCGAAAAAGTCTTGCTCACACAATATAAAACTCTAAATAATTTTTTTTATAAATTCTAGAGTTAATACATGCCAAAAAGCACTGACTTCCCGGAATGCATGAATTTGCCGGATGAAGACCATTCTGGGGTCAACCCAGCTGACTCTATATAACCGTGGGCCCGGTCAACTTTTAATGTTGCTATCTGTGCCTACCATAGTGACCATGAGTAATGGGGAATCAGCGTTCAAATTCAGAAAAGGAGTACTGAGGATAGTAGCGGACACACAAATTACTCCTCTCTGACTCAAAGAGGTAGTGATTAAAAATAACAATACAAGAAACTTTTGAGGCCCTGTATCCATTGGCAGGCATTTCTGTTGCCAACAGTCCTGGTAATGCCAACTTTAGTAGCCAATATTAAAGTTGGTGCAATTCAAAAGCTCAGTGTCGGATTTTCAGCATGGATTAGCTGTCTGCTGTGAGGTGAGCTACTACCTTTCCAGGTTCTCCCTCTCAGCATCCCCTTAATGCTCTTGACTGAGTGTCCTGGGTGTCCAAATCATAAACTTGGAAAAAAATAGAATGTTCTGATCAGGCTGGACCCCTAAATACTTGAGCTAACAATAACCGAAAAGGTCTCTATCTCTATTTTGGTACTTTTTGAGAACCAGGGTTATGAGTAAGAGGGATAGAAGGCTGCATTGCCAATATGCTGCTGGGGGCACTGCTCGGCTACTCCTTAATTGAGTGTTTGCATTATTAAAGCAGCAGATCTTCTCCTAAAAAGAGCCTCCTGAAGTTGAATTGCCATGTTTTGAGCAACAGCATCACTTTACATGATCATATATTAGATAATCTGATTCCTCCTAGCAAACACGCAGACACATGCAATCTGGTGAGGAGTCTGAACGCAAACGCAGTGCACATCTTAGCTTTCTGTCTGCTTGCACACAATCATTAGGTAGTATGAAAGCTTGCATATCTGACACTAACTTGCGGACCTTTATTGTGTGAAAGAAGCTTTTGGTGCTGCTGCCAATCATGTACCATTTATTTGTTCTTGAAGCTTGCACTACTCTTGACTGTGCTTTATCTTTTCACAACATGACAGATGCCTGCACTGCAATTCTTTGTACTTTGCCTGCTCTCTGTCTAAGAAGAGGTTGCACTGCTATTGCCTGTTTTTATACAAGACAGCTAATGCCTTCCATGTGCATGTTTTGTGGGAGAGAGGAACTGTCAGAGCTACTGCCTACTTTGTGTTTATGATCGCAGCTTGCAGTGCTGCATGATAACCTATATTTTGTCTCTCAAGTGAGGAAAGGATGGTGCACTAAACTTACCTTTAGTTTTGCATTAGTGTGCTTTTGTAATGGATAGACGGTAACCAACACACTGAATGATCTCAACACCAGATATGCATATCCTTTATCAAAGTCACTTCAGACGTCTGTGATACCAATTTGTTTTTCTTTTAGTTTTTCTTTTTTGGGGTGGTGTCTTAGGAGTTGAAAACTTTATTGTCTTATTTTTGTTGATCTGAAACAGTTGATATATACAATGGTTTTCCACTATTTAGTCGTAAGGCATTTATTTATAATAAATAACAGCTATTTCCCAATAGGCTAGACATTTTTTATAGCTCAATAGCTTGAAGGGTATATCTGGTGTCCAAAGCCTGAACCTTTTCTATCTGTGTTGCATAAGCAATAGTCCAATGTCAAAGCCTGTAGGGGCTGTACAGCTTCAATGACATATTAGCTGTTTGATTTCTGAGGCCCTTGAGGTCTATGTAATCTGATGTACCATTCTTTAGTCTGACACTTTAGTAAATAAACACACTGTGACCTAAGGATTAGCTCTGCTTTCAGTAGCCTGTGCCTGGAAAATACATGCAATCTGAGAAATAGCTCTGCTATTTGAAGCCTGAGCTTATACGGTCTTTGCAAGCTGAGAGATATCTCCATTGTCACAGCCATGAGGCGGTAAGATTTGTGTAATCTGAGGGATGGATTTACTTTTATAGGACTTGGTGTTTGTCAGATGTACCCATGATCCATCTTCATCCCATCCCATGTGGTGGTCACCCTCAACATCCCTATCCAAGTAGTGCATTGCTGGGGTGCATTGTGCAGACGTCTCCCTCAGGACCTGTGGAGATACAGACTCGTCCCTCCACATAAAGAGAATATTTCTAGCCTTCCTTCACAAGCAATGTAAACCACAGGGCTAATGATAAACATAGCCACCAGGCCTCTTCTAAGTGATACAACAAGAGGCCATTACCAACATTTCTTCCAGTAGAGCTGTGGGAATGTCCAACAGAGCAATATATATTTCAGTTGTTTCCCCCCATTGTTGTGGTCAACAGCACCAGAACAGACTCCAAGCAGTTCTTCACTTCAAGACCTTGACTTCCCCAGTGATTGAATCCTAAGCCACCCACTTGAATTTCAGATGTGACCAGTTCACTTTCTGGATGGACAGCCAGATGTTAAACTTAACTGGGCTATTCCAGCATGTCTTCCCTCCAACTCATTTGATTCTAACTGTACTGCAGAAGATCAAATACATCCCATGATGTGTGATCATCAGAATGGCATAAACTTGTCTTTTGCTAAGCTTTTTTTATAGCTCAGACCTCCTGCCACTACTTCAGAAGAACCTTCTGCAGAGGCGACCCCTTTGTCCATGGAGGGAGTGGCAGTGCTGGATTCCTCCTTACCATCGCTCAACTAGAATGCATGGTTCTTGAGTACCTTGCCTTTTATCACCTTGCCCCCTCTGTGATTGTAATTGCATTTATATAGCGCTTACAATGCTTTGAAGTGCTTTTCGGCGAGTAGCACTCTACTCAGGAACCCAAAGGTGGATTAGAGGTGGATTAGTAGAGGGAAATATAAATTGATAGTGGGAGTGGTGGGAGTGGTAGATGTGGTAGTCTGTTGGTTGGATGTATAGAATAGAGGAGGGAAGATTTTAGAAAGGAATATTTGATAGTTCATAGTAGTAAAAGAGGTTTGGGAAAAGTCAGAGAGCTTGTTATTTGGATGAATAGGATAAAGAATAGATGGGGGGGGGTTGGAAAGGGTTATTGGGAGTTCATAGTAGTAAAGAGATTTTGGATGAATCAGTAAACAACCTGGACATTTTGCCAGCTGGTTACAGTCCTCCATTAGAGTGATATGCAGGAGCACAGTGGCTGAGACTGCTTTTGGACCCTGCAACAAATGAGTGATACATTCACTTGCCTAATGTCTATCAGGATTCAGCCTGGTCATCTGGCTTTATCAAATGTGTAAGTAGGAACCTAAAAAACCTAGTGACCAGTAGGCCTATCAGAACAGGTCTCAGGAGACCTCCTCCACAATCAGCTGAAGATGCACATTCAATCTGAGGTATTATGGCGTGATTTTAGTGTTGGAGTCGTCTGCAGGGCTTTTCCCAACTCCTTCTGTTCCTAGGCTTGTGGCGCCTGGCTATAGAACATCTTTGAGCTCTTTTGGACTGTGGGAGGTATTTTGTTTGATGTTTTGGTGTTCTTTTGTATGCTTATGCATGGCGTTTCTTGGTGTCAAGGGCTGGTGTGAGCAACATGATGGAGCACAAGATGTCATGTCAGTGCTGTGTTGTAAGTATTGTTTCCATATGCTTGTAAAGCCAGCCACCCCTTCATCAATGAATCACTACCTCAAATGTGATGCATACCAAGGAGTTGGTGTAAATCCGAGGCTTCAGTTTGAGATCACCTTATGCAGAACATTCAAGGTAAAGATAAATTGGTAGTGGTACAGAGCTAGCAGGGCTTATAGCAGCCCGTCAGCATCTTCTTTTTTCTTATTAGGCTGAAGGAAACTGGTCCAGGCTGCGCGAGCTAGCCAATAATTCACAAACCTTGACATGTCCCAAACATTGCAGTATTAGAAACCTGGCGTGATTCGACATTTTTTTCAGACCTTTCAAGGGTTGAAAGGAAGGACTGTGTTCGCCCTTCAAATACAAAGGGCGTTTAAAAAGTGAAGATTCATTTTTGCCAGTTACTGCTTTCATTTTCTGCTTTCATTTATATGCAACAAGCAGCTTCAGACTAATAGCTTTCTCTGGCCCTAAAGAGTAATGTGTAGTGTTTTGTTGCAGTCATAGATGTTTCATTGGTTTTCACTGGGGATCACATTAAGGCGTTTGCTTAGAACATTGTAGACATGTATCTAAGAGGTTCGAATAAAGATGTCATGTGTGTAGCATGCAGCTTTACCGCATGTCAATTAACAGACTCGTTTTACATAGTGGTGGGCGTCACTTGCGTAATTCCATGTAGCGTAATCATGTGCAATTACTTGAAAATTCAGTAAGATTACGCAGAAGTACACAAGAAGAGCAATTCTGCATTTAGCAGTATTTTCTGAGTGCAAAAATGGTGCCTAGGAATTCAAAGATGCATTTTGCACTAAAACATAGCATTAAATGCTAGAGAACATGAATAGTGAGCATGTGCAGCTGCTGACACTCACTAAGGGGCATATCATCAAGCCCCGGAGATAAAATTATCGCCGCTTTAGCGTCCGTTTTCTGATGGAAAGCGGCGATAATTTTATCTCCTAATCATCAAGGTCACGCTATCGCGTGAATCCTTGTATTATCCACCATTCCGATCCGAAGCCTCCGAGATCATCTGCGGCGTACCCCAGGGATCACCCCTCAGCCCAACACTGTTCAACATCTACATGGCCCCGCTCGCACGCATCGCCAGACAGCACGACCTCAACATAATCTCCTATGCCGACGACACTCAACTGGTCCTCTCCCTCACCAAGGACCCCCTCGCCGCCAAATCCAACCTCCATGAAGGAATGAAGGCCGTCGCCGATTGGATGAAGATCAGCCGACTAAAACTGAACACGGACAAGACAGAGGTCCTCATCCTCGGCTCCAACCCCTCAGCCTGGGACGACTCCTGGTGGCCAACGACACTAGGAGCAGCCCCGACACCCACCGACCACGCACGCAACCTGGGAGTAATCCTCGACTCAACGCTCTCCATGGCCAAGCAAGTCAACGCAGTCTCCGCCTCCTGCTTCAACACCCTCCGCATGCTTCGCAAGATCTACAGGTGGATCCCGACAGATACAAGAAGAACAGTCACCCAGGCCCTCGTCAGTAGCAGACTTGACTATGGGAACGCCCTCTACACGGGAGCCCCGGCCAAGCTCATCAAGCGACTGCAACGCATACAAAACGCCTCCGCACGCCTTATCCTCGATGTACCACGCCACAGCCACATCACCCCCCACCTGAGGAACCTGCACTGGCTCCCCGTCGACAGGAGAATCTCCTTCAAACTCCTCATCCACGCACACAAGGCACTCCACAAGACTGGCCCAGCCTACCTCAACAGACGACTCCTCTTCTACGTCCCCAACCGCCAGCTCCGCTCCGCCGACCTCTCCCTCGCCACCGTCCCTCGCATTCGAAGAACTACCACCAGCGGCAGATCCTTCTCCCACCTCGCCGCCAAGACCTGGAACACCCTTCCACTAAGCCTACGACAGACCCAAGACCTGCTGACCTTCAGGAGGCTATTCAAGACCAGGTTGTTCGACCAGTAGCAGCACCCCCCCCCCTTTTTTCTCCCCAGCGCCTTGGGACCCTCACGGGTAAGTAGTGCGCTCTACAAGTTCTGTGATTGATTGATTGATCGCCCTTTCCCCCAACGCCCATCTTTGCATCTCTAATGAGATGCAAAGTGGGCGTTTCGTGCTAAAATAACTGGAGAAATGTCGCTAACCGACATTTCTCCAATTATCAAGCTGCACGCAAACAAGCAGAGCGATAAGAAAAGTAGCGATAACCACAGTTATCACTACTTTCCCTACGCCTGCTTCAAGACTGACTTAGCCATGACATCTATGTAAGGTGAATATCATGGCTAAGTATGTCTTGCCCTATCAGCAAGCTATCGCCAAACCTTGTGCCATTATCGCTGTATTTCCAGCGATAATCGCACAATTGGCAGCTTGCGCTCTGAATCTTATCGCTTTGGAGATAAGCGTTGCTGATAGCACGCTATCTCCGCGATAAAATTCAGAGTTGGCCGGCGATAATTATCCTCGCGCTAAGAGCGCTGAGCGATAATTATCGCATGGCCTTGATGATATGCCCCTAAATGTGCACTTGGGATAGGATTTCCCTTCAAAATACACTTGGCATTTAACACTATTTTCTTAGCACAAAATGCACCCTTGCTTCCAAAATGGACATGAGCATGCATTTTGTGTAAAAAAACATAGTGCTAAATGTAACTGAATTCAATTAGCGAGCGTGGGCAGGCGCTTGTGCTCGCTAAATGTGCTCTCACTGTAGGATTTCTTCCCCCCAAATTATTCTTAACTACGGGAGCGAGCGTAATTGCCTTTTTTGGTAATGCTGTGTCAAAGAGTAACGCATATCCTGAAATTATTCAGATTACTCTGGCGCAATTGAAATTCCGGCCAGGCCTAGTTTTACCGTGAAGAGAGAAAGGGAGGCACTGACATGAGTTCATGGCCCTACTGCACAAGCACAGAGAACTGATTACAACACCCCAAGAAGGTTCACACATTTATCTAAATCATGAATCTTAATCTATACAAGCTGTTTCCAGAGGAAGCTTTGCATGTTAAACTTCCTCTGAGAGGTATGGGATGTTCCTATATTGATTGTGGCGTGCTCGGAATTGCATAGCTGATCAGGACATAGCAGCCACACAATAACACAAACACCAGTGACATCTCAGGCCTGAAACAGCAACGGAGGCCCCTGGTTTGGGGAGCCCTTGATGCGTGATGCAGACTGGACAAATCATAACATTAATTACTATTTAGGAGCTGTTCACGAGTGCAGTGGTCATCCCATAGGACCAGCAGCTAGAGTTACTGGCTCCACACTGGACTTTGTCCAGATCCTTTGTATTTCATCTGGGGATTTCTGCTGCTGAAATCAGCCAAAATCTCCATGTGAAATACCAGAGAGTCATGACCATTAACAAGGAAAGTTGGGACGGGAATTGCAGTTCACAACAGTAATTCCTCATTAATTGGGGGACCCATAGTGTTTGGCGTATAATACCTATTACTGGTTCAGGCCATCAGGCATACTCCAGGGCTCATTCCTAGTGCAGTGGTAATGGCCAAGTCAGGCGCAGATGGTGTTTGCATCTATTGTTTTTATCTTATAAAGATATAAAGAACAATTTCCTCCAGTTATTAGCTGGGTGAATTTGTGCTAGAACAGTGAGGAAAAGGGCTTACAGCATAGTTTAAATGTCTGGTAGGACTAAAACAATGTTAATCACCATTACAAAGAAGAAAACGTCAAACATTTCAAACTCACACTGTACCTCAGCGTTTCATATGATGATAGGTGCCTTCACAC
The DNA here is from genome assembly GCA_963921515.1 of Calotriton arnoldi. NCBI lineage: Eukaryota > Metazoa > Chordata > Amphibia > Caudata > Salamandridae > Calotriton > Calotriton arnoldi. The sequence goes on along the minus strand of CAWUFW010011620.1, from coordinate 92,151 downwards.
GGATGGAGAGCCGATACAAGGAAGTAGCCTGAAAATTGAAATCCCCCACTATGAACTGAAGCTCAGATGGCACCAAGCAGACAAAGCCAGTGAGTCCAGCTCTTTCTAGAAGAGCTCCCTTGTCTCTTCCGTCCAAAAATCTATCCATTTATCCTTTCACCAAACCATCCACCAACTGAAATCCACTATTTCACCTTTACAGTCAGTTATCCATTCATTCCTTCACCGATCATTCAATATTTTCCCATTCCATCCATTGACCATTCCATCTATCCACATATCAATTCAACCATCCATCCATCCATCAATCCATCCATCCATTCAGACATCATCCTTTGACTTACCCATCCATTATTAAAGTAAGCCATACATCCACACTCTCAGATTTCCCTTTACTCTGCCATCCCTTCACCTGTCCATCCATCTACTCTTCCCTTCACCCACTCACTCATCCATCTACCAATTCATTCATCCACCCACCCATCCAGTCTATCCCCCCTTCCTATCTTTCTGCCACCGTTTATTCCTTCAACCCTTCCTTCCTTTCAACATTCCTCCCTTCCTTACTTTTTCCATCTACCCATCCTTTCCCGCTTGTTCTCCCATTAATGCTGGTATTCCTTTATAGCGTTAATTTTGAGCTTTGGTCTGCTCAATTGCAGACAGAAGATCCCATAAAGAACCCCGCCCCACTGTAGCTGCTAAAGCTGGAATTCACAATGCCTCTGAGCCGTTATCACACAGTGGAAGATACAACACCAGATTTACGAAAGATTCACAGAACGCATCTATTGTGGGAAAGTGAGAGAGCAGAACAGACCCATCTATACTAGGATTTGATGTGGGTTTTCCTCTCTCCCTGGGCTGGCACACTTTAGGATGCCTGGTGCCAGTGTACACACACACTTGTGCCTTAGTGCAAGGGTGTGTGTGATCTGTAAGGAATCGTTTTTGTATAGGAAGTGCATATTTCTAGTACAAAAGCTATCCTTTAACACGTTTAACTACTAAGGGGCCGATTCCGATCTCGGCCGGTAGTGCTCCGAATCGGATTCGGCTTTACCGGATCCGATTCGGAGCCCTGTTTCCCGACCGAACCGTACGCGGGTCCGGCCGAGCGAGTACGATGCGAAATCGCCAACCGACTCGTCCGGGCGTCCCGACCGCTCCGACCGACTCGCTCCCGGCTCGAACCGCTCCGACCGACTCGCTCGGACTCGACTCGCACCGCGCAATGGAGACGTTCCCCGGCCGGGTAAGTACGATGCGCGCCGCGAGCAGTCCGACCGAGCCGCGCACTCCGGCTCGAAAGAGCTGTCGGAGCCGTACTTTGGGGGTCCGTGTCGGACCCCCCTGTACGCGTAGCCGCGCGAGTCGCACACAGGGGGGACCCATGGGTCCCCCCTACCTGTGCGTGTACGGCGCGAATCGCTTCACCGCGTACCCGCTGTAGGGGGCGCCCTTGTCCGACTCGCACCCATTGAGTCAATGGGAGCCCGCGTACGCGTTGTACGACCGGCTCCCATTGACTTCAATGGGAGTCCGACCGACTCGAGTCCGATAACATACGGACGCATCGTACTCGTTCGGTCGCACTGCACGGGTCCGATTCGGTCGGAAATCTCTCCGGGTCCGGCTCGGTCGGAGAAATTTCCGGCCCGAATCGGAATCGACCCCTTTGTCTGTGTGCTGTGCAATGCAGCACACATGCAAAGTAGGACAAATAAGGAAAAATGAAAACTTTTCTCCTCATTATGCCTGCCTCGAGGAGGCATATGATTTTGGCATAAATCCCTGTCTGCAAAATGTTTGTAGATAGGGCTTTGCATCAAAACCCACATGTGGTTGCATGGAAATGCCCATGTGCCACCCATGGATCATCCCCTTGACACAATGTAACACAAAGCAGTGCATAGTACAACTTTGTGTTACTTTGGTAAACTAATAAACGTAAATTCTGATTTGCGTTGGACAGCAAATCCCAGCAGAACATGGCGAAGCATTCATGAATCTGGGTCAAAGTGAGCTGAAAGCCACTCTACAGAGTGCTTTTCTGGGTGGTAGAAGGAGTCTCAGCGTAGCTGATGTCCATTGGAGGATTTATAATCTCTCCAGGAAATCAGTGACAGCCTCAGAAGTTTGAGGGGTTTTTGTGAAGTAGGATTAACTATTAGGCTCGCTCAGCACAAAGCATTTTCCATTCCTTAAACCTGCCCTTTTAGATGACACTTCCCAGCTGGTTATGCAATAAGGAACTGGAGGTCCCATGTCCTTACCAGACCCCCCTACTTAGACATTAAAAAGATGTTATAAGTTGGTAGATGTGAACCTTGGAATCGGCCAGTAGAACTGCCCATGGTAATACTGTAAGTGCAGTAGCAATATTTCTCTGGGGGGTGTTACTGGTCAATTTTATTGTAGGGCGTAGAATAAGGAGTTTGATACAGAAACTGCCAAACTCCACGCAGAATGGTTGTGTGTTTTAATTGGTCAATTAAGGCAAGTGTGATCACAAACTGACAATTGGTAGTTTCTGTGTGACAGGATTTGTAAGAATGTATTAAATGACTGGCTTACATGCTAAAAGAGAAGCGGTGCTTAATTTAAAAAAAAAAAAAAGTGCCAGGGCCCTTGTCAGGTGACCACAGCTTGCAACACCCATTGCTGCTGTCAGCGCTGCCAATAACAGTACCTACCAACTATTAACTATCACTTCTACAAGTTTGACAATTCAGACTGTTTGTGGGTATTCAGACAGAATATTGAGTTGGAAATGTCGACTCACACAAATATTGAGTTGGAAATATCGGGACACAGAAATATCGACAGCAAGAATATCGTGGTCAAGAATATTGAATTTAAGGTAAGAAATATCGTTTTAAAAAATATAGAAATCATTAATATCGTTTGCAAAAATATAGTTGTTTAAAATATCGATTTTTTAATTAGTGTTATGTATTTTAGTTTATATTTTGAATGTATGTGATGTATGTTTTTTTTGCATAATTATTGTTTACGTTTTTTAATATATGTGTTAAGTTTTTATTAGTTATCAATTTTAGATTTTAGGTAAATTTTGCGTTTTTTAGTTCTGCAGCAGGCTGTGGGTTTATATGGGAATAGGTAAGAAATTTAATTATAATAAATTAATGATTATTTTTTATTTATTCATATTTATTTATTTGAGATTTTATAGTGTTAATTGTGAGAAGTAATTTATTTGTAATTAATTATTATTTGGTTGTTAACTAATGTTATTTAATTAATTGGTAATCAATTATGTTAATTGTGTAATTTGTTGTAGGTGCGGGTTGTGGGGTTTATAGTGGTAACGGGTGGGAAGTAATTTTTGATTAATTAATAATTAGTTGTTAATTTATATTAATTGATTGAAAAATAATTTTGGAAATTGTGTAAATAATTTTAGGAGCGGGCTGTGGGGTTTATAGGGGTAAAGGGTGGGAAGTAATTTATGTTTAATTAATTAATAATTAGTTGTTGATTAATATTAATTATTTAATTGAAAATTAAAAATGGAAATTGTGTGATTCATTTTAGGTGTGGGTTGTGGGGTTTATGGGGGTAAAGGGTGGGAAGTAATTTATGTTTAATTAATGAATAATTAGGTGATCATTAATAATAATTAATTAATTGATATTTAATTAGGGTATTTGTTTATATTTTTTTGTGTGTGGGTTTTACTGTTATAGGGGTACAGTGTGGGTAGTAAATTAATTTTACTTACTTTATAATTAGTTGTTAAATACCATTAGTTTAGTTTTTTAATTGAAAATAAGTTTTAATTGTATAATTAATGTTTTTACAGTTTAATTTTAGCTGTGGGTTTAGGGGATTATAGGGGTAAAGTGTGAGAAGTCAATTCATTTTTACGAGTTTTGATATGTTTTTTTAATTAATAATATTTCTTTAATTGTTAATTAATTATGTAAATTAAAGAAGTACATTTTTCGTTTAAATTTAGATGTGGGTTGTGAATTGTGTGGTGTTATAGGGTAGGAAATAAAAAAGTACATTCATGTAATAATTGTTTTTGTTTCTAAATAATTTCTAATTAAAAATATTTATATGTTTGGATTTTTTTTTTAAATTAAACTAATATTTGTAGGTATTTATCATATGTATTTAACATTATAATATGTTTTTTTATTTTTTTTAATATTAAATATATTTGTATTCTAATTTTTAACATATTTATATATTTTTAGTTTTATTTTGTTTTTAAATATTTTTGTTGTTAATATTTTGTTTGTTTTTAATTTTGAACTGACTGGAGTGAGAATATTAATTGTTACCCCTCCGCAATCCAACACTTTCCCTACTGTTGCACTCACTGGAGTGGGAATAGTAATTTTTAGCCCTCCGCTATCCAACACTTTCCCTACTGTTACAATTATTGGAGTGGGAATAGTAATTTTTATCCCTCTGTTATCCAACAATTTCCCTACTGTTGCACTGACTGGTGTGGGAATAGTAAATGTTACCCCTCCGCAATCTAACACTTTCCCTACTGTTGCACTGATTGGAGTGGGAATAGTCATTTTTACCTCTCCGCTACCCAACACTTTCCCTACTGTTGCACTCACTGGAGTGGGAATAGTAATTTTTACCCCTCTGCTATCCAACACTTTCCCTACTGTTACACTCACTGGAGTGGGAATAGTAATTTTTACCCCTTCGCTATCCACCACTTTCCCTACTGTTACACTCACTGGAGTGGAAATAGTAATTTTTCCCCTCCGCTCTCCAACACTTTCCCTACTGTTGCACTGACTGGAGTGGGAAATTTTAGTTTGAAGATTTTTAAATAGTTTAATGTTTTAATTTATAATAGAATTTTTTAAATTAGATTTTATGTTATTAGTACATATATATTATCTACTGGCGGTCGCCAGTAGATAGTTATAGTTACAACCTATTATCCATAGGAAATCCGCGACATTCTATTTGAAATAACTCTCTTGCCGGTTGACGTATCTTCGCAAAATTTTCAAACTTTGTGGCCCGCTCCGGTCCGCTCCTACCCTGAAAGTCTCGGGGGGATTCGTCAAGTGGGGGCCGAGAAAAAGGGGGGTCCCAAAACGCATTTTCCCCATGCAATTTTCCATAGGAAACTTTAGACACGGCTACAGCTCGAACTGCTGAACGGAATTACACCAAATTTGGCAAAGAGGTAGTTCTTGGTTCAGAAAGAACCCTTTTGTTAAATGGTGTAAATCCGTTCAGTAGTTGCTGAGAAAATCAAAAGTAAAAAGATAGTGATGTCTATGGGCACGGAGGATTCGCGCACCCTGAGCGCACCCTGCGCGCACCGTCCCGATCACGAGCTGCATGTTAATTGGCTGTCAGCTGGCTGTCAACATTCCGATTCAGGAAATGTTGGCAGCCATTTTGTCCCTCGGTAGAACCGAGGGACAGAAACAAGTGCGCAAAGCGCACAAAGGGAGCAGGGTAGAAACACCCTGACCCCTGGGTTTGCTCAGGGGTCCCACAAGGACCCCCTGGGCAAAAAAAATTTTTTTTTTTTTAAAATCGGCAGGATGCGCTCAGGGTGCGCGAATCCTGCCGAAAATAAAAATCGAAGCGCGGTCTCCGCGCTTCGATGTTAATTGGCCGCCGGGTGGGCCAAGTCCCGGGGGCATGCTGGGGGGGTTAATTTTATGTGTGGGGGCCTCTAAGGGCCCCTCAAGCCCCGGGGACCACCACCCCCGGGGCTTTATGTATAATGGTGCGGGAGGGCTCTGAGCCCTCCCGCAGCCCCAGGGACCGCCACCTCCCCGGGGCTTCTTTTTATTTAACAAAAACCTGTGTGGGGGCTCCAGCCCCCCACACGCCCGGGGACCACCACCTCCCCGGGCACTAAGAAAAATTACAATGGGGGTCCGTTTTGGACCCCCAAGCCCCGGGGACCACCACCTCCCCGGGGCTTTCAAAATGTAGGGAGGGGGGCCGCGCGGCCCCCTCCTGGAGCCTGTGGTGGCCCTGGGGACCGCCACCCCCAGGGCCGGCTCCTGCAGTGTCCCGGGGTGCCTACCCCGGGACACTGCTGTTTGCAATGACAGGACGGGAGCCTCGCGGCTCCCGTCCTGTCATTGCAAACTTGCTTTGGATATTGGAAGAGAGAGCAGGGAAACCTGCTCTCTCTTCCAATATCCAAAGCCGATTGCTTTCCACATGGGGAGCTGCATCTTAGCAGCTCCCCATGTGTAAAGCAATGCCGGCTCCCGTAGGACACGGGGAGCCGGCGGGACTGTGGGGGCTTGGGGACCCCCCACAGTCCCCAACGAGAGGCCAGGCCCCGGGGATGGGGTCCCCGGGGCCATAGTGGCCACGGAGGGGGGCCACGCAGCCCCCCTCCCCAAAGTAAAAAAATTGAAAAAAATTTTTAAAAAAGTGCAAGGCCGGCCCGGGGGATGGGGTCCCCGGGGCCTTAAATGGCCTGAGGAGGGGGGCCACGCAGCCCCCCTCCAAATAAAAAAAGAGGCCATGCCCCGGGGGATGGGGTCCCCGGGGCCAATACAGGCCCAGGGAAGGGGGCCATGCGGCCCCCTTCCCGTTTTTTTATTTTTATTTTAATTTTAAAAAAAGGGGTAAGGCCCTGGGGGATGGGGTCCCCAGGGCCTAAAAATAGGAAAAAGGAAGGGGGGCCACACAGCGTCCCTTCAGGAGAAAAAAAAAACGATCGGGCCCGTAGGCCCCGCCCCTTCCTTCACCACTCTGCAAACGCGCCCTGGCGCGTTTGCAGAGGGGAACGAATTCCCCTTGAATACTGAGGGTCCCTGGGGGCCAACTAGCCCACCAGGAACCTCCAGTATGCGCCAGGGGGCTGCCTTGCAGAGAGGTGTACAGAGGCCACGCCCCTTTTACACCTCTCTGCAACGCAGCTCTATGGCGCTTTTGGAGGTATATGGTGGGCTAGTTGCACCCCAGGGACCCTCAGGATTCAAGGGGAGTTAATCCCCGACTTAAAACGCGCCACGGGGCGCGTTTGCACAGTGGTGAAGGGAGGGCGGGGCTTCAGGTGACATGTGTGCAAACAGGCCCCGTGGCGCGTTTTAAGATGGGGAATTAAATCCTCTTCAATCCTGAGGGTCCCTGGGGCCAACTAGCCCAACAGGTACGTCCAGAAAGCGCCACAGAGCTGCGTTGCAGAGAGGTGTAAAAGGGGTGTGGCCTCTGTACTTGTCTCTGCAACGCAGCCCCTGGCGCATACTGGAGGTTCCTGGTGGGCTAGTTGGCCCGTAGGGACCCTCATGATTCAAGGGGACTTAATCCCCCAACTTAAAACGCGCCACGGGGCGCGTTTGCACAGATGTCACCTCAGGCCCCGCCCCCTCCCTTCACCATTGTGCAAATATTCCTCTAAAATCAGCCGAAATACGAATTCTGATTTACTCACCTGTTATCAGGAGAGACCTCAGTGCTGCATCTTTCAGCCCAGTACTGATCCTGAAAAGTAATTTTAACCGTACTTACCAGTAACTTGAATTTCCTTCCATAGGCTAACATTGACTGGTTTCACTTGGAAATTCTTCTAAGTGTGGAGTTTTGGAACTTTAAAATATTCCTCTAAAATCAGCCGAAATACGAATTCCGATTTACTCACCTGTTATCAGGAGAGACCTCAGTGCTGTATCTTTCAGCCCAGTACTGGTCCTGAAAAGTAATTTTAACCGTACTTACCAGTAACTTGAATTTCCTTCCATAGGCTAACATTGACTGGTTTCACTTGGAAATTCTTCTAAGTGTGGAGTTTTGGAACTTTAAAATATTCCTCTAAAATCAGCCGAAATACGAATTCCGATTTACTCACCTGTTATCAGGAGAGACCTCAGTGCTGCATCTTTCATCCCAGTACTGATCCTCAAAAGTAATTTTAACCGTACTTACCAGTAACTTGAATTTCCTTCCATAGGATATCATTGCCTGCTTTTTGCTGAAAAAGTTTCTAAGTGTTGATTTTTGAAACATACATAATATTCCTCTAAAATCAGCCGAAATCCGAATTCTGATTTACTCACCTGTTATCAGGAGAGACCTCAGTGCTGCATCTTTCAGCCCAGTACTGGTCCTGAAAAGTAATTTTAACCGTACTTACCGGTAACTTGAATATCCTTCATAGGCTAACATTGACTGGTTTCACTTGGAAATTCTTCTAAGTGTGGAGTTTTGGAACTTTAAAATATTCCTCTAAAATCAGCCGAAATACGAATTCCGATTTACTCACCTGTTATCAGGAGAGACCTCAGTGCTGCATCTTTCAGCCCAGTACTGATCCTCAAAAGTAATTTTAACCGTACTTACCAGTAACTTGAATTTCCTTCCATAGGATATCATTGCCTGCTTTTTGCTGAAAAAGTTTCTAAGTGTTGATTTTTGAAACATACAAATATTCCTCTAAAATCAGCCGAAATCCGAATTCTGATTTACTCACCTGTTATCAGGAGAGACCTCAGTGCTGCATCTTTCAGCCCAGTACTGGTCCTGAAAAGTAATTTTAACCGTACTTACCAGTAACTTGAATTTCCTTCCATAGGCTAACATTGACTGGTTTCACTTGGAAATTCTTCTAAGTGTGGAGTTTTGGAACTTTAAAATATTCCTCTAAAATCAGCCGAAATACAAATTCCGATTTACTCACCTGTTATCAGGAGAGACCTCAGTCGCTGCATCTTCCAGCCCAGTACTGATCCTCAAAAGTAATTTTAACCGTACTTACCAGTAACTTGAATTTCCTTCCATAGGATATCATTGCCTGCTTTTTGCTGAAAAAGTTTCTAAGTGTTGATTTTTGAAACATACAAATATTCCTCTAAAATCAGCCGAAATCCGAATTCTGATTTACTCACCTGTTATCAGGAGAGACCTCAGTGCTGCATCTTTCAGCCCAGTACTGGTCCTGAAAAGTAATTTTAACCGTACTTACCAGTAACTTGAATTTCCTTCCATAGGCTAACATTGACTGGTTTCACTTGGAAATTCTTCTAAGTGTGGAGTTTTGGAACTTTAAAATATCCCTCTAAAATCAGCCGAAATACGAATTCCGATTTACTCACCTGTTATCAGGAGAGACCTCAGTGCTGTATCTTTCAGCCCAGTACTGGTCCTGAAAAGTAATTTTAACCGTACTTACCAGTAACTTGAATTTCCTTCCATAGGCTAACATTGACTGGTTTCACTTGGAAATTCTTCTAAGTGTGGAGTTTTGGAACTTTAAAATATTCCTCTAAAATCAGCCGAAATACGAATTCCGATTTACTCACCTGTTATCAGGAGAGACCTCAGTGCTGCATCTTTCATCCCAGTACTGATCCTCAAAAGTAATTTTAACCGTACTTACCAGTAACTTGAATTTCCTTCCATAGGATATCATTGCCTGCTTTTTGCTGAAAAAGTTTCTAAGTGTTGATTTTTGAAACATACAAATATTCCTCTAAAATCAGCCGAAATCCGAATTCTGATTTACTCACCTGTTATCAGGAGAGACCTCAGTGCTGCATCTTTCAGCCCAGTACTGGTCCTGAAAAGTAATTTTAACCGTACTTACCGGTAACTTGAATATCCTTCATAGGCTAACATTGACTGGTTTCACTTGGAAATTCTTCTAAGTGTGGAGTTTTGGAACTTTAAAATATTCCTCTAAAATCAGCCGAAATACGAATTCCGATTTACTCACCTGTTATCAGGAGAGACCTCAGTGCTGCATCTTTCAGCCCAGTACTGATCCTCAAAAGTAATTTTAACCGTACTTACCAGTAACTTGAATTTCCTTCCATAGGATATCATTGCCTGCTTTTTGCTGAAAAAGTTTCTAAGTGTTGATTTTTGAAACATACAAATATTCCTCTAAAATCAGCCGAAATCCGAATTCTGATTTACTCACCTGTTATCAGGAGAGACCTCAGTGCTGCATCTTTCAGCCCAGTACTGGTCCTGAAAAGTAATTTTAACCGTACTTACCAGTAACTTGAATTTCCTTCCATAGGCTAACATTGACTGGTTTCACTTGGAAATTCTTCTAAGTGTGGAGTTTTGGAACTTTAAAATATTCCTCTAAAATCAGCCGAAATACGAATTCCGATTTACTCACCTGTTATCAGGAGAGACCTCAGTGCTGCATCTTTCAGCCCAGTACTGATCCTCAAAAGTAATTTTAACCGTACTTACCAGTAACTTGAATTTCCTTCCATAGGATATCATTGCCTGCTTTTTGCTGAAAAAGTTTCTAAGTGTTGATTTTTGAAACATACAAATATTCCTCTAAAATCAGCCGAAATCCGAATTCTGATTTACTCACCTGTTATCAGGAGAGACCTCAGTGCTGCATCTTTCAGCCCAGTACTGGTCCTGAAAAGTAATTTTAACCGTACTTACCAGTAACTTGAATTTCCTTCCATAGGCTAACATTGACTGGTTTCACTTGGAAATTCTTCTAAGTGTGGAGTTTTGGAACTTTAAAATATCCCTCTAAAATCAGCCGAAATACGAATTCCGATTTACTCACCTGTTATCAGGAGAGACCTCAGTGCTGTATCTTTCAGCCCAGTACTGGTCCTGAAAAGTAATTTTAACCGTACTTACCAGTAACTTGAATTTCCTTCCATAGGCTAACATTGACTGGTTTCACTTGGAAATTCTTCTAAGTGTGGAGTTTTGGAACTTTAAAATATTCCTCTAAAATCAGCCGAAATACGAATTCCGATTTACTCACCTGTTATCAGGAGAGACCTCAGTGCTGCATCTTTCATCCCAGTACTGATCCTCAAAAGTAATTTTAACCGTACTTACCAGTAACTTGAATTTCCTTCCATAGGATATCATTGCCTGCTTTTTGCTGAAAAAGTTTCTAAGTGTTGATTTTTGAAACATACAAATATTCCTCTAAAATCAGCCGAAATCCGAATTCTGATTTACTCACCTGTTATCAGGAGAGACCTCAGTGCTGCATCTTTCAGCCCAGTACTGGTCCTGAAAAGTAATTTTAACCGTACTTACCAGTAACTTGAATTTCCTTCCATAGGCTAACATTGACTGGTTTCACTTGGAAATTCTTCTAAGTGTGGAGTTTTGGAACTTTAAAATATTCCTCTAAAATCAGCCGAAATACGAATTCCGATTTACTCACCTGTTATCAGGAGAGACCTCAGTGCTGCATCTTCCAGCCCAGTACTGATCCTCAAAAGTAATTTTAACCGTACTTACCAGTAACTTGAATTTCCTTCCATAGGATATCATTGCCTGCTTTTTGCTGAAAAGTTTCTAAGTGTTGATTTTTGAAACATACAAATATTCCTCTAAAATCAGCCGAAATCCGAATTCTGATTTACTCACCTGTTATCAGGAGAGACCTCAGTGCTGCATCTTTCAGCCCAGTACTGGTCCTGAAAAGTAATTTTAACCGTACTTACCAGTAACTTGAATTTCCTTCCATAGGCTAACATTGACTGGTTTCACTTGGAAATTCTTCTAAGTGTGGAGTTTTGGAACTTTAAAATATCCCTCTAAAATCAGCCGAAATACGAATTCCGATTTACTCACCTGTTATCAGGAGAGACCTCAGTGCTGTATCTTTCAGCCCAGTACTGGTCCTGAAAAGTAATTTTAACCGTACTTACCAGTAACTTGAATTTCCTTCCATAGGCTAATCATTGACTGGTTTTCACTTGGAAATTCTTCTAAGTGTGGAGTTTTGGAACTTTACAAATATTCCTCTAAAATCAGCCTGAAATACGAATTCCGATTTACTCACCTGTTATCAGGAGAGACCTCAGTGCTGCATCTTTCATCCCAGTACTGAGTCCTCAAAAGTAATTTTAACCGTACTTACCAGTAACTTGAATTTCCTTCCATAGGATATCATTGCCTGCTTCTTGCTGAAAAAGTTTCTAAGTGTCAACTTTTAAAATACAATAATATTCCTTAAAAATCACTACTGTAACCAAAACGCTTTTACTCAACTGTTTACAGGAGATGTCCCAGGACTGAATCTAGGATCCAGTCCTGTGGTTAGAAAAGTAATCCATAATGTAACTAATTGCATTTAACTCAGAAAATCACATTGAGCTCAATGTTGCATTGTGTTTGAAATTGTGTTGCCCATTGCAACAACTGTAACTACTGTACTTAAAACTCTATTGCCTATTTGCAAACTATTTAAACTAAAGTAATTCATTCTGAGAAAGTATATTTTGTAATGTAATGTATAATGTAATTACAATGTAATTTAATAAATAAAATATCTAAAAATAAATAGTTTTAAAAAATGTAGTAAATCAGTATCAAAAAAATAAATATAACAATTAATACATTTAAAAATTGACATTTACAAAACCTTTGAAATTCACTGAAAAAACCATAGGTTTTAGGGGCGTTATAGTTAGAAATTAGCATTTAAAAAACCTTTGAAATTCACTGAAAAAACCATAGGTTTCAGGTACGTTATAGTTAGAAATTAGCATTTAAAAAACCTTTGAAATTCACTGAAAAAACCATAGGTTTCAGACACGTTATAGTTAGAAATTAGCATTTAAAAAACCTTTGAAATTCACTGAAAAAACCATAGGTTTTAGGGACAGTTAAAGTTAGTTGGACATTTCACTCGTACAAAACCCGTGAAATTCCCCCGTTATAGTTAGTTCAGCTAACTATAACTCGCGCCCCGCAATGCACTGCTGATGACGTCACATATTACATCACTCATGACATGGTCAGTGACATCACTGATGACATCACTGATGACATCTCAAATGACATCACTGATGACATCATCCATGTGATAATTTCATGCATCCTCTCACACCCTAATATAACCTTTGATACACCCACTCTAAATTACAGACTGCCATTCTCAAAACCATAGACACTCCAACACCAATAACTACATACCCACTCACTGATTCTTAGGTCTACACACACATCCACTCACTCACCTGTACAGTCACTCATACTTACGGTCACTCAGTACAGGACTATCATATGCACTAATACACCTACATAGACACTCACACACCGCCACTCATCCATAGAGGTACTCACACACCTAGTCAGTCATGGAAATAATTAATCACACTGCCATTTACTCACCTGTACAGTTATACGCACACCAGCTCACTTACTCATACAAATACTAGCACATTCTTACGCTCTTATACAATCACTAATATAAGTACACACTCATCCATACAGCCACTCTCACAATCACACACTCTCACTTATACCCATTTATATACTACAACACACATATATACTGCCTTTCACATATGTAGTTACTCACACATGTACCACTGAGATATACATTCACTCACTAACACACCCATACACACACTCACCCACCCATACAGTCCATCACAGATGCACTCTTGAAACCACGCACCCAGTGAATCACCCACTGATACATCTATGTGCAGTCACACACACCCCATCCACACAAACACTCAGGCACCCATACAGATACTCAGACAACCAATCAATAACTCATATAGACACTCATGTAGCTATTTACAAACCCATGCAGCCACTTACACACCAACAGCCAGACGGATAAAGACATTCACACAGTTTAGTAACTAACCCATGCATTTAGTAAGATACGTTTAATCACTCACTAATAGTCAGTCAAGCACCTACTATATCATCCATCCAGACACTTATACACCCACTCATTATTCAATACACCTTGGCATATATATTAAACATATTTAAACTTTACAGAAACACACAGTCACTGGATGATGTCATCAGTGATGTCATCAGTGATGTCATTTGAGATGTCATCAGTGATGTCATCAGTGATGTCACTGACCATGTCATGAGTGATGTAATATGTGACGTCATCAGCAGTGCATTGCGGGGCGCGAGTTATAGTTAGCTGAACTAACTATAACGGGGAATTTCACGGGTTTTGTATGAGTGAAATGTCCAACTAACTATAACTGTCCCTAAAACCTATGGTTTTTTCAGTGAATTTCAAAGGTTTTTTAAATGCTAATTTCTAACTATAACTTGTCTGAAACCTATGGTTTTTTCAGTGAATATATATATATATATATAAATATATATATATATTTTTTTTTAAGAAAACCGATTGCATGTATACTGAAGTGCAGAAGTGAAGGGGAGCGCAAATCATGGACTGCATGTACCATGATGCAAAGGCGCTCTGGGATATGATGTAGTGTCCGGCAGCACCCTTTTCCCTGCCCAAACTGATTTTCATGACCTCCTCTACCATTAATTGCACGTTTCTAATGATCCTTTTTGTAAAAAATTGTATTCCGGCCCATTGATCACACTTCATCCAGCCCGAGCCGGAGTGTACGGCTGGAGCTGGAGAGTATGGCCCGAGTGTGGAGAGTATGGCCCAGGTGCGGAGATTCCAGCCCGACTGTGGACGTAAAGATATGACTCGTAAATGGCCTCTGTGAATACCAAAAGTTGTAAAGTTAGACTTTTGTCTCAGATTGCCTTGGTGAATCAGGCCTTATATTTTTAGGTTGTTGCTCACTCCTACTAGTAGTATTTCCACTCTCATTTATATCTGCAATTGCACCTCAGGAACAGATGATGAAAAGTATCCCTAACTTCACCTTTTGCTTTAGCTGTGATGCCCTTGAGATTATTCTTGTAGTCCCCATTCTGCACATGAATCTTGGAGCCCAATAACTCTCTGGCCTTCCATATAGACAATGTGGTGTATTGAATATTAGGTAGTATATTTGAGACATTCTCCCTGTCTTCCACACAGACATCCAAGGGAACATTCACTGTTTTCACAGAGATATTGGTGCACCCCTCTTCTAAACTGGCTATCTACTCCTTGAGTTGAGGTTTGCCCAGAGCAATCTTGTTTCATGCGGCCCTTCTTATTAAATGGGAAACAGCTGTCCTAGACTAGCCTTTTCCATCCTTGTTCCCGTTCTTTTCAGGCTTATTAAAAGGGCCCCTTCGCATTAGGCTTTATTCCATAGTAGGTGCCTGTGAACAATCTTAGGTATTTTGAAGGAGCTACTAGTCATTCTTTCAGAAGTTATTTCCCACATTCTAGTTTAGTCTGTTGTGGACCTTTCCCCTTCTGAACTAACCTTTTGGCTACCCACCTAGCAGCAGTCATTGATATGTGCTTGGTGGACAATGATCTGTGAGTCAGCAATATGATGCCACAGGCCAACCGGGCAAGTCTCCAGAGGTTTTTACACAAACAAAAGACCTAAAGCCCCTTAACAGGTGCTAACCTTTTCCTCAGTCACCTTTCAGATTCACACCATATCTCAGTGTTTCCCATTACACACAAATGTGTTTATACAATCAATCAATCAATCAGGTTTTATGAAGAGCTGCTAATCACCCGATATGGTATCCAGGTGCCCATAGGTCCTGGGAGGCTCATTTGAACAGCCAAGTCTTGAGGGCCCTTCGGAATTCTGGAAGTAAGGTGATGGTCCTTAGCTGCATGGGGAGGCTTTTCCAGGTCTTTGCTGTGTTGAAGGAGAAGGAAAGCCCTCCACTTTTGCTTAGGTAGATGTGGGGTGTGTGGGCAAGTGATAGCGAGGGTTAACGTAATCTTCTCAATGGTTGGTGGAAGTTCGGGTGGTGGTTAATGTAAGCGGGTCCTTGGTTAAGTAGAGCCTTGTGTGCGTGAGTCAGCAGCTTGTATTGGCATCTCTTCTGTACGGGGAGCCAATGGAGTTGCTTGAGGTGGGGTGTTGTTGGACTTGGCCCTTTTTGGCAGGTTCACCCCTGAACTTTTTTTTGCCTTACCTGGTATTGGTGATTTTAGGCCTCTGGGCACTTTTGCACTGTGGTCCAGTGGAAAGTGCGTGCGCTCTGTGTACTTGTGGTGAGATTGGCCTGCCCTCCCATAGGAATGCATGGGGGATAAGTGTGTCCATGGCAATTCCTGGTATGAGAGGAGCAGTGTGGTCAAGTCTAGTATGTATGAATTTGTGTGAATAAATGCTGCGCAATGGTGTGCGCAGATTTATGGTGACTGGTGGACAAATGCCACTTTTAGAAGTTGGCATTTCTTTGTGCTATGTGTCTGCCTGCCTGATGTGAATTGCATGTCTGGCTTTGTGAGTGACAGGGGCTGGGAGGTGTGTGTGGCTCCAGGAGGGGCAGGGTGAGTCAGCACTAGGCTGAATGGGACACCTGGGCTAAGGGTAGTGGGAGGAGTAATCCCCTGACTCTCAATAGGACTGTGCCCAGGCTGTACAATGCTGGCTCCGCCCCCTGTGGTGTGTCTGATCACTGAGCCCCCACCTGACAAAGGGAAGAGGAGCTTGGCAAAACAAAGTGCTCCAAATCCCCCTAAACCAGTTCTGACTGGTACCTCCAAGCCCTGTGCTGTGACACAAAGGAAAAGGGTGTATAAAAGAAGGGGCTGTGACCCCATGTTCTTGTTCTGTGCTTGAATCGGCGGGGGCGTGCTGCTGCTGGGGCCCAGGAGGGCTTGCCTCCCTGGGCCCAGCCTTGCCCCCTTGCTCCCTAAAGGACTTCCTTGCTGGGACCTTTCTGTCCTGGATTCCCCAGGACCTCTGTGCACCCAGCGCCCTGTGAGCGCTTTTATTTTCATTCTTCCAGGAAGAAAGAGAAGTTTTGGGCTTTGCAGCACTGTGCTGCCTGAAGAGACAGCGAGGGAATCCCCAGCGTAGGGATTCCCCCGTGATGATGAGCGCGAAGCGGGTGCCCACCCCGCTCTATATTTTAAATTAGAAGGGAGCCTACCCCTCATTGTCCGCTTTATATTTTTAAATCAAGAGGGAGCCTACCCCTCATTGCCGTCTGTGGAAATCACTTCGGCGGCCCGAGCCGACCAGGAAGTCAGGCACGTCTTCCTGGGACATGGGCGGAGCGAGGAGAGGAAGTCCCGCCCCGCCGCCAGAGATCCAGCCGGAGCCTCGCAGGCTCTGTGATGAAGTCCCGGGTCCCATGAGGGGGCCCGGGTGAAGTGCAGAGAAGAGGATGAAGGCAGGCGGGAGCCCACCCCACCTTCCTGGCAGCTGCAGAGCGCGGCAAGATTTCCGGCGAGGCTCTCATGAGAGAGAGAGCCCCGTGTGTTGCTGCCCCGGTAGGAGGAGACCGGGAGAAGAGGCCCCGAGAGCAGGGCTGATCCCCGCACACTGCCGGTGAGTGAGGGCTATCTGTGGGTTGTGCCAATCGAGGCACAGTGTCTGAGCGGCCCCGCCTGGCAGTGGGCCGCTCCAACGTTGAGCATCTTTTGTTTTTAGAGCCGGTATGGCTCCAACGCTTGAGGTGGCAGATTTGTTTTAAGAGGGCCCAGAGGGGCCCGTGCACCTCCCAGTTCTGCCATGGCCACAGCTGCCCCGCCTGCTAGAGGGCAGCTGCGCCGATGAGGGCCATTATGTTAAGAGTCACGGAGTGGGGCTCAGGGGGTACGTGTAGTACCAGTGCCATATCTGTAACGCTGGGGGCATTTTGGGTTGTAGAGCCCCAGTGGGGGGCCCAGAAGGCACCGTGATGCCAGGCCCCTGTACCTTGTCGATTCACAGCTGCGCCGCACCAGCGCGGGCAGCTGCAACATTCCTGGCATAATGGCATATTTGTCCCAAGGGCCCAGTGAGAGCCCAGGCCTTCATTTGCTATGCACAGCTGCCCAGCAAGTAGTGGGCAGCTGCAACGTTTAGGCCATTCATTCTTTGGAGGCATTATTGAGAAATGAGATAGGAGTGAGATGCACTCCTCTGCCCCAGTACTTTCACAGCTGCGCAGCATTTAGTGCCAGCTGCAACGTTTAGGTCTGCGCAATAGCGCACATGGATTCTGCTGCATTGGCAGCCGCCCTGACATTTTGGACACAGGGCATTTGAGCCCCTTTGAGAAGGCCAGTTGGCCAGGGGGACTGTGAGGTTAATAGGGCGCCAGGCCGTAATGTGATTAGTGCCTCTACTATGGTTTTTACTGTGAGGTTATGTGCTAATGTGATATTGTGGTGCTAGGAAATTTGATTCCTGTATTGTGATTTACGCACCCTGATTTATGCCTCTAAATGTGGTTTTATGATTATGAGGTTGTGCCTACTGTGGTTAGGGTCTAATATGTTAGACTGATGAGGTTGGCATACAATGGATTTGGCGCCTATGTGATACTGTGCATAATGTGGTTTATGTTACAGGCTGATGCTGAGTACAGTGGTTACCAGTGATTACTGGTTGTACGTTTATGATATGTCTTACTTTTACTAAGTCCACTTTGTGCTGGTTCTGACAGTGGTCCAGTTGGACCTGTCAGGTGTAAATAATCCCTTGTAAATATGACCCCGTGCCAGGTGGCACGATGTATATTATGTGAGTACTATTCTAATGTGTTTTATGATAATACAAAGGCTATTTTTGATATAACCTTGTGTGGAGTTCTTTTGTAGTGTGCCTGGTATGTTGTTGCTGTGTGCGTGCGCAAACGCTTTACACATTGCCTCCGGGATAAGCCTGACTGCTCGTGCCAAGCTACCAAGGGGGTGAGCAGGGGTTATCTTTGGCATGTAACTCCCTCGCCCTGGCTAGAGTGGTGGTCTCTGCCTGGCTTTGGCGCAAGTCTTAGCCAACCAGAGATCCCATTTCTAACAGGTGTGATGTGGGTTCATTGGGGGAGGTCGAAGACGAGTCTGGCTGCGGCATTCTCTATAGTTTAAAGTTTCTGTAGGAGGTGTGCAGGGATGCCTACATAGAGAGCGTTTCCATAGTCCAGTCAATCGGTGATGAGGGCATGTGTCATGGTGCATCTCGTGTGTAGGGGTAGCCACTTGTAGATCTTATGTGGCATGCGCAGAGTGGGGAAACAGACAGAGGAGACGGCATTGATCTGTGATTTGTGGTGAGCTTGTTATCTATGATGATTCTGAGGTATCTGGTGTGGTCGGTGGGTATGGGTGTGGGTCTCAGGCCTGAAGGGCCACCAGGCATTGCTCAATGGGTTGCTGCTGCTGCTGCTGAAGATCACTTCCGTCTTGTCTGTGTTCAGCTTCACGCAGTTGTTCTTCATCCAGTCGGTGATGATTGTCACGCATCTGTGCAAGTTGGTTCTGGTGGAGGTAGGGTCATCAGTGAGGGAGAGGATGAGTTGGGTGTCGTCTGCATAGGATATTATGTTGAGGCCGTGAGATCTGACAATGCTGGCCAGTGGGGTCATATATGAGTTGAAGAGCGTGGGGCTGAGGAATGAGCCCTGAGGGACACCACAGACAATATCCTTGGGTTCGAAGGTGAAGGGTGATAGACGGACCCTCTGAGTTCTTCCCTTGAGGAAGAAGGTGATCCATCTAACTGTGCCCCCTTGGATGCCGACACGGTGGAGTCTTTTGATCAGTGTGTGGTGTGATATAGTGTCAAAGGCTACTGAGAGGTCGAGGAGGATCAGAGCTGCTGTTTCTCCTCGGTCAAAGAGGGTTTGGATGTCATCGGTGGCTGTGATCAAGGTGGTCTCGGTGCTGTGATTGCTGCAGAAGCCGGATTGGGAGGCATTAAGTAACTGGTTCTGATCCATGTGGGTCGTGAGTTGCCTGTTCACAGTCTTTTCCAGTACCTTGGCTGGGAATGGGAGCAAGGAGATTGTGCGGTAGTGTTTGAGTTCACTGGGGTCGGCGGAGGGTTTTTTCAGTAGTGGTCTGACTTTGGCCTGTTTTCTGGCATCAGGAAATGTTGCAGTGGTGATTGAGGTTTTGAGCAGGTTGTGAGTTCCTGGTCGATCCTTTGGTTTCCGAGATTGAAGATGTGGTGGGGCATGGGTCTGTGGGAGCTCCCAGGTTGAAGGATTTCATGATGGAGGTGGTCTCCTGGTTGGTGAGGTGGTCCCAGTTGGTCAATCTGTGGTTTATGTCGGTTGTGGTGGGGCCGTGTCTGTCGAGGAAGTCCATGAGTGTAGGCTGGTGTTCAAAGTTTCTGTATATGATTGCGATCTTGTCTTGGAAGAAATCAGCAAGGTTGTTGCACAGCTCTTATGAGGGTTTGATGTTGTTTTACACAATTCTGAAGTTCTTTAACTACTTGGCAAACACAAGTCCATAGTTGATCATTGCATGTTTAATAAACGCACATTTTTTTCCTGTCCTCTCACTCAGTATAATTATGATTTCTTTGCCAATAGAGGCAGGCAACCCAATGCAGCTACTGCATCTCTTCCTTGAATATGTCTGCATGACACAAATAAAGGTGAAGTTTAAGCTTCACCCATGACATGATCACCAATGGTTCCCCCTTTGCTTGAGATGAAGTTTATCACCCATACAAATTCCATACAGACGAATGCCTGACCCAAGATGAATAGGACTTGGTCTCCAATCAGCCGCCAGGAATGAATGGAGCACCTGCTGCGCATAATCAACTGGCTTGCTGCCATGAGAGCAGTGGAAAAGTATTCCCACAATGAGGTAGAGCTGTGTGTGAAGTTTAGGAAAACTATTGAAAGAGGGAAGCGTTTGACTTCACAACTTCATTCGACACTAGCTAATAGCAGTGGTAGCTAGACTATCTGTTGTTACAAACTACATTTTTACTGTTCAATATCTCAGGTTTTATCTTCATAGCGGCATATCTATCTAGAGAAAATCTCAAACACCTCTGAGCTGAACTCAGTAAGGCAGATTGAGTGAGTGTAGGAGGTGTAACATGTAGAAAAGGAGACTGCAGAATGGTTCTATGCCGAAAGCTCTGACTTCCCCTATGCCCTGCAACTGAGGAATCTATGTCTGTACCCAGACTAGAGCTGTCTCTATGAGCATGTAGCTTAGTAAGTAATGCTTCCAACATTTCTAGGCTTGCATATCTTCCTCAAAAGCCTCTATAGTTATTGGGTTTCTAGTATACAATGTTCCAAGGGGTGCACAGTCTAAATATCGAGTTCAGAATATCGACCTACAGTAATATCGAGTTCCAAATATCGTAGGGACAGAATATCGAAATCAAGAATATCGACGACCAGAATATCGACCTGAAGGTAAGTAATATCGTTTTTGTTAATATCGAAGTTAGTAATATCGATAGCAAAAAATCGATGTTACTAATATCGATATTTATATTAGTGTTATGTATTTTATTATGTATTTTATATGTATGTGTTATATATTTTTTGTTAAGTATTGTACTGGTTTTTAAATATATGTATAACATTTTTATAAGTTAGTAATCTTTTTTTAAGTAATTTATGCGTTTTAGTACTGTAGCGGGTTGTGGGTTTATAGGGGAATAGGGTGGGAAGTAATTTAATTAAAGTAAATTAATTAATCATTTTTAGGAATTATTAATTAATTTTAATTAAATTTTGCGTTTTAGTTCTGTAGTGGGTTGTGGGTTTATAGGGGAATAGGGTGGGAAGTAATTTAATTATAGTAAATTCATTAATAATTTTTAGGAATTATTAATAAATTTTAATTAAATTTTGCGTTTTAGGTCTGTAGCGGGTTGTGGGATTATAGGGGAATATGGTGGGAAGTATTTTAATTGTAATTAAGGGGCCCATTAGGATGGCGGGCGGTAGCACCACCGCCGTGCTGGCGGATGCAAAAACCACCAGTTACCGCCCGCATGCCGCAGCCCACACGCCCGCCAAATTACGATGTGAAAAGGCAGCCAAACACCGCCGGCAAGCCAGCGACGCCGTCCGCCATCAAAGTGCGCCCGCTCACGTAGCGGCGCAGCCCAATGGAGACACACCGCCAGACGAAATCACGTACCGCCCGGCGTACAAATTACGATGCCGCAAACAAACAGCTCCCACGGCTAAGAGACACCGCACGTGAAAGTGAGGCGGAAACCCGAACGCCGAGCACAGACACCGAAGAGGCGACCCCCCCGAGCATGAATCCAGCACTGCAGGCCCTCCCCATGCTATACCTGATGCACCACCAAGGAGGCAATGCTCCGCGGAGACGCAGGTAGGCACACACACAACAAGGGCACGCAAACAGCGCACACAGTGCAAGTGCGGAAAAGGAGGACATGTCACACCCCCAACACCCCTGCATGGACAAGACACATCCACCACTGCACCCACAAATGTAACACAGGGCAAAGTGCAACATCTCGCAACTATCATGGGCACACCACCTGGGACCAGGAACTAACGACCCCGTCACGGCACCGCAGCACAGCGGCGATGACGCAGCCACACATGCGCACAACTCAGCGCCCAACCATAATGCCATGTATGCGTCGCACACAAACAACACAGGGACACAACCAAGCACCACACACACCAGCCACACCCAGAACGCACATGATACGTGACAGGCCTGCCACAGTCATGTCCCCAACGCCCAATTCACGGACAACACCCAACGTCACACAATCGACGCCCACATGTCAGTGAAGTCACGCAACATCAGGACACACCCCTGTGTGACAAACATGGCGAAGCACACAGCGGCGGCAACACCACCCAGTAGAACATGGGCCCCGTCGGGAAGAGGTACGCCAGTACCACACAGAAACACCCATACCACCCTGCACCCATGAACCAGACACACAAAACGGAACACCAAAGAGCCCGGGGACCGACAACAGGTGGACTCAAGAATGACACCCACACACAAGGCCCAACGCATAGCGGAAACACAGCCTGCCGCCCACACACGGGAGAGCAGACAGCACTGTGAATGACCTTCCATTCCAACTCCGAAACCACATCCCGACTAAACAAGCCGGCGAATACAGCCATTGTCCCAAAATAAGACCAACACAGGCATGCAGAGGAAACCGACCACAGGGCAGATAGCGCATATCACCTAAGAACATACCGAACGGGAAAGAAGAAAGTATAAAACTCCCCCATGCCGTTCCCATGCAAGTTATCTGGAAGGAGTCACACACCACTGACCTTGAACATTCAGAGAATCAGGTGGGATGAGGGCCCGTGTCCTCCGCACAAGCTAACAGAACACAAGTCCTGCCCCCCTACGACCATCACAGACCTCACAGCAACCTCGGAGCTTGCACACTGCAGACTGCACACACAGCCGGAGCACGCCACCACATCGCCCCGCAGCAAAATGGCACCTACAACACACCTACCCAACTACGCCAGACAGGTCAAGCTGTACAAACACAACCTGATACAGCTACTGGGATGCGAACCCCTATCCCTGCTGAACGTAAGTTACCGACTGACTTACCGCATCGCATTGTTCAGCTGCGTCATACCCGTCTTCTACTGTCTGAGGTGTCCCTTCCACCATCCTGTGGAGTTGTGCCTCTCCAACCCGGCATGTCCAAGGGCGGACCTGCTACCACTATTCCACCCTCTGGACGCACACGACAGGGTCTGTTCAGCCTATGGGGGCATGGCCTATGTGGCGAACATCGGACCCACACTGCAATGGGACCACTGTGCCTCCACACGACGGATCATGGATCACAGCTACATCGAATGTCACCCAGCATGCCCCATCATGCTCCTACAAGGGTCAACTTACGGACAACACCGTGACAGCCACCATCCGCTACATTGGCTGGCAAGCATGTATACCACCAATGAAATGGAAGCCCTGCAGGAAGCCATCGCATACCTGTCAACCTGTCAATTCATAGGACCCCGACGCAATCCCCCAATTGAGCCATGATGTCCGACACTGTACCCATGCTTAGCTTCCGCACGGACTGGCCAGTAACCACCACAACAGCCATACCAAACGACCTGCAACTGATACCACACCATCAACGACACTGCCATGACATCGGATGTGTCCGGGACATGCACTCCGTTCCCATCACATCCAGGAACTCTGCATGTATCGGGGGAGGCAGTGGCATGGGATATGTGTATCGCACCCACATGGACAGAACTGCACGTACAACTATGCCATGACATGGATCCTGCGCCCATGGACATATGCACCGCACAGTGGACAGGAATCGCCCGGCTGGAGTATGTGAGAGCTGCACCCCTTCTCCCCCTCCCCGGAATTCCCGTAACAGGACCTTTGCATGGACGACAAGTGCATACAACAACAACACGACCCCAGTGACTGTGACATGTCCAGTATCCACCATATGGCAACAACAAGTGGGACGCCGTTGCATGCACGTAAGCCCATGCCCTGATGTCAACTCACACGCACGCGTGCATGAGTAACAACAGCAGCACACCTGTCACATGGAACTGAGATGGACTGTGCCCATGATGCCAAGCGGTCTGGTAGGCTAAATGTATACCGTCTGTGTCAAAGTCCGCAGCACCGCAGCTACTTGCAAATGAACATTAGCACAGCAACGGCCAAGCAGATGTAACTCTGAAGCCCACATCCCACATGCAACAGCTAATCACATGTACCCCTACACCCTTAGCTATGTGTAATCATGCTCAGTATATCCTCCACATGCATACCGCTGCCAGTAGTGTCCACTATACTGCATCACAGAGGACATAAGTCACAATACATGGTTTGAAGAAAGAAACTGTCTCTGCTGATTCCTTTCACAAGTACGAATGTGAGATGATGAGAGTGTGTGATGTATACGGCAGTCGTGACATGACTATGTAGTCCACTGTCATTCGATGTCAACGCAAATGAGTAGCACAACTGTGGAAGACACACATGTGTCGTGTGAAGCGGGAGTGATGCTTCGCTCAGGTGGGTGGGTGTGACGGGTAGATGCGCACATGCAAAGTTGAAACACGCTGTGTCGGGAGGGGTCCGGAACTGCACATTACCACTTCCATGGGCAATGTTAAAGGCCACCCGTCGGGGAGGGATGTGAACACGTGTGTGCACAGCAGCCGGGCACACGAACAATGCGGTATCAGGCGTACACGTCAGCCCACCCTCTGTGGACAAGCTGGATCCTGTTGTGCGCCCGCCAGGCCCTTGACAAGGCACACACAGCCCCTGCCGACCAGGTGTATCCCCAACATTGTCAACCTGCACAGGCAATCCAGGGCACGGGATGGCAGTGGAGCATGGTGGGGGAGAGGACTCGGCGCGCTCCTCCGGGACACATCACGCAGGCAAAACATCCTCAATGTGTAGCATGGCTCAAGTCATATGGAAGTATTGGGGGGACGCACACATCACGAGCAGGAGTGACGTCACGGAAGGTGGCTCGCACCATCCCACCCATTGTCTACATCTCCACACACATCACATGCCGTTGCAACAGAGAAGCCAGCGCGTGCGCAAGCACCTCCGAGCCCGCCCCAGTGAGGCAAAAGAGTGAATGTGTGGGTCCATCAGCCCCAGATGGACGCGGCATGGGCCGCTAGGGCAGCTACAGCCTCTGTGTGTCGCAGGTGGTGTATCCAGACTGCGGAGACTGCTATGCATTGTCTATGTTGCCCGGGTCTCGAGTCGGGGCACCACGCAGGTGGATGGCGTCCCGCCACACATCATGCCTTGAGACAGACCACTCGTTCAACTGGCCCCACACATACACTCCTTGGCCTCTCCGGGGCGAGCCTGGGGCTGCATCAGCATGCGCTAGCCCCACAGGTGCAAATGCATATTGGGGGGAGCGAGGGGAGGCCATGAGGACAGGGACAAAGACGACTGTATTACTGTCAGTGAGTTCAAGGAATGACCCTGATGTGGACAGGAAAAGACGTGCCCCGTGTGTATTGCAACTAGTCGCTAATCCGATCACCCTCCCATGTCCTGCATGTAAGCACGCACCTAGCCCCGCCCACCCACCACATTGAAAATAGCACCAGCACAACATCATTCACATTCGAAGCACTGACTGGGGGTGACAACATTGGACACACTTGTTGAGGCCACCCACACGTACATGTGGGCCCTCCATGATCCATGTCACCTGCGGCAAAGTGATGACCTGCGCAATGACAGAAGTGAGGAGAGCTGTCCGCCCCACGCACAGATGGTGCATCAGCTCCACAGACCCAGCAGCGAGTGCAGCAGGGGTCACATGTGCAGGGGCAGCTGTGCCTGGTGTGAAGGCACATTCAAATTGACAGCACATCGACCAATGTGTAGTCTGCCCACACCTACAGTCCATCATCATGCGGACATAGAAAATGAACATAGGGCAACACATCTGTGTGGGTGCACCCACTGTGACTAACACTGCGCAATAATCGACGTACTCGCCCTGTGCATGGCCCACCACGCAAACGAGGTCACATTCAGTGCCACCATCCCACACACACATCCCTATCACGAGACATGGTGTGTCCAATAGTCAGTACTGAGTTAGCGCCCATCTGGTGGGTCCTGAAAAGGAGACACATGCAACCCACTAGGCAGTCGGTGCTGTCACCTACTGGCATTGTGCAGTCAATGTGCAGGCCAGGCTTGCTGGGACTGAGAGGGGCAGCATGGCCCAGCCTGACATTCACACGAGCAACAAGTGCACTGAGACCTGCATTGGCAATTGCAGACGTTGGCCTGCACCCAGCTGGCCCGGGACGCCTACCTCCATAGTGGAACACGCAGGGTGCAACCGCGAGGGTCATCGGAGTTGGCCGTAATGGCCTGGCCCATGTTGGTGACAGTCCGCTGATGCCATGTGCACCACACAGTATGATGTGCACACTGCATCTGCAGGTGTGGCCATGATGTGCGTGTGGGTGCAGGTGCACAATGGACGGGGCCACAACATGCCGTGTGCATAGGCAGGGACGGCCAGTGGCCGGCCCCCACATGTCTGTTAGCATGTCATCATCTGCACATTGGCATGGGTGCATGGTATACGCATATGCACATGCATGTCATCTCTCACTATGTACATCTGCCGCTTGGCACGTGCAAGGTTACGTGTCACATGTGATGTGTATTTGCAAGCACACAGCCGTGTTGGCATGGGGCTGTCAATGTGTACACCTGACAATGCTTCTGGAGGTGTGATCCGTACAGTGCTGCACATAGGGTGCAGTGGTGACACCAATGACTGTCTCATATCCCCTCGTGCCACAGGTCCCACTTGTCTTGGCCGCTCAGCCTGTGCCCACATCGTCGTTGGTGTGTGCCATACTCATCCAGCCTCGGAAGCAGTGTGATGCACAGCAGCCAGTCATGTTGCCGTGGTGTTGCCGCTTGCCGGATATGCAGTCAGTCCCCATCAGCACGCCTCACAGGTCATTGAGGCCTGGATCCCCATGTGCATGCACATAGCAATGGTTTGTGTCACTGCCCATTGCTATTGGTGGGAGACCTGTGTAAGTGTATTGTGGCTGTGCTGTCCCTGCATGACAGCTGTTCTGTGACTCATGTTCTTGCTCTGTCATATCAGTTATGTGTATGTGAAAATGCCATGTGGCGTGTTGCTTTGACATGTGTCCACTTCCATCTTTCCTAGGCGGAGACCAAACATTTACCGCCCTTACCAATTGTTGGCGGACATGGAGGATTCTGAGGTCATCCGGAAATTTCGTCTGGATCGACCAACCCTGCATCGACTATGTGCCATGTTGGAACCCCACCTCCGTCCTCGCAGGGTGTATCCGACAGCATTCACCCCCATGGTTAAGGTGATGGCTGCACTGCATTTTTTCGCCACTGGGTCATTCCAGCACACAGTGGGCAGTGGAGGTGGGATGTCCCAGCCCATGTTCAGCATGGTGCTGAGGGATGTACTGGCAGCCATGATGCTGTACAGGAACAGGTACATCCGATTCCCCAGGGCACGTGAGTTGGCGGCAGTGAAGGGTGCATTCTATGCCCTTGGACGGATCCCACACGTCGTTGGTGCCATTGACTGCACCCATGTTGGCCTTGTCCCACCACAGGCCACTGAGCAGCTCTTCCGCAACCGGAAGCACACGCACTCCCTGAATGTGCAAGTGGTGTGCCTTGCGGACATGGTCATCTCCCACGTGTGTGCAAAGTTCCCAGGCTCGGCCCATGACGCGCACATTATGCGAAACAGCATATTACCACGACTGATGACCAATCTGCAACAGGACCGTGGCTGGATTGTCGGTGAGTATGTGGAGTTGTTTAGCGTGCTGGCTTAAGGATGCTGTCTACTGTCCTGTTTGAATTGCAACGGTTCTCTGTGTCCCCCACGCCCAGGTGACTCGGCTTACCCGAATGGGCCCTGGCTGCTCAGTCCATTACGAAATCCTCGGACCCCAGCAGATGACCGCTACAATGAGGCACATGGGAGGACCAGACGTGTGGTCGAGCGTACCTTTGGCCTCCTCAAGTCCAGGTTCAGATGCCTGGACCGCACCGGGGGCGCTGGCGTACTCCCCACAGAAGGTGTGCCAGATAGTGGTGGCTTGCTGCATGCTGCACAATCTGGCCATTCGAAAGCAGATCCCCCTAATTGTGGATGACGGAGATCAACCAGGGCCCCAGCCTGCACACCAGGACAGCTCCAGTGAAGAGGACAGTGGAGAGGATGAAGCTGTGAATGTGCGTCAGCAGCTCATCGCCCGCTACTTCACTTGACGGTGAGTGACCATGTACGACGGCTGATGTGGCTGTAGTTGTGCAGGTGTATGTGTGCTCTGTCACGGAGGCCTTTTGTTCACTGAGTGCTGTGTGTCAATGGTCCATGTCCAGGTTGGTATGCCACTGTCAGTGGCTGTAGCATTGTGCCCTGTTGCTCTCAGAGATGTGTGTGCATTGCTTGTAGTTGGTGACAAGTACTGTGTGATGAGTGTGTGACACACTCATTGAATGTACTCTTGTTCTGTTTTTCACCCCTAGGTCCCTGCAGCCTCTCCTGTCCCATCGACATGCCACACAGCAGATGCTATTCTGCTCATGGTGGCGATTGCACATCGTGGAATAAACACAGGACACATTAAGCCGATTGTGATCAAGGTGTATTTATTAACAGCGGTGACATGTGATTGTGTGCAAGGTGATGACAAATGTGGTGCATGCTGTGACAATGAGTTGACGGTCATGGCTGCATGATGGTCAAGGTGTACCCATGGAGTTCTATGTCCACAGTCCAACAGACACATGCCATTCACATGGCAGTGTGGGCTAGGATCGTATTCCAAGTCAATGCAGTAGGTGGTCAAGGTGGCTGGCTGACTCACTGGCGTTTGGTGCGGGCGAAGTCCTCTCTGGACACCTGTTTCCACTTAGGACGGCCCCTTCCACGTTTGGGAGGGGGGGTGTTGATGTTCCGCTGGTGGTGGCTGAGGAGTGCTCACTCGCTGTGGACGCAGGGGAACGTGATGCTGCACGACTCAGCGCCACAGCAGGTGGTGGCGGAGGTGGTGTTGCTGGCCTTGCTTGTGCCCTCCCCCCCGCCCATGAGGTCCGCGATTCGGGCCATGTGGGCGTCCATGGACCTCAACACCGCAAGGACCTCCCGCGTGTCGCTTGCCGACCTGGCCCATTCACCTTGGGCCTCCTCATAGGCCCCAAGGACTCTGTCGATTGGCGGCAGGGCTTGGCTCCCAGGCACAGTTGGCGTTGGCCTGGCCCTGCTCCTCCTACCAGTACTGCTGCACCGACCTGCCCACTAGCCACATTGCTCACCACGGGCCTCGCTGTGGCTCCCAGGGTGGACCCAGTCGGCCGGACCACCACTTGCGCTGGGGCTGGGGCCAGTGATGACGTGGTGGTGGTTGCGGCAGTGGGAGTGGCCGCAACGAGCATGGGGGTGGCCGCCACAACAGTGGTAGTGGCCGCTACGACAGTGGCAGCAGGGGGCTGTGAGTGGTCATCAGCCCTGGATGATGGGTTGGTGGGTGGGAGGGTGCCTGGGGTGCGGTTGGGCCCTGCCACACCAGATGGGCCTGCTGGGTGGTCCGTGTCCGGATCGGAGGACAGATCCTCCACATCCGTGAGTCCTTGTTGGGGGCTTGCAGGCTGGCTGTGCTGGCTGCTGTCTCCATCTCCAGCATCCAGCAGTTCGTCACCTGTGGGGGGAATGAGATATGTTATTGTGTTGCACATGACAAAGTATGTATAGGTTGTCTGACATCCACAGTTCGTGCACAGTCGTGCACAGGTTTCCTGGAGCCGTGTGTGTGGCTGTGCTATTTGTTGTAGTGTGGGCATGCCAATGGGACTGTGTGCTGTGGACATGTGGCATGGGACGGATTGGCAATGCTGATGGGTGTGTTGCTGTGCTCCTGCTTTTTGTGGCTCTGGTGTATGCGGACTCCAGACCCATCGTGGAGGTTGGTTTGTACTATGCTCTTGGGGTTCATATGGAACGCTTAGAAACGCAGATGGCATAATGGGGGTCAGCCCCCTGAAACGCATTTGAGATGTACTATGCTTTGGGGGTACATACTGTGTGCCATGGGTGCAGAACGTGACATGTGTTGTGGCAACATGACAGTGCATGGTCTGAGGTGTGTGTATGTCTGACATACCCTGCATATTTGCTGTCTGTTGTGATTTCTGGCCATGTAATTGGACGAATTGTTATGAGTGAGTGATGGTTGTGTGCCACACGACGTATTGCAGATGGTCCAATTCCTTGGTGTGCGTGCTGCCCTGTGCCATGTGCATCACTGCAGTGCTCGGGGGTGTGTGGCCCATGTTATGTGTGTAGTTGCTCACAGTGTGATGTGCGCTTCATTCACTTCTGGCACATGATTTATCATGGGCATGTTTCTTTGCGTGACTACTGTATGTGGACCAGCTGTTCGGATGACATACCTTTCATGTGACTGGGGCTGACGGATGAGATGGATGGTATGTTGTATGTGCATTGTGTGTCTGTGTGTTTGATGGGTCCAGTGGTGTTCGTGTGCATTTCTGTTGTTTCACGCTGTTGCGTCTAGTGTGGTATGTCTTACATGGGCATAGTTGTGGGATGTGTGGTTGACAGGCAGTGGGGGCTACATGGACAGGACTTCGATGGTGTTGCAGTTGTGTGTGATGGGTTGCACTGTGCCTGCCGTGTGGTTCTGTTATCAGTGTGACTTGTGCATGCAGACGTGGCTCCTTGGGTGTTGCTGTGTCTGTGATGGGTCATGTGGGGTGTGACTCTGTGGTTCATGTCCGTGTGCACATTGTTCACATGGTTGTAGCAGGGAGCAGTGCTGCGTGTTCCTCTGCTACTTTGCATGACCCATGTGTTAGTCGTAATTCAGTCCTCATGCCTCCAGTCACCCCGCCCTGTCCAGTTTCCCACCTGCAGGTTGTTTTTGAGCGTGCACTGGACTGGATGCAACATGGTTATGGGCGGGGGGGGGGTGCTCCATGTTGCAGGTCTGTGGGGGTGGGGGCGGTGTTATGGGTCGTGGTGATGGCTGGACACCCACTGACACCGTTTGTCCTGGGGCGGGATGTCTACCTGTCGGCTGCCGGTGTGCACTGCAGTGGCTGCTACGTGGGTGTGGGGTGTGGGCTGTGCTCCTCCTTGCTGTGCTGTGGGACTAGGGGCCTGGTGTGTGTTGTACTTCAGCTGTCCCCCTCCCACCCACTGCGCTTTGTGTTGCTGCTACTTACCTGTTACTTGTCGGTTAGTGCAGCTACGGCTGCCACATGGGTGTGGGGGTGCTCTGCCTTGCTGTGCTGTAGGACTAGGGGCCTGGTGTGTGTTGTACTTCAGCTGTCCCCCCTCCCACCCACTGCGCTTTGTGTTGCTGCTACTTACCTGTTACTTGTCGGTTAGTGCAGCTACGGCTGCCACATGGGTGTGGAGGGTGCTCCGCCTTGCTGTGCTGTAGGACTAGGGGCCTGGTGTGTGCTGTACTTCAGCTGTCCCCCCTCCCACCCACTGCGCTTTGTGTTGCTGCTACTTACCTGTTACTTGTCGGTTAGTGCAGCTACGGCTGCCACATGGGTGTGGGGGTGCTCCGCCTTGCTGTGCTGTAGGACTAGGGGCCTGGTGGGTGTTGTACTTCAGCTGTCCCCCTCCCACCCACTGCCTCTGTGTTGCGACTACTTACCTGTTACTTGTCGGTTGGTGCAGCTACGGCTGCCACATGGGTGTGGGGGGGGCTCGTTGTGGCGCTTCTGGAGTACTAGGGGCCCTGTTGGTAGTTACGTGGCTGGCTGGGTGTACACATGCCCCCATGGTTTTGTTAGTTGATATGTTTGGGCTGTGTGTGTGGTGGTGCCTGTTGCATGTGTGAGTGATGTGTTGTGGATTGTGTACTGCACATGGGGGTGTTTGTCCCTCGGAGCTATGGCATGGTGGTAGTGCATGTGAGTACATAGCGGTGTGCTGGTATACATTTGTTTGTACTTACCAGCCTCCACTCCCCCTGGTAATCCGGTGAGGATCTCCGGATGGATGATGACTCGCACCTTCTCCTCCCACGCTTTGAAGGTCTTGTAATGCGCGGGATTCCCTCTGCCAGTCGTGGCAGCCAGCTCTCGGTTTTTGCTCTCCTTCTTCTTGACCAGGCTTTTGATGTCGTTCCACCGTTTGTTTATCTCTCCTCTGTTTCTGGGTACGGTCCCGACTGCATTGACCTGGTCTACAATTCTGTTCCACATTCTGTTTCTGGTGGCTAGTGGTGTGTGCTGGACCTGGTTGCCATAGATTTGTGTGTGCACCTTGACGATCTCGTCGACCATGACCGTCAGCTCAGTGGAAGTGAACTTGGGCATTCTGTGTGATGCCATGGTGTTTGTGGTGCTGGTGCGGTGTGTGATGTGTGATGTGCAGGGGGTTTGTGGTGCCGGTGTTTGGTGGTGGTGGTGGTGGTGGTGGGTGTGATGTGTGCGTATCTGTGGTGTGCTGCTGTCCTTGCTGTGTCACTGTGTCCTCTCCTCTCCTCTCTGCTTTGCAATGTTGCAAGGGGTTGTGGTCTGTGGAGGGGCTGCTTTTGTACTTACCTGTTTGGGTGTGTCCTGATGGTCTGTTGTTTTCAGGTGTGTTGTGGCCGGTGTTCTGGGCTTTGTGTTTATTTGTTTGTCCAGGGGTGGTGTGTTTTCGGGATGTGTACTTTGTCTGTGTATTTGTGCGTGGATTGCTGTGTGGACTTGTTTGCCTTGTTGTGTGTGTTTGTTTGAGTCCGGGGCTGTTTCTGTGCAGGGACGTGGCCGCCATGGCTTCTGCCGTGTCCATTTTCTTCAGTGTTGTTTCCGCTGGCGGGCGGTGTATTTGTTGTTTTTCCGCGCTCATGTCGGTGCGATCGTAATTTCACGTGCGGTGTCTCGACCGTGAGGGCGGGCGGTTTTGTGTTGTCGTGCGTCTTTCCGTCCGTGGCGGGCGGTTTGACTCCGACTCGGGCATGGGCGGGCGGTATTTTGTGTGGTTTTTCCGCCGCTGGCGGTTTTCGGTTCGAGGCATCATAATTGCTGGGTCGGTATTCAGAAGGTGTAGGCGGGCGGATTTTTGCCGCTTTCATGGGTGGCGGATTTTTTTACGCCCGGTATCGTAATGGGCCTTTAAGTAATTATTTATTTTTATTTATTGGTTTTGGTAATTAATTTATTGTTAATTAATTATTAAGTGGTAATTAATTTTTATTAATTGGTAATTAATTTTTATTAATTTATTAATTGATAATTATATTAAGTGTATTAATTTATTATTGGAGCAGGTTGTGAGTTTATAGGGAAATAGGGTGGGAAGTAATTTAATTCTAATTAAGTAATTATTAATTTTATTTTTGGGTATTGATAAATAAATTATTGTTAATAAATTATTATTTGGTCATTAATTTTAAATAAATATTATTTTTTGGTATTGTAAATTAATTTATTGTTTAATAATTATTAATTGGTCATTAATGTTTATTAATTATTATTTATTGGTATTTATCATTATTTTTTTGTTAATTAATTATTAATTGGCAATTACTTTTTAATAATTATTATTTTTTGGTATTGGGAAATCATTTATTGTTAATTAATTTTTATTTGGTAATTTATTTTTAATAATTATTATTTATTGGTATTTATCATTAATTTATTCTTAATTATTTATTAATTTGTAATTATTTTTTATTAATTATTTATTGGTATTGGTAATTAATTTATTGTTATTTAATAATTAAATCATTATTTATTTATAAAAATTAATTTAATTATAAGTATGTTAATTTTAACCCCTACGCTATCCAACACTTTCCCTACTGTTGCACTCACTGGAGTGGGAATAGTAATTTTTACCCCTACGCTATCCAACACTTTCCCTACTGTTGCACTCACTGGAGTGGGAATAATAATTTTTACCCCTACGCTATCCAACACTTTCCCTACTGTTGCACTCTCTGGAGTGGGAATAGTAAATTTTACCCCTACGCTATCCAACACTTTCCCTACTGTTGCACTCTTTGGAGTGGGAATAGTAATTTTTACCCCTGCGCTATCCCACACTTTCCCTACTGTTGCACTCATTGGAATGGGAATAGTAATTTTTACCCCTCCGCTTTCCAATACTTTCTCTACTGTTGCACTCGCTGGAGTGGGAATAGTAATTTGAACACCTACGCTATCCAACATTTACCCTACTGTTGCACAGTTTGGAGTTAGAATAGTAATTTTATTCCCTCCACTATTTAATATTTTTGTATTATTTTAGCTAATGTAGTATATAATTAATTTTAAAAATAATGTTAATTTTGAATTTGTTACATATATTTATTTAATTTTTATTTATCTTATTGTTTTATGTGTATAGATGTATTTATAATTTATAAGATTTTCTTAATTTATAAGTTATTAAAATAATTATTAAAACATTAATAAGTAAGTGTATATATTATATATTATATGTATATATTAAATGTATTTATAAATTATATATATTTAATTTATAATTTTTAAACATTTTAAAATATTTTTAACTATGTTTATTCTAATTATATGTATTATTTACTTTATTTTACATTACTTTTTTTAACTAAAAAAACCCGATATTTTTGACAACGATATTTTTGACGATATTTTTTTTCGATATTTTTGTACTTACCATAATGTAGATAGGATGTCGATATTCTTGACTTCGATATTCTTGCTGCGATATTTTTGTAGGTCGATATTCTGACCTTCGATATTCTGTCAGTGATTCGTTCCAAGGACCAATGGAGTCACATATTGCCCCAAATCAATATTTACAGGAACAAATGATATGACTGAGTGGAATGGAACTCCATAGTTGGCACTCACTGTAAGTCAGAGATTTTGAAGGTCCAGTATGTCTTAAGTGGCTAGTGATAGTCATCATTTTTATGTGGAATGTGAACCCATGCATTCTGCTGCACTCAGTAGACTGGCTGGTGCTGGCTGATGACAAGTGAAGCATCCTTGTTGAAGTTAGAATTCTGTTGAACTTCAATTGTCTCACCAGAATTATATACCACAGGTCAATATTTTAATAGTGCCAGACTCAGGATGACCCAAAGTAGCTCAAGATAGACAACTCAGGAGAGTAATGTAAATGCTGAAAATGCATGTGCCCCTCGTAGTCTTCGATAGCAACAAAATGGGCTCCCACAAAGTTAGATCATTTGAGTGCTATGGCAGTTTCACTGAAAGACTTGGTTCTAGGGTGACTTCAACAATTCCTTCGCTCTCTGGTGACACAGATTATGATTTTCTTCACATATTCAGTCTTGGCCAGCTGGGAAGCAAATCACAATGGTTTTTAGGTGTGCTCTCTTCCTCAACCTATCCTACACACAGATGTCTGAATCCGCTGGGGCTTTGACAAGTCCTCTAAGATGGGACATCTCTTCAGTCTAGCAGCTCATTGTGCAATGTGGACAGGGAACACTCCCTGATACAGCGGAGCCCCTGGCACCGCAGGTGGATATATAGCAGTGTGAACCCACATGATTTGTTGGATACAGTGTCCACTGGTATGTACTCACCCAAGCGGTACAGAAATAGGTGATCTCCAGGCCCTCTACCCTAGATGAAATTGCCTTAAACTGGAAACATGTTGGCCTCTCTGATTACTTGATTACTGGACAGAACATGTGAATCTGTTTTTAAACATGCACCAGGGTCTGGACTATTAAAATTGAATTGACACAGTTCAGTACAAATTTTTAGTTGTTAGTGCAGTTGAGCACTTTAGTGTTTGTGAGAGCCTGACACACATTAATTGCAGGGTGATATTGAAGGGACTTGTATATGTTGTGCCCCCTTCCCCATTGTTTGATGGAATAGCGACCGAGGGTCATGATTTTCTGGGTCATAAGCTAGTGAGATTGTTACCCAATGGATCATGGTGGTAGCATGTTGAGCCAACTCCGATTTATTTTTGTTATTAAGCACCTAGTACAACATTGTTTTAAAATGTATTTGCACACACACTCGTCTCTTTTTGGAATCAGACTATTCATCTGGCTTGTCCCCTTACACAAAGGGTTTTTCAACTGAGGATTTAACCTGGGAAAAATGTCTCTTAGGGGTGCAGGAAATAGTTAGTTTGTTATTGTATCTTTTACCTAGCCACATCTCACCTGATGCTTTGCAATAACTGGAATATTCGCCCCATACAGTATGCCTGGTTTTGGTGTCAGGTGAATGCTCAAATACTGACAGACCTGGTCATCACCCTAAATGCAATTATCTCATGAAGTGCAAGTAGGTCCTCAAACCCTAGTTTAAGCAGGAGGACATCAGTATTAATCATTAAGACCCATCACCTTCTTCTATTCTAAAAGAACCTGCAGCAACGAAGGGAGAGAACTACCCATAACCGTGAGGAGCACCATATAATCAACTGCAGGAAAAACAACTTCAGTCACTCTTTTATTCTAGACATCTCTTCTGTCATGACTGGAAGTGAATGCCAATTTCCACAACTTTTCCAAATTGGCTACAGAGTTTCATGGCACCTCCATGAAGGATATCAAACCCATCATGATGAAGACAATCTGGAAGTGATCCTCCAACTTCTGCTGCAGAAATTGTTTCCACAAAGAGGACAACATTCAGAAAGCCATGGGAATCCTATTTGGGTACTCACAATGACCACAACACACATTTAGGAGGAAGTGAAAGATCCCTGTTAAAGAAGACTGTATGGATTTTCCCTGAAAATGGGTTGAAAGGACCCCACTCATGATTGCAATATAAAATTACAAAATTATTCAATCATCAGTCTCCCCAAAATTTGTAAGGAGTTATAGCCACCTTGACTGTAGGTGGTGAAACACTTTCGGTTCACCCTGTCAATGAGTAAGTTAAAAGTACTAGAAGCAGCTCCTGTTGGAGTGCTGATAATGAGTCAACTTATGGAAAAGAAACACAGAGAATGTCAGGAAAGCAAACTTAGGCAGGTGGGCCAATTGTCTCTGACATTAGACTGATGCCATCATCTTCTGAATGCTAAAGTAAACACACAGAGGTTCGAGAGCCGAGATGTTCCACCACCTTCACCATCCCCAGAGCTGCTATGCTTCAAGCATCCAGCACCTATGCATCTCTTTCACATTACAGACTCCGGCCAGGCTCTTTAAGTCCCCTTTTTTATGTCGATTCTCGCTAAATAGAAAGGCAATTGATATTTTTCGACTCTAACCTAAAAGGCTAATGGGTGACGTTCAGCCACCCATCTAGTATTACCTTGTCCTCTGCCCTATGCCATCGTTTGCTATTTCTGTTTCTGGTTTCATCATTTATGATAAAATAATTTGGGATTTTCTTAAACACTTATTGCAAACTTTTACCTTTAGGATTTTGTCATTATAAATGCTATTGTATAATTTGTCTTTTTGTTCATAATGCACAAGCAATTGGGCTACTCACTATGCTATTTGAAGTTCCCATACTGGGTTAGATTCCATCTGAAACTTTCTCAAATAGGTTAATCAGCGACGCAGATGCAGTGAGAACTGTGACATTGCTTTGTGAATTGTCCTGCCTGAATTACAATTCTATTAATATTTATTTAGCAGAAAGATGTCATAACACTAAGGGGCCGATTCCGATCTCGGCCGGTAGGGCACCGAATCGGATTTGGCTGAACCGGATCCGATTCGGAGCCCTTTTTCCCGACCGATTCGTACGTGCGTCCGGCCGAGCGAGTACAATGCGAGCGCGTGCAAATTCGCCAACCGACTCGTTCGCGGGTCCCAACCGCTCCGACCAACTCGCATGGATGCGCCTCGCACCGCGCAATGGAGACGTTCCCCGACCGGGCAAGTACAATGCGCGCCGCGAGCAGTCCGACCGACTCGCGCCGTCCGGCTCCAAGAAGCAGTCGGAGCCGTACTTTGGGGGTCCGTGTCGGACCCCCCTGCATGCGTAGCCACGCGAGTCGCACACAGGGGGGACCCATGGGTCCCCCCTACCTGTGCATGTACACCGCGAGTCGCTTCGAGGCATACCCGCTGTAGGGGGCGCCCTTGTTTGCCTCGCACCCATTGAGTCAATGCGAGCCCACGTACGCGTTGTACGACCGGCTCCCATTGACTTCAATGGGAGTCCGACCGACTCGAGTCCGATAGCATACGTGCGCATCGTACTCGTTCGGTCGGGCTGCTAGGGTCCGATTCGGTCGGAAATCTCTCCGGGTCCTGCTCGGTCGGAGAGATTTCCGGCCCGAATCGGAATCGGCCCCTTATTTTTGTGAAGTGGTTACCAGCAATCACATTTACCTTTACATTTTCATGTGATTTGTTTCGGTGAAGAAACAGATCTTAGAAAAAACAAGTCGTTTGTTTTTAACAGAAATTTTGGAAATCTGAGACCTATGTGTGAAATGCCACTAGTTCCGGTGGGGTTTAGAACCCCGCCGTGAAAGCACTTGGGTACTGACAAAAAATATCCTCTTTCTGTTCTTTTCAAACGTTGCACAGCAGTGGCTAGTACTTCTGTGCCAAATTCGCAGAAACCGTTTTAAAAGGTTCACTGACTATCAAGACTAAGGGGCCGATTCCGATCTCGGCCGGTAGGGCTCTGAATCGGACTCGGCATTACCGGATCTGATTCGGAGCCCTGTTTCCCGCCCGAGTCGGACGTGCGTCCGGGCGAGCGAGTACGATGCACACGTACGTGAAATCGCCGACCGACTCGTTCGCGGGACCCAACCGCTCCGACCGACTCGCACGGACACGACTCGCACCGCGCAATGGAGACATTCCCCGGCCGGGGAAGTACGATGCGCGCCTCGAGCAGTCCGACCGACTCGCGCCGTCCGGCTCGAAAGGGCAGTCGGAGCCGCACTTTGGGGGTCCGTGTCGGACCCCCCTGTACGCGTAGCCGCGCGAGTCGCACACAGGGGGGACCCATGGGTCCCCCCTACCTGTGAATGTACGGCGTGACCCGCTTCAACACGTACCCGCTGTAGGGGGCGCCCTTGTTCGCCTCGCACCCATTGAGTCAATGGGAGCCCGCGTACGCGTTGTACGACCGGCTCCCATTGACTTCAATGGGAGTCCGACCGACTCGAGTCCGATAGCATACGTACGCATCGTACTTGTTCGGTCGGGCTGCTAGAGTCCGATTCGGTCGGAAATCTCTCCGGGTCCGGCTCGGTCGGAGAGATTTCCTGCCCGAATCAGAATCGGCCCCTATATCTCGATGTACATATCAGTAAGCATGACTGACAACAGCACCAAACGGCAGAATGATGGAAGGAATGCTGGAATTATTCTCAGCCACTAGAAATTGTTCAAGCAGCATTCCAGACCATCATTTTCCTCAACTATGACACTCTTTCTAGCCAGAGACCAGCTATGTGCAAATCAGTCTCGCTCGTGCTCCAATAGGAACAGTCCAGTCTGAACAACCAGGTTATGTCCCCTCAAGATGTAAACAACATGCACCTCCAGGCCAGTTTCCTCCATATACGTCTGAGGAGTATAGTTTGAGTCATGTGGCACAATGAGCACAGGATCCAAGTTTAGACATAGCGGTCGCACTTAGACAGTCTACTGCAACAAAAAGCAAAGTGATGGCTTCAATTGATTTTTAGTCACTTGTGATCACTCGGGGTTGCATTCCAGCCAATAATATTTCACCCACTATATCACTCTAGGCAGGGGATAGGTACATGTAAATCAATTCTGCTCCTGCTCCAGTAGGAAGAGTCCAGCCTGCCCTTCGAAAGAGGATCCCCTCCAGATAAGAACACAACCAACCCATGATGGGGTTTTAGAATGGCTTGGTCAGCAAAGAAACTATGAACTGGAATGTGGCCTGGGTAATTACATGTGACTGAAATTAATTCAATCATTCCACCCATCATTTTTTTGTTTTCTTCAGTGTGATTCCCTAAGTGTGACATGTATGCTCCTTGCTTATTGTGCGAAAGGAATCGTGCTATATATTTCTCCTCATTATGAAGCCTAAATAAGGCAAACCGGTCTGGGGTTGCTTGTGTTCCTTTCTGGAGGGGTCATGGCCTGACATTTGTTCTTACTGCAGCAGAATCAATAGCTGACTAAATTTTGGCTGGCCTCTGTTTAACATTGCATGGTGGGCAATGATTTGACTGAGATTCCATCTATCACCTTTTGTTTGTATCTGGCTGGCATCAAGACACACCGGGGCAGATTTACAAGCCCCTTGAGCCACTTTTGCGTCACTTTTCCTATGTTAAAAATTACGCAAAAGTGGCGCAAGGGCCTTGTAAATAAGCCCCACCGTTTTTAGCAGTGTGATTTCCAGGGGTAGAGAGTGTCCTTTTGAGGTATAAGTGAGCACAATGGCAGATGAGATGCTTGCTAGTGGCGGCCTGAAATTCAATCAAGAGGGAGCAGGCTGGCTACACATGCACACACATACACTCACGCATCTACATGAACACTCACACACCCATGCGTTCACAAGCGTGCACACATACCACCACCATTCACAAGCACACACGCACACATACACCCATTCACAGAACACACGCACACATACACCCATTCACAGCACGTATTCACAAATAGACATATATCCATAGATATACACATGCATTGCATGCTCACATCAAACACTAAAATAAAATTTACTTTCCGGCTGCAGCAGAGATCTTGGCCTCGACGTTCCTGCAGGATTGGGACTGCCGGTTTCTCTCACCAGCTGATCTTAGGTCAGCCAAAGCGAGGACGCGGCAGTCCTTACCTCGTCACAGAGTGGGATGGGATCAGTGAGACTTCCTGATCCCACCCAACTCTGGGATGAGGTGTCAATGATAGACACTCGGGCATGAGCACTACAGGGCTTAAAACTGAAGCACCCAGGTCTGAGGCTATGAATGATGCTCCCCCTCAGCATGAGAAGGAGGTCCTCCAAGCTCTTTTCCAGGCTGAAGAGGTCACACTGACAGGGCTGTGACATCTTTAGCCTAGCAAACTTCAGCTCTGACAACCAGGTGCCTGCCCATTTAGCGCATGTCTAGCGCCTGGCTGCCTGATCTGAACATAAAGAGGGCCTGTCCGGCTGACCTTTGCTCAGTGTAACAGACACTCTTAATGGATGTCAAAAGGGGTGGGCGTGGCCACTCACCCTTAAGGATGGGCTGCTGCTGATGCTTACTGAGAATCTGGATTGGACTCACATTTTCTGGTTACTGTGAGGGCAGTAAGGGGGCAGTAGACTCTGTATTGAAACAGCCAAGCAAACGTGACAGGGTCTTCACTTCGGGGGGAGGGGAGGGGGAAATAGCGCAATGGAAGTTCAGATTCACGACGGCAAAACTTGTCCATTTTTCTTCCAATTAGATTTTGTGGCTCCTCGACGTGCTTCACTGCTCAACCAAAAATAATATATATTGCTATCCTTCATTCTGCCATAGCGTATCTAATTTTGTGACAATACCGCGTGATGAGTTCTAGCACTGGTACAGATAAATAAAATATATCTCATAACAAAAAATGACGAAATAAAAAAGTGTCTACGACTTTCGAACCCAAAGTAATCATTATACTCAATAGGGGCATATCATCAAGGCGGCGCAATAAAATTATCGCCGCTTTTGCGTCCGTTTTCGGCCGAAAAGCGGCAATAATTTTATCGCCTTATCAGCAATGTCACGCTATTGCGTGAATCCTTGCCGTAGCGCCCTTTCCCTTAACACCCAGCTCTGCATCTCTAATGAGATGCAAAGTGGGCGTACCTTGCCAAACTTACGTGGAGAATGTCGCTAAACGACATTTCTCCAATTAACAAGGGAATCGCTAACCTGCTTAGCGATAATGAAAGAAGCGCTAACCGCGCTTAACGCAGGTTTCTGTACGCCTGCTTTTAATCTGATTTAGCCATGTAATCCAATGGGAGGTGGATTACATGGCTAAGTCCCCCCTGCCCTATCAGCAAGGTATCGCCTGTCGCAGTGCGATTATTGCCGGTTTTCCAGCGATAATCACACTGTTTTGTAGCTAACGCTTGGATTTCTATCTCTTTGGAGATATGCGTTGCTAATAGCACGCTATCTCCGTGATAGAATCCAGCGATAGCCGGCGATAATTATCCTAGCGCTAAGTGCACTTAGCGATAATTATCGCCGGTTGTTGCTGATATGCCCCAATAGAGCTTCACCGAACATGTTAACCTTATGCACTCCACGGAATTTGACATTTTCAAACCGAACATGTTTCATACCCCTGCAAAAAATAAATATTTTAGTTTTTGTCTACAAATCAACTGTACATAGAAAAGTATTGATTTAAGAACAATAAGAGACGGTTTAATTGCTGTTGAAAGATAAAACTGTTCTTACACGTTATTTGGCAGTTGGATACTCCTCTCCGACGCTAGTGTGTTAATCTGCTGGACTGTTTAACCAATACTCATGGCAGCTTTAAATTAAATGCATTGCTCAAAACCGTTACCGCTCGTCTAGCGTTTATCAAAATAAAAGTTATTGTTAATTTGGGGACATTCTTTTACTCAAAAGGCGGAAGGCAGCATTTATGAAAAGGGTGGATACGATAAATAATGCAAATTCATTCCATTTTAGCATTTGCATAGACGGTCCTGGCTTCCGGACAGCCCTGCCTTCGTGCAGCTTTGAAGTGAGATGGCTAGACAGGAACATGCTACCTCACAGACAGTCGAGATAGATTCCTGTGATAGCTTCTTGTGAAGCGTGTCTTATTATCCTTCTTTTATTTTTTTTATTTTTTAAATAAGCCTAGAGCCTTCTGTTGGAATTTTAAAGCCATTTTCTAAGGATGCCTCGGAACTTATAAAAGAATCCCTGCCTCTGATGCTCTGCCTCCTGAACATAACTGTGCACTTAATTTGCTTACAATTAGAAGATGAGCGTGCAGTAATTGTATACCTCTGTAAGATCATGTACTCTGCTTTACAACAGGTTTCATACAGGAGTCTTTTATGGACCCTCCAGTCCCTACGGAGGTAAAGCTGGCGGACACAAGTTAGGAGAGCTCTGCGACACATCTCCCTTAATCCGCACTCCTCTGTGCTGCTGGGTGGCTACCTGGCTCCTGAAACCTGTGCTGGAGTCCGGAGGTCCCGTTGC
This sequence comes from Calotriton arnoldi, assembly GCA_963921515.1. Lineage (NCBI taxonomy): Eukaryota > Metazoa > Chordata > Amphibia > Caudata > Salamandridae > Calotriton > Calotriton arnoldi. The sequence continues at coordinate 48,925 of CAWUFW010011620.1, read as the reverse complement.
ACGCCGGGGGGGAGCCCTCAGCAGACAGATTGCGGCCACTGGCGTAACGAAACTTGAGGGGGCCCTCCTGCAAGGCACGCGGAAGGGCCCCCTCCAGACTGAATTAGGAGCTCTCCGGCCAGAGTACTGTGCTGAGGGGACCCCCTGGTGCTTGGGGCCCCCCCACACTGCGAGGGCTGCGGGAGCCTGTGTTACGCCACTGATTGTGGCCACAACGCCTTGAGACTGTGCCCCTGATCTGGCAGTATGGCGCAGGTGGGTATCCGCCCTCCCATTAACTCAGACATCGGCGGGCGGCGATGAGTTAGGACACGTTTTACCCCCCACCCGCGGTCCATGAAACGGCTGTGGGAGCCTCCCCCCTGTGTCCTCATAACACCCATCGTCCTCCCGCTCCTTGCTCATTGGGCCACCGGAGGCCAAGCCCTTGGGTATTGCCTAGTGGCTGCCTGGTGCCTGGGCCTTGTGGTGAAGTCCAGGGGCTGTAGTGTTGTGGGCCCAGGGCCAACATGCCACTAAATGAGTGACACTGACACTTAGGGCCTGATTCTGATGCGGGTTGGAAAGCTTCCTGACTGAATCGGTTTGGAAATGGTTTCCGACCCACTCGGATCGGGAGAGTCCGACCGACGGAGTACGATGCATCCGGATGCTTCCAGATACGATTTGGTTGGACTGCCATTGACTTCAATGGGAGCATATGTTCCTAACCGCATCATAATTGGGCCCTGGGTCGGGAAGGCACGTTCCCGATCCAATTTGGAAGGAGCAAATGCCATTAGGAGGCCTTCCTAACCGCATCAGAATCAGGCCCTAGGTGGGAATGGTTTCCTAACCGAATCAGAATCAGGCCCTTAGTGTATGGTTACTAAACTGGCCGCGAGCACGTGCACCCGTATCCTTTTATTGGCAGTGTCACATCGCTCGTGATGCCTGTGGTGGATGGGTGTGGGGTTCAAGAGTGTCCAGCCCTCAAGGGAGTGGCTGGCAATACAAGTGTCTGCTGAGACACTGAACGTGTCCAGCACGACACTACATGGGCCACATCAATAACACATGAGGGTGCGAGGCAGACCAACATCGATTGCAGTGTGCAAGTGCGGTGACCCTGTGTTGGAGGTGAGTCCGCATAGGGGTGGCTTGCAGTCAATTCAATTACTTGAGGTGGAAAGCCCTCCCACCCTTAAACAGCTGACCCTCAATCCCCAATGGACAACGGTAAACCACAACACACTCTCCTCCCCTACATAGGAGCAATGAAACTGATGCATGCATCCTCCTTCAGACCCACAGCGCCCACTGACCTCCTGCACCTCATCGCCTGGGCCACCTGAGGCATAGTGACCAGGCCCTCGTGGCCACGCGGCTGACCGTTATGTGGCAGCTCTAGACAGCTGGCACTGGTATAAAATTGACGGGCCTACCTCTGCATGCCCTGGACTAGGCCTTGGGAGGAAGGGCTGCTGACCGGAGGTCCCTGCCATATGCTGCCCACTGGGACCACAAGATCACCTCAGACCACCCACCTACTTGCAGTATCCTGCAGGGAGTAGAGGCACACACACTGAAATCAGCTCCCTGTCTACTAGCCCCCTGCGATCGCCTGCTGTATGCCCCAGACCACTTGTTTCTTCTTGGGGACAAGCGAGGCAGCATGACCGTGGTTTGCCCTGGCTGGGTGGTGGTAACACACCGTGCGGGCTGAGCCTCACATCATCAGTGCTCCCCCTGGTGATTCTGTCCTGTTGACACCATCTGCTGCATGCTGCCAGCCCTCATTCAGACTTGCTGCACCCTCCACAAACCGTGCTATCCTCGGTGCTCACAGGGCACCACCTGGTCAATTTTCTTTTCATTCTCCTCTGCATCAATGCTGGCTGGGTGTGCTGAACTGCTTGTGCGGTGAGGGTTGATGCCATCCCAGCGCTCACAAGCTTGTCCACATTCCTTACTGACCTATATCGTTACCGTAGAGATTAACATGGTACGCCCCAAGACAGGTGTTGGGGCCACATGATCCTGCCTGCCCACGCCCCCATGGGCACTCCGCACGCCTCTGGAGCAGCAACCCAACCAACAGATGTGGACTCCTACATTGGCAAATTAGACGTACTACTGGCAGCTATAGAATGATCACACACCTCCATCCAATCCAAAATTTACGCTGTTGCCACAAACCTTACCCTCCTATGCGACGATCACTGAAAACTGTCTGACAGAGTACACTCTACAGCACAAATTGTTGCCACTCTCCAACTGCGGACCTCCAACCTGCAGAAACATCTCAATACATTGCAAGACAAGATCCACCTTTAAGAGGAGTGAGCTGAAGATGCCTAAGGGAGGTCTAGGTGCAACAACATCCACGTGGTGGGACTTTCTGAGGGTACAGAGGGCAGCACTGTGGAGTCCTGCTTAGACACCTGGATCCACAGTTTCATTTCCACAGACCAATTGTCCACTTTCTTCTCTGTGGAGCGAGCTCACAGGGTACCCGCTCAGAGACTCCAATCAGGTGTCACACCTCGCCCACTGGCTGCTCGTCTCCTGAACTATCGAGACAGAGACATTGTCCTAAAGGAAGCACGCAGGAACAGCCAACTGAAAATTGACAATGCTCAGATTCTGGTGTTGCCAGATTATACACTGGGCGTTCAACCCAATGTTCATATATTTCTATAGGTGAAATGCAAGCTGAGGGAATATCATGTTCAGTATGCTCTCCTTTTACTGGCCCCTCTCCGCGTCCAACACGACAAGACTATATTATTTACTGATCAGGCGGACGTTTAAGAATGGATGGAACACGACGGACTGGCTACCATTGGCCCATCATCGGACATCCGAGGTGAGCAATTGTCACAAATGATGCGATGCAGAAAACGTGCATGAGAGGCAAGGCCAGCAGCCTCTCAGGGACCTTGGGCTGTCAAATTAAAGGAACTGATTCAGGAGTGCCGGAGGGCCCTGCAGGTTGCCGCCGAATTCAGAGACCCACCTCTGCATTCCAGCACAGACAATCCAGAGTCCTCAGGGTAGATCGACTCTGCCACATCCAATGTCATTCCCCCGACTGCAGATGGGCTACCAGTGGTGACCCCTTAGTCATCCCACAATCGTATTTGATAAGTTGCATAACCATATTTTGATGCTTAATCTTTGTATTTTGTAATATTTGCATATTACATACATGACTGATGTTGTTTATATTGGTGTAAGATTGTGACCCTCTACTTGATGTATTCCTTTCTACCTGACCTCATACTTGGGGCTCCCCCTGGGCTCTTATTGACATCTGGTGCTTCCCTAATCCTGCTGCTAAGGTCTATTCTCACTACTCTCATGCACACAACCTTCATGTCCATATTGATTTGTTTGTGCCCACAATATCATCCCATACATCACTGACACGGATAATCTTCACCGCACACATTGGGATCTCAATCCCCTCCTGTTGTAGTTACCTTGGGAAAATTTACCACCACCTATCCCCATCTGGCAGTTGCAAGCCTCCGCCTTAGAAGACCCACCTTTCTGAGCATCTATTAGCATAGAGGAATATTTTGATTTTAATGCAGGCATGGCCTCTTCCCCCTGGTGGGAAGTCTCCATCCGGGGTCACTGTATGGGTAATATGTTCAACACCCACCGCCGTCTTATAGCTGAGATTACTTGCTTAGAGGATCAATTATTAAATCTTGAAGACATAACCCACTCTTCCACTCCTGCTAAGGGGCGCTTGCTTCAATATTGGTGTGATCATTTTGTGCTGCAGGAACGCCTTTGTTGCCTAAACTACGCAGAACACATTAGGCGCTCACATGCCAATGCTGATCATCCCGTTAATCTATTGGCTTGGCTGATAAGACAGGAAAATGATAAATGTCCGATACTGGCTATCCGTTCTGACATGGGCCACTTACTCAGCTCGCAAAAATATATGCACGCTGCCTTCACTCATCGCTATACACACATATACATATATGCCTGCAATCCATCCTGATACCACAACCGCCTTCCTCACTGGTGTTGAGCTTCCACAAATTGCGTCGTACTTCAGGGATTAACTCAACAGCGAGATCACCCTTTTTGAAGTGCAGGAAGCAATCCATGCACTGGCCACCGGTAAATCCCGGGACCAGATGACTTACCTGCCGAATTTTATAAAGCGTATGCTCCACAACTGGTGCCCCACCTGAAAGCACTATATGATGCTGTGCTTACTGCTGCATCATTACCACCCACACTTAGTGATGCCCTCCTCATTTCTCTACCCAAGCCAGGTCGAGACCCCTTAGATCTGGGCCCCTATTGCCCACTGGCACTCTTAAACACAGATTATAAAATTCTTGCAAAGATACTGGCAGGTAGCACAAGCCCCCTTGGTGCAGCAATTGGTCCATTTTGACTAGAATGGCTTTGTGCCTGCAAGACGCACCTCCTTAAACATACGCCGCTTCTTCAGGGTGTTTGCATAATCACTACATCATTTCCCTCACTCAGGCTATATGGTCTAAGACCTCCACAAGGCATTCGACTGCCTGGATCGGCCTTTCTTGTTGGAGGTACTGCAGCGTTACAGCCTTGGGGCCCATTTTCTCTGACTGGTTACCTTACTATAGACTAACCCAACAGTGTGGGTTCGAATTGGGTGTCACATTTCAGATCCTATAGCGATCCAACAGGGGACCCACAGGGTTGTCCGTTGTCCTCACTTTTATTTTCACTGGTACTTGAACCATTGGCCCATCATTTACGTGCACAGGGACGGACCTGGGGAATCCTGCTAGGTGTTGGTACTCAATTAGTATCGCTTTATGCGGATGTTATACTCCTCTACTTAAAAGATGTCCAATCTGTTCCTACCACTATTACGATACTGCTCATGGAATTTGCCTCTATCTCTGGACTTTCTGTTACTTAGGGATCTGCATATATCATACACCAGAAAGCCTTGATGGCAACCTGAACCAGGCGTTCTTGGCAATACGTGCACACATGTCCTACTGGCAGTCTCGGTGGCGGGCCTTGTGGCACTAATGAAGATGGTGGTCCTGCCAAGATTGCTATATTATTTTGCCATTATTTAACGTCCTTTTTTTCACACTCTAGAATGCATACTGGGTCATGGTGACCTTCTTTGGCACAACATGCAGTAGAGTGGCCCTGCGAAAACTATATCCACGGATGGCGGTGGGCTTAATGACACTAATCTAGAACACTACTATCTGGCATCACAATTACAATGGGTATCACACTGGTTTACTGGACAGCAACTTGCGGATATTTCAACACTTCTCCCCCATGGGACATAGAGCACGTACTTGCCCTTTTTCACCCATTTGCTAAGACTCCACCTCTACATATTCCCCTTCTACTTGTTGCATATCAATGTTTTCATAGAACACTGTTTCTCACCCAATCGACTACACCCTATGGTTCAGCACTGCCAGTTCTTGGCATGCCCCGGGGACATGTCACTACCACTCTCCGAGAACTTAGGTCATGGCACATGGCAGGTTTACACACAATAAGAGACCTGTACACTGAGGGATTTCCCCTTCCCCTGGAAGAATTTATGACTGGATTGAGCCTCCCACCTGGCCAATTTCTACTATATGCCTCTTTTATTGCCACAACGACAGCCCTGGGTGAGATGCAACATGAGCCCACATAACATCTGGTCATTTCATGTCTATACGCATAATGCACGGGAGAACACCAAACTAGCTGGCATGCCAGTGCATTACGCACACACACTTCGCTTCCCTAGCACGATTGCAGAATCACTGGGATGTGGCTCTTGGCCGTGCCTATACTGATAGCAAATGACAGACCACCTTGACATACCCTTCCAGTGTATCTCGTAATGCTCACTTTAAATTAAACCAATTCTACATTTTACTCAGGGCATATTTAACCCCCAGCCAGATCAATCGTTTTTTTAAACTCACAGATGCTGCCTGCCCTAGGTGCCTAACTCAGGATGTAGGGATGATGCATATGCTCTGGTCCTGCCCTGCATTTGCCATATATTGGAGGGATGTTACTGCTCACTTAACCTCCTGCACTGGCACTGTCCTCCCCTATACCTGGGATCTCTACATTCTGGGGCTTTACAAATGCACCAAAAAATGCAGGGTGGTGATGAAGTATGCTGACCTGGCCATCCATTTGGCTAAACGGCTCATTACCTGCGAATGGAAAGAGGCACCCCCCCCCATTCGCTTCTGCATGGAAACTTTCCATGCTGGCATTGGCCCGGATGAGAGTACACTACTGTGCAGGGAAGAAATTAAAGGTCTCGGTAAACATCCCAATTCCGATCTCTGGGACATCCTTCTCGACAAATTCCAAGAACTTACCGACCACTCAGCTCTCTACTTGACTACACATGCCAGATGAACTAGTTGTCTTCCCTTCCCCCCCAGACCCCATTCTACTGAGCAACTGCCCTCTCAGTTCCCCACTGACTCCCTCCTGGTTTGGTGACGTTAATGACATGCCTCCTTCTCTGGGAACGAGTGCTTTGTCTCTCCCCCTTTCTTTTCTTTTTTTCATTTTTTTCTTTCATTTTTCCCTTTCTCTCCCATTCTTTTTCCACCGCCCCCCTTTTTCACCCTCCACCCTGTTCAAGGTATGTTCTTTATTCATTGTTTATTGTTCCAAAAATAGTTTATCATGCTTCTCTTTCTATCCAATGGCATCCTTGATACACAATATTATTCACATTTGGATTGATGATTGTAATTTGTTCTGTCAATGAACAAGACATGATGTTTTACTATTTGCTAAATCACAAAAAAAGTGCCCCTCTAGTACATAAATCGTGTTTACGACTTATGTTTTGATGGAACCTGATCCAACAGTAATGGGACGTCCCTATGTGAAGCTAAGGATGGTGACCCACTAGGAAGTGGGAAAGGAAACAAATCCTTTTGTTTTATTTACCCTCACACACCCTAGTGGTGTCATGCTTCATCATCGGGTCACCCTGATGCCTAAAAGTCAGGGTGGGCTCGACCGTATTTCAGGGAGCTCTTGGAGAAGTTATTGGCCAGGGGGAATAAAGATTAAAAATCCGCAGACAGATCCCAGTTTCCCTTTATTTTTGGACCTGTCAGGGATGTTAAAATTAAAGATGAAAGGGTTGGTTAGGGTATTATGGTCCTAAGACCCGAGTGCCAACATGTTTCAGTCCACAAATGCCCCTGAAGGGTGCTGGACTTTCTTCAGGGCGATGAGAAAATCCTCCCTGGAACAGACAATACTAGGGGAATTGCCCTATACTGTATTTTAATAAGGGCAGATAGCTGCTCCTTTTCTCGTCAGAAGTAAATTATTGTTTCTGGTACTCCATCTGTGGAAATAAAAACAATGAAACCAGACATAGTGTATCATTTCTTGAAAGACTGTTACTTTCCATTGTGAGATGTGCTTCTTAATGTCCCTGTGTCATTTTAACAAGATGGTGACACAACACATCATACAACATACCTATTCGGTGTGTGTAGGATATTACTGTTTAGCTTAACCACACTCAACTATGTGACAAAGGTTGTGTGGTGGTGGCATTTATCGCATCCTGTCAGTATCTGCATTCTTGTGCGTGTAAATCACTGTGTAACAAACGTGTCATCCACTCCAAACCAGCAAAACGCTGCTAACAATCGCCGTGTTTTTCATACATACAATCCATGCATCCTGCAATCTTACCCCGATGTGGGACAAGTTGTGTTTCTCGAGGGACCTCACGTTGTGAATGGGGGTAGCCCTGTAGTCACACACTATTATGTGATAGTTATACGTAGCCCAACATGTTGAGAAATGCATATATGGAAGGAGACATAACAAGAGACAAAGACAAGAGACAGAAATCGGGTTACTGTCAGTGGTGAACGCCTCCCGATTTGGAGTCAAATAGGCTCGTACCTGAAATTGACAAAAATGACTCAGCTCTCTACTTGACTACACATGCCAGATGAACTAGTTGTCTTCCCTTCCCCCCCCCAGACCCCATTCTACTGAGCAACTGCCCTCTCAGTTCCCCACTGACTCCCTCCTGGTTTGGAGACGTTAATGACATGCCTCCTTCTCTGGGAACGAGTGCTTTGTCTCTCCCCCTTTCTTTTCTTTTTTTTCCTTTTTTTCTTTCCTTTTTCCCTTTCTCTCCCATTCTTTTTTCCACTGCCCCCCCTTTTTCACCCTCCACCCTGTTCAAGGTATGTTCTTTATTCATTGTTTATTGTTCCAAAAATAGTTTATCATGCTTCTCTTTCTATCCAATGGCATCCTTGATGCACAATAGTATTCACATTTGGATTGATGATTGTAATTTTTTCTGTCAATGAACAAGACATGATGTTTTACTATTTGCAGCATATTAGATGCAAGTGTATGCCACAAATGTCAATAAAAACAATTTTTAAAAAAATGGAATCTCCAGTCCACACTGACAGTTGTTTACCAGTAAGTAAAGCAGTGACAGAGAAGCTAAAAGCGGAGATGGACTCCGATTCTCTAGAATCTCTGTGGGACCAGAAATATTTTCCTGCTGTTTTAACTTCCAATTACATCACTAGATTAGTCCTTTTGCACCTCTCATGATTGACCTATCTAATAATGATGAGGCAGCTAACACAGGTTTACCACTAGATTGCACAAGAGATTGAATCTGCCCTTCTTTTCCCTTTCTCTCGTAAATATATATTATTATTTTTTAATATGCTTTGTCGGAGACTGTATGAAATTTTAGACTCAGGCCTCACAAAAAAGTCTGACATGCTTTGCAAGGGCATCTTCTAAGGGGTACCAAAAAAGTGGCAAGGGATAGATAGCAGCTGTTTTTCCAAATTGACCTCCATGGGTGTGGTACGCCAACATGGTCCTTTAGACTATGTGATGCATCATTGTCGATTTCAGATTACAGTTAAACATAAATGTACCTTTTTAGGCCTATCATCAATCACAGGAGAGGAATTTTCAGTAGGACAGAAGCACATCTGCAACATTACCTTGCTATCAATGTATGAATAATCTCAAATCCTCATAATAGTCTTCCACTCTGTAATCTAGGATGAGTGAAGTTAAAACCTAGGTATTGTTTTCTTACGTACTTTTTTCCATTGTCGTGATTAACAGGGCAACAGTAAGTGTTTGACTTACTGAGTCATCTTGCTGGTGAAAGCCTCATGACCCACGATGGGTGCAGATAAAGTAAAAGGACTGACTATGTTTAATAAAAACATTAACTTCATTCTGACAAGGAGTTTTATACTAGTTTTACTGTTTTTATGTGCTATAATTATTGTGACAATTAATGACTTTTGCATGGTGTCAGAGTGAACTCATTGGATTGCAGTGCTGAACTAACCACTCATGGCATTTGCCCTACCAACCTCCAATCAAAAGCGAGGGGAAACAGCCTTTAAAAAATAAAGTCTTTACCATGCAGGAACTTTACCACAAAGCCTTTATTATTCAGGTAAGTACCAGGCTGATAAGTGCACAGTACAGGTCCTTACTTTTACCACACATCCTTTACCATGTGGTTCTTTACCACAGCAGTAAGAATTTTTTTTTTTTAAATTGAGTAATTTTTTATGCTATTAAAAACAAGAGTAGAGGTGCGGGTAGAGGTAAAGTAGGTAAGGTTAATTTTGAGGTTTAGGGGTTGGTAAAAATAAAGGGAGTTAAGGGTAATTTTAAGGTTTAGGGGCGTAGTGGTAAGTACGAGTAATATAGGATATAGGAGTGGGCGGAAGTAAAGGGAGGTATGGGTAATTTTAGGGTTTGAAAACAATGACTTTTTTTTTATATATAAATATGTATATGCATGTGTGTGTATGTATAAATATATCCTACATAATTTATATTAGCTACTGGCACTTGTCAGTAGGTAGTTATAGTTAGGACCATGTTTCTATAGGAAAAGTGTTTTTTGACTTGCCTATGTCTTTGGTGCTGTTTGATGAATCGTCTTGAAATTTTCCATAAAAATTGTGCCTTTGATTCTAGTTGTGCATGGAAAGTTTTGGTATGACCGGTCAAGTGGAGGATAAGAAAAAGGAAGGGGGGTCAAAAAAAGTGTGTTTCCCATGTTAATTTCCATAGGAGTTTTGAACACGACTATAGTCCAAACTGCTGGACGGAATTATACCAAATTTGGCAGAAAGGTAGATTTTGGTCCGCAGATCACACTTTTGGTTATTTGGTGTAAATCCATTCAATAGTATGGGAGCTATTAAAAGAAACCCAAATTTGGTTATCTAAAGGTGCGGATCCTCCGAGGATCCAACAATCTTTGTGCTGATATCTGATTGGCTGCCAACACTTCAACCAGGAAGTGTTGGCAGCCTTCTTGGGGCTCGGCTTCAGCTGAGTCCCAAAAATAAATGTTAAAAGAAAAGAAAAGGAGGCAGGAATACCCTGATCCCTTAGCTCTGGTTCTGGGGTCCCAGAGGGACCCCGCCAGGGCAAAAAATCACTTAAAAAAATTATTCTCCAAGACATTGCAACAAATTCGCAAATCCGTGGCAAAAAAAAATAACAAGCGCGGTCTCCCGCGCTTGTTTGCATTATAGCCCCTGGGTAGGCCAGGTCCCAGGGACATGCGGGCATTAAAGAAGAAAAGAAGGGGGCACACAGGGCCCGTCTCTTGAGGCTCTTTGAGCCCCAGGAACCACCACCTCCCTGGGGCTTTATTCACAAAAAGGAGGGAGGCCACATGGACCCCCACTCCATGGGCTCTTTTGAGCCCCAGGGGCCACCACCTCCCCGGGACTTTTCTTAAAATATTGGAGGAGGGCCGTCGGAACCCCCTCCATGGGCTCTTTAGAGCCCGGGAGAGAACCACCTCTCCAGGGCTTTTCTTAAAATATTGGAGGGGGGCCATCGGACCCACCTCCATAGGCTCTTTAAAGCCCCGGGGACAACCACCTCCCCAGGGCTTTGCTGTATTAATAAGCGGGGGTGAAACGGACCCTCGCACCCTGGGGCCACCACCTTTTTCAGCTGAGACATCTCCCCAGAGTAACACATGTTCAAAATATGATGTGGGTAGAGACTGCTGTCTGGCTCATACCTCTCTTCATGATAATGAATGTCATTAGTAGAGTGAAAAATGGAGTATCCTCTCTGGGGATACCTGTGTCTTGCACAACCAGTGTGCACATTTGACTCTACGGAGACACACACTTCTCTCTCAGAAAACTCCTTATGGGGACAGGCATGTGTAGTATGGTGTACACAAAGACAGAGCTCTGTGCTGAAACTTCTCTCCAGAGTGACAAGCATATATACTGAGATGTGCAAAAGAACTGCCCTCTCCACCAACAGACAGCAGTGCATAGTATACTATGAGGAAGAATTTGCCTCTTTACCAAAAACTGCCTCTTGTATAAAAATCTTTATTCTACAGCGGCAGAAAGCACTAATCTCTCTACAGTTCCTTCAACATACCAATACATGCAGGAGAACATGTACAGCTCTTGAAGAATGAACTGCCACTTTAAGTCAACATTAGAAGGCAGTATTAATTTTCAAACCTATAAAAGCTATTAAGGAAAGAAATCAGTAGTAACTTGAAAGATTATATTTAAAAAACAATTTAACAATATAACAAACAATAACAAGACTAATAAACTATGACAACAACAGTAAAAGCAACAAACTTTACAAATTATTATTTATCTTTGCTTATTTGTAAAATATACAAAAAGGAGCTCAGCAGGACCAGTAGGAACAAGAAATACAACATGACTACCACTGGTATGTGACAATATTTGAGGGCTATGCACTTCCAACACCTTGCTCAGCAGAGTTATCCGATGCTACAGAGCTTAATAACTCCTCAGAGCTGGCGTTATCTTTTGAACCTGGTGACATTGTGCCTCCCCAGGTACTCAATGCTCAAGCAGATAACAATCCTTCTTATATAAATAAAGCACTTTTTTGCTGCTTACGTAAGCAGATAATTTTGTCATCAAATACTAGTAGACTAGAGCTACATAGAACAAGCGTCTCCAAGGATATACATGTCACGGTAGGCAGTAAGAACAACATCAGTTGTTCAATTAAATTTTATTCCTGACTTTCCACTCAGTTACTTTTCTATCTCTCTTACAAAGTAAACAATTTTTGTTTTACTCCTCCATATATTGTGTGATATGATACTTCTGTTTTTCAGAGCTTCTGTTTTTAATTTTCTCCCTAAAAAGAAAATTAATAAAAAAAATATAAAGTTACATACTGAGCAGTAATTGATAGCAATGATATATCTCTACATTCTCTGACGATTTCTACATTTTTCACCCACAATCACATATTTATATGTACTGCCCTACTAACTTCATGTACCTTTCTGTAAAAAAATTCCACAGCCTAAAACACTGTATTTGTTTTATCCACAACTAAGTTATAACATGTCTTCAAACATGGGGGCATATTTACAAGACCCTTGTGCCACCGGTGCATCACTTTTTTTGATGCTTCGGTGGTGCAGTGTGCTGGCCCATATTTACAAGGCCACGCAAAGCCACCCTGCGTGGCTTTTCATGGCCTTGTAAATATGGCCCCTTTTTAAGCATTACTCTGTGTGAAAGGGGCATTCAATGGGTGTTGCTGTGGGTGTTCCCAGACAACACCCATGGATTCTGCCGCATTCCCAGATTGACAAGGTTTCGTAAACCTGGGAATGCGTCAGATTCTATCTCCTCTCAAGGAGATGCATTAAAGTGGAACAACAAGGAGAAATACCTTTATTTCTCCTCGTTTTATGCTCTTTCTATGTGTGCTCCATTCTGCAGCACACATAGAAGGAAGAAAATGCCATCAATTATTGTTTTGTGCAGGAAGGGGTTCCTTCCTGAACAAAAACAATCATACCTACAATGTAGGCATCATGGGTCAAGGGTGCCTGCATTAGCGCTAGGCAGCAAAGTATGCGCCAGCACAGAGGAAAGCGCAGGGATGTGTAATATTGTTGTAAATACGACACACCCCTGCACTTTCCTAATGAAGCATCTCGGCACAGCAAGATGGCTTGCAGTGCCACTCTGCGTCATTTTCTTGTAAATATGCCCCTTGGTTCCATAACACTTTGTAAAGTAACCCATTCCTATTTACACACCTTTCCTAACAGTGAGCATAGGGGAGAAATGGCAATATCTCCACGCAAACATTTCATAGGGGTAAAATATGTACACAGTAAGGTTCATAAAAACCCTAGGCCTTGTATTAACATATTGCAGATGCTTTCTTTTATAACCTCAGGAACACTGCCTATTTTACTTACAACTACATAAAGATTGAAAATGTCATTTTTTAACACAATATCCAATACTTGGTGAATCTCTCCACATTCTAAAATCTACCTCTCAAAACCTATATAAATAAACATGCACCTCTACAAACAGCTTTTGACTCACTAATCCTTGTATAGAATCAATTTACCAATAGTAATGCACTTACTGACCCTTCTCAACAAACATCATAAAGTATCTTTCTAATTACCTGAACTTAGAGCAGTTTTTTATATACAGATGAAGACAGCAGTCTGTCTCATTTCCAAATTCAGTCACTTCTGCTGAGCACAACTCCAAAAGGCTTCCTTCTCCTCCAAATCACCAAGAGCAATCTGAGCTATCCATGGTTCTGCACCCAATCACATCACAGCATTTCTTCAATCATGCAATATGAATGGTAATTATTGATTAAGCCTTAGCCCTTTTGTTTTACTCCCCCCCCCATATGATCTCGGAAGACTCTCACAAGATCGTAAAGCAACTCGTGGCAGACCTAGTCATTTTCAATGGGGGTCTCGCGAGCCTCTCGTGAGATCGCACGTGTCCATGCAGCAAGCTTCACTCCCTGAAGCTTACGAGCTTCTCCCACGAGAGTCTTGCGGGATTGCAGCAAAATTGTAGGGAAATAGTAGTATGGGCGACGGAGTATCCTCTTCACTGAGACCCATCTCTTACATAACAGGTGTGTGTAGTAGGGCATGGGGAGGGACTGGCCTCTCTACTGAGACCTCTATCTGTAATGATGGGTGTGCATACTAGGGTGTGGGGAGGGACGGACTCTCCTTCCAGACCACTCTCTCTCATATGATGGGTGTGTGTAGTAGGGTGTGGGGAGGAATGCCCTCTCCTTTTAGACCTCTCTCTCAGATGACCGGTGTACATAGTAGGGTGTCGGAGGGACGTTCTCTTCTGTCAGACCTCTCTCTCAGATGACGGGTGTGCGTAGGAAGGTGTCTACAATGGACTAGCCTCTCCTTCCAGACCTCTGTCTCAGATGATGGCTGTACGTAGTAAGGTGGGGGGAATTACAGACCTCTCCTTCCAGACCTCTCTGTCAGATGACTGGTGTGCGTAGTACGGTGTGTACATGGACTGGCATTTCCTTTCAGACTTTGGTCTCAGATGATGGATGTGCATCGCAGGCTGTGTGGAGAGAGACTGGCCTTTTCATTGAGATCTCTCTCTTGGATGACAGATATGCATAGTATACTCTGTCCAGGGACTCCACTCACTGCTAACGCCCCTTTCTCCAATAATGAGTGTGCATAGTAGGGTGTGGGAACAGACTATACTCTACTCACAACTCTTACAAAGCCGATAAGTGTAAATAGTGAACTCTGATAAACACCACCTCCAGAAAGACCGCTTCCTACAGTAACAAGTGTGCACCAGAGTGTCTTCAAAGACCATCTTTTCCTTTCTACTGTTCACAATCCCGCAAGAGTCTCAAGAGATTGTAACGTTTTTAGGGAAAATAGGAATTAACCATCTACTCATCACAGTACTTATCTCTTACACACTTCCTCTCAAAAACAATTACTACAATATGCATTCCTACTAATGAAGTGTGTTCAGAACTCATCTAACCCTTTTTACTATTCATAATCCTGCGAGAGTCCAGCAAGATTGTTAAAATTAGTTACAAATAATTTACATTTATTTTCTTCACAGTAGTTTAATCCTTAGACACCTTCTCTCTAAACTTAGGGGGCAGCCTGCCTTTCTGCTGCTCCCATATACAGCTTTTTTATTTCATTTCCACAATCCTCAAATTTTTCACAGTAAACAGTAATGGCCACCATTTAATTTCTAACATTCCAACAGCCAGCCAATCAGAGTGCTTGTTCTTGCAGCTCCCATGAGAGCTTGAAGGGTCACAGGAAAAACAAGCCTCTCATTCAATCACAGGGCTCCATTTTTGGTTTTGCCCTCTCGTGGGAGGCTCGCAGGCCTCTAATGAGCCCAACTGCCAAAATATAAAAAAAAGTCACCCTTAATATCTTAACAGAACTGAACAGATTTACACAAAAAGCACAATCTATGGACCAAGATCTAGCTTCCCACCAAATTTGATGTAATTCCGATCAGCAGTCTTTGCTGTATCCTTGTTGAAAGAAGTCTATGGAAAATGAGGTGGTGGATTGGCCTTACATATGGTAGGATAATATTACTTTACATTAAAAAAAAACTAGCAATTCACAGAAAACTCAAAGGTTAAATTGACTTTACAGTTAGGTACTATAGGAATATCTTACTTTGAACTAAAAAAAATAAAACAGAAATTCACTGGAAAAAACAATGGTTAAAGTGACGTTGCAGCTAGGTAAAAATCAGTTTAAACATAACATTTTAAACTAAAAAACACTGACATTCAACAGTTATAGTAATTTTAAGTAACTATTACTCACACTCTCACCATGCACTACTTATGACCTCACATTTTGCAACATTCACGGCGTGTTCTGTGACATCATTGATAAAATGACTGATGACAACTGAATTTACTTAATTGACGACAACACTGTATGGTGGAGGAGCAAGCTGCAGTTACTTGAATTAACTGTAACTGTTGCATTTCGGTGTTTCTTTAGTTTAAAACATTATGTTTAAACTGACATTTTCACCAAACTATTACCTTAGTTTTTTTTCCAGTAAATGTATATTTATACATACATAAAAATATGATAACACAAAAAATGTGGGGTGAATATTGATAAGGCCCACTGAAAACTAGAGTCAAGATACATATTACAGTTGGATATATAAAAACCCCCTAAGGGTTTAAACATGGTTTCCATGATCCTGTGTGTGTCCGGCTGCAGCCCTCTTGACTCCCTGGCCGAAAGCCTTCTGAGGTGGGGGGTTGGCCTTACTTATGGTAAGATAATATTACTTTATGTAAAAACCCTAGAAAGTCACTGAAAAAACACAAATGTTAAAGTGACATTATACTTAGGTGCCATAAGAATATCCTACTTTGAATTAGAACCTCAGAAAATCACTGAAAAAAATAAAGGTTAAAGTGACGTTATAGTTTGGCGGAAATATCAGTTTAAACATAATTTTTTACTATAACATATTGCAACAATCATGACATGTTCTGTGACATCGTTGATAACATTACTGATGACAACTAAATTTACATCATTGACGGCAACACTGGGCGTGGTGGACGTGTGATTTCTAGCTACTTGAAATTACTGAAACTGTTGAATTTGAATGTTTGTCATTTGAAAACATTATGTTTAAACTGACATTTTCAGCTAACTGTAACCTTTTTTTTTTGTGTGAATATATATTTATAAAAACATAAAAATATAATACTACAAAAAAGGCACACAGTATATGGAGAAGGCCCTCCAAAAACTAGAGTCAAGATGCTTATTACACGTAAAAGAAGAGCTCTATGTGCATTTGAAATAAGTAAGGGCATGCACTAGGAAGGTAAAAGAATGGGGAGCAATGACCCATAGATGACACACAGTTTGTGAAGGGAAACAAACATGTAAATAGTTGAGAATTACCTGATTTGGTGAAAGCCCACAAGGGCACAAAGAGCATGTCACTACGCAATTGGAGTCACATTAGTTGTAAATGCCCCTTACTTTATCTTGTGTAGTTAGAACAATTGATGACTACCATCCTGACAGGTTTAAAAAACCAGATACCTTTGAATATTCTTTAAAAAGGTAGAATATAATTAGGGTCAACATATTTTGGAATATAATTTGGAAATCGTTGTTTTATGTGAACTACTTAATATTTTTGCAAACAAATTTTTGTTAGCATTTATAAGACATACATAACAATATTAAACAACTTACCCTCACTAGCATCACCCTCCCTTAATTCCAGTGCCCATTACAATATGTATACAACACATATTTTTGCAAATTAAGGAGCATATTATCAAGAACGGCGATAAAATTATCGCCGCTTTAGCGACAGAAAACTGCCGCTAAAGCGGCGATAATGGGCTTGATAATATGCCCTGGAGAATTCCAATAGAAGCCCATGTTCACACCAGAACAGGGACTTCTATTGGAATTCTCAAGAGCATATTATCAAGCCCATTATCGCCGCTTTAGCGGCAGTTTTCTGCCGGTAAAGCGGCGATAATTTTTAACGCCGTTCTTGATAATATGCCCCTAACTTTTTACCTATTTTCTTACCCTTAATCATCACTCTTTTATAACTCTTTAGGGAAATCTAATAAATGATCCCATTCAAAATCTTTTTCAATTCATCCTCTTCCTTTCTTCATATCACTATGCAATATTGCACTCTTATAACCCCCCAACGAACCAACTCTACTTTCCATTTTGCTACCCTAGGGGCCCTGGGTGCCTTCCAGATCATAGTTATTTCACGTCTTGCAAGTACCAAAGCTATATCAATAAATCCTGTAGTATTTTTACACTTTGTAGGTCTTGGAAATTGCCCCAGCAGACAGACAATAGAAGTACACACAATTGATCTCTTTTATGCCTCATTTATACAGAATATTACTTCTTTCCAGTATTCCACTAATAATGCGTATGACCATACCATGTGCAACATCTCTGCACCCTGTTCACCACATCTCAGGCATGCCACATTTGTCTGATAAATTTGAGCTATTTTTTCAGGAGTTCGATACGCTCTATGCAAATAGAAAACATTTAACATTTTAAATCTCACATTTCTAGACACAATGTAGGAATTTAGGGGTTGATTATGATGCCTTCCCGAAAGTCTCCGAACTGGATTCGGATTTGGTGAATCCGATTCGGAACCCATGTTTCCGACCAAATCAGACACCTTTCCGGACGACCGATTGCAATGCAAGGATACTGTTCGTGCTGTCTAAATTGGTTCTGAACAGCATTCGGACAGCCCAAGTCGTTTGGAGCCGAATTGTACAGCTCTATGGACACGGTTTCCAAACGAGTGATTACAATGACCAATTCGGACAGCCGTTCCGATTCGGTCTGCCTGACACGAAACAGCTTTCAGAATCTGACTTTTGGGGCCCATAGCAGGCCCCTCTTCACCCGTCAGCCACAGGTTGGGGCCTGTGGGGGTACCCAAGGGACCACTCTTACCAACCATGCACAGTATGGCAGGCACCATGGTGTGTCCATCACAGGGTGCATGTTTTTCCCAAACCACCCCTTTTTGCAATGGGAGCCAGTGTTCTCGTTCAGAACACATGCTCCCATTGAAGTCAATGCAAGTCCAACCGAACAAGGTGCGGAAGCATAGTAATCGGCCGGTCGGTCTCGTAGAACCCGAGTCAGTCGGAAACGATTCCGAAACCGATTTGGTCGGAAGAGTTTCCAGATGGCATCATAATCGACCCCTTAATGTTTCTTGTGATAACAATAGTAACTGGTCATATGAATGGTGAAGGTCATGACATCTTTGAATGGTCAAATATTATTTAATAGTATACAATATTCTTTTCTGTAGCAAGCAATAATTACAAAAGATTAAAGTGAAAATATTTTATTTAACCTTAATCCAACATGGAGTAATATAAAGCACAGACAAAGCTAATCCACGTTTTCGGCACTATCTATCTATCTATCTATCTATCTATCTATCTATCTATCTATCTATCTATATCTTTGGTGCCGTTTGACGAATCTTCGCGAAATTTTCAAAACTAATGGGGCGCTCAGGTCAGCTCCTGTCTTGAAAGTTTAGGGGTGATTCATCAAGCGGGGGCCGAGAGAAAAGGGGGGTCCCAAAACACGTTTTCTCCATGTTAATTTCCTTAGGAAACTGTTGACGCAGCTACAGCCCGAACTGCTGAACGGAATTACACCAAATTTGGCTGAAAGGTAGTACTTGGTCCAGAGTGCACTCTTTTGGTTAAATAGTGTAAATCCGTTCAGTAGTTTTTGGGAAATTTAAACATTTACAGATATCCATATTTCACTGTGAAGGATCCGCGAACCCTCCCGATCTCGTGCCTTAGAACTGATTGGCTGCCAACAATTCCAACCAGGAAGAGTTGGCAAAAGGTGAAAAAACAAGAAAAGGGGGCAGGGTAGAAACACCCTGACCCCCTAGGCCTGGTCAGGGGGTCCCACAGGGACCCCTAGGGCCGAAAATAGCATTTAAAAAAAATTTGGTGGCATTCACGCGGGGCGTGCAAATCCGGCAGAACATTTTAAAAAACGAATCGCGGACTCCCTTGCTTCGTCTCTATTAAGGCCCCGGGTGGGCCAGGTCCTGTGGGCAATGCGTAGTTATGATGCGGGGGCCTGCAGGGGCCCCCGCTGCCCTGGGGACCACCACCTCCCCGGGGCTTTATTCTTAAAAATGAGTGGGGGGACTCCTGCCCCCCCACGCTGCCCTGGGGACCACCACCTCCCCAAGGCTTCAATTATTTATGAGCGGGGCTTGTGGGCCCCCCCAAGCCCTGGGGACCACCACCTCCCCGGGGATTTATTTTTTTAATAAAATGTGTGGGGGGGCTCCTGCCCCCCCCGGCAGCCCCAGGGACTACCACCTCCCCGGGGCTATAAGGATTAAATGCGGGGGGACCCGCCACCTCCCCGGGGCTACCTTTACAAAATTAAAGTGTGGGGTCTTGAGCCCCCCCACACTGCCCCAGTGACCACCACCACCCCAGGGCATACATTAATTAAAATGCGGGGTCCGTTGCGGACCCCCAGCCCCGGGGACCACCACCTCCTCTGGGCTTTAAATCTGATGGAGGGGGGCCACACGGCCCCCCTCGTGGAGCCCTCCATGGCCCTGGGGACCAGGGCCGGCTCCAGCAATGTCACGGGGTGACACCCAAAGGACATTGCAGTTTGCTATGGCATGGCAGGAGGGGGAGGGCCATCGCCATCTACAGAGCACCCATCCATCAACCCAATATTTGACTAAGTACAAGCCCAATACATATAACATCTTTTTGATAAATGTCCCAAGTTTAAACCGGGGAGCCAGAGAAGATGAGGATTCTCTGATAAATAAAGCGACCCACTGGATCAGATTTAAACGTCAGTGTCTCTCTGTAGTAAGATCTGATATCATAAGAGCCGAAAGGCTTCAACAGAAAGCGGGGAGTATGGACTTTTATAAAGTTAACGTTCCATTCAAGGTTCATAGCAGATAGTTTGATTGATATGAACCTTCGGTCACATACCCCCTCTGATTCATCGATCAGCATCAAACAAAACATTCCTGAACTAACCATGTGCACCAATCTACAGCAAGATACGCAGGAGTCAAAGAACTTGGGGGCACATGCATCAAGGCAGGCTTTTGCGATTCCTTAATTGCGATTATTAAGGAATCGCAATTAAGGAATCGCAAAAGCCTATGCATGTAGGAATCGCTATAAAAATAGCGATTCCTAAACATTCCTTATTTGCGACTCGCAAATTGCGAGTCGCAAATAAGGAATGGCTTCCCATTCATTCCTATGGGCCTACAGGCCCACAGGAATGAATGGGAAATGTAGCGCTATTTGCGAGTACCAATAGGTACTCGCAAATTGCGCATGCAATTCAAGGGTGCAAGGGTGTCAAAAGGACACCCTGTTGCACCCTGAAATAGTGATGTGCACCCATGTTGCGCACACACATGCCCCAAGGGCATGTGTGTGTGTAACCAAAAACTTTAAAAAATGCATTTTAGTGCATTTTTCGATGTTTTTGCAAATTACAGACAAGTTTGATTTGTCTGTAATTTGCGAGTCCCAAATAGCGAAATCGCTATTTGAAAGTGCTTCTAGCATTGCATTTAAGGAATCGCAAATTGCGATTCCTTAAATGCAATCGTAATTTAGGAATTCGCAAATAATTGCGAATTCTTAAATTGCGCATAGGAGACACTTTCATGCATCTCCAAAGGCCAATTTGCGATCGCAAACGGCCGATTTTTGCGAATCGCACCGTTTGCGATCGCAAAAACCTTTGATGCATGTGCCCCTTAGACTCTGTAGATTGACTGGCTCGGCAAGACATGGTGAACATAATGGCAAAGGGAGCACCCTCTAAATAAGATATGGACCTCACCAGCTTTAGTTCTTGTTCCAGCCCCCAACCAAGTCATGATGCTATTCTACATTATACATCACACCACGAAACCAGGGTAGGTAACACACACTCAATAGGAGAGAGTAATTCCCGACCTGTACTTAGTGACACTCCAACTACTCATACACTCTCGGCCTCCAACTTGATAAAGATGATCTCTTGGAACATAGCTGGGCTCAAGCAAAAAGTTAAGGAACCGGATTGGCAGAGTTACGTAGAAGACTTCGATCTTTGTCTCTTCCAGGAGACATGGGCTACAGAACCACAGTACAAAGTAGGGTATAGAACTTTTAGCATAGAGGCACTACAATAAAAAAAAAGGGAGGGCATCGGGAGGACTGATAATATGGGTAAAAATTAACCTAAATGTTATTATAGAAATTGTACCCATGGGTTCATTGGACATCTTGGGCCTGAAACTTAAGTTCTCTAATGCTATACAGCTGTATCTCTTTAATATATATGTAAGACCTAGGGAATGCTCAAAATAAGCACTCTTGCTAGAACATTTCAAGGAGGTCCTGGGATCCATAGACCCAAAAGATGCCATCATCGTAGGGGGCCATTTTAATTGCTGCTATGAACCCATGGTGGGACTCGACATAGTCTCTGAAGAGGAAGATCAATTTAGAGGGATTCCCCTCCTCCAAACAAAAAACACAGTGAGGTGTACCACCTCTGCCATCCAAATGTTCCATCTCACCATCGAGAAAGGTCTTAGGGCATGCAATGGCCGCTTCCCCTCAGACCTTGCTTGCGCAAACACTTTCTCAAGAGGAAACTCTATGTCGAGAATAGATTATATACTCATAAGTACATCATATTGGGCATATGCACAGGATTTCAAAGTTGACAAGAGATCAGAGAGTGACCATTTCCCGTTATGCTTAGTTCTAGATGGGAAACAATTTCCAACTCATGTATCCCTAGAAACTGACCCAAGAGTGGAATTAAGGCAGCCTCTGGTAACTAATAACCGAAGGTCAGTCAGATGGCCTGCCATATTAGACCAAGTTGAACCCCTAACCTGCATTTATGACATATTTAGTGACCTTGTAGCTTCTTACCTGGAACAAGATCATGAAATTAACCAGATAACATACACCCACCAAAAACTGGTAGAGGAAATACAAGTCCACCTAACCAAACCACGGATAAAAACAGGCACTGCAAAGGCAGGGGCTCAGCCATCTAACCCCTGGTATGATAGGGAATGTAGACTGGCCAAAAATCGGCTTATTAGTGCCCTTAAAAACAAAAATGTACTCGAGATTAGAGCAGAAAGATCAAAATATAAGAAAACACAAAAGATAGCCCAAAGAAACTGGGAAGATAGCATTTGGGAAGAGCTTATAATAGCGGCAAATAATGGGGACCAAGCCATGTTTTGGAAATTAATGACCCATGGAAGCAAACGCGACATGACGGCTTCTGACCCCTATTTAGACCCCATCACCTGGCAGAGGCATTTCGCAAACCTCTATGATACCATTATTGACTCGGATCCAGCCCAAGACCCCACAAGCAACCTTTGGGTGCTCCTGACTGCAAGACAAGCACCACCCTTACAGTTCAGCATGGAGGACACAGCGCTTGCTGTAGCAGCCATTAAGCCATCAAAGGCACCAGGCCCAGATAGAATACCCGGGGATCTATTCAAACATAGCCAGGAAGTGTGGGTACCGTACATAAACGAACTAACGAATGCAATAGCTAGGGGGCAGCCGATGCCAGTGTCCTGGAAGGGCGCCGAGATAGTCCCTATCTATAAAAAGGGCAGCAGGGAAGAGCCTGCAAACTATAGACCTATAAGCCTGATAGACGTCCTACAGAAGGTCTATGCTAAGCAAATTTTAACTAGGCTTACTGATTGGATTATAGCAGAGGATATACTATCACCGTGCCAGGCTGGCTTCAGGCAGAAAACAAGCACAATAGACCAAGTGTTTAGACTCCTGGTCTTAGGCTGGAAATATACAAGATTAAGAGCTAGCCACTTATATGTTGCCTTTATTGATTTAAAGGCAGCATTCGATTCCATCCCAAGGGCTCAGTTGTGGGAAAACCTGCACCAACAGGGTGTACCTGACGAGATCTTAATCCAAATTATTAGACTACATGAAGACAACTATGCCAAGGTGCGTTGGGGTAAAGGTGGCGAGCTTACTGATGAGATCCCAGTCAAGAGGGTAGTGCGCCAGGGCTGTGTCCTGGCGCCGACTCTGTTCCTCTTGTACGTAAATGATCTGGTTGAACATCTCCAAAATTGTGTTCATGACTCGCCAAAATTGGGGGGTAATCATATCTGCGCCTTAACATTCGCGGACGACACTATCCTGCTGTCCCAAACACGGTGGGCCTGATTCACAGAACTAACTTACGTCAAAAACGTAAACGTAAAGTTAGTACTTTTTAGGTATTCACAGAATACACTTACTCATTTTGGTATTCACAGAAGTTAGTAGTCCTAACTCCTAAACTGAGAAAAATCCTAACTTTAAGACTTTCGGTATTCACAGAAGGCCTTTAGGAGTCCTAAAGTTAGGACTACTAACTTCTGTGAATACCAAAATGAGTAAGTGTATTCTGTGAATACCTAAAAGTACTAACTTTACGTTTACGTTTACGTTTTGATGTAAGTTAGTTCTGTGAATCAGGCCCCTAGTGGCCTGCAGAATCTCCTTCATAGCCTTAATAAATATTGCAAAGCAAAAGGCCTCGAGATGAACCCAACTAAAACAAAATACATGACTATAAGGCCACACAGAAGTTTTAAGAACAAAATACACTTGAATGGCACAGCCTTGGAACGTGTTTCGAACTTTGTATATTTGGGAGTCACATTAGACTCTAAACTTTCCTGGGCCCCACAAATAGAGAAATGGAAGGCTATTTTAATGCAAAATTCTATCCCCATTGTAAAAAAGCAAGATGCAACGTCCTCAAAAGCCATTACCCCCGCTCTGGAAGTGTACAAGGCCAGAGCCCAAACTGCCGCCCTGTATGGTGCGGAGATTTGGGGAGGTGGCACTCTCAAATCTCTAACCACCGGTGAAAACAAAATTTTGAGAATGCTTATTGCCCTTCCTCAACATACTCCATTGATTCCCTTGACCTATGACCTGTGCATCAAACGCTTGGAGCACCTAGCAATTTGGAGAACCTTGTCATTTTGGATTAGAACTTGGACAACACCGGAATTAGCAGTGTATAGAGATTCACTTAGTAAACTGTTGGCACTCGACACCCAAGTTACCTTTCCCTGGTCGATCCATATTAGAACATGACTTTTTGATTTAGGTCTGAGCAGATACTGGACGAATCCGAGTCTGCTGACTCCTGATTCAAAATGTGAGATTAAGCTGATATTCTGGAACTTTATTAGACACAAGATAACTTCAAACAGCACACTGGGCAGGCTCACTGTGCAATTCCTTCAGTTTAAAACAACCCCTGTTTCGAGCCATTCCTATATGAGAGAGAACCCCAATTGGCAAAGTGTCTATACCTGAAATTCAGATATGGGACACTGCAGATAAACAGTTTTGTTGCCAAATGGTCAATGCCACAACTTAAGGAGGGAGAGTCTCACTGTACCCTATGCCAGTTGGGGGCTGATGAGGATATCTCACACGTCCTGTTTTTTTGCCCAGCATATAAAATCGCCAGAAGGAAGTGGATAAAACCGATAGGCAGGTGCTTTAGTGTCAGGAAACTGAATGATATGTTGAGAATATTAAAAACTGACAACTCTCGCCTAATAGTATTTGGGCTCAGCCGATTCCTATTGGCTATTAATTTTATAAGGCAAAAGAGAGGGCAAAAACTTTAATTCTACAATCAGAGCGCCATTCCGAAGTGTGCATCTAGTGGTAATGGTGTATTACTCGGCAAGAGTAGTCATGCTTAAAATCCAAGGGGACCAGATAACTTAATCACGCGCCATACTGATACCGAATTACTATTCAGTAAGATTATAACTTTCTATCACTGGAAAGGGTGACCTGAAAGGCTCTGAAGATGCTGAAGCAATTAATGTAGTGGGGTAGATACACGGGGAAGGTAACTATCCAAGACTATATGGTATCGAAAGTGAAATAGCTAGTCTTCTGTGTAAATACTAAAGTACTTTTAGCTGCCGTGTATTTTATAAGCTTTTATATTTTTAGCAATATCTTGATGATCTTTTGAATTGATAGATCTGGTTTTACATAGGCATTTTATTGAACTTACTTTTAAGAACATGTAAACTTTATTAACTGTTGTATTTTTCTGGACATAAATTAATTTACGCTGATGGTCGAGCATAATAGACCATTGCAACAAATGCGCTATTGCACATTCATTGTATATGCACCTTTCCAGAAATCGATGTTTGCTACAAAACAAATAGTAGTTTGCTGCTCATAAACTGCACAAGCACTTTACATGATAGCAAGATAATATGTTAGCCTTTAGATCGTCAAGACCATTCTGTGGGACTCATTTAAATTCAATGTGAATTCCAACAAAACAGATGAATATTGATGCGCTGTAGTGAGTAACGGATGAGCATATTTAAAAAAAATCTGCTATGTATGTACTGTATTTTATTGTTTTCCTACTTTTATGGCCTTATAGGCCGAAATAAAGTATTTTGATGATGACTAACTAGCCCACCAGGTACCTCCAGTAAGCCCCACACAGTGGGATTGCTGAGAGGTGGTAGGAGGCCACACCCCTTTTTACACCACTCTACAAAAGCACCTCTTGGCGCACTGCTAGTGGGGCAATGAGGTCCCCTTGTGTCCTGAGGACCTCTGGACTAAAGTGGACTTCACCCCCCAAGCAGAAGTGCTCCGGGAGGTGTGTTTGCAGAGTGGTGTAGAAAGGGGGTGTGGCCTCTGAGCACCTCTCAGCAATCCAGCTGTGTGGGGCTTACTGTAAGAAACAGAAGGGCTAGTTGGCCCCAGGGACCCTCAAGAGGCAAGGGGACTTCATTCCCCAACCAAGAGCGCACCAGTAGGCGTGTTTGCAAAGTGGTGGAGAAAGGGGGCGTGGCCTGCGACTACCTCTCAGCAATCCCACTGTGTGGGGCTTACTGGAGGTAGCAGGTAGGCTAGTTGGCCCCTAAGAACCCGCAGCAGCAAGGGTACTTCATCCCCCAACCAACAGCGTGCCATGAAGTGCTTTCGCAGAGTGGTGGGCGAATGGGGCATGGCCTGCTATCAGAACTCAGTAATCCTGCTGTGTGGGATTTACTGGAGGTAATAGGATGGGTAGTTGGCCCCCAAGGATGCCCTTGGGGGCCAACTACCCCTCCTGTTACATCCAGTAAGTCCCACACAGTGGAATTTCTAAGAGGTCTTCAGAGGCCACGCCCCCCTCTCTCCACTACTCTGCAAACGCGCCTCCTGGCACACTACTGGTTGGAGGTTGAAGTACACTTTACTCCTGAGGGACTTTGGGGGCCAAGAAGCACTCCTGGCACCTCGTGTAAGTCCTACGCAGCAGAATTTCTGAGCGCTGGTTGGAGGCCCAGACCCCTTTCTTCACCACTCTGCAAATGCGACTACTAGTTAAACAAGCATTTGCAATGCAATAGGTCTTGCATTTGTGAGAGTTAGAGCTATTGGCATTGTGAATGTAAACGTTTTTACTAATGTTTTTTGGAGTGGAGTGGATATACGTTGTGTGTAGTGAAATTATATGGTATGTTGTGCAGTGAAATTATGTGGATAGAAAGTATGTGGTATTTAGTGTATAGGAATTATGTGAAGTGGGATTATGTGTTATGGAGAGTAATTATGTGATATGGTAGTCTGTGTTGTGGAGTGGTAACCTCAGGTTTAGTCTTCCTCGTTTCCATAGAAGCTAAACTAAAAACTCAATGAGACACAATAAAAGAAGCAACCACAGAAGAGCACTTATGGACCTAGTTAGAGGTATGAGCAGGACCACTGGAATTATGTGACTGTTGGGCCGCGACAATTTTGCATAATTATACATTTTCCGCATTTGCCACATAATCCATCATCTGCCGCATAATCTGCAGATTTTTTTAAAAAAACTTGCTTCTAGCTCAGCCGGCTCAAACATTACCAAAAATGCAGAGACACGTATTACAGCATGGTGGAAGGCCCCTTGCAAACCTGGAATGGTCACCTGTTACTTATTGCTAAATGTGGGTGTTAAATTGGTACGAATGGTGTGCAAGCCACTCTTGCTTCTTTCTGCGCCTCTCTTGCTTCTTTCTGCACTTCCCTTGCTTCTTTCTGCACCTTTCTTCCTCTTTCTGCAACTCTTTTCCTCTTTCTGCAGTTCTCTTGCCTCTTTCTTCACCTATCTTGCCTCTTTCTGCAACTCTGTTCCTTCTTTCTGCACCTCTTACTTTTTTCTGCACCTATCTTGCTTCTTTCTGCACCACTCTTGCCTCTTTCTGTACCCCTCTTCCCTCTTTATGCATCTCTCTTGCCTCTTTCTGCACTTCTCTTGTCTCTTTCTGCACCTCTGTTGCTTCTTTCTGCACCTCTCTTGCCTCTTTCAGCACCCCTCATGCCTCTTTCTGCATCTCTGTTGCTTCTGTCTGCACTTCTCTTGCCTCTTTCTGCACCTCTCTTGCCTCTCTCTGAACTTCTCTTGAGTCTTTCTTCACCTCTGTTGCTTCTTTCTGCACTTCTCTTGCTTCTTTCTGCACCCCTCTTGCTTCTTTCAGCACCTCTGTTGCTTCTTTCTGCATACTCTTGGTTCTTTCTGTACCTTTCTTGCTTCTTTCTGCACCCCTCTTGCCTCTTTCTGCACCCTCTCCCTCTTTCTGCACCTCTCTTGCCTCTTTCTGCACCTCTATTGCCTCTTTCTGCACTTCTCTTGCCTCTTTCTGCACCTCTCTTGCCTCTTTCTGTACTTCTCTTGCCTCTTTCTCCATCTCTGTTGCTTCTTTCTGCACTTCTCTTGCTTCTTTCTGCACCTTTCTTCCTCTTTCTGCAACTCTTTTCCTCTTTCTGCAGTTCTCTTGCCTCTTTCTGCACCTCTCTTGCCTCTTTCTGCAACTCTGTTCCTTCTTTCTGCACCTCTCTTGCCTCTTTCTGTACTTCTCTTGCCTCTTTCTCCATCTCTGTTGCTTCTTTCTGCACTTCTCTTGCCTCTTTCTGCACCCCTCTTGCCTCTTTCTGCACCTCTGTTGCTTCTTACTGCACCTCTTTTGCTTTATTCTGCACCCCTCAAGCCTCTTTCTGTATCACTCTTTCTGCACCTCTCTTGGCTCTTTCTGCACCTCTTTTGCCTTTTTCTGCAGTTCTCCTGCCTCTTTCTGCACCTCTGTTGCCTCTTTCTGCACTTCTCTTGCCTCTTTCTGCACCCCTCTTGCCTCTTTCTGCACCTCTCTTGTCTTTGTGCAACTGTCTTACCTCTTTCTGCACTTCTCTTGCCTCTTTCTGCACCCGTCTTCCCTCTTTCTGCACCTCTCTTGCCTCTTTCTGCACTTCTGTTGCCTCTTTCATCACTTTTCTTGCTTCTTTCTGCACCTCTGTTGCTTCTTTCTGCACTTCTCTTGCTTCTTTCTGCACCCCTATGAAGGAAGTGGCCCGTTTAGGGTCACTTGGGTCACTCACGACAACCTCTCAGTTTTCCGTACCAAATGAAGAGTCGGCCAGACAGTAGAGAATACAAACCAATAATAGTTTATTCAAAGGTCACTCAAAGCGGAGCCCTGTCTGCCCAGTCGCTAGGAGTGCTGCAGAGGGACTGACATCAGCAAGCATAACGATACATTATGTACACTTCGAAACCATTGAAAGCACGCCCACCATGGAATTTTCCAGGGAGATGCAGCTGGACAGTAAATTACAAAGGAGTAAGTTTCGATTCTGAGGCCGGGCACACATTATCTCCTATTCAAGGTCACTCTGCCTGTACCCACCACTAGACAAGTGGGAGAAGTCCTACATCTAAAGGAAAGGTATGCACTAATAAGAACAGTGCATTCATTAGTGTAGCCAACTCAGCTTCAAAGAAACATAACCTAGAGAAGGCCGTTTCTCGGAAATGGCAAAGGATTAGTTTCAATCATGATACAAAATGGCGCCCTTATACAAAATCACGCTGCGAATGCTAACTTACGTAAAACAATGCTAAAGCATTTTTTTTATTCCAACACCTATTGCCACTTTCAGCACCTCTGTTGCTTCTTTCTGCATGTCTGTTGCTTCTTTCTGCATGTCTCTTGCTTCTTTCTGTATCTCTCTTACTTCTTTCTGCACCCCTCTTGCCTTTTTCAGCACCCCTCTCCCTCTTTCTGCACCCCTCTCTCTCTTTCCCCTCCTCTCCTGCCTCTTTCTGCACCTCTCCTGCCTCT
This sequence comes from Calotriton arnoldi, assembly GCA_963921515.1. Classification (NCBI taxonomy): domain Eukaryota; kingdom Metazoa; phylum Chordata; class Amphibia; order Caudata; family Salamandridae; genus Calotriton; species Calotriton arnoldi. The sequence goes on along the minus strand of CAWUFW010011620.1, from coordinate 19,250 downwards.
TTCTGTAACTCTTTTGCCTCTATCTGCACCACACTTGCCTCTATCTGCACCACACTTGCCTCTTTCTGCACCTCTCTTGCTTCTTTCTGCACCTCTGTTGCTTCTTTCTGCACTTCTCTTGCTTCTTTCTGCACCCCTATGAAGGAAGTTGCCCTTTTAGGGTCACTTGGGTCACTCACGACAACCTCTCAGTCTTCCGTACCAAATGAAGAGTCGGCCAGACAGTAGAGAATACAAACCAATAATAGTTTATTCAAAGGACACTCAAGGCGGAGCCCTGTCTGCCCAGTCGCTAGGAGTGCTGCAGAGGGACTGACATCAGCAAGCATAACGATACATTATGTACACTTCGAAACCATTGAAAGCACGCCCACCATGGAATTTTCCAGGGAGATGCAGCTGGACAGTAAATTACAAAGGAGTAAGTTTCGATTCTGAGGCCGGGCACACATTATCTCCTATTCAAGGTCACTCTGCCTGTACCCACCACTAGACAAGTGGGAGAAGTCCTACATCTAAAGGAAAGGTATGCACTAATAAGAACAGTGCATTCATTAGTGTAGCCAACTCAGCTTCAAAGAAACATAACCTAGAGAAGGCCGTTTCTCGGAAATGGCAAAGGATTAGTTTCAATCATGATACAAAATGGCGCCCTTATACAAAATCACGCAGCGAATGCTAACTTACGTAAAACAATGCTAAAGCATTTTTTTTTTTATTCCAAACCTATTGCCTCTTTCAGCACCTCTGTTGCTTCTTTCTGCATGTCTGTTGCTTCTTTCTGCATGTCTCTTGCTTCTTTCTGTATCTCTCTTGCTTCTTTCTGCACCCCTCTTGCCTTTTTCAGCACCCCTCTCCCTCTTTCTGCACCCCTCTCTCTCTTTCCCCTCCTCTCCTGCCTCTTTCTGCACCTCTCCTGCCTCTTTCTGTAACTCTTTTGCCTCTATCTGCACCACACTTGCCTCTATCTGCACCACACTTGCCTCTTTCTGCACCTCTCTTGCTTCTTTCTGCAACTCTCTTGACTCTATCATCACTTTTCTTGCTTCATTCTGCACCTCTCTTGCTTCTTTCTGCACCTTTCTTACTCTTTCTGCACCTCGCTTGCCTCTTTTTATACCTTTCTTCTTCTTTCTGCACCTTTGTTGCTTCTTTCTGCCACTCTCTTGCTTTTTTCTGCACTTCTGTTGCCTTTTTGTGCACTTCTCTTGCATCTTTCTGCACTTCTCTTGCCTCTTTCCGCCCTTCTCTTGCCTCTTTCTGCATATTTTTTACTCTTTCTGCACTTCTCTTGTTTTTTTCTGCACTTCTCTTGCCTCTTTCTGTACTTCTCTCGCCTCTTTCTGCACTCAAATGGGAAGTGCAAGCTGTCAAGTTTAAAGATCTGCGTGCTCTCATGACTGAGGTATATGTCTACTTGTACATGTATTCTCACATGTGTCATGCATCTGAAGATGGTAGTTTAAAAAGCGGGTAGCTTCTCCCATAGGTGGTCAAATCTTCTAAGTTCTGCTCTGTCATTGGGTTGCACAGACAGACATGTCTTACATATGTAGGTGTTATGGAGCCCCTCAAATATACTATTAAATACCCATCTGCCCTATATTGCGAGCAGAAAGAAATACATAAACCTTTTTGTACACACATTTACAGAGTATGCTGTTTGAAACACAGGTATTCAAGTATTTGTATGTTTATTTTTATGTAACATGTTACTAGGTAGAAGCACAGACACACCCATGCATACCTTCACAAACTTGGTGAGACTTACAACAGTGATATGGTTAGGATTGTACATTTGGTAGGCCTAAAATTCTGAGCAGCCAATGAATAGGGAACCTTCAAGAGAAAAATGAGGTTTAAGACATCTTGGGAGAAGGATTAGTGATTAGGCAACTTTGTATGAGTCTGTGGAAAGGTACAGTCGAAGTAGACCTCTTTCTGCACCTCTGTTGCTTCTTTCTGTACTTCTCTTGCTTCTTTCTCAAACTTTCTTCCTCTTTCTGCACTTTTCTTGCATCTTTCTGCATTTCTCTTGCTTCTTTCTGCACCTTTCTTCCTCTTTCTGCACCTCTCTTGCCTCTTTCTGTACTTCTCTTGCTTCTTACTGTGCCTTTCTTCCTCTTTCTGCACATGTCCTAACCTATGTAGGCATAGATAGAAATTAGCATTTAAAAAACCTTAGAAATTCACTTAAAAAACCATGGGTTTCAGGGACGTTATAGTAAGAAATTAGCATTTAAAAAACCTTAGAAATTCACTGAAAAAAACCACAGGTTTCAGGGACGTTATAGTTAGAAATTAGCATTTAAAAAACCATAGAAATTCACTGAAAAAAACATGGGTTTCAGGGACATTCTAGTTAGGAATTAGCATTTTAAAAAAACTAAGGTTTTTTTGGCGCGTTTTAAGATGGGGAATTAAATCCCCTTCAATCCTGAGGGTCCCTGGGGGCCAACTAGCCCACCATGTACTTCTAAAAAGCGCCACAGAGCTGCGTTGCAGAGAGGTGTAAAAAGGGGCGTGGCCTCTGAATACCTCTCTGCAACGCAGCTCCCTGGCGCATACTGGAGGTACAGGGTGGGCTAGTTGGACCCCAGGAACCCTCAGGATTCAAGGGGACTTAATCCCCCAACTTAAAACGTGCCACGGGGCGCATTTGCACAGTGGTAAAGGGAGGGGGCGGGGCTAAAGGTGACATGTGTGCAAACAGGCCCCGTGGCGCATTTTAAGATGGGGAATTAAATCCCCTTCAATCCTGAGGGTCCCTGGGGGCCAAGTAGCCCACCAGGTACGTCCAGAAAGCTCCACAGAGCTGCGTTGCAGAGAGGTGTAAAAAGGGGCATGGCCTCTGAACACCTCTCTGCAACTCAGCTCCCTGGCACATACTGGAGGTACAGGGTGGGCTAGTTGGACCCCAGGGACCCTCATGATTCAAGGGGAGTTAATCCCCCAACTTAAAACGCGCCACGGGGCGCGTTTGCACAGATGTCACCTCAGGCCCCGCCCCCTCCCTTCACCATTGTGCAAATATTCCTCTAAAATCAGCCGAACTACGAATTCCGATTTACTCACCTGTTATCAGGAGAGAACCCAGTGCTGCATCTTTTAGCCCAGCACTGATCCTGAAAAGTAATTTTAACCGTACTTACCAGTAACTTGAATTTCCTTCCATAGGATATCATTGCCTGCTTTTTGCTGAAAAAGTTTCTAAGTGTCGATTTTTGAAACATACAAATATTCCTCTAAAATCAGCCGAACTACGAATTCCGATTTACTCACATGTTATCAGGAGAGACCTCAGTGCTGCATCTTTCAGCCCAGTACTGATCCTGAAAAGTAATTTTAACCGTACTTACCAGTAACTTGAATTTCCTTCCATAGAATATCATTGACTGGTTTCACTTGGAAATTCTTCTAAGTGTCGATTTTTGAAACTTTATAATATTCCTCTAAAATCAGCCGAAATACGAATTCCGATTTACTCACCTGTTATCAGGAGAGACCTCAGTGCTGCATATTTCAGCCCAGTACTGGTCCTGAAAAGTAATTCTAACCGTACTTACCAGTAACTTGAATTTCCTTCCATAGGCTAACATTGACTGTTTTCACTTGGAAATTCTTCTAAGTGTGCAGTTTTGGAACTTTATAATATTCCTCTAAAATCAGCCGAAATACGGATTCCGATTTACTCACCTGTTATCAGGAGAGACCTCAGTGCTGCATCTTTCAGCCCAGTATTGGTCCTGAAAAGTAATTCTAACCGTACTTACCAGTAACTTGAATTTCCTTCCATAGGCTAACATTGACTGGTTTCACTTGGAAATTCTTCTAAGTGTGCAGTTTTGGAACTTTATAATATTCCTCTAAAATCAGCCGAAATACGGATTCCGATTTACTCACCTGTTATCAGGAGAGACCTCAGTGCTGCATCTTTCAGCCCAGTACTGGTCCTGAAAAGTAATTCTAACCGTACATACCAGTAACTTGAATTTCCTTCCATAGGCTAACATTGACTGGTTTCACTTGGAAATTCTTCTAAGTGTGCAGTTTTGGAACTTTATAATATTCCTCTAAAATCAGCCGAAATACGGATTCCGATTTACTCATCTGTTATCAGGAGAGACCTCAGTGCTGCATCTTTCAGCCCAGTACTGATCCTGAAAAGTAATTTTAACCATACTTACCAGCAACTTGAATTTCCTTCCATATGCTAACATTGACTGGTTTCACTTGGAAATTCTTCTAAGTGTGGAGTTTTGGAACTTTATAATATTCCTCTAAAATCAACCGAACTACGAATTCCGATTTACTCACCTGTTATCAGGAGAGAACCCAGTGCTGCATCTTTTAGCCCAGCACTGAACCTGAAAAGTAATTTTAACCGTACTTACCAGTAACTTATATTTCCTTCCATAGGAATCCATTGTCTGGTTTTCAGCAGAAAAGTTTGTGTCGATTTTCACAAATTACAAATATTCCTTAAAAATCGCCTGTATGACTTAAACGCATTCTTTCAACTGTTTACAGGAGATGCACCAGTGCTGGATCCAGGATCCAACACTGAGTAAGAAAAAGTAACGATAACACTACTTACCTGCTAAGTGAATTTCCTCCCATAGGATAACATTGGTGATTCTATGTGAAGAAGTTTCTAAGTGTCAACTTTTAAAATACAATAATATTCCTTAAAAATCACTACTGTAACCAAAACGCTTTTACTCAACTGTTTACAGGAGATGTCCCAGGACTGAATCTAGGATCCAGTCCTGTGGTTAGAAAAGTAATCCATAAAGTAACTAATTTACTAGAAATTCAAATTCAGCTCAATGTTGCATTGTGTTTGAAATTGTGTTGCCCATTGCAACAACTGTAACTACTGTACTTAAAACTCTATTGCCTATTTTCAAACTATTTAAACTAAAGTAATTTATTCAGAGAAAGTATATTTTGTAATGTAATGTATAATGTAATTACAATGTAATTTAATAAATAAAATATCTAAAAATAAATAGTTTTAAAAAATGTAGTAAATCAGTATCAAAAAAATAAATATAACAATTAATACATTTAAAAATAGTCATTAACAAAACCTTTGAAATTCACTGAAAAAACCATAGGTTTTAGGGGCGTTATAGTTAGAAATTAGCATTTAAAAACCTTTGAAATTCACTGAAAAAACCATAGGTTTCAGGCACGTTATAGTTAGAAATTAGCATTTAAAAAACCTTTGAAATTCACTGAAAAAACCATAGGTTTCAGACACGTTATAGTTAGAAATTAGCATTTAAAAACCTTTGAAATTCACTGAAAAAACCATAGGTTTTAGGGACAGTTATAGTTAGTTGGACATTTCACTCGTACAAAACCCGTGAAATTCCCCCGTTATAGTTAGTTCAGCTAACTATAACTCGCGCCCCGCAATGCACTGCTGATGACGTCACATATTACATCACTCATGACATGGTCAGTGACATCACTGATGACATCACTGATGACATCTCAAATGACATCACTGATGACATCACTGATGACATCATCCACGTGATAATCTGATGCACCTCCTCACACCCTAATATAACCTTTGATACACCCACTTTAAATTACAGACTGCCATTCGCAAAACCATAGACACTCCAACACCAATAACTACATACCCACTCACTGATTCTTAGGTCTACACACACACATCCACTCACTCACCCGTACAGTCACTCATACTTATGGTCACTCAGTACAGGACTATCATATGCACTCTTACTCCTATATAGACACTCAAACACCGCCACTCATCCATAGAGGTACTCACACACCTAGTCAGTCATGCAAATAATTAAACACACTGCCATTTACTCACCTATACAGTTATATACACACCAGCTCACTTAATCATACAAATACTAGCACATTGTTATGCTCTTATACAATCACTGATACAAGCACACACTCATCCATACAGCCACTATCACAATCACTCACTCTCGCTAATAGCTATTTATATACTCCAACACACATATATACTGCCTTTCACATATGTAGTTACTCACACATGTACCACTGGGACATACATTCACTCACTAACACACTCTTACCCACACTTACCCACCCATACAGTCTATCACAGATGCACTCTTGAAACCATCCACCCAGTGAATCACCCACTCACACATCTATGCACAGAGTCGCACACACCCCTCCCACACAAACACTCAGGCACCCATACAGATACTCAGACAACCATTCAATAACTCATATACACACTCATGTAGCTATTCACAAACACATGCAGCCACTTACACAGCAACAGACAGACGGATACAGACATTCACCTAGTTTAGTCACTAACCCATGCATTCAGTAAGATACGTTAAATCACTCACTTATAGAGTCAGTCACGCACCTACTAAATCATCCATACAGACACTTATACACCCACTCATTCTTCAATACGTCTTTTCCTATATATATTAAAAATATTTAAACTTTACAGAAACTCAGTCACTGCATGATGTCAACAGTGATGTCATTTGAGATGTCATCAGTGATGTCATCAGTGATGTCACTGACCATGTCATGAGTGATGTAATATGTGACATCATCAGCAGTGCATTGCGGGGGCGCGAGTTATAGTTAGCTGAACTAACTATAACGGGGGATTTTCACGGGTTTTGTACGAGTGAAATGTCCAACTAACTATAACTGTCCCTAAAACCTATGGTTTTTTCAGTGAATATATATATATATATATATATACACACACACACACATATATATACACACATATATATATATACATATATTATCTACTGGCGGTCGCCAGTAGATAGTTATAGTTACAACCTATTATCCATAGGAAATCCGCGACATTCTATTTGAAATAACTCTCTTGCCGGTTGACATATCTTCGCGAAATTTTCAAACTTCGTGGGGCGCTCCGGTCTGCTCCTACCCTGAAAGTCTCGGGGTGATACGTCAAGCGGGGGCCGAGAAAAAAGGGGGGTCCCAAAACGCGTTTTCCCCATGCATTTTCCCATAGGAAACTTTAGACACGGCTACAGCTCGAACTGCTGAACGGAATTACACCAAATTTGGCAAAGAGGTAGTTCTTGGTTCAGAAAGAACCCTTTTGTCAAATGGTGTAAATCCGTTCAGTAGTTGCTGAGAAAATCAAAAAGTAAAAGTACATATATATCTATGGGCACGGAGGATTCGCGCACCCTCCCGATCACGAGCTGCATGTTAATTGGTTGTCAGCTGGCTGTCAACATTCCGATTCAGGAAATGTTGGCAGCCATTTTGTCCCTCGGTAGAACCGAGGGACAGAAACAAGTGCGCAAAGCGCACAAAGGGGGCAGGGTAGAAACACCCTGACCCCTAGGTTTGCTCAGGGGGTCCCACAAGGACCCCCTGGGCAAAAAAAAAAAAATTTTTTTTTTAAAAAATCGGCAGGATGCGCTCAGGGAGCGCGAACCCTGCCGAAAAAAAAAAAATCGAAGCGCGGTCTCCCGCGCTTCGATGTTAATTGGCCCCCGGGTGGCCCAAGTCCCGGGGGCATGCTGGGGGGGGGGGTTAATTTTATGTGTGGGGGGCCTCTAAGGGCCCCCCAAGCCCCGGGGACCACCACCCCCCGGGGCTTTATGTACAATGGTGCGGGAGGGCTCTGAGCCCTCCCGCAGCCCCGGGGACCACCACCTCCCCGGGGCTTCTTTTTTTTTAATTAAAAACCTGTGTGTGGGGGCTCCAGCCCCCACACGCCCGGGGACCACCACCTCCCGGGGCACTAAGAAAATTACAATGGGGGTCCGTTTTGGACCCCCAGAGCCCCGGGGACCACCACCTCCCCGGGGCTGTGCACTGAATGGGAGGGGGGCCGCGCGGCCCCCTCCTGGAGCCCTTGATGGCCCTGGGGACCACCACCCCCCAGGGCCGGCTCCTGCAGTGTCCCGGGGTGCCTACCCCCGGGACACTGCTGTTTGCTCCCGTCCTGTCATTGCAAACTTGCTTTGGATATTGGAAGAGAGAGCAGGAAACCTGCTCTCTCTTCCAATATCCAAAGCAGATTGCTTTTCCACATGGGGAGCAGCATGTTAGCTGCTCCCCATGTGGAACAGCAATGCCGGCTCCCGTAGGAGACGGGGAGCCGGCGGGACTGTGGGGGTTTGGGGACCCCCCACAGTCCCCAACGAGAGGGCCAGCCCCGGGGGATGGGGTCCCCGGGGCAAGTAGTGGCCCGGGAGGGGGGCCACGCGGCCCCCTCCCCAAAAAAAAAAATTTTAAAAAAACGATCGGGCCCGCAGGCCCCGCCCCCTTCCTTCACCACTCTGCAAACGCGCCCCCCTGGCGCGTTTGCAGAGGGGGAACGAATTCCCCTTGAATACTGGGGGTCCCTGGGGGCCAACTAGCCCACCAGGAACCTCCAGTATGCGCCAGGGGGCTGCCTTGCAGAGAGGTGTACAGAGGCCACGCCCCTTTTTACACCTCTCTGCAACGCAGCTCTATGGCGCTTTTTGGAGGTATATGGTGGGCTAGTTGGACTCCGGGGACCCTCAGGATTCAAGGGGACTTAATCCCCCAACTTAAAACGCGCCACGGGGCGCGTTTGCACAGTGGTGAAGGGAGGGGCGGGGCTTGAGGTGACATGTGTGCAAACAGGCCCCGTGGCGCGTTTTAAGATGGGGAATTAATCCCCTTCAATCCTGAGGGTCCCTGGGGGCCAACTAGCCCAACAGGTACATCCAGAAAGCGCCACAGAGCTGCGTTGCAGAGAGGTGTAAAAAGGGGTGTGGCCTCTCTACACGTCTCTGCAACGCAGCCCCCTGGCGCATCGCATATTGGAGGTTACTGGTGGGCTAGTTGGCCCCTAGGGACCCTCAGGATTCAAGAGGACTTAATCCCCCAACTTAAAACGCGCCACGGGGCGCGTTTGCACAGATGTCACCTCAGGCCCCGCCCCCTCCCTTCACCATTGTGCAAATATTACTCTAAAATCAGCCGAAATAGGAATTCCGATTTACTCACCTGTTATAAGGAGAGACCTCAGTGCTGTAACTTTCAGCCCAGTACTGGTCCTGAAAAGTAATTTTAACCGTACTTACCGGTAACTTGAATTTCCTTCATAGGCTAACATTGACTGGTTTCACTTGGAAATTCTTCTAAGTGTGGAGTTTTGGAACTTTAAAATATTCCTCTAAAATCAGCCGAAATACGAATTCCGATTTACTCACCTGTTATCAGGAGAGACCTCAGTGCTGCATCTTTCAGCCCAGTACTGATCCTGAAAAGTAATTTTAACCGTACTTACCGGTAACTTGAATTTCCTTCATAGGCTAACATTGACTGGTTTCACTTGGAAATTCTTCTAAGTGTGGAGTTTTGGAACTTTAAAATATTCCTCTAAAATCAGCCGAAATACGAATTCCGATTTACTCACCTGTTATCAGGAGAGACCTCAGTGCTGCATCTTTCAGCCCAGTACTGATCCTGAAAAGTAATTTTAACCGTACTTACCGGTAACTTGAATTTCCTTCCTAGGCTAACATTGACTGGTTTCACTTGGAAATTCTTCTAAGTGTTGATTTTTGAAACATACAAATATTCCTCTAAAATCAGCCGAAATCCGAATTCTGATTTACTCACCTGTTATCAGGAGAGACCTCAGTGCTGCATCTTTCAGCCCAGTACTGGTCCTGAAAAGTAATTTTAACCGTACTTACCAGTAACTTGAATTTCCTTCCATAGGCTAACATTGACTGGTTTCACTTGGAAATTCTTCTAAGTGTGGAGTTTTGGAACTTTAAAATATTCCTCTAAAATCAGCCGAAATACGAATTCCGATTTACTCACCTGTTATCAGGAGAGACCTCAGTGCTGCATGTTTCAGCCCAGTACTGATCCTCAAAAGTAATTTTAACCGTACTTACCGGTAACTTGAATTTCCTTCATAGGCTAACATTGACTGGTTTTCAGCAAAAAGTTTCAAAGTGTTGATTTTCACAAACTACAAATATTCCTTAAAAATCGCCTGTATGACTTAAACGCATTCTTTCAACTGTTTACAGGAGATGCACCAGTGCTGGATCCAGGATCCAACACTGAGTAAGAAAAAGTAACGATAACAGTTTTTACCTGCTAAGTGAATTTCCTTCCATAGGATAACATTGGTGATTCTATGAGAAAAAGTTTCAAAGTGTCAACTTTTAAAATACAATAATATTCCTTAAAAATCACGACTGTAACCAAAACGCTTTTACTCAACTGTTTACAGGAGATGTACCAGGACTGAATCTAGGATCCAGTCCTGTGGTTACAAAAGTAATCCATAAAGTAACTAATTGCATTTAACTAGAAATTCACATTGAGCTGAATGTTGCATTGTGTTTGAAAATGTGTTGCCCATTGCAACAACTGTAACTACTGTACTTAAAAGTCTATTGCCTATCTGCAAAGTATTTAAACTAAAGTAATTCATTCTGAGAAAGTATTTTTTGTAATGTAATGTATAATGTAATTACAATGTAATTTGACAAATAAAATATGTAAAAAAAATTGTTTCTAAAAATGTAGTAAATCAGTATGAAAAAAATTAATATAACAATTAATACATTTAAAAATTGTCATTTACAAAACCTTTGAAATTCACTGAAAAAACCGTAGGTTTCAGGCACGTTATAGTTAGAAATTAGCATTTAAAAACCTTTGAAATTCACTGAAAAAACCATAGGTTTCAGACACGTTATAGTTACAAATTAGCATTTAAAAACCTTTGAAATTCACTGAAAAAACCATAGGTTTCAGACACGTTATAGTTACAAATTAGCATTTAAAAAACCTTTGAAATTCACTGAAAAAACCATAGGTTTTAGGGACAGTTATAGTTACTTGGACATTGCACTCGTACAAAACCCGTGAAATTCCCCGTTATAGTTAGTTCAGCTAACTATAACTCGCGCTCCCGCAATGCACTGCTGATGACGTCACATATTACATCACTCATGACATGGTCAGTGACATCACTGATGACATCACTGATGACATCTCAAATGACATCACTGATGACATCATCCACGTGATAATCTGATGCACCTCCTCACACCCTAATATAATCTTTGATACACCCACTCTAAATTACAGACTGCCATTCGCAAAACCATAGACACTCCAACACCAATAACTACATACCCACTCACTGATTCTTAGGTCTACACACACACATCCACTCACTCACCCATACAGTCACTCATACTTACGGTCACTCAGTACAGGACTATCATATGCACTCTTACTCCTATATAGACACTCAAACAACGCAACTCATCCATAGAGATACTCACACACCTAGTCAGTCATGCAAATAATTAAACACACTGCCATTTACTCACCTATACAGTTATACACACACCAGCTCACTTAATCATACAAATACTAGCACATTCTTACGCTCTTATACAATCACTGATACAAGCACACACTCATCCATACAGTCACTCTCACAATCACACACTCTTGCTTATAGCTATTTATATACTCCAACACACATATATACTGCCTTTCACATATGTAGTTACTCACACATGTACCACTGGGACATACATTCACTCACTAACACACTCTTACACACACTTACCCACCCATACAGTCTATCACAGATGCACTCTTGAAACCATCCACCCAGTGAATCACCCACTCACACATCTATGCACAGAGTTGCACACACCCCTCCCACACAAACACTCAGGCACCCATACAGATACTCAGACAAGCATTCAATAACTCATATAGAAAATCATTTAGCTATTCACAAACACATGCAGCCACTTACACAGCAACAGACAGACGGATACAGACATACACCCAGTTTAGTCACTAACCCATGCATTCAGTAAGATACGTTAAATCACTCACTTATAGAGTCAGTCACGCACCTACTAAATCATCCATACAGACACTTAGACACCCACTCATTCTTCAATACGTCTTTTCCTATATATTTTAAAAATATTTAAACTTTACAGAAACACACAGTCACTGGATGATGTCATCAGTGATGTCATTTGAGATGTCATCAGTGATGTCATCAGTGATGTCACTGACCATGTCATGAGTGATGTAATATGTGACGTCATCAGCAGTGCATTGCGTGGGCGCGAGTTATAGTTAGCTGAACTAACTATAACGGGGGAATTTCACGGGTTTTGTACGAGTGCAATGTCCAAGTAACTATAACTGTCCCTAAAACCTATGGTTTTTTCAGTGAATTTCAAAGGTTTTTTAAATGCTAATTTGTAACTATAACGTGTCTGAAACCTATGGTTTTTTCAATGAATTTCAAAGGTTTTTTAAATGCTAATTTGTAACTATAACGTGTCTGAAACCTATGGTTTTTTCAGTGAATATATATATATACACACATATATATACACACACATATATATATATATATATATACACACATATACACACATATATATATATATATAAACACATATATATATATATATACACACATATATATATATATATATATATATACACACACATATATATATATATATACACACACATATATATATATATACACACATATATATACACACATATATACACACACATATATATATATATATATATACACACAAACACATATTATCTACTGGCGGTCGCCAGTAGATAGTTATAGTTACAACCTATTATCCATAGGAAATCCGCGACATTCTATTTGAAATAACTCTCTTGCCGGTTGACGTATCTTCGCAAAATTTTCAAACTTTGTGGGGCGCTCCGGTCCGCTCCTACCCTGAAAGTCTCGGGGGATTCATCAAGCGGGGCCGAGAAAAAGGGGGTCCCAAAACGTGTTTTCCCCATGCAATTTTCCATAGGAAACTTTAGACACGGCTACTAGCCTGGACTGCTGAACGGAATTACACCAAATTTGGCAAAGAGGTAGTTCTTGGTTCAGAAAGAACCCTTTTGTTAAATGGTGTAAATCCGTTCAGTAGTTGCTGAGAAAATCAAAAGTAAAAGTACATATATATCTATGGGCACGGAGGATTCGCGCACCCTGAGCGCACCCTGCGCGCACCATCCCGATCACGAGCTGCATGTTAATTGGTTGTCAGCTGGCTGTCAACATTCCGATTCAGGAAATGTTGGCAGCCATTTTGTCCCTCGGTAGAACCGAGGGACAGAAACAAGTGCGCAAAGCGCACAAAGGGGGCAGGGTAGAAACACCCTGACCCCCTAGGTTTGCTCAGGGGGTCCCACAAGGACCCCCTGGGCAAAAAAAAATCAATTTAAAAAAAAAAAAAATCGGCAGGATGCGCTCAGGGTGCGCGAATCCTGCCGAAAAAAAAAAAATCTCCCGCGCTTCAATTGTATTTTGCCCCCGGGTGGCCCAAGTCCCGGGGGCATGGTGGGGGGTTTAATTTTGTGTGGGGGCCTCAAAGGGCCCCCCAAGCCCCGGGGACCACCACCCCGGGGCTTTCTTTGGAAATGGTGCGGGAGGGCTCTGAGCCCTCCCGCAGCCCCGGGGACCACCACCTCCTGGGGCTTTTTTAAAAAAATTAAACAACCTGTGTGGGGGGCTCCAGCCCCCCACACGCCCGGGACCGCCACCTCCCCGGGGCACTAACAAATTAAAATGGGGGTCCGTTTTGACCCCCGAAGCCCCGGGGACCACCACCTCCCGGGGCTGTGCTGATGTAGGGAGGGGGCCGCGCGGCCCCCTCCTGGAGCCCTTGATGGCCCTGGGGACCGCCACCCCCAGGGCCGGCTCCTGCAGTGTCCCGGGGTGCCTACCCCGGGACACTGTAGTTTGCTATGGCAGGACGGGAGCCTCGCGGCTCCCGTCCTGCCATAGCAAACTGCTTTGGATATTGGAAGAGAGAGCAGGGAAACCTGCTCTCTCTTCCAATATCCAAAGCCGATTGCTTTTCCACATGGGGAGCAGCATGTCAGCTGCTCCCCATGTGGAACAGCAATGCCGGCTCCCAAGGGACGTGGGGAGCCGGCGGGACTGTGGGGGATTGGGGACCCCCACAGTCCCCAACGGAGAGGGCCAGCCCCGGGGATGGGGTCCCCGGGGCAAGTAGTGGCTCAGGAGTGGGGCCACGCGGCCCCCCTCCCAAAAAATAAAAAAAAATAAAAAATGGAAAGGCCGGCCCCGGGGATGGGGTCCCCGGGGCCTTAAATGGCCTGAGGAGGGGGCCACGCAGCCCCCCTCCCAAGAAAAATAAAAAAGGCCATGCCCCGGGGGATGGGGTCCCCGGGGCCAATACAGGCCCAGGGAAGGGGGCCACGCGGCCCCCTTCCTCGTTTTTTTTTTTAAATTAAATTTAAAAAGAGGGTAAGGCCCTGGGGGATGGGGTCCCCAGGGCCCAAAAACAGGAAAAAGGAAGGGGGCCACACAGCCCCCTTCAGGGGACAAAAAAACAAAAAAAAAAAAAACGATCGGGCCCGCAGGCCCCGCCCCTTCCTTCACCACTCTGCAAACGCGCCCCCTGGCGCGTTTGCAGAGGGGAACAATTCCCCTTGAATACTGGGGGTCCCTGGGGGCCAACTAGCCCACCAGGAACCTCCAATATGCGCCAGGGGCTGCGTTGCAGAGACGTGTAGAGAGGCCACATCCCTTTTACACCTCTCTGCAACGCAGCTCTGTGGCGCTTTGGAGGTATATGGTGGGCTAGTTGGACTCCGGGACCCTCAGGATTCAAGAGGACTTAATCCCCAACTTAAAACGCGCCACGGGGCGCGTTTGCACAGTGGTGAAGGAGGGGCGGGGCTTCAGGTGACATGTGTGCAAACAGGCCCCGTGGCGCGTTTTAAGATGGGGAATTAAATCCCTTCAATCCTGAGGGTCCCTGAGGGCCAACTAGCCCAACAGGTACATCCAGAAAGCGCCACAGAGCTGCGTTGCAGAGAGGTGTAAAAAGGGGTGTGGCCTCTCTACACGTCTCTGCAACGCAGCCCCTGGCGCATATTGGAGGTTCCTGGTGGGCTAGTTGGCCCCTAGGGACCCTCAGGATTCAAGGGGACTTAATCCCCCAACTTAAAACGCGCCACGGGGCGCGTTTGCACAGATGTCACCTCAGGCCCCGCCCCTCCCTTCACCATTGTGCAAATATTCTTCTAAAATCATCCGAAATACGAATTCCGATTTACTCACCTGTTATCAGGAGAGACCTCAGTGCTGTATCAATCAGCCCAGTACTGGTCCTGAAAAGTAATTTTAACCGTACTTACCAGTAACTTGAATTTCCTTCCATAGGCTAACATTGACTGGTTTCACTTGGAAATTCTTCTAAGTGTGGAGTTTTGGAACTTTAAAATATTCCTCTAAAATCAGCCGAAATACGAATTCCGATTTACTCACCTGTTATCAGGAGAGACCTCAGTGCTGCATCTTTCAGCCCAGTACTGGTCCTGAAAAGTAATTTTAACCATACTTACCGGTAACTTGAATTTCCTTCATAGGCTAACATTGACTGGTTTCACTTGGAAATTCTTCTAAGTGTGGAGTTTTGGAACTTTAAAATATTCCTCTAAAATCAGCCGAAATACGAATTCCGATTTACTCACCTGTTATCAGGAGAGACCTCAGTGCTGCATCTTTCAGCCCAGTACTGATCCTCAAAAGTAATTTTAACCGTACTTACCAGTAACTTGAATTTCCTTCCATAGGATATCATTGCCTGCTTTTTGCTGAAAAAGTTTCTAAGTGTTGATTTTTGAAACATACAAATATTCCTCTAAAATCAGCCGAAATACGAATTCGATTTACTCACCTGTTATAAGAAGAGACCTCAGTGCTGTATCTTTCAGCCCAGTACTGGTCCTGAAAAGTAATTTTAACCGTACTTACCAGTAACTTGAATTTCCTTCCATAGGCTAACATTGACTGGTTACACTTGGAAATTCTTCTAAGTGTGGAGTTTTGGAACTTTAAAATATTCCTCTAAAATCAGCTGAAATACGAATTCCGATTTACTCACCTGTTATCAGGAGAGACCTCAGTGCTGCATCTTTCAGCCCAGTACTAATCCTGAAAAGTAATTTTAACCGTACTTACCAGTAACTTGAATTTCCTTCATAGGCTAACATTGACTGGTTTCACTTGGAAATTCTTCTAAGTGTTGATTTTTGAACCATACAAATATTCCTCTAAAATCAGCCGAAATACGAATTCCGATTTACTCACCTGTTATAAGGAGAGACCTCAGTGCTGTATCTTTCAGCCCAGTACTGGTCCTGAAAAGTAATTTTAACCGTACTTACCAGTAACTTGAATTTCCTTCCATAGGCTAACATTGACTGGTTTCACTTGGAAATTCTTCTAAGTGTGGAGTTTTGGAACTTTAAAATATTCCTCTAAAATCAGCCGAAATACGAATTCCGATTTACTCACCTGTTATCAGGAGAGACCTCAGTGCTGCATCTTTCAGCCCAGTACTGATCCTCAAAAGTAATTTTAACCGTACTTACCAGTAACTTGAATTTCCTTCCATAGGATAGGCCTGCTTTTTGCTGAAAAAGTTTCTAAGTGTTGATTTTTGAAACATACAAATATTCCTCTAAAATCAGCCGAAATACGAATTCTGATTTACTCACCTGTTATCAGGAGAGACCTCAGTGCTGCATCTTTCAGCCCAGTACTGGTCCTGAAAAGTAATTTTAACCGTACTTACCGGTAACTTGAATTACCTTCTTAGGCTAACATTGACTGGTTTCACTTGGAAATTCTTCTAAGTGTGGAGTTTTTGAACTTTATAATATTCCTCTAAAATCAACCAAAGTACAAATTCCAATTTACTCACCTGTTATCAGGAGAGAACCCAGTGCTGCATCTTTTAGCCCAGCACTGACCCTGAAAAGTAATTTTAACCGTACTTACCAGTAACTTATATTTTCTTCCATAGGAATCCATTGTCTGGTTTTCAGCAAAAAAGTTTCAAAGTGTTGATTTTTACAAACTACAAATATTCCTTAAAAATCACCTGTATGACTTAAACGCATTCTTTCAACTGTTTACAGGAGATGCACCAGTGCTGGATCCAGGATCCAACACTGAGTAAGAAAAAGTAACGATAACAGTTTTTACCTGCTAAGTGAATTTCCTTCCATAGGATAACATTGGTGATTCTATGAGGAAAAGTTTCTAAGTGACAACTTTTAAAATACAATAATATTCCTTAAAAATCACGACTGTAACCAAAACGCTTTTACTCAACTGTTTACAGGAGATGTACCAGGACTGAATCTAGGATCCAGTCCTGTGGTTAGAAAAGTAATCCATAAAGTAACTAATTGCATTTAACTAGAAATTCACATTGAGCTGAATGTTGCATTGTGTTTGAAAATGTGTTGCCCATTGCAACAACTGTAACTACTGTACTTAAAAGTCTATTGCCTATGTGCAAAGTATTTAAACTAAAGTAATTCATTCTGAGAAAGTATTTTTTGTAATGTAATGTATAATGTAATTACAATGTAATTTAAAAATAAAATATGTAAAAAAAATTGTTTCTAAAAATGTAGTAAATCAGTATGAAAAAAATTAATATAACAATTAATACATTTAAAAATTGTCATTTACAAAACCTTTGAAATTCACTGAAAAAACCGTAGGTATCAGGCACGTTATAGTTAGAAATTAGCATTTAAAAAACCTTTGAAATTCACTGAAAAAACCATAGGTTTCAGACACGTTATAGTTACAAATTAGCATTTAAAAAACCTTTGAAATTCACTGAAAAAACCATAGGTTTCAGACACGTTATAGTTACAAATTAGCATTTAAAAACCTTTGAAATTCACTGAAAAAACCATAGGTTTTAGGGACAGTTATAGTTACTTGGACATTGCACTCGTACAAAACCCGTGAAATTCCCCCGTTATAGTTAGTTCAGCTAACTATAACTCGCGCCCCCGCAATGCACTGCTGATGACGTCACATATTACATCACTCATGACATGGTCAGTGACATCACTGATGACATCACTGATGACATCTCAAATGACATCACTGATGACATCATCCACGTGATAATCTGATGCACCTCCTCACACCCTAATATAATCTTTGATACACCCACTCTAAATTACAGACTGCCATTCGCAAAACCATAGACACTCCAACACCAATAACTACATACCCACTCACTGATTCTTAGGTCTACACACACACATCCACTCACTCACCCGTACAGTCACTCATACTTACGGTCACTCAGTACAGGACTATCATATGCACTCTTACTCCTATATAGACACTCAAACAACGCCACTCATCCATAGAGATACTCAGACACCTAGTCAGTCATGCAAATAATTAAACACACTGCCATTTACTCACCTATACAGTTATACACACACCAGCTCACTTACTCATACAAATAGTAGCACATTGTTACGCTCTTATACAATCACTGATACAAGCACACACTCATCCATACAGCCACTATCACAATCACTCACTCTTGCTTATAGCTATTTATATACTCCAACACACATATATACTGCCTTTCACATATGTAGTTACTCACACATGTACCACTGGGACATACATTCACTCACTAACACACTCTTACACACACTTACCCACCCATACAGTCTATCACAGATGCACTCTTGAAACCATCCACCCAGTGAATCACCCACTCACACATCTATGCACAGAGTTGCACACACCTCTCCCACACAAACACTCAGGCACCCATACAGATACTCAGACAAGCATTCAATAACTCATATAGACACTCATTTAGCTATTCACAAACACATGCAGCCACGTACACAGCAACAGACAGACGGATACAGACATTCACCCAGTTTAGTCACTAACCCATGCATTCAGTAAGATACGTTAAATCACTCACTTATAGAGTCAGTCACGCACCTACTAAATCATCCATACAGACACTTACACACCCACTCATTCTTCAATACGTCTTTTCCTATATATATTAAAAATATTTAAACTTTACAGAAACACACAGTCACTGGATGATGTCATCAGTGATGTCATTTGAGATGTCATCAGTGATGTCATCAGTGATGTCACTGACCATGTCATGAGTGATGTAATATGTGACTTCATCAGCAGTGCATTGCGGGGCGCGAGTTATAGTTAGCTGAACTAACTATAACGGGGAATTTCACGGGTTTTGTACGAGTGCAATGTCCAAGTAACTATAACTGTCCCTAAAACCTATGGTTTTTTCAGTGAATAAGCACACACGTAACTGAACGAAGCACAC